>CM069524.1:67754388-69004388 GCA_035773235.1 Eospalax fontanierii | reverse complement strand
GAGCTAAAAATCTAAAAATGTCACATTCCCTTTGCATGTGACATCCTCCAGATTCTTTCCTAGAAGCTTATGGAGACAATAACTTGATTTGTTGTGATATTTTATTTTGTCAAATAAAGTAATGCATGGGTATAAACTATATCTCATTAAATGATTACTCTAATTAGGATAATATTTTGAATGTGATGATGAGAAAATTTGAAATATTATCTTATGCATTATTTGGCTACATATGAACTTTTATAGAAAGTCAAAGAGCCAGGAAGTTTATAGAAAAATATGTGTTTAAATATGCAATGTGTGCACAGGATAGAAAATTAATTATCCAAGTCTTGGAAATATAAGATATGTAAGCTTATATGAATGTTAATTAGGTACCTTGAGAAAAGACAGCTGGCAGGTGACCAAATAATTTGTATTCTATAAAAAAACGGGGAGGTATTATAATTTCAAAAATGAATCATCATTGAAATGAGAGCCAAATGAGCTGTATTTAATTACTTCAAGAAAGATGTGAATTTCACTGAATGGCACCATATTAGAATTTGGATAATTATTAAAAAATGAGGTAAATAAATTGAATATCTCTTTTCTTCTTTGATGATTTAGTCTGATTTATATTAACTTGTATAGAGGTCTACATTAAGAGTTAATGTAAATAGTTAAAGAAAATTAATTATATATAAGTTAGGAAGTAGTTATATTCAATTCATTATTCAAATCAACACGAAGTTAACAGATTTATTTCATAAAAACATGGTATTGAAGCTATGACAATTATGACTATTTACTTATAAACTATTATATATCTAATATATTCACTGAAAATTAAAATGTAATCCAACTATGTTTTAGTAGAAATTTAGAGGTATGCTTTTAATTAGTCAATTCATTTAAGTGTAATTTTATCAGAAACAAGAATGAGAAATTATTTATATGAGATATTTCGACCTATAAAAATGTATCTTTTAGAAGCAGTAACTTGAAAACCAAATGAATGCCTAGCAAAAGAAATGATGAAGTTGTTTTATGTACAAACTCATAAACAAATATTACTTAGCTTAAAACTGTAAATTTGAGCTGGACATGGTGGCACATGCCTTTAATCCTAGCACTTGGGAAGCAGAAGCAGGCAAATCTCTATGAGATCAACTCCAGCCTGGTCTACGTAACAACTGGGGCTGTAGGAGACCCTGTCTCAAAAACCAGCCAACCAGGAAACAAACAAATAAAAATGTATAAATTTAAAATATAAAATCACTTTTAATGAGGAAATCAAATGCATAAACACACATAAATAATAATTGAACTTTATTAAAATACTGCTCCATGTGCATATGTGAACATGAATAAATTCAGTTTGAAAATAACTATATGAAAATAAAGAATACATAGAAAATGTCTCTGTCATGATCAGTTGTTGAAACAAATAGAAAATTATAGATAGAAACAAACTCACAAGAAAAATGTAAAAACTGTTTATGACTACCAAAATAGGGGCAATCAACAAGCATTATGAAAGTTTTTCATATTTTTTAAAATATAAAGTAAGGGTCTGGAGATATGTCTTAGTGATTAAGAACACTGACTACTCTTGTAACGGACATGTGTTAGATTCCCAGCATCAACATGGCAAGTAATAACCGTCTATAACTCCAGTTCCAGGGGAAGCTGACCCCTCTCTTTTTATTTTTATGGGCATTTCATGGCATAGGTGCATGGACACACATGCAGGAAATACACTAATAAACAAAATAAAATAAAATATTAAAAATATAAAGTAATTTAATGGTCTAGTTCAAATGTAGAAATTATTCATATCTGAAAAAGAGCCTGTTTCTCAGTTACTGTTAGAAACAAACGTAGATACAGGAGTCAGGGGTCTGGCAGGAGAGCAATAGGGTGGAGAATGTGCATTGTCTTGCAATACTAGAGCTGAACTCTGATGTGAAAAAATGTTTTAGGGCAGGAGAGATGGATCAAAAGGTGAGGGCACTTGCTGACCATCTTGAAGGCTGGAATTTGGTACTTAGAACACACTGTAGAATTCCTCTAAATTGAGCTCTCAATTCAATATACACCATACACTCACAACAAATAATGAATGTAAAAACATTATTTTATTAATTTTGTTTGAATTTTTGCAATTTTCATACAAGGTACTTTGATGGTACTTATAGCTACTCTCCTTTCTGCACCTCCCTTCACTGCTCCCTGCCTAATTTAATGTACTACCATATATATAAAACACAACCTTAAATTCTGACTTCTGTTCCCAGACTCACCAATGGCCCCAATCCCTATAAACAGAATCTTTTCCCCTCCCAGCAGCCATCAGTTGACAAAAGTTTTCTAGGTAGGGCTGAGATTTCTTACCCAGAGTCCCATGTGTATGCTGGGATTTTGTCTGGTTTGAGCTTGCACAGGATTTGTGCATGCTGTCACCATTGTTGTGACTTTATATGAGTAACTGACCAGCTGTCTGGAATACTCTGTGCGTGTGTGTGTGTGTGTATGTGTGCGTGTGCATGTGTGTGTGTGTGTGTTTTTCCAATACTTCTGGCTCAGAAATTAGTATTCAGCTGGCAAATTATAGCAATTTGAGAGTATTCATATGTGCCGTACCTTTTGCAAAAGATTTTATAACTCTGCAAATAATCACATTAACAAAAGATGTTTCCAAAATCAATGTATAATATCATTCATTTATTTACCTTTGCCAGAGTGGTGTCAAAATTTAAACTGCATTCTGGAATATCTTCTTTATGATTACCTATTTCTCTTGTTCTTCACAGAAAATAGCTTAAAACCATCAATTTTCCAATTTTAACCTGTGGTGTAATGTGTTATCTAATTATTATTATTATCTCCATTGCACATCTTAAAGGCAGGGAAATGTCTTCTTGGAAGACATTCTGAAGAGTTTAGTCGATTGTAAGAATGTATTATATGTATTGATTTCTGCCCTCCCCTGGTTCTGTTATTGTGAAAACATAATCACAAACCTCTGCTTGGTAACTTGTCCTTTCTTATCCTTTTAAGACCTTGATTCAAGTGTTTTAGCCTACCTGTTGTGATTACAACAACTATTTCATATTTTGCGTGACTTCAAACTGTACATATTACTAAATTATTTTAGACTTAACCGAAATTCTTATAACTTTGGTTGGATGCATTTCTTTTTTTCTCCATGATTAAATTCCTTTTTAGATATGGAATCTGCCATGTAAACCTTTTTGCTTTAATTTTTCTCAATAGTATGTTGCTATCCCTAAACTTGTGATTCTCATGACTCAGTCTCTCTAGTAAGTAACACTAAAAGCATAAACCATAATTCCTAGCTCTTACAGAACCAGTTTCCACTCATAGTTCATTTCTTAGCCCGGGAACTCTGCTCATACAGTACAAACCGCCAGTGCCAAAGTGAGAGGTGGATTATTATTTCCCCCACAATGACTACTGTGCAGTAAATCTGTTTTTTGGTCTCAAGCAATAATCTCTTTTCTTATTTTAGAAACGGTCATTCTTTTTTTCTGGACCATTTTCCTCTGTTGTTTCCTCTGATGATTGTCACAGATGGTCTCATCTTCTGCAAAACATCTCTTGTAAACCAGTTATCTTCTGATAATTCCTGATTCAGACAATGGGAAAAAATTTAGCGTGTCAAGGCAGAAATGTGGGGAGTACTTCAGACTCTTCCTTTTCTTTGTTTGCCCACAATACAAAATTAACAAGATATAGGTATTTAAAATCCATTCTGCTTCTTAGCTCCACTGAAATTGCTTTAGATGATGCCCTCTGTTTCTTCATATTTTACATACCTGTTGTTTGTTAAAATACTTTTTATTCTCTTATACACTTCTACATCTTTCATATCAATCAAAAACTCTGCTTCTAAAATGCAGATACATCACAGTGCTCCCAAGTGTGCCTTCTCTTGGCGCTTCACTCTCTCCTGGAGCCTTTCAGACCTGTGCTCTATCCACTCTTGTACATTGCTCATCTTACTTAAGACCCCTGATTTCATAGCTTTGCAATTGTGAACAGTAAACAAACTCACAAATGTTCAGAGTTATAATAATAAATATTGGTTTGTGGTTTACTTATGTCAAAGTTTTTCAGAAAACATGTATAAACACTTTTCAAAGAATAGGCAAGATTTAATTGGTATTTTTTATTTGTATGTATGTCCATTTTGCAGCAATATGACCTTGAATGCCATGAGATGATTCTTTTTGCTTTCTACTTTCCTTTTCCTTTTTTCCCCTTTATTATGAGGTTGAACTTAACCCAAATCACCGAAATGACAAGATTATTGTAAAAAAGACAGAAAGAAAACCATTAGAATGTTGAGTATGTTGTCTAAGGATATGGTTTCTTTCTTGTTTGATTGAAAATTAGCTTTTAACATAGGAATAAAAGAAGCATATTCTGTCAGAGATTTAACTGATAGGAAATCTTTCCATTTTGCACATTATAATACATTCTGAAAAAAATTTCAAGGAGGAACTCATGTGTAACTATTTCAGTTTTGAAAACATATGTAATTTCCTTCATATTTTTACCTACTTTGGGAATGAACAAAATCTGAATATCTTTCCATAAACATTGAAGTATAAAATCAGGTTTCTTTTTGTAAATCTAGCTTCATACCCACATGTAAAATAACAACAGTTTCAAACAAAGAGAAGACAAATATGTAATTTTAAGTCTGAGGGGCTTCTCCTTTAAACCATTTTTTGTCTTCAAACAAAAGCTTTGGTGTTAATTCATTATCCTTCTTGTATATATTTATGTCTCTGTTATGTTTGACATGCCCAATGTTTAAGAAGGCAGGAGGCAAGTGTGAAAATTTGTTCTTGTGGTCAAACTCAGTTTTACAATTTTACTGACTATAAAAAGGAAACAAATAATTTGTATGTTTTAAAAATTCAGCTGGAGGTAGAGGTGAATATCTCAGAGCCATAAAAAATATTAAAAGTCTATCCAGAGTTTTTCTTGGTTTAGTAATACACATGAAGAATACACATTTGTATGTCTGTATATAATTACCTATCTAATTTTACAAAGAATAAATATTTTGTTCATTCTTTTAATCTGCCAGGAATAACATTCAAACCCACTCTGCATAAGCTTTAAGGTATGTCATCGTCTGGTGAGGTTCTGTCTCCCTCTGTAACATCAGGAATGTAACTCAATATATTTTGGAATCTTTGCTTAATCTTGATGATGCTTCGTGGTGTTTATACTTAATGAAATTTTAAATTCTACACATTTTTAACTTCTTAATTCTTCAAGTTTCAATTATAATATCACCTATTCTCAGCAGCCTTTTTCTTTTAATCTAATAATTGGTGTGTCACCCAAAGATGTTATTGGAATTTCTTTTGATGTGTTCTTTTAATTATACCCATAAGATTCTTTGAACATTTTATCTTCTAGCCTACCACTCTATCCAATTTATACCTCATGTTGTTTCTGCTTCAGAAGGCAATATGGCTTCACAGTTGAGAACACATCCTAAAGTGAAGCTTGTGGTTTAGTGCACCTATTTGTTTTGTTCCTTCTCTGTTTCTTATTTGTAAAATAAGTGTAATTATGGTGCCTTCTATGGCAGAATGATGTTATTTGATTTTTGTGATCCAATTCACATTTTTTGAATGCTTTCTTATACCTTCTGTATCTGTAATCTCCTGAATTGCAGAGGTTACATTTTAAGGACCATTAACAGCATAAATATCAGAATTTTTAAGTGCAAGAGTGATCTCACTCATATTTCATGTTACATTGTCTGTGAAAGGAAGAATAATACTCTGATAAATGACTGTTAGAAACTTTGCCTTCCTGTTTTCTTTATCATCTGAGAGTCTCAGTCTTCACAGTGTCATCCTACTTCTAGCATCAATAAGAAAACCTGGGTGAGATCACAGAATAATTATTATGCTGGTCCGGAGAATCTAAAATTGCTAAAAATAATATTATGCATCCTCAAAGAATAACTACAGAATAGCGTTTTTTTTTTTTCCAAACCTTATCTAAAGTAGAAAGCAAGAAAGTGTTCAGTGCCAGCATTCCAACTAGTGCAGACTTTTTGGATGCTATTTCTATGGGTGGTTAAGAAGCTCTCAACACAGTTTGATCAACACATTTCAGAGTTTGACATCAGAGATGATAATTCACCTGTTGCCCTTCAATAATACCTTGTGATCTACTTTAAGAGATGCCCTTCCATAGAAGATTATCTAAGTGTAGTGCAGCCTCAGTGATCATGAACAGCTATCATTACAGGAAATAAAAGCTGAGGACACAGAGGCTTTGTTAGAGGCAATGTTTCTGTACTTCATGGTGCAGTTGTTTTCCAGGATGGTTTTTCTCAATTAGTGCATTCTAATTTTTAAGAAATGCAGGTGATAAAATAAAATGTCACTGATATTTCTACACTAAAATATTTGGCTTAATAATTTATTCCCCAAATACACTATTTTCCATAAAAACTCAGAATCCTCATCCCTATTTTGTATTCCCAAGGTCTTATCCATGATTTACTAAAGTACCTACTTGTTGACCTTAGACAAAGAAAGAATTGTTCTTTTGCAGGTACTAAGCCCTCTATAGCCAGAATCACAGACACAGCATGGGTTTCAGAACTGCAGTGATACTAGGAAAGAAATAGAGGCTTAATTTCTCTAGAATGATAAGTTCCATGCAAACCCATTCTCATTTAAGGACTAAGCAGCAGCATCCTCATTCACAGAACAGTTGAGTACAAATACAAAGTTCAGACAGGGACTCTAACTGTCCAGCTACATCACTCTTCAACTTCTTACTTGGAAACTAAATCTAGATCTAGACTAGTGGCCAGCGTCCCAATGACCCTCCTGTTACTGCTGTCATAGTGCTGAGATTGCAGGTGTGACTGTGGTTTATCCTCCTTTTCTTTTATGGCTTCTGGGTACTTGAACTCTGGTCTCCAACTTGAACAATAAGTATGTTAATAGCTGAGCTATCTCCATAACTTCTAATTTTAATTCCTAAAATTTACTTCTCAATCAATATATTTAGTCTTTATTGTTCTTGTTCATGATTCTCAGTATGCTTACCACATCTTACTCATTTTCATGCTATTTTGACTTTTAAAACCAAGGAACAAAGGAATCTTTCTTTAATGATATATATATAATGTCTACAATTGTGTGCTCTACAAGATTTATAGAAATTAGACAACTTTGCTGTTTTATAGACCAAGGGTACCATTGAAAATATGAAAACCAACAAGCTCAATTGTGTTTCAATAAAAAATTTACTAATAAAATCAATTAAAAGTACCGTATAATTTGACAACTTCAGTTATATACGGGTTCTTTAGTGTTTAAAAGTTGATCATCCAACTCATAAGGATGCTATTTAAAGTTTCTGTTTTGTCATGTGTGTAGAGAATACTACAATGCTTTTCCTTGCCAAACAGCCTGACTAACACAGAATAAGCGTCTCAGTCTTATCACTGGAGCAGCTTGGCTTCTGCCTCACATAGTGACAAGACAGAAGACGCAGGAGAGTGAAAAACACACATGAAAGCATACCTTGAAAGGCATAATGCATAGCTTCACTCAGATATACATATGCCTGGAAAAAAGAAAAATATTTTGTCATCTATCCTTAAGGTTTGTAGGTACTCTTACTTTATAATATGTATCAACCTCAAGTGACATTATTCTCTTTTCAGGGTTTTCCTTTTTCTTAACTTCCATAGTTTGTAAAACAGCCAAAGAGATGCCCTTATTATATTCCATGGTGAATATTATTTCTAAATTTAATCAAGAATTATGTAAGCATACGCTCTCCTCACATTCAAACATTTTCAGTATTAGTAGATATACCAATGCATTTATTTCATTGATAAACCTTCAGAAAATTTACAGTAAAAAACTAAGTGTGTGGCCTAGTATAATAGTTAAAACTACCTATATTCCATGTCAGATACTAGGAAAATACCCAATATGAATTTGTTCACACAATTCCATAATGTCTAGTTATTCCATACATGACTCCAATATCATAGACTGGAAAACGAAACTTTGAAAATTAAAATAGTTACTAAAAGTTTTACTGCATATCACACTTAGGTTCTCGGACAGCAAAACCAATTTGCTTCGTCATGATGTCAGAATACAGAAATGTCTAAGACTGTAGACAACTATTCCCCATTTCGGAGCTTCCAAGTCTTTATGTTTGAAAACAATAGTTTGGATGTGACTTCTGTCCAAGTCTCGCTACATTCTGGTTGGTCACGACAATATGAACAATGGCTTCCCTTTCATTCTGAGTTATATGTCTTCAAATCATGACTCAAAATATATCTTTCCTACTTTAAGTTTTGTTTGTTTTGAAGTATTATGTCATATAATAATGAGAAAAGTAAGTACTACAGAATTACCATAAATCAAAATTATTACATACACTAATCCTGGAATACAAAACATTAATGTATGGTATATAGTATCTATATATACTGAGCAATTCTCTGTGGTACTTAAGATGTTCAATTTTCTGTCAAGGAAATATTCATCGATTAAAAATGTTTGCTATTCTGTCTGCATGATCTGAGTCTGTGCTCTAAAAAAGAAAAAGAAATTTAGAGAGTTTCCAGTAAGTTTGAAATCAAGCCCCTGTCCATTGATCCATAGAGACAAAAACAGCTGATCTGTTAGGAGACAGGCAAAAGAGTGTGTCTAGTGTGTCTGACAGGAGCATATGTTACAAGAGACTCTCCTTCATTTAGCTATCTTTGAAGACACCTGTCTACGCTAGTTAGCTTCTTGTCACTGTGACAAAATGCATGACAGAGACAATTTAAAAGGAGGAAAGATTTATTTAGCTCAGCAGATTTAGAGTTATGCCTAAAGAAATCCATTCATTTGCTTCCGCATCTGCAATATGGCAAAATGCCACGGCAGTAGGGATATGTGGCAGCCAACTAGGATGTAAGTATTCAACAAGTGAACACATGGAGGACATTGTGTATTTAAACAATATCATTCTACCTCTGTTCCCCAAAGGTCCATGTCAATCTCATATATTACATTTAATTTTTCTTCCAGAGCCCCCCAAATTAAAAAAAAAATTCTAACTGCTCAAAATTTTAAGATGCTTCTTTAAAGATATAAGAGAAGCTTTGGTTCTAAGTCCTTCCAAAATAAATAAAAATAAGATGTATAATTCTGAAATATAATGATATAGAATATAATTTTCCATTCCAGGTTTAAAAAAAAAAAAACAACTACATGGTTTAAGAACAATTCTGCTGAGATCAAAGCAAGGCTGATGTCCACTAGGGTAAACAAAAAAATCCTCTGGCTCTCTGTCAAGCATCAACAGTATACTGTGTGATGATATCATATCTGGAGATGTGGGTTATCCTTAGATCTGTAGCCATTTTACTTTTAACCCACATTAACTCTCTCTCAGGGTGCTTCCGCTCACAGCCCATGATTGTCTTAGTCAGACATATGATCGTTTTGATATCACCAATATTCTGGATTCTCCACTGAAGTTTACTGTTCAGCTTATAAGCTTCATGCATGCTATATTGGGGGCTGTCTACAGGAACCCCAAACTCTCAGACATTGCTTGACAGTCAAGGTTTCATTTTTCTTTGAAGTCGTGGTGGAAACCCACTTGCTAACAGCTCCAAAAGATGTAACACATTGTTGGCACTGAGCTTTTTATTTGTTAGCCTGTGGAGTCTAACAGGGCGCTATATCACCATTATAGCGTAATTCCATTTAAATTATTATATCCGTGTATATATTTTAGGAAGCCTGTACAGTAGCAGAATACCATTTATTTCAGAAGGCCTTTAGTGCTAGTTATCCCTTCCCACACTCCCTCATCTACCCTGCCCTCCCATTCTCTGCCCCATTTAACCTTCTGTTCCTTGATTCCCTTGTCCTCCTTTATATTACTAATTATATCGCCATTCCCTTGACAGCACACCTTCCCCGACGGTGCCTTCTTAGTTCCTGAACTCTATGGACTTTCCGAAATAAACTTACTTGCTTAAAAATTCAAAGTTATTCACTTATGAGAGAGAATATGATGCTTATCTTTCTGGACCTGGGTGACCTCACTTGTGATGATAGTTTCCAAATCTATTTATTTACATGCCAATTTAATTATTCTTAAAAGCTAAATAATATTCCATTGTGTAAATGTACCCCATCTTTTTATTCATGCAACAGTTGATAGATGTCTAGGTTGTTTCCATTTGCTGCCTATTGGTTCTCTTGCTGAAGATGCCACATATTTGATGATCTCACATACTTAAGTCATAGAGCATGAAGAAATCAAGCTGGCACTGATCTCAAAACTTCAGCCTTACTATTCCGGTGGTGAGATGCAATATTACTAAGGTAAGCTCAATGCAGAATGCAAGTTTAGAAAATCTTTTCAATAAAGTAAACCATATTAGTTTTATTTAATTTTCCCATTGCTATGATAAACTATTCTGACAATAGCAACTTATGAGAGAAAGGTTTTATTTTAGCTCATAAAGCAAGGTAAGTTCCAGTACACCTTGGCCAGTACTCAAAGAAGCAGGAGTTTGAAGCAGCTCATCCCATTATATTTGCTATCATGAAGCAGGGAGAGAAGAAAGCTTCTTGCTGCTCAGCTTCTTTTCTCCTCTGAGATCCTTCCTAACCAATGGTAACTCCCGCACTGTCAGGTCTTACTACCTGGATTGATACCATGAAGATTATCTCATAGATTTCATGCTAAAAGCCCATTTCCTACTTGCTTCTAGATTCTGTCAAGTTGCCATTTAACGCTAACCATTATATGGGCAATACATGACGGTGACTTGCAAGCATTGCCTGTGATAAAAGGAGGCTGAAAACTGATATGAAGAAGAGATTCCTTATGAACCACATGAAGTTGTTGAGGGACTGGGACATTTCAAGAATATGTCTATTAGTTTTATAACCAGTATCTCTTTTACTATTATTTTATGTTGGTGCAATATGTATAGACTCTTGGTAACCATAGGTGAATAAGAGAAAGAAATTTTTCCTTAATATCATGAGGGCTCTGTTTCTCAGAAGAATAAAGACAAATGTAGTAAACATAATTTATAGAAATAGTAAAATATTTAAAATTTAGAAGAAATACAAAACAAGAACAAAGAACACCATGGTGCTAAGGATAAATGATTCTGGGAAGAGAATAATTTGTTTCAAAGGAATGTGGACAAGTCTTTCAAAAGGACTAATTGCAACTGGAAAAATGCAAAGAAATTATGACTTAAAAAAAAAAAGTGAAGGTGGCTTCCTAGCCAAGGATAAGAGTGTGGTTTCTGTGTTGATAGGCATGATGAAGTGGCTAATAATAAAATGAAGATGTTGGATAGAAAAAAGGGAAAAGTGTTGAAATGCAGTCTTTGAATCAGTGACAAAGGGTGATTTATAGCAAAGCAGTCAAATAAATCCAGTCCTTCAGACTTAATCAATGAGATTTATCATGGTCCTGTTCGTGAAACCTAGCTGAATGGGAGAGAGCACAAGTTTAAAAGGAAGAACATCCATCTGGATATACAAACCCAGCCCCATAGGCCTTGATATATATGACAGAACACATGAAATCTGTCAGTTAAGCTATGGGGGGTGCAGATAGTGGCTGGTGTCCTAAGATGATTAAGGCATATTTTATGAAATGTACAAAAATTCAATAAAAACAATTTTTAAAAGGAAGGACATGAGGTCACCATAAGATGCATTGTAGGTGGGACAACTGTAAGAAATGTGTGGGAATATCTGACAAGAATTGAAAAGATTACCTAAAATTTGCATATGACTCTGTTATATAATGGAATAATGTGTGGTTTATTCTTTTACTTGATAGCTATGTCTTTGTAACAAAAGGAGATCAAATAGCTGTGAAATAGCTGCGAAAACAGCTAAGCTAAATTTAACTATTAAGAGCAGTATTTATTGGCTGTGGATGAATTGCATGTTTCATGTGAGAATTGTGTCAGTTTAAGTGTCTGATGTGATGAATAACACAAATATAATTTCTAGATTAGGCTCTTTCCTTTCTTAATTTCCACAGAAATTATTTACAGTATCTTAAGAATCTAGACTAAGGCACTTTGCTTAACTTTTTACCCCAAAAAAATACAATTTATAATGTAGTCAAACTCACTGAGTTATGTATGTGCTCCTCTTGAAATCTGGGCAGGGAACCTTAATCCTTCAAAATGACACTTTTCCCTCCACCCAAGGGAGTGAATGAATGGAGGTGTGTTTGTTTACCATATCAAAGTACATCAAAGTGCCAAAAGTAGCTTGATAGTCTCATTGAAAATGGTGAGAATAATTGTGAAGTCAGTTTCATATTGTGTGCATGAGATGTTTCAGACCTAAGGAGAAAAAGGCAAGAGTGTGTGGTAAGCGTGCATTCCAGATGGTCCCTCCCAAAATTGTTGCAGAAAGACTGTTTCGATAAAAGTATGTGAGTGAACGCTGTCTTGAGAGGTCTGTTCCAGGAGAAATCTTATGGAATGCATGCTTGAAAGCTCAGATCCACCATTGGCCTTAAAGGTAATTCTGAGTCAGGAGACTCTTTACGCAGGTATAAATGTAATGTGGCTTAGTAATGCTACAAATTTCTTAAATTAAAAAATCCCAATAGCTTAAATAAATTGTGCCATATTTGGATAGACAATGAAAGTTAGATAATTATACAAGTAAATTTAAAATATGTTTGTGTGAAAACTTCTAAGGGTAATTAAAATTTAAATTTAGAACTAAACCAATTATCATAATTATCAGACTTGGCAAAATATTTTATATCTGCAATTTTGTCTTATCTGAATCTGAATTAATATTTCCATAGTTAAAAAGAACTATTTTTCCTATAGAAATATTAGAAAATGTTAATAAATAATATTTATGTATCAATTTAATATATTCTAAATATGTATTACTCCATGATATGACCTCTATTATAACTACACATACATTCCAGATCTATATCTCATATAAGTTATACATGTGCATGTGTGTGTATATATATAAATATATATATACATGTAAATATATATTTAATCCCACATTATAGCTCCTTAGATGACTCATGATCATTGCACTTGAAACTGATAGGATTCTTTTTTTCAATATTTATTCAGTTTTAGTTCATGTGTATGAGTGTTTTGCTTCATGTGCACCATGTACATACCTGGTGCCTTACTGAGACCAGAGGAGGGCAGTGAATCCCCTGGAACTGGAGTTTCAGATGGCTATGCAACACCATGTGGGTTCTCAGAACCAAACCTGGGTTCTCTGCAAGAGCAGCCAGTGCTCCTAACCTCTGAGTCATCTCATCAACCTCTGCTATGATTCTTTTCATACGTGATAGGCACCTTTATCTTTCTTTCTTTTGTAGTTCATATAATATCAATGCAAAGTAAATGTAATTGGATTAACAACAATAACATTAATAACAACAATAAGTATTGTTCATATGTGTATGTATATGTGTTCCTGTATGTTTGTGCCTGTGTGTGGAGGTCAGAGACTGATATGGAGTGTTTGATTCAATCATACTTCTCATTATTTTTGAGACAGGTTCACTCACCTAACCAATTTTGATGGATTGGTTGGCTAGTAAGAAGTCAGGGTCTGCCCATTTCCATCTCCCCAATGCTCAGATTATAAGTGTGTATGTAGTCATACACAACCTTTCTGAAGTTTCTAGGACTAAGCTCATGATCTCGTATTTGTGTCCCATTACTTTACTGGCTGAGACCTCTTCCCTGCCCCTGGACCCATAGTGTTGAATTTAAACATCATCTGTGAATTTGACGGGGACTTTAGATTCAGCTATATTGTAGACATAAAATGTTATCTCTGAGCAGGTCCAGAAAGTATCATATGCAATCTTTAAATTTATATAAAGCTTATAAGGGCTTTCTGTTGATTGTATTGAAAATGAAAAAAAAATCTAGACTTTTAACCAAAAGTCTGCTTCGGCATAAACATTCATTTTCATTCTAATATCTTGAAAATAAACTTTTATTTGTTTTAATAAACACTGAAACTTTAGTAATGTATTTAAAGACCTTAATGTGGTACAACATATATTATTGAACACAAGGCATATTTCTAGTATATAATATAACCATCAAGCAATAGAATCTAGTTATAAATGTGACACTCAAGACAAGAAGCAGAGCATATAGAGGAAAAAATGCTTGACATAATCAGAAGAGAAGACTTTGGTATGCAAGAATTTTTATTTATTTAGCTTAACTAAAACTTTAGAAAGATAAACAAATTTCCCTTTGGGCCTGCCAATTAAGTCTCCCCTATGTCTGAAGCTCTATCTTTACAATATTGGGAAGCTTGCAACCCAGGTGCATCAACATATTCTTGAACAGTCAGTGTTTTAGTATTTCAGTGAGTGTTGTGGGGGCAATCTTTGGTTTTGGTGTTTTATTTTAACCTATATTGTGCACAAATGCATGTGACAGTGTACATGTACACGTGTGTGTGTGCACGCATGCATTTCAATACACACGTTTGAGAATGATGGACGGGAATTCTTCAGCTTTTAAATCACACAGCAAATGTTTGGGATTTCGATTTGATAATGCTTGGAAAGATAAGAATCTTCTCTAATGATGTTGTTGGAGTTATAATAACTCTAATTTGGTCAGAGAAGTGTAAAAATAAACTGTTTAGGGTTTTATCTTCGAAAAGGATTTGCATTCCTGAACAAGATAATTGAAAAAAGGACCTGCATGAAATTATTCACAGACCTGAGTATTTTATGCCATCTGTAAGACTTCAACATTTCAGTACGAAAAGCAAGACACAGGATTGACAGAACTCACATGTGGTACTTAAGTGACTCCATTAGTAGATGCTCTCTGCTTCTAGACTGATGAAATAGAGATTAAGTATAGAGAGTGGACAAAGAGGAGAGAATGCTTACATTTTACTTTATTATAGTCTTTTAAAAAGACAATTTATAAATATTTTGTATCAAAAAAGAATTAGATTATAAAATGATTTCCATGATTTCTATTAAGAACTTGAGCAATGATTTTAATTCCATTAATCATGATTCTTCATTTTTTAAAACGGTGACTTTGACAAATTTTATATATCTGCCATTGTGTTGACAGATAAATTAGAAACACAGCGATAGTAAAATCGTATTTGAAGTCTTTTAAAAAATATCATGCTGCTCCTGAATTTAATGTCGCTTCTCTTTGACAGTAACTAATATGATGATTATGGATTGGTACAAGGTCTCAGTTCACTCTTGAAAAATCATGCCTCTTTCATAATGAATGTGTTAGAAGAAATTTGTGACGTCTAAACAATGAATCATTGGTGGAAGGAGATAACTGGAAATTTTAAAATTAATTGTAGTAAGATGGATCAAAAACTTGTGATAAACTAAGCAATGGAAGCACATTTTTATCATAACTGTTAATTATTTAGTAACTAAAGTATTTTATGAGGATGTTATGACCATAAAAATTATAGAATGAGCAATTTTCAAAACTCTGACTAATGCCAATTTCTTGATTGCATTAGTAACATATAGATAATAACACTTCACAAATAAAGAATTTACATAATTACTGAGAATCGAAAAATTCCATTTTAATTACTGGAAAATGTGATTTTGAAGACTTAAACATGAAATACAGTCATTCTAACTAAATATTCATAAATGTATGTGTTTTTATTTATGCAATATGATCTTGAATATTGCCACAAATGATTTTGACTTAACTGAAGACCGGCTGAAAAACAAACTCATTAAAAACATGTTTTCTGACAGCCCGCACGGAAAAGCACTTAATATAATAGCACAGTTTCAAAACAACATTTCCATTCCATAGAAGAAAATGAATCCCAGTAAAGATATAACAATTAGCTTAAGACTTAACATTTAATGAGTAGTAACTACAAATCTACTTGAGCTTTTATTTCAGCAAAATTTAAATTTATATAGCCTCATGTTAGATTTTGTGTAATAAGATACTGAAATTGAAATTGGAATGTGTCTTTTTCCTTTCTTTCTTATTTTTTTTGAAACAGCACTTTCCTCTAGTCCCAGCTTACCTAAAACTGGCTATGCAGGCCAGGCTGACTTGGATCCTATAGAGATCCACAGGTCTCTGCTTCCTGATACTGAGTGCTCTGACTTCTTTTAAAAAGAAAATATTTATCCTTATAGTAGAAAATAATTGTTTTCTACAAATAAGAATATATTCTGTTTAAAGTATAAGAAAACATTTTAATTCTGAAAGTTTAGAAACGTCATGAAATTCCATCATTTGTAGTGTTATAATAAATATTTTCATGCCTCATCAATGGTCACAGTTTGGCTTGCTTACTATTTCCATAGAAACATTGAATCTATGTGTTAGTTCAGTAATAAAATAAATTCTTATTTTGTTTAAACTGTGTATTAATCGTTAATTCAGTAAAAATCTAGAAAAAATTATATATAGAGACACAAATATTTATACATGTATATTTCTTAAAACATAAATTTGGTAGGTGTAATCAATGAAATGTTTTCACTTTTATAAACATAACAAATCCATTCTTATAAAAATAAGTGATTTCTTTGTAATTATTTACTTAAAACCAAATCTACACAGGAAGTAGGACCAATACTCTGAAAAGGCTGATCTTGTTTTTCAGTAGTATTTCAGTAGTATTGTGGGAAGACTGTGGATGAAGTTTGAATCTGTGGCCTAGGAAATCACTGGAAGGCTCATGCAGGGCTCAGGGTTTGATTCATAGATGAGTGTGGAAGACGGTATGCCAATTAAAATGTAATTGATAAAGACCAAGCTCATAAGATTTCAGAGGGAACCAAAGGCTTTCTTAAGGTGTGGAGTAGAAGTCATTTTTGTTATTTCCTGGCACAGAATATGGCTGTGGTCAAACAATGCCCTGAGAATTTGAACAAGACTGAATTCAAATGTAAAAGAAAATGTGTTTGGTGGAGGGAATTTCAGTATCACATGGTATCTAGTAACTGATATGCCTGCTGATCACAACTTTCCACCAAGTTTATAGCAAGACAGCAGACAATGAAGCAGAACACTGTGTGTGTGCCTGGTTTAAAGCTGCAGACAAGTAATATGGAAGGACAAATTTTGGGAAATGGTGATAACTGTCAAAGAGAATAACACAAAAGTCCTTCAGACTGTTTGGAACAGAAAGAATGGGGCCCAAAGAATAGTGTATCCGTAGTATAAATGGAAATTCATCTGAATGAAGAGTATGCAAAAAGAGATGGGAAAAGATACAGTCTCCTAGGAAAATCTTCTGGAAGAGTACTGCTTAGGAAAATGACTCAACTAATTCTGTTACACAGACACACAGAGACTTATGCATCTATGGGTCAAGGGGTCTATGCCAGATCTCTAGCTGCTAGCAGAACTTGTCTTTAACCAAGTGGTGATAGTTTTGCATATTTGAAAAATGCACGTAATACTGCAAGTTTATAGCAAGTTTCCAGAAAGTCTCTGGAGCCAATCTGTATGGTGGGCTCATATTCACTTTGTACAGCTTCTGAGCTGACTGTACATGAAATTTTCAAGCTGAAGCTTAAACTTCAGTGGTTATGTCAGCATATCATAGAGACTATACTCCCATTAATGTGGGGTACTCATAGAAAAGAGAAGCAAGTACAAAGCAGAGATGCCCAAATGAGCGACTATGCTAAATGCAGGTGGCAGAGATGAAAGCATAGGCTACCAGAGTCCACTGGGGCCCAGGTGATGTTAACCACACTGCACATAGAATTAAAGGATTTTTCTTTGTACATCTGCTGTCTGGCATGGCTTTGTTATATCTTGATATTTCTTCCCCTTTCTGCATTCTGAAATTGGAAACCTTCAGAGTAAGCCACTGTATCTTGGAGAATATAGCTTCTTTATTTTTACAAGGGCTTATAGTGGAGATTTCCTTGTATCTCAGTAGACACTTAGGACTTGGAACTTTTTAACAGTGTTGGATTGGAAAGACTATGGGTACTTTGGATATTGAATGAATTTTGCATTATGAGAGATCCATATGCTTATGCAGATGAAGGATGGGATGAGGATTAAGGATGGGCTATGATAGTTAAGATATAAGATGTTCTGCATAGGCATCACATTTTGAACACGTTTCTGTAGTTTGTAGTACTGTTTTGGGAGGTATGGGAACTTTAGGATTTGCTGCCTAACCTGAGGAAATTGGTCACTTAGGTTGGACTTTGAGAGTTATAGACAACCCCGTGGTTCCAGCTTGATCTCTCTACTCCCTATTCCATTTCAGATGTAATGAGAATTTGCATCCTTCTCCCACAACCACAGAGCCACAATACCATGCCTTCCCATCCATTAGATCTCGTGTCTCCTTAAACTATAAGCCAAAATAATCCCCTCCTCATTAAATATTTCTATCAGGTAAGTAATCAGTGCAGGACCAAAATGGATACTAAATTACAGAGAATAATCTATGCTGACTTCTAATTTACAGTCTCTGACTAGCTGGCACCTCTCTTGTTGTACACTGACCATACAAAGCTAAAGTGATATTTTTTAAAATCTGAATTTACCAAGACACATCTAATATTGTCAATGTGGATTTCACTGTTGAGTTTACCCCATTTCTTGTTTCAAATGTACTTTGTGAAAGTAACTATAAATCACAGAGCACATTCATCAATATGACCCAAAGACATTCATTCATGAATATATTGCACACATGAAAATGTCACAGAGCATCTACCTATGTACACCTACTTTGGTTTACCAAGAAGTTCATTTTGTTATGTGGATTGTGGCTCTTTGCTCTTCTAAAGGGTGATTTTTATTGCAGTCATCCTTTCTTCTGTCTACATTTATGCATGTTGTATACTTGGTGCACATTCCTTAGTCATAACTGTGTCATAAAATAATATATCTGGAACTGGCTGTAAAGAATGACATTGTTCAGCAGCAGACAAAAATAATGGAGTGCTTTCATTTGGGCAAGGATTAACAAGGTTTATTTAGGCAATGATGATGCCATGTATATATGTGATGGAGTACAAGTGCAGATATTAACTCACCAAAGGATGACTCCTATTAATTATTTGCCATTATCTTTCCTACATGCTCTTCCCCTTTATAACAACATAGTAGTATAACTATTACATTCTGTTATTACTAGGGGCTCAGATACTATAATGTGCAGTTATCATCAGAAAAGCTACATTTTATATTAATAAAATCATGAGTATAATAAGAGAATCACAAATAAAATTTACAATGTTCCAAATAAAAACAACAAATTCCAATTGTCTCTGTTAAAGTGTCCTAAGAATGCCACATAACTAGAAAGAAAATAAAGTGATACTGAAGGGAAAGTAGGAAAGAATGAAAAGAAAGAAATCAAGAGAAGAAAGGCAAAGAAAAGAAAAAGAGCAGTTAACTGAAGTCTGTTTATCTCACCCTCAAAGGCAATTATGACTGTTGATGTGTCTCTTATCTCTTTATTCTATTTATTTCTCAAAATTCCAGATAGTTTTATTTCACAGAACATAATTGCTCTTACCAATACAGGAAGGCAGCAGTCACAGAAGACGTGAAGTGCACACCTCTGCGAAAAAACCCAAATACAAACAAATACACACACACACACACACACACACACACACACACACACACACACAAACCGTTGATGTTTAGAGGTTTTTGACGTGGAGACAGAAAACTGTCACAAATAAAGATCTCATGAATTTGTAACAGTTTTCCAACTATTTTCATAGGTTTGAATTTATAATTTCTGGTAGATATGTAGCTTGATTAACAAAACCAATAGTGATGATCTATGTCACATACACTACCAAATAAAGATTGTGTTTACTATTACTAAGAGTAGAGAGTGGTAATCCATTTTGTAGTACAGCCGTTTCTTCTTAGTTCAAACACTCCCTCTAGGAGGGAAGAGAGAATCTGGAGGTGAACAAAATGTCACATATCTGAGACAGCTGAAACTTGCAGTACTCTCCAAAGCCCCTCAGTAGTTTTATAGAAACAGCAAACAAATGCCATAGGAAGAGACTCTGAGCAGTCAAGCTGTAGAGAGATCTCTAGGAGTGAATGAGCTGCTTCTAAGTCTTGCAGAGCTCCGGTGATGCAGTTTTTGTTGGAAGGGTAGGCTTTTTAATAATGTAGCTGTTTGGAATCATCACTGTTCTGTAACTCCTCACACATACTCCTGTTTATTGCCCCAATATGTCTTTGGATGGGATTCCTATGTTAAAATTCACCCACCCACAGCTCTGGGACCATTATGGAAGAGGAGTCTGAAGGATTGTAAGAGCCAGGGTTGGTGCATGAACATAAGGAGACAGACACTTTTAGGCCACTGGGAAATTGTTTATATGAGCTTGCAGCAATGCTGATAGCATGCACAAGTACCTACCTGCCCCGATCAGACAAAATTCCAGGATGGAGGGAAGAAACAGGCAGCAGGTCCCAACCCTAGCAGGAACTGTTGGCAAATGATTACTGTCAGGTGAGGAGAGTAGACCTGCTTTAAGGGAGTGACTCTAGATAGACTGATTACATTCAAGTGATTGAACTTGTACCAAGAGTCTCCTGGATAAAAATGTTTGACCAGATAGGACTTAATACATAAGCACATAGTACCTGAAATCTGTGGACTATGGGGGGAGGGGTTGAATATGGCTCTAAATTTGATTAAACTGTATTATATGAAATGTACAAGCACTCAAGCTGGGAGTGGTAGCATGTGCCTTTAATCCCAGTACTCAGGAGGCATAGGCAGTTGAATCACTTTGAGTTCAAGGCCAGCCTGGTGTGCATAGTGAGTTCCAGCTCATTTGGGACTTTTTGTCTCACAAAGACCAAAAAATAAATTAAAGAAAGAAATGCACAAAAACTCATAAAAATAATGCAAATTAAAACAAATGAAATAATATTTAAAAACTAATTTGTTACCCCAATTACACTTTGGTACAATTGTTAATTTGGACTGTTGCCCCTTCCCTGTCTGGGGTGAATAGAAATGTGTATGTTGCTTCTTTGTCATACAACTGATGTGTGTTTCAAAACTGATAGGGTGGCAGAGTAAACTGTGGCCTGTCAGCAGTTAGCATCTGTTTTAGTGAGAACTTCCTGTTTGTAATAACGTCCACACATCATGGCATTGATTTTACAAAACACCCATCATTAAGAAATCAGTTATGAGGTAGCTACTGAAAATTTAAGTAGGCTTCAATTAAATATCTGCTCTTAACGATCATAGATTGTTTCTAGGAACTGCACTTTATAATATGGCTTCATTCAACAGTAAAATCAAGTTAGTTTCTTCAACGATAGATATTCTACTTGGAAGGAATGCTTAACCGAGTTACTTCATGCTAATTGACACCATCATTGAGTTCCTTGTTAACACAAAGCAACTGGACTATAATTTGAATCTTTGAAGAGAAAATGGGAAATATATTCCACCATAATATTTCCTCTTATAACTGAATGGAAATAGAGTTGATATCACCCAGTCATTATTGAGACAGAGAAGGGAAAATTGTTTTTCTCACCATTTTGTGTGTTCATTTACCTTTGTGACTCTATTTATATTACCCAAAGCATAATTAAATAACAAAATATTTTCACAATGAAATGAAGTCAATGAAATACCTATAAATAAATTCATTATATCTTTATTATACATTTCACTTACCGTGTTAAGCACAATTTAGCAAACCAATGTGTTTTGGAAAACAGGTAATGATATAAAATAATGATAGTATTTTTGACTATAAAACCTCATGTTAAATAATATTGAACTGCTCAACTTTTCTATGCCATATATGGGTGAATGGATAGATAGATGATAGAAATATAAAAGTAGATAAGATCAATTAGAACAATGAGTAGGAAGAGCTCTACAGTAAGGTGCAGAATACATTTTTAACATTCCATATTTCCCAGGTTACTTATTCAGTGTTTAATATGTATGTTTATTATAAGCTTAGCACTGTTTCTGAGATCCTAAATTGTCATTGCTGTTGTCCTTTGAGGAAACAATAAAATAAAATATCCAAATAACTGTTTAGGGGACAGTAATACCATAGCGGAAAGTTAATTGTCATTTGACCAGGAAGAATAGGATGCTGTCAGCAAATTTAGTTGTAGAGAAAAAGAAAGGGGAAATCAAGACATTAGGGAGGGTGAAACAGGCAGGGAGGGGGCATAAGACACTCGAAATAATAAAAATGCCTTATAAAAGTTGTAACCTTTGTGTGATTGGTGACACCAGTTGTTGATGTCCATCCAGGGAATTAGATGAAGAATAAGTAGCTGACATTCTTTTCTCCTCTTCAGAATCTCTAATGCAAAAGTCTCTTCAAGTCAGGCTACAGGGCATAGAGCAAGGCAGTGAAGGATGAAGAGCCCTCTGAAGAGAAAAGCCCATGATATTTAGCTCAAGAATGAAACTGGAAAAAGAAAATGCATGCTAATGTTTTACTTTTATATATCTAGTTGAAAGAAGAGCTGTAATGTTTACTGCTCGAGCTACATCAACTAAAGTCTTAACATAGTGCCTAGTCAATTGCAGAAACACAATGCATATTTTAATGAATGTATGTATGAATAGGGAGCAGTTGCAGCTATTGTTCAATTATTTAAAAGTGGAATATAGAGTACTTTTGTGCTACTTTGCTCTAGAGAATTAAAATTATGACTAGAAGATTGTACTTATGAGGCTAAGCAAAAGAAGTACATTTTTTAAAACTGGAAATTGTCTGTTAAATAATAAAATACGCTATTAGTGCTGAGCCTCTGCCATTGGACTCATTTAAGTAGAGAGTCGGTCTTTGAGAAAAGAATAGTGAAGAGTAAATGCAGGGACTGAATTGCATTTGGACAGCTGAACACTAAGATCTCACTTCTTCCAAGATCCTTCAATTATTGGGCCCATAGGAGACATTTATTTCAGTATAAGTATCAAGAGAGCTGTGCTGCTCTTGAGGAACTGTTTGTTGTTAGTCCCTGGGGACATTCTAAATCTCTGCATGGATCTTTGCTTTGACAGTTGAGGATGTTAGATTTAAATTTGGGATGTGTTTTAGCAAATGTGTGCAATGTTTCACGGTGGTTAGATTTGTATATTAACCCCATCTCTAGCTTTATATTCTTTATCTTTTATGACCTGTATATCCGATCTAGTTTTCAATCACATTGGTGGTTTTCTTGTTTAAAGGAGGCTTTCTTCCTCCTTTCAGGAGAAGCAGAACATAAGCAAGGTCTTCTATCTTCATGTTGTTTAATAGTTGTTAATAAATTTAAAGACTAATAAAAACTAGCTCACAATTTACTTAAAATATCTTATAAAACAAGTGCAAGAATGATCTTTAATCATACAAATTTCACCTATTCAGACACATTTAGAAGGTAGAATTCTAAAATCATAACTTGCAACCGATTAAACCAAAACCCCCAAAGAGAAATACACCTACATAAGTTTTGTCATTTAACACTGTCTCAGATATTTAGATTGGCTAAGAAGATATTTGCATAAAAGAAAAATATTAAGAAATTCCTAGGGGTAATGAATTGTGGAGGGAGGGACTTTTGAAACGAATGCTTCATTCAATCCCATTGTAGTGTTTAAGAGTTGTAGTGATCAATCGCAATAAGGTGGGAAGCCTCTTGAATTCAGCAACTCTAGATTTACAAACTTCTACTGGAGTGAGGGACAATAATTTATACATAAGAAAATCTTCTTTAGAGATTCAATACAAATGGTGTGTCTTGAGTACAGCTAAGCAAATGATGACCATTTCCTCTGTCTATTCTCATTCCCTGAAGGAATGACTTTTATAATATGGACATGGACATGCTCTAGAAAAAAATGGTTTTATCTCAACTTTGCAGTCAAACAGTTAATTTAATCTTAGCTTATTTAAAATGTAAACAAGGTCACTGAACCTTGAGCCCTTGGTGAAACCTAAAGCATATAGCTTTAATTCCTCATGATTCTTCTTTGCCCTAGACCCAAAATAATCTCTCTCTTCTCTCTCTTTCTTTCTCTCTGTCTCAATCTCTTGGTCTCTGTCTCTTTCTTTCTCTCTGTGTCTCTGTGTCTATGTCTGTCTCTGTCTCTGTCTCTCTCGTGTGTGTGTGTGTTTCAAGAAAGTATTGTAAAGAGCACAAATATTCCTTAGAAAATAGGAAGATATGAAGATTATTTCATTTGTGTTGCTGTCAACAAATTGGACTAAGTGGGTAACGTGTTTATGTTTCCGTGTGGGGTGCTCTAAATCAGGAGCGATCAGAAAGGGTAAAATTAATCTAATAAGATAAAGATATGACTTTTACTTCCCTATTTCTTGTTGGACTTACTGTTTCACCAAAGAATGGCTAAGCCCTTTTTCAAGAGCACTGTTCACAGAGAATTCTGAAGGAACATGTTGTCAGCTCTAACAGTATGTTCTTTACCTTAACATGGAAAGTTCTTGGTAGGGCCAATGAGATGATTCAGTGCATAAATGCAGTTGATACCAAGCCTCATAACCTGAGTTTGATTCCCGGAACCCACATTATGCATCACACACACACACAAACACAAATTAAATAAATAAAAACAAAAGTTAAAAAAAAAAAACGGAAAGGTCTATCTTAGGTCCTTATAATAAAGACAAATTAAAAACGACAAAAATATCATCATACAAAAAATATATTTCATGTACATTATGTGTGATGTGATAGCTTCCACAAGATAATGAAGAGATGAATAGCCAAAAGAAATAGATAAAATTGTGTATGTTTAAGCTTCCTTATAGTGGAGCAAAGGCAGACGTGAAAAACTAAATATTGGAGACGTTGAAGAGGATGTGCTACTAAGGAGGAGGGAGGAGCTGAGTGCTTTTGTTAAGATTCTTCTCCAGGTCTAAGTGGCTTTGCAGGCAAGAGTGCTCCTTCTTCCATGTTGGAAAGAAGGCACCTTAAAGGGTATATTTTGAAGAAGAGATGAGAAAAAAAATTACCTTCCTACCTTTGCAGTTTCTCCTACACCAATATTTTAGTGTAGAAAGGCCCAGATCATGTCACTGATGAAGTTCAGCATGCTGTTTCTAGAAGATAATGATTTATTTAAAAAGAGATAAATAATAATGGACATAAAGCTGGCGACAGTAAAATAAGCACAGGGAGGGTTAGGTAGGCCTGTATGCGAACAACATAGATCATATGAAATTATCACATTAATAAAAGTATTTAAAATTGTTTTAATTAATATTAGCATTATTTGATCTCAAATATTTGATGAAATAAAAACAAAATATTTTAACCATTACATGAACCATAAGCTCAATGGGTTTAGGTAAACTTTGGATGTTGCATATTTATTAATTCAGAAGTTGGATTCAAAACTAGATTATGTTCAACCAAAGTCTTACTTTAAAGATAATATATAGTTCCAAAATTATTTCCTTAAAAAATTTAGTTATGTGTACTTATATGAGTGTAGGTATTTGTGGGTATGAAAAGAAGACATTGGATTCTCTGGAGCTAGAGCAACAGGTGGTTGTGAACCACAAAACTTGTGTGCAGGGAACCAAACTTGGGTCTTCAGCAAGAGTAATGTATGTTCTTAGTTGCTGAACTAATTCTGCAGCCCCCAGAATGATTTATTTTTGATCACAACTAAATTTTAATATAGACAGAGGTATAAGACTTAAGAATAATATGAATTGAGAAGTTGTACTATTTTAATTGAAAAATAAAGTGATGACTTGGTCGAGGTCTGTTAAATCAGTCACATACAGAACCTGTTTTTCTAATGGTTTCACATAAGTGAAACTCAAGCATGCAGCCTGTTCTTCTTTTCCTCAAAAGGTAAGGTAATAAAGTAAAAATATTGAATACACACAATTGCATGCAAACACAGACACACAATTACCAGAAGACATATTCTTGGTATAAAACTCTTGAAATTGCGGCTAGAGAGATGTTACATCAGTTAAGAACACACTCACAATTCTTGAAAAAACCTGGGTTCAACTCCTAACACTCACATGGCATCTTACAATTGTTATGGAATGGAATATTGAGGTTAATGCTCATTAAAATATTTCAATATGAGGCAATTACTTTATAACATTTTTAAAAATTAAATAAGAAATTTCTACCACCTTAAAATATCTTCTAAAAGTATTAGATACTCTTTTTCCTTTTAGTATTAGAAATTGATATTATAAACATATTGTAATATTTTTACTGTTTTAAATTTATTGTTTTTCAATAAGGAAAATAATATTAACTGAAATATTTTGTCTTGTTTGCTGTCTTCTTTAGTTTTCATTTTTTTCTAGTGATGGCAAATTAGAGACGGATCTTTCTACCTGGTACTCACTATTTGTTCAAGCTGGCCTTAAAGTTGTGGAAATTCTGCCTCAGCATTCAATGTGCTAAGATTACAGGCATGTACAGATATGCCCAGTAACAATATTTCTCTTACATTTCTCTTACAGATCCCTCACTACTTATTCTCATCAGTGACATTTTCAGCATTGTTAAGCTAATGCATTATAAATTTCCAGTAATGAAGGGAAAAACTCATTTCATTCAGCCTACTTGTTTCTATGTTATGGAAAGAGAAATTATATAAAGGTCATAATTATGTTCTTTATAACCAAAAACCATTTGCTATATTTTCTTAATATAACTTAAATTATATGTATTATGGACATTTAAGTATGTTTTATTTTATAAACACAGATCATTATTCTAGTACCTTCTCAATAAAAATAGATGTTTAAAAATTAAGCAACGTGCTTTATCAATCTAAGTATCTTTTAAGACCCTGGTACAGCCTGAGGCTTTTATTTTCCGTTTCTCAAAGGAAAGAATAGAGTTCAGCAGTGCATTTAATTGGAATTTAGATCCCCTAACAGTCTGTCTCCCATCAGAGTGGTTTGAATTCCTGACAAATGGTCTGTTGTATTAAAGTAGTCATTGATACAGGAAGTGCTAGATTAAAAAAAAAAAAAAATAGACAGTGAAGAATTGCAAATTACCGAGAAACTATTCACACTTGAGATTTCACGCATTTGAAATGTTTTAAACTGCTACCTTACAAGTTCTCTGCACTAGTGAGGAAATAGTTTAGCAGGTTATATGAAAGAACTGTTTAAATTTCTCACTGAGGCAAAAGTCAGATCAATGTGTTCATGAAAGCCCCAAAAGAGAGAAGTAAAAGGCCTTAAAAATCGACTAATATAAGCATTAAAGAATAGTTTATTAAATTATTGAGCAACCTTTGGTCTCCAATCTCTAAAATTAAAATTGGTAATATTGTAATAGGGACTTGTGAAAAACACAAAGATATTTAATTCCATCATATGATAACACACAAAAAGACACATTGTTACTTATACATTCATGTTGCTGTATAAATCAGGAATGTAAAACAGTGTCCAAGTAATATCTAATAATATGGCAACTGACATAAGAGTAATATAAAGTTACAATGTATTTAGTAGTAAAAAATGTAGTATCTAGCAAATGATATGTGAATACAATCATTGGAATTTTTATTTATATAATGTACTTTATTGTATATTGCAGCAATCTAGACAAGATTCAAGCTATCTGAGAAGATCTGTGCAGATAATTTGCAAATGTGCCATTTTAGTCAAGGGAACTAAATATTCTCAGAGTTAGGAATCCATATGGCATTCTGAAAGCATTCTCCTGCTAACATTAAGGGATGGTTTTGGTTTTATTTCTGTTAATGTACATTAGCTAAATTATTTTTGTCTCTTTTCTTTTTACCTCTTGTTATTTGACACAGCATTTATGGAGGCAGATCTTTTACAATTTAGATTTGTATCAGAGGTTTTTAGTTGAGATTGGAACAGAATTTGAGGAACCATCAGTATCATTCAGAGGCAGATGTCACAACTCTTCTGGAGAGGGAAACACATTTTAAACTTTGTGTCCAAAGGACACTGTTTGCAATGTTGTAGGAAGGACATAGCTTTTACTTTATGAAAGTTGCAAAACAGAGAGAGAGAAAGAGAGAGAGAGAGATTTGTAGATGGTGAAAAATTAAAGGAATGACCTATGACAGTATACTAAATTTGTTTCTTGTCATCTCAGAATACTTTTCTTTTCCCCTTTATCAATTTAATGTTTGAGAATTCAATATATTTTAATTGCATTAACTTTGTGTCTCCAAATGTTTCTCAGTGTGGACTCATCCACTGGAGCCCAATTAACATAGAAGGCCTCACAACCTTAAAAACATTTATTTATTATTTTTATTTTATATTTATAAGTGCATTGCCTGCATAGGTGTAAGTGAACCTGTGTCATGAAATGAGAGCAGAGATGAGAAAAGCATGTTGGATTCCCCTGAAATTGGAATTACCAACTGGTGTTAGCTACTTTGTGGGTGCTGGAAATCGAACCCAGGTGGTCTGTAAAAGTAATCGGTGCTCTTAACCACTGAGTCACCTCTCCAATCCCAAGAGTCACAATCTTAAAAAAGAATTACTCTCTCCTTCCCAGCAGCCATGATTTCCAACACAGTTCCTCAGAAACTGTTGACATTTCTTACCCAGTTCCCCACATTTGTACTGGGATTTTGTCTGGCTTGAGTTTCCACGTGACTTGTGCATGCTGTCACCACTACTGTGAGTTCCCATGACAACTGACCATCTGTCTGGAAAACTGTGCCCTTGTGGTCTTCCGTCACCTTTGGCTTTTACAATCTTTCTGCCACCTTTTCCCCAATGATATCTGAGCTTTTGTGGACAGAAGTTTGATACAGGTGTCTGATTCGGATATAAAGCAAACTACAGTCTCATTCTCTGCATGTTGGTCAGTTGTGCGTTTCTGTATTAATCATTATCGGCTGCATAAGGAAGTCTTTCTGATGAGAGTTGAGACATGCATTAATCTATGGGCATAACAATAAGTCATTACATGTTACTCTAACTCTATATTTATTTAGCTAAACCATAGTTTTCTATTCTCCCCTGCGACCTGTGTCTTTTTTAGCCTGATATCATTGTGAGGTGTGGGCTCTGTCTTATAAAGTGGACTGTAAATCTAATTCAAAAGCGATTGGTTACCCTCCATGCCACTTTTACATCATCATTCTTACCTTACGAGGGTAGTTGTTGCTGAAGCAGGTAGGACTCAGAGTTACATAAGGTTATTTTTTTTTTCATTTGGTAGCACGCTAGTATCTTGTAGACTATGAAAACTGACCAGTAGAAATGACGCTTGAAGTCAATACCAGCTTGATTTTGCCTTTTTTTACATGAGCAAGAACTTTAGCCAAAGATGCTCTTTATTCTTAATTTGTTAAACTCAGCATCTTTCAATCAGGAGAGCTTTATTGAACTGTTATCTTGCAATAAGGAAGATTCTAGCTCCAAATAATAATAATAATATATATATATATATATATATTATTCATATATATATGAAGAGATGTATGTGTGTAGGAGAAAGAGGGAGAGAAATGTAGAGTGAGGGGAGGCAAGGAAGGTATATACATGTAAATGATAGATGCATATGATATACATTTTTTAAATTGCTGCATGCTGTATGTATGAGTATATTGCCTGCATGTGTATAAGTGCATCTTTATCATGCAGTACCTCTGGAGGTCAAAAGAAAGTGTTTGATATTCTGGAACTGGAATTATGGACTGTTGTTAGCCACCACGTGGATGCTGGGAATCTAACCTGGATTCTCTGAAAGAGCTTTCAGTGCTCTTAACTCCTGAGTCATCTCTCCAGCCCTAATATTCCACTCTTAAGACAAGGGTAGAATTTGTCAATATGAGCATAGTAGGATATCTATATACTACCAAGATCAACTTAATGTGATATAAGAATCAAAAAGATTCAATCTGAGTTTACCATATTCAAATTCTAGTTCAGAACAAAATATTTTCAAGTAGAAAATTAGATGACATGTATATCATATATATATGTAAAGTAAGATAAAGTGTTAGGATCATAAAATACAACAGCTAGTAATTTTGAATAGATTAATAAAAACAAATTATAAAAAAGAGACATTAGTGGAACAAATTAATTGAACAGTGTATCATGATGTTCTAGTTAGCTTTCTACTCCTGTGATAAAAATACTGACTAAAATGAACTTGGGAGGAAAAAGTTTATTTAGCTTACAGCCCAGTCCATCACCAAGGGAAGCCAAGGCAGAAACTCAGGGCACAAACCTGGACCACAGACCATCCCGGGAGTCTGGTTGCTGACTTGCTCTTCTGGCCTGTGTTCAATATATTCCCTTGTAAAACACAAGACAACCTTCCCAGGGTGCCATCAACCACAGTAGCCTGGGCCTTCCCACATCACTCAACAATCAAGAAAATGTCCCACAAACATGGCCACAGACCAATCTAATGAAGGGAATTCCTCAGTTGAGATTTCCTCTACCCAGCTGTGTCAAGTTGACAACTGAAACATTTAGGGGACACAAATTAGACTCATTAGGTCTTTAAAAAAATAATAGAGGGCATGAAGTTGGGAGGGTAGAAAGTTATGGGTGAATCTGTGAGGAGTTGGGGGAGATGGCATGAATATGATCAAAATATATTGTATTAAGTTCTCAAAGAATCAATAAAAGTATCTAAGTCCATCATGATATAGGAAAGGTAATACTTAGAAATAATTCAGATTAGAGGACGAAGATGAGAAAACATTCATAAGAAAATATGGAAGCTATTTTGTGATAGAGAAAAGAAGAAAAAGAGAGAACTAGGAAGAATGAAGTGGGAGGACCAATTAATGTAGCAGGAATTAAACACCATGTGTATATTGTAGAAGACTATACTGATGTATAATTATGTAAAAACAAATATTCTGAAAGTAAATGCATAAAATTATTGATTCTGTGCCTGAGAAATATATCAAAGGGAGCTATGATCTGGGTAACTATAAGAATTGAATAAAATGCAAAGTGATTTTAAGGGCAATAGAAAGAACAATAGTTCAAAATAACTATTATTATTAGATTACTGGCCTCAAAGACAGTGATAAACAAGGTGTGAGGTTTTCACAAAAGGACATAAATTGCCTTTCATACTATGAGTATAAACTAAAAATTCATATTTATAGAAATCATTGATTATTATAAATGATGAGAGGTGACAATATAATGTTTAATGATGTTGGGATGTAGGAACTTCCTAATTGTGTGTCTTTAGATTCCCGATTCCAGGTCCTTATTTTGTTATAATCTATCAATGAGAACTAGAAGATAGTTTTCACTATCTCTAAAAGACAATAAGACAATGGAATTTACATATGCTTAATATAATTATCATGTGGTTTAAATGCCCTTGTCTCTGAAATGATTGAAAAAAAAATGCCCGAGATACAATATCATTGAAATAAACATGCCCATTTTTCTTTTCCTTTAAAACTACAGCAAAATAATAAAATGGATATGTACTGACTCAAAGCATATGTTTTTCATAGATGTATAAAGAATGTTATTGGAGTATCAACCCAAAGCAAAGGAAGATATAACTTTTAAAAATTACATATATAACCCTTGTTTTTCCTTTTGCATAGTATCTTATTACCAAAGCATTGCCTCCAATTACTCACATCCAACCCCAGTGAGAATGACACAAATGGAACATAACTGATTGATCCCAAAGATGTGAATGTTATTCATAGTTTATATACTGACTTTCTCTTTATTATCTATGTCTATTAACTATAGGAAAATAAACACATAAGACATGATTCAAATCGTCTTTTAAATGACCTGTCCATAAGAACACATCAGTATTATTTGATCAGGCAAAATAGCTGAAAAACAAAATTCTTCCCCGTGACTGCTAAAGTAACAGTAGCTTTTTAATGCAGTCATAGTCCATTTGGTTGAAATGTCTTAATGATATTTCAGGCAATCAGGAAATGTTGTTTTTGTCTATTAAATTTGATCATGATATTTTTATATCCTCCAGTAAACAGTTTTGAATTTTGAGGACCTGACTACAGTTCTATGCAAGCATAAGGCTGGAAGTAACTTGAAAACAATTCTTATAAGAAATATGCTATGTAACTGAAAGTACTTTTTAAACAACATAATTTTATTGTTTTATTGAACAATAATTCTGAAAATGGATTATTGTTACATACCTCTTAATGATAGTTTATACATAGTAAATTCAATCAGAAAACTGGTCAATTAACACAAATGTAGCAATGTAAATATAAACCAGAACATGTGGATAGAATGTTGTGTCCTGTTATCTTCAGTCAGTCTCTAAACTAGCAATATAAAATACAATGTGACACTCAGTAGACTATAGAAGATCTATAATCGTTGACTATGGTGATTTTGAAATATAAGTAAGTTCCTCCTCTTGTAGTATCAAACTAACAAGTCTGCAAGTTGTTTGCTATTTTATTTCAAAAGGCTTTCATTTTGAGTATAATTTATTCATGCTATTTAAGTTTTGCGTAAGAACTAATGTTCTGTACATAGGGTTTTTTTTTTCCATGTTTTATACGGTGTTTAAAATACATCCAGTTCACGTACTAACACTGCAGCCCATTGTCTTACATTTTATTTTCATTTAAGTTTTTAAGAAGCTCAGAGACATTTTAACATTTATAAAACAAAAGGCCTGCATTCCCAGAGAACTGACTCCCTGTCAACAGAAATTATGTTCCTTTTGTCACTTCAACAGTTTCAAGTGGTCCCTTTCAATATTTCAGTGCTATGTAATTTAATTTAAGATGTTTCCTCCAGCTGACTCTTAAGCTCCTAGTAACTGTGGAGTTTGTTTTAGAAGAGAAAAGCACAAACTCTAAAATCATTTTCCTTTTTGGGGGGGTTGCTTTCATTAACTTCAAATTCATTTCATAGTCTTAAGAAATATACTTTAAAAAATTTAACTGGAAGACAAACCAACAGATGGGCAATTGAATATACTGAAAGGACTTGAGCCTTAGAAGAATCAGTTCATGAGTTCAAATACTGATGCTTGCATTTCAAGAGTTCTGTAACTTTGTGAAAATTTAATGTCAAAGTTTGTTTTCATTTGTCAAATGCAAGTTGAGAATTTTTAAAAATTTTATCAGTATTAAGACATTACTGATCTTCTAAGGATCAGACACATAGCACTGAACAAATAAAGACCTTTTTTTTTTTTAAGTCATTGTCAGAGGATTTGTAGAATGAAGAAAAATGAAGGAATAAAATGGCTTTTATGTTTACTAATGAATACATTTTCTTCCTACATTTATCTAGTTTGATTACAGGTCGGAGCTGATTAAATCATAATTCTTTAGGCTGGATAGATAGCTCAGTAATTAAAAGTGTATATTGCTCTTCCAGAAGATTCAAGTTCAATACCTGCCATTCATATTAGGTGGCTCAAAACCACCTCAAACTCCAGTTGAAGGCCAAACAACTCCCCTGGCCTTCAAACACATTAATCCTTGCTTGCACATACCCACACACTGACCCATACACTTAACATAATTAAAAGGAATTAAAACATAAATGGTTGTTCTTTACCATTATGAAACATTTGCCGTTATGCCTTCCTTGCAAAGGAAGTAAAAGAATTCAGGTCAGCTTTCAGAATTTGAAACAAAGTATTGAAGAATTAAAGAAGGAAAAAGATGTGGAACAAGTTGAAGTTTCTTATACTGATCGATATGATTATAGGGACTAGATAAAAAATGGAAGAGCAAAGAGTGTTACATTTGAAAACAAAGAAACAGATATATCCTGCTACACAGACAAAAGAAATAAAATGGATTAGGAGGACTATGAGGTCATTACATGAATTTTTATATGACATTAGCATGTAAATACTAAAATAGTTTCCAAGCTATCAATTTAATTTCTAGAAAGAAATTCTAGTGTCTCCACTTTTTCTTGTGTAATTTATTTCAAAATTTCTTTTCATTTTGGTAAAGTCTTAGTTTATTATATATACTTAAGTCATTTTAAATTTTTGAAAATTATTTTCAAGATTAAAATGTTTATGAAGATAATTGCTATACATTGGCATTACTTATCTATTCTATAATATTTGTACTCTACAACATATTAGAATGTCTTCAGTCTGTAAATAATAGAGAATTTCAAATTATAGTCTCTCTCATTTTTAAAAAACATTCTGTGGGCCATTAAAGGCAATTACAGTATGATGTCTAGTGTCAGTTCTTTAGAAACAGATTTCAGATATATAGCTCTGTGTGTATTGTTTGGACCTAATTTCTTAGAACTTAGATCTACAAGGAAGAATTCTTAAATGTGTACAAAATCTTTAAAAATAATGAAATGAAAGTGTAAGAATTTTCCTCTCATCATCCACATCAAAACAGTAAGATATGTAATCCTTTGCTTCAAAATACAATATGAATTAACATATTTGTTAATGAAAGAGAGAATTCAATATAAGGCCACAGTGCACTTCTTGTTTTGTGTCATAGAGCAAAAGGAATTTACTTGATTGCTAAAAGATAACTTGAGAAATTGAGTATGTCTTAAAATGATGACATTTGACTTGGCAGCATGGTCTACATAGGAAGTTCCAGGCCAACTGGGGCTGTAGTGAGACCTGTTTCATAAAATACTAAACAAAACAACAAACAAAAATCTCATAACTCACTATCAAATGCTAGCAAACAAATAGTGATGTATAGGACTATCCTCTGAATCAGTTAGATACCATCTTCCCGAGATCAGTTGTGCACCATGCTATAGAAGATCAGAGTTGGGCTTCTTAACTCTGATATAGAAGGAGAAGCATGTAGAGTCACAGGACCCTCACTCACTCTGAGTATCCACCACACCTAGCAATCAGTGATGGACAATTTGCCTGTAATTGCCCTGGACCTAGGGAAAAAACTAGAGTAGAGATACTGTGGAAACCTAAGGAAGGGGCTCGCTATTTGCCAGAGCGATTAAAGCCATCTTCCATGCTGTGGTAAAGACTATGAGGCGGAGCCTTTGGAGGAAATACCCACACTCTTGTAAATAACCCCTTGTGTATTGCTCTGTAAGTAAGCCCAAAAATTTCTTTAGTTTTCCAGAGTACATTTTGGTGGAATTATACCTTGGTTTATTGTTAGGCATGAAGGAGGAATGGGTTGACATTTTGACATCTCTCCCTCAGGGAAGGAGTTGTAGCAACACATACACATATATACATATGTGTGTGTGTGCTTGTTAATGAACTGAAAGATTCATCTGAAGCAATTATAAAAATGTAATGTGCAAAGGTCTTAAAATAGGAAGTAAAATATACCCATTTATTTACACTGGGTTCCAAAATAAAAGAGTAGAAGTCTTGGTATTTGGGCAGTTTTCGAGTCTTTACTTATATTATGAACAGTCATTCTTTTCACATTATAGAAATATCTTGGATTCAGAAAAGCGGAGTTGAAAGGGCAGAGGAAACAGTTATGAGACACCTTTTTCAGAAACTTCGGTAGAGGAGCCTTTAAATTACTTGGAATTATTCTTATAATCCGACTAGATAATTCAATATGCTTTAAATTTTCATGAATTTCTTTGTATCTCATAAGCTTAGAACATGTCAAAATAGTTGTGTTTTTATTGATATATGAAATTTTATTTTATCAGGAAATTAGAAGATGGTGTATATATGATTGTGAATCTTGTTTAATTTGCTAATTTTTATTTTTACTACACATTATTATGCCTTTATTTATCCAACTTAGTTTATAGTTCTATAAACTGTTACGTCTGTCATCCAAATCTGTTTAATTATTGTGACATACCTTGTGAGTATACATTTTGAAGTCTTTCACCTTAGTATATGCAGATCCTTAATTATCCTGTTTAAGATGAAAACCCTCTTCTATTTTCTATTTGCTTTGCAATACTTACAATTTTTGCTAAATTTCTTTCAACGCTTTTGGATGCAAAAATACCCTATGTAAATTTTTTTCTGTAATTGTTTTCTTTTGAGTCTAGGTATGAACATGAATTGGACCATTTTATTTTAATCTGTATGTTGGACTCCTTTATACCGATAGAGACACGTGTATTGGAAACCAAAGAAATACTTGACATGGGTTTTAGGTTTCAGTATCTGGTGGGTATTTTTCTGTCTCTTTAACACATGGAAGGGAGCAAGGCTTATTACGGCTACAATCCTGGGCCGTTGCTGTATCCACTCCCCTTCGTTTTGTTAGATGGTTAAGAAGTCAATGCATTGGTGGTGTGCACAGGACGTTTCAAATGAGCTCTTCAGCACACAGGACAAATCAGTATAAAAGAGGATTTTGAATCTTAACTGCAATTACCTGCATCTGTATCAAGTTCGTCCTCAGAGTAGTACATCAGCCATTTTTGTTCACTAATATGTAAACAACTGCTTCATCTTTTTTGACTAATGGAAGCTATGATTTGTATTTTGTACTAGGTGTGCATGTTAAAATATCTGTGATTTTTTTTTCTAAAGATCCTGTGAGTTTATAGCACAAATGAGCATGTCTACATTACTGAGTGTTGTTATATCCTCCATGTGAGGAAGCCTTGTGAATATAAACTATCTGTTTCCATTCACAATTAATTTCTTATGGTTCCCCAAGTGTGCTTTGGATTTCCTTATCTCAAAGCCCAGTTGCATTTAACAACATGTTCTTCATTACTACTTGTCAAAACTTCCTCTGCCTTCCAGCATTAAGCTCACTTAATTCACTAAATTTTCAATTTGTGGTTCTTTCTTCTGCTGTTCATATTCTTTAATATTTTAAACTAATTTCTTTTTAACTAGGGTTAAAACTATTTGATGTTTTTACCTCCTTTATTACTCAGAAAATCTAAAATGCTCATTTTTTTTTTTTACTAATGACAAAAATATCTATTTTTGCTCTAAATGTTGCTCAGTAATCTTATGGGAAAGTGCAGCTGTTCCTTAACCCCTACTCTGTTCTTGCACCCCTCTGCTCAGGGGCAAAAGGTGAATCTAACTCATATTTTTATTTTCTACACTTTCTAGCATGAGAAGTCTCAAGTAGAGTCAGAGTTCATTATATCCTTGCGGAATTTAATTGACTCAGCTCTTTTCTAATCTACTCTGTACCTCAATGCTGAAAGAAAAATTACATTTTCCAAGCTGGCACATTGACCTTCCTGTAAAAAACAGCAGCTGTTGCTGCTGCTCCAAGAAGGCATGAATAATGACTTCAATTTTATGACCATCAGTATCGGAACACTGGAGACTAAGGAGCTAACACAGAGCAGAAAGGAGAAGAGGGTTTGCAGCTGAGACAGCTGTACCTCTCCATCATCAATGTTAATATTGTTCTCTAAAGCAGAAAGGAAAAGTGTTTATTTTCTTTCGAGTCACAGAATGGCACTGGCACTGTACGAAGAGAGCATTCTTTTTAGCAGTTTCTTTAAGTAGTTTCCTCATATACCATTTAGCAAAGACACTCCAAAAGAAATCACAGTGTTGTCTTTAATATTCATTAAAATGCAATTACCAATTTTAAGTTAAGAAATAATTTATTCTGCTAGACCTTATGAATATAACTTCCTTTTATCTATTACTTAATAAAGATGCTCATTGTTAAAAGAGGCAGAGTTTTCTAAGGTACATCTGGAACCAGCATGATTCACAGAGAAATAAGGATGTTCCACATTCAAAAGAGAGAGAAACTTAGGTAGAATATGTGTTTTTTGTGTTTTAATGCTTTTTCCATTAATTGGATTTTTAAATTTTCAATTATTTTATATATGTGTAACTGTGGGAGTAAATTCCACACAGGTAAGGATGCACCAAAAAAAAAAAAAAAAACAAGAAAAAGGTATATGATCCACTGAAGCTGGAGTTATAGGTGACTGTAAGCTCCCCATATGGGTTCTGGAAACTGAATTCAGTTCCTGTGGAAAAGCAGTAAGAGCTCCAAATCAGTTATTTCTCCAGTGCCATGAAACTATTTTTAAGGGATAAGTACATAAGAATAACTTTTACTAAGACACTGAATATAGGAAATGACTGTCACCTTTAATAAATTTTATAGTTTTGTATCTTTCAAAAAAAGATTTGGATTTTAAAAATTGGTTATTTCTTTGTATTATGGACAATAATATTGATTTACAAAGCAAATGTTTCCTATCAATCAAGAAACAAACAAACATGAAAATGAAACTTTAAATAATTTTGATAATAGATTAGAAATAAGGCTTGGAAAGAACAAAGGAGCAATGGCATAAAACAACATTAAATATAATACAATAATCATGGAGAATCATTAGTAAGAAGTGTGTAGATCCCCAAAACAGTATTTCAGGTCATGTTTGATTATTTCTAGTCAAAAAAACCAAACTTTATGCACTTCAATTTTTCCTAAGTTCTTAAAAAAAACAAATACAGAATTAGTGTGTGGAGTTTATGTGACTAACAACACACAATGCTATTAAATCATTAAAAATATAAATTCTAGATTCAGTAATGATTCAAATCCTGGCCCAGTATTACACAAGCTGCGGGATGCTAGCTGTAATGGAATTTCTCTGCTTCCTGATCTTCTGGGAGAGAATGATGATACTGACACCTTGGCTGTCAGGGTGTTTTCAGCAGCTTATCCATGCAGGACAAGTAAAACAATGTGTCCTTGAACATTCAGTGATAACTCATTTCACAAATGTGTAAGGCCAACCTAGGAAGATCCAAAGGCAGCAGTTTCTGCTATGTTCCGTTACTTCATTAAATAACCTTCTTACCATTACAAAAGACTTACGTCTGTGCCTTTATTTGTATTGTCCATTGTATCACCACCACAATGCCACATAAAATCAAGAATATCTGAATATTCTCCATTCTTAGAAAGAGCAGTTTAAACTGGTCCATCTCCAATTAGACTTCTAAACATTTACTTTTCTTTCAACTAAAATCTTGACAGGTTTGTCTTTGAGTAACCCACACTGGACTCTTTCTCTACTTTGCTTCTTTCTTATCTGCACTAGGTAGTTGTTCTGTCACTTTTATAAACACACTTTACATGTAGACCTGCCAACTTTTTTATTTCATAAAAGTGCTGCCCCACTAAGGACCAAGCAATGCCATTAAATCTCCGTACCAATCTCAGGGTCCCTCCTAACTCAAGTTCTTTAAATCTCTGGTGAACACAGTTTTAACCATCCCAATGAACTGGACATCATACACTGCCTTCCTCAGACCTGGTTCCCTCCGTAATCCTGTCCTTTCTCTTCTGTCCTCCAGTCCCTGGTTTTCATGGGAGCCTCTAGTGATGATAAACAAATATCTCTAATGGCTTGTACAAGCCTGCATCAGGGACTGATTCACTTTGTACTGCCTCAAGTTACGCCTGTGTCTCAAGAGCAATGGTTGGTTATATTGCTAATTTCCTCTGCTTCCTCAATACTCAAACTGATCCCACTGCCTCTCCCCATATCACACTGCTTTGCAAGCCAGTTTCTGAGAGATACTTTCACTGGTTGTTTAAAGCTTTTCCCTAATTCTAGAAATTCCAGTACTTAATATTCTCTGATTCCAATGGTCTCTTGCACTGGCTCATTGTTAATATCCCAGTCAGTATGCTGGATCACAGATTTTCTGTTTTCCTTTATCAAAGGCCAAACCCAAGAGATGTCTTTTGTCGTGTCCATATTGCTCTTGTCCTTTACCTGACTTCCCCTAGATTTTGCAGGTTTGGGAAGTCCCATGATAGTCCTTGTGTGTATAGTATTATCTCAGTCCTTTTTCCTTTTTGGCCTTCTTGTCATATAGCATAGCATGCAAACAACTCTGTATCTTCCTCCCTTTTAGCTATTATTCTGATGGGCCTGTGTTCCTGGTTGACTTATCTTTTTTTCCCTCAAGCCTTTCAATTTATATTCCTTAATCTATATATTTGTATGTATTGTCTTATTCACATTGTACATGTTTCTGTGATGAGATTTGTTTTATCTTGGGGCAATTCTATGTTCATGTGTGTGTTGGTGTATCAGATATGTTATGCATCCAGATAAGGATAGGTACACTTCATAGACCAGTAACAAACCTTTTGTAGATTTAGTAGGTTCTCCCTGCCAAGCTTCAGAATTCTTTGGAAGATTTACACGACTACGCAGGTGGTAATTGGGTGGCAAGGTCTCATAGTAGGAGTCATCAGTACTTTCCTGGGATGCAGGGGAAGAACAGAAGGATGTCACACTGATCTAAGGTAGAAGTAGGTTGTTTGTCGACTGTATGGAAGTCTCCACTTAAGGTTGAGGACTCAGGACCCCTCATTGACTCTGAGAAGCATGGTATACAAAAGAGTTGGTGATGTAGAGAGATCACAAACTGATGTAGAGAGAAAGGTTCTAGGAGATGCCATATGGCAGGGGAAGAATTCTGGGAGTGCCACCTGAGTGGCAGGGACCTGCACACATGTAATTTCAGTGACTGTGGAATGAGAGGTTTCAAACTCAGGGCAGGTTTCTGGGACTGCATATCTACATGGATCAGGTTCTGGATTCAAGTGGAATTGTTCACACAGGTAGTGGCTATGGCACAGATGGAGGAGCCATTGCCTGGGTTATATGCAGGGATCTAGGATGCATATCTTCTCAAATGTTGCCCGGATCCATGCATGTAGTCCTTTTTGCAGCACTGTGGAAGAGGTCTATTTTTCATCTCCTTGTTAGCCATCAGATGGCTGTAAGTACTTGTGTTCGAGTTTGTTTTCCCTGTTGTTCCATTGATTTGCATGCTTATTATTGTATCAATACCACGTGGTTTTGCTTGCTTTGTTGTTTGCAAATATGTTTATTTATTTGTACTATAGCTCAGTAATGTTATACTATCGCTCTGAAATTCAAATCTGGCATGGTAATCCCTCCAGGACTAAACATTTTGCTCACGATTGCTTTGGATATCTGGTATTTTTTGCCTTCACATGACATTTTGGATGTGCTTTTAATAGAAGAATGTCATGATAATTGTGATTGAGATTTTATTGAATCTGTAAATTACTTTTGGTAGGATGTTAAATTTTAAAGTATTAATTCTGTTATCTCTGATCATTGGGGCCTTTCCATTTTCTCATGTCTTTGTCATTCTCTTCATAGATTTAAATCTTCGTTTTAGTGGTCTCTTAGGTCCTTGGTTAAGTCTAGTCCTAGATAATTTTTTTCAGATATTGTGAATGGGAATGTTTGTATGTTCTCTTTCTCAGCCTTCTTGTTATTTAAATATAGAATGGATGTAGATCTTTGTAAGATGGCTTATGTCTTGCCACTCTGTTGGAAGTTTACATCACTTCTAGAAGTTTTCTAGTAGAATTTTGGGCATATTTCATTTATAATATCATATCACCTACAAATGGAGAAAATTCCTTTGTCTCATTGTTCTGGCTGGAACTTTAAGGACTATATTGAAAATGAGAGGAAACAGTAAGCATCCTTATCTCATCTCTTCCTGATTTTAGTGGGATTGCTTTGAGATTCTTACCACTTAGGACACTGTTGACTATGTGTTTGTTATGAATATGCTTTGCTATGTAGAAATATGTTCCCTATGGTTCTATATACTCCAAAACTTTTTCTTTTTGGTCTTGTTTTTTATTTTGAGTTTGCTTTGAGATAGAGTCTCCTTGTAACCCAAGCTAGCCTGGAATTAACTATGTACAACAGGCTTCTCTCAATCTGACAGAGATCTGCCTGCCTCTGCCTCTGCATTTCAAGTGTTGGGATTAAAAGTGTGTACCACCAAGGGAGTCTATGCTATAGAACTTGGTTTTCTCAAATGCCTTTTCTGCACCTACTAAGATTACCATGTTTTTTTTTTTGTCTTTGAGTCTATTTATATTATTTTGTTAATATGGTGCATTTACTGACTTACCTATAGTGAATGATTCCTGCATCTCCAGATAAACCTCATTCAATCGTAGTGGATGATATTTTTCTATGGAGGCCTATATGGGGTTTGTAAACATTTTAGTGAGAAATTTGCAGCTATGTTTATCAGGGATGTTGGCCTGTTGTCTTATTATTCTTGTTGTCTTTACCTGGCATTCACATTAGCATAAGACTAGCTTTGAAGTAGTTTGGAAATGCTCACTCTGTTGCTACTTTTTGAATAGATGAAGAAACATTGGTTATAATTCTTTACAATCTGCTAGAATTCTGTGTGAATCCATTTGGAGCTTTCTTTGGAAAGTTTGTAAGTGCTATTTCAGTGTCCCAGTAGTTGATTTCATTGATTTAACATGGGAGGTTCCAATAGATCTAAGCATTTATCCATACCTTTTACATTTCTAACTGAGTGGAGTATAAGTTTATAAAGTTAATTTCTTACAAGGTTCTTTCTTAATTTCTTTGATATCTGTTATAAAGTTTCCCTGCTCATCTTTGATTTTGTTAATTTTGTTATCCTCATTCTTTGTGTTAATTTGGCTAAGGATTTATGGATCTTCTTTGTCTTTTCAAAGAAAGAGGCCATAGACTTTCATTGATACATTTCATTTTTTTTTAGTTGTAATTATTTGTTGACATTGTTTCTACTTTAACTTTTCTAGCTTGTTTTTTTTTTAATATTTGGGTTTTGCCTACTCTTTTCTTTTTGAACTTTGACTTGTATTAAAAATCACTCATTGATGATTTTTCTGATTTTTTTCAATGTGAGCACCCAGAGCTTTAAATTTCTCTCTTAGGCCTTTTAAAAATGTGTCCCAGGGGTTTGGGTTTGTTGTGTTTTTGTTTCCTAGTTTCAAAAAAATTTTTGGTTTCCTTCTTGATTTCTTCTTTGACCCATTCACAATTCAATAATATGTTCTTTTATTTCCATCAGTTCATGTAATGTCTAGATATATTTTGCTGTTGATTTTGAGCTTTGTTGCTTTGTTGTCAAGTAAAATATATGGAATTGTTTCAACTTTTTTGTTTTCTTGAAATTTGTTTTGTGACCCAGTATAAGTTCTATTTAAAAGAAATTTCCATAGGCTCCTGAGTAGAATTCTATATTCCTTTATGTTTGGGTATAATATTCTGTCGATATGTTAGGTCTGCTTTAATGTGTGCTGCCATATTTATCCAGATGAACTGTCTATTGGGAAAAAATGGGGTATGCAAATCACCCAGTATTACTGAGTTGAGAGTATTCTACATCTTGGAATTAAATAGTACACTCTTCACAAAACTGTTATGCCAGAGTCCGTGAATATACATTTAGGAGTATAATGTGTTCTTGGTTAATTTTTCTATTGATCAAAATGATGTATTCTTCTATCTTCTGATTCATTTTAGTTTAAAATAAAATTTGTGAAATGTTAAGATACTGATGCCTGCTATTTACTTGGTTCCACTTGATTTGAATAATTTTTACTATTTTACAAGATAGGTGGTGCCTATATTTTATGTAAGATAAATGAGTTTCTTGTAGGGAAAAGAAAAGATGAATTTTTGTTTCTAAACTCATTCAACTAACCCATGGTTTTGATTGGATAGTTGAAGTCATTGATATTTAAATATATTGCTGATAGGTATGTACTGTATATGCTTTGGGGATTATGTTCTTAGTCCTATCTTGTGTTTTCATTTATAACTTCCTAAATTTTCTTTTTGTAGCCTAGTGGCTATGTGTATTCCTCTCTTCAGTCCCAAGATTTGCTTCTAATTTTCTTTGTGGGACTTGTTTTGGTGTACATGAACTATTTTAGCCTGTTTAATGCACTGAAAGTTTTATTTTCTTTAACTATGGCAGATAGTTTTTCTGGATAAAACAATCTGGATTGGCATCTATAGTTTTTATAACTCAGGTTACATTGCCCCAGCCTGTTACCACAGATGTTTTTGTGTGTGTGCTTCTGTTTTTGCTTTTGAGATACGGTCTCAATCTATCCCCAGCTAGCTTGGAACTCACTATGTAAACTAGGCTGAGATTAAAGATGTTTGTCACTGTGCATGGTTATTCTGATTTTTAAAGTTTCCTTTGAGACATCAGTTGTTCTTGTACTATGTTTTTGTTTATATGTGTCATGTGGGTATTTTTCCTTACAAATTTCAATGCCCTGTCAAATGTTATATATTTAGTATTTAACTATAAAATTTTCTGGGGAGTTTCCAGGTCCTCTCTATTTGGTGTTCTGCATGCTTCTTGCCTGTCATCTGTTACATTGTCCTCAAATTGTTCTCCTTGTTCTATGCTTTTAATTAAAACCATATTAATTAGCATATTTTTTTCTTTTCATCATTTCCTAAAGTTTCTGGATATTTTATTTGTGTGTATTCTTTTTATCAATTTAGCATTTTCATAATTGATTGAACCAACTTCTCTATATTATCTTCAAGGCCTCATAATGTGACTTCTTTTTTCCATTCTGTTCTCAAGGCTTTCCTTTGAGTTTTATAATTGGATATTTGATCCTTTGAGTTATATCTTCATTTCAGCTTGAATTTCCTTCAGCAATTTTATCCCTTTACTTACTCAGACCCTTTATTTTCTTTGCAATTTGACTCAGCTATTTTTCTTTTCTTAGCCTTCAGTTACAGTTCTGTTCTCTTTAGATTTCAATCAGGTGTTTTCTTGTATCCTGATTCAGTTTCTTGAATTATTTGGTCATGTTTATAATTGTTCTTCACATTCTGTGTCTTGATTTTCATTTTCATAATTTTCTTGAACTGTAATCACATAGTTCCACAACTGGTCACATATAGAGAATACAAATCTGAGAGAGAGAACCAGCCTTAAGTGACACATCTATAGTGGAACCTCCGTGCCCAAGTCACATGAAACGTAGCAGAAAAAGTGGTAGAGAGAATACTAATTCATCCCCCATCTCTCATTAGGGAAGCTTTACAGAGTGTGATGCACACAGGCCACAAGTGGCTAAGCTTTAGAGAATAAGAGGCTGCAAAGTTTGTGTCCCTTGATAGGATTCCTATATTAAATCTCACTCACCCACAGCTCAGGAACCATTTCAGAAGATGGGCAGAAAAATTGTAAGAGCCAGGGTTTGTGGACGAGCATAAGGAAACAGAAACTTTCAAACCACTGGGAACTTGCTTGTATGAACTTGTGACAATGGTGACGGAATGTGCAATATCCATGCCAATTCTTAAGACAAAACCCATTATAAAATTATGGTAATAGGCAATGAACACCAATCCTAGCTGAAGAACTATTAGCAAGTTATTATTGCTGGGTGGAAGTGTTGATTTTTAAGGGAGTAACATTAGATAGGTTGACTGGACTCCAGTGGATGAGCTTGCACCAAGGGACATCTGAGTACAAGTGTGTGACTGGATAGGACTTAATACATATATGACAGAATGAATGAAATCTGGTGGGGGTGGCTATCAAGGGGTGCGGATAGGGGACAGTGGTCTAATTTTGACTAAGACCTTTTACATGAAATGAACAAAAATGCAATAAAATATTTTGAAAAATAAATTTAAAATGAAATTAAAAGCCAAAAGAAAATATGAACTGTGTCGTGAATTTGTGTATCATCCTTTTGTAGGATCTTTGCTAATCTCTGAGGTTCTAATTTTGTCATTTCAATTCCCAAATAAGCATTAAGATTGCTACTTTTTATGAAACAATTGATAGAATTGATGGAATTTTTACACGCTTTATTGGACCTTGAAACATTTTTTCTGCAACATTTTAGCTGCCCAGTACAAACTATTAACTGTGATTGGATGGTAATGTGCCTTCAGATATTGAGCCCATCCCTTTCAAAGTGTTTGCTTATAGATACTAACGTATGAGTGATTTATAGATTGGTAAAATCAGTTGGAAAAAACATAATGGCATTATTTTGGGTATTTAAACAATAACACCCTACGTGAATGGAAAACTTACAGGAGCCATACAGCTATGTGGTGAAAAAAATCTCAGTGTTATGAGTAGACTATTTTCCTCTGAGTCATTGGCCAAGGAGACTCATAAACATCCACAAAACTTAAAGGCTATGATACAGCTGTTGATTCCATAGAAGTAAATGGTAAGTTGCTATCACTGAAAATCATTTGTATTGGCTGCAAGACATGAAGACAGAATGCTGGAACTGACCAGGAAACACTATCTATACTGGCTAGATTTCATAGTGCTAGAAGCTGCTAATCTAGATAGGCTGATGGTAGAAAATTGCTTTCAAAAGTCATGCTTGGCTATGGATGTGCATGCTAGAATACCAACATTCAAGGCAAGCTGTGTGACTGGTGCAATATTGACAGAACTGTTAGGTGTGTAATCAAATGCTTTCCAATTGGATTAAAGCCCCATTCCACAGGGGGACACTCACATTTGGTATTTTAAACCAGGACAGATGCCCAGGGCTAAAAAGTTAATAGGTCCCAGTGGGAACCCACAGATATTACTTTATTAAATGAACGCGATGTCCTTGTCAGACTGCCTTTGAAACATTTGTGTTTATAAAATTGTGTACAATCAACTATGTATTATTTCTAATGGCCTTAGCTGCTATGGAAAGAAACTTTGCAGGTAAAGAAATTTTTGCAATGCAAAGTGTATTGCAGAGACTCAACCACATCAAGTACCTCAGATTGTAGAGCTGTTGCTATGGCATAAAGGGTGTGAAGAATACAGGAGCCAGAGAAACTGATGGAATGTTGTATAGCATTTTCCTCAAAACTAAAACATGCCCTTTTAGAGAAAGAAAGGATGCTGTAAGACTCAGGAATTAAACAAAACTGAAAAATTGTCAAGACCCCTCGAAGATATTATTAACATTTTCTTACAGAGAGGAAAGTCTCTGACAAGGCCAGCTGCCTGCTAGATGTACATGCAGTTCCAGGAATGAGGCTTTCTGCAGTAACCCAAACTGTACACCACAAATCCATTCTACCTGCCATTGCTTACAAATTCTGCCTTCATGCTGCCTTTAAGAGATTGCTCTATTTTTATATAGGAATAGACTCACATTCATCAGACCATTTGTTTCTGTGCAGTGTTTAGCAATACTCCTTGAAGAGAACAGACAGTATCTAGACAGAATCTCAAATTAGATTAACAATCACACATCTCTGTCATGGTGAAAATGTTTTCGGAACACACGTGTATATATCTAACTTTAGATCTAAAGTAATGTTGGCATGATCATCCCCAGAATTTGATGTAATGAGACAAAGGCAATCAGCAGCACTTAAACACAGGCACTGCAAGGGGGGAAAAAAAAAAGAGTGATTCAGAATGGACGAAAAATCTCAGGTTTCAGAATGATGATATTGTGCCTCTAGTTATTAGGAGCGAGTAAAAATGACCTGAGATGATAGTTGCTCTCAGAATAAGTAGAATTGTAGTTTCAGGGAATTTTTGCAATTGTATCTGTATAAAGAGGATAAGTATGAAAATTAGCCAGAGAATGTAACTCGATTGGTAAACTGCTTGCCTACAATGTACAATGCTCTGGATTCAATTCCCAGTGCCACCTAAATTGAATGTGTAAGCATATTTATATAATCCCAGCACTAAGGCAATAGAGGAAGGAATGTCAGTTCAAGGTCATCCTTGACTACGTAGCAAATCGATTGTAGCCCAGGCTTTTTGGGACCTTGTGTCAAAAATTATTTTAATTTTTTTTAAATACAAAGAGAATAAGAGTTAAAAAGAATGACAACTGCAGTAAATAGGACATTTTGATTAGTTATAAGTATCTAATGAGATATTTTAATTCTTTAGGTGTAAACTACTGTATATTCTTTCTCTGTGACTTTGTTACAATAGTGCATAGTGGTTGATAAATACTGTATATTAGAATCATCTTTCTATCACTATTGCTCCTAATTTCCAAAATTCCACTTCTATGCTTTCTTTGCAGTTTATAAACTACTCATTCTTATAAAAGGCATAGTGAGTTAATTTATAATATATATATATATATATACATATATATTCTCACTCCTTCAAAATCTGTGTTTAAATGTAATTTGCATCTCATAAAATTTTCCCATGTAACATGTAGATAAAAAATTTCAGTGAATTTGAATATTTAGTCAGTCATCAATACAGTATAGGCTTAGAAGATTTCCTTCTCATTTCAATTCACACACGTATGTTTACAATTATTTCACTGTTCTACTATGGATTCAGTGACTTGCTTTTTGCCTCTTTATTGTGTATTTCTAGAATTTTTAAATTAATTTATCCAGAGAATAATTTGAGGTACTACCATTTTCTTTCTTAGTTGTTCATTACTTTTTATCATTGGATAGTATATAGTTTTGAATATATAACTAATACACAAATATTTAGATTGTAGAGATTCAAATACTCGGTAATCTGGGCATTACTTAGCTTTCTTTTAACTTCCTATTCGCAGTGGAGATGCCATTTTTGTGTATTCACCAATGAAGGAAGATATGGTATTCCACATTCTTGACAGTACTCAATAGTATTTTGTTTAATTTATTAATTTTTTTTATTTTGTGTGTGAGTGTGTTGCCTGCATGCACGTAAGTGCATCTGTGTCTTACAATGCCTGCTGAGGTCAGAAGGGGGCATTGGATACCTTGGAACTGGAGTTACAGATAGTTGTAAGCCCCCATGTAGCATGTGGGGAATTGAACTCCAGTTCCTCTTCAAGAACAACCAGTGCTTTTTTACTGCTGAACCTTCTCTTCAGCCCCCAAAGAGTTAGCTTCCTTTTTTTTTTTGTGGCCATTCGAGTTGCATTTGCAATGGTTCTATGGTTCTATTTGCATTCCTATAAGATTACTGAGGTTGACCATTTTTCAATTTGATTTTCAAAAATTTGTTATCATTTTTCTTTAACACATTTATTCTCTGACAATTTCATGCATGTATACAATGTAACTTGATCTTGCTCATCCTCAATTACTATCTCCCATTTTCTCCACCAAAATCCCCAATGTGCCCTTCCTACTTTCATGTCTTTTATAATTTAAAATTTTATGTCTTTGGCCTGGAGAAATGGCTCAGGCGTTACCCCATAACCTTCATTTCAGTATGTGTGAGTGGGCACATCTCAATTGGCAGTTTTGTCTTGTAGCATTCAGTGTTCATCACTGTGTTCACCACTGAAGACATTTCTCCCCAGCATCCAGAATATCCACGTCAGGCATTACAAAATCTAGCCAGCAGGGAGGAAGGTTTCCCATACTTCACAGCTTGGTTTTTCTCTGTCCTGCTGTCAAAGTGTCTTGTGTCTGGAACTATACGATCTTGCCGTGTACTTACGACGGACAACAAAAGCACTGACACGAGGCTGTGCTGCCTCAGAGGCTTCTGATATATATCATTTTAAGGAAATGTCTATTGATTTCTCAGTAACATCTTCAAGTTTATGGGTTATATTTTACTGCTCAGGATGTGTGTCAGGGAGAACAATGTTGTGATGTTTATCTAAATTATCAATTGATGCGTTGGATGTGGAGACGCATACCTTTAATCACAATCTGGTCTACAGAGTTAGTCCCAGGCAAGCTTAGAACACAGTGAGAATCTGTCTCAAAAATGTCAAAATAAATTATCAGCTTACCATTAAGTTGTAGCTTTGTTTTGCACCTAAGAAATATTTGCCTTTGTATTAGAGCACATATATGTGTTCTTATTTTCTGTTAGAAAATTTACTATTTCAGATCTGTATTTAAAGTATTATCCATTGCAAATATCTTTCATATTGTGTGTGTGTGTGTGTGTGTGTGTGTGTGTGTGGTGTGGTGTGTGATCGTTTTTTCTGGAGGATTTTTACATTTAACTCTAAATAGTGCAAAGATTCTAACATAAATAAGATTAAGTATGACTCATATAGATTTTTGGTCATGTACTTCAAAAGAGCTAATTTCACTGAGACTAAATTCTTAACCAGATACTGCTTAACAGGTCATAAGCATGCTGTCACAACTGTCCAGAAAACTGTTTCTTTGTATTCATCTATTACCTCTGGTTCTTATAATTCTTATAATTTTTCCACTATCCCTACTGTGATGTTCCCTGAGACTTTAAGGGAGGGATTTGGTATAGAAGTTGAGCATTCCCCAGTCTCTTATTTTCTGCCCCATTGATCAGCTGAGGGTTCCTTTGCTAACTGCTATCAGCTACAAGATAAAGCTTCTCTTATGAGAGTTGAGCTATGCATTCACATACAGACATAATAAGAAGTTACTATGAGTCAGTTTAGCAACATAATAGTAGTTGTTTCTCCTTTATGGTTGTCACCTGTCTATCCACACATTCTTGGTAGCAAGTTTAGGCTCCATTCTAAAAAAAAACTCACTGATTCCTCAAGGGTACATTTCTTCAAGTTTTAGAATGTAGTCATGGCAGTGAATACATACCAGCATCTTTGTGGGCACACAATTACTCTGAAGAGCAGATCAATAATGGAAATAGTCTTTTATTACATGATCTCCTGAATCCATCTGAATTTCATTTGCACCTGAAATAGGCAGGAAATTAGGATGGTTCTTACGTTTCAAGTGACTTGCTGACCAAGAAGCTATTTGCGTTTGAATGACTGATGTTTCCCCAAGGTGTCTCAGATAAACAGAAACATCTTTTTAAAATTCACTGCAAAGTGATGGTGAATCAGCTCCATCTTTTGTGTCCATATCACTCCCTTCAAGAATTTGTAGGGAAGGCAATGAGGTGAACATTATGAAATTACATTGTCTACATGTACAAAATATTATAATGAGTCATTATTCTTTACTATTGTTATGAATGTGTCTTCAATTTTGTATTCTAGAAGGAAAGATTTCAGTCCAGAGATAGGCATTTTAAGCAAGAGTTTATTTAACAGACAGAAACCCAAAGAAAGATTTCAATGGGCTAGCTCTAAAAGTGGATTTTAAATTTTAGTGACTATTTATGAGATGGGTGGCATATTAAGAGGTAAATTAATTTTTGTCCCTTAAAGTCCTGTTAGACCTGAGTACTATTTCATGTATTTCTTCCCATTATCTTATAGAAAATTCCACAAAAAGGGGAAGATGTTCTCAAAAACACAATGTTAAGTAACCTTAAATAAAATCAGGATTCTATGATGACTTTTATTACTATACAATGATATCAATTTGGAATGTGCCCTAGTGCTTTAGTTTTTGATATAATGCGCAAAGCTTAACTACAGGGTCAAGGCCTTTTATATGTAAAGGGGCATCTGACTATCAGCAAACACAGTTACCCAGTTACAGGTCTTGTTTTCCTTGGTTAACTCCCATATGTGAAAAAAAAAAAAAGAAAGAAAGAAAAGAAAAAGCAAAATAAAGAAACTTAAAGAATTAGGTTAGAAAATACCTGATGCAGTTATTCTTCTGTAATTCATATCTAGATATTTCCATTGAGTTTGGTGATGTGGATCAATCAGAAAAATGTCAGAGAAAGTGTTTCTTAATACCCTCAAGTCTATTTCCACGTGCTAGCTAGGATACGCATTGGTACTTTTCTTAGAACTTTTTTGGTAGATTTTTGCAATTTTTCTAGTGGGTGCATTTTTCCCATCTTTAAAGCCTGTATATGTTTATTGTTTCCAAGAATTTCAAGAACTATTCTTACTGCCAGCAGGGTTTTGGAGTCTACAGAAGGCCACAGGCACATGCTGTGCCCTTCCTGTACTGACCTTGCCTTTGTTTGCAGCATTAGCTTTCATGCTCCTGGTGACCAGACTGGCATGTATTTGTTTCTCCCAGGCAGTGGTTTGGAGGGCAACAAAGGAGCCCCAGACCCGGAAGAGCCCGGGATACGACCTCAGACTCTTCATCAGCCCTTCTGCAGCCTTATACCAAACCTTATCTCTGTGACAAATTAAGGTGCAATAATATATTAATGGGTCAAGGAGACTAGAAGTACTACTTTCACAGCTATAGAATTCTGATACTGGAACTTGAACTTTTGAATAGTTACCTAACGTTATAAACAGTAAGTAACATTTGGACGCTCTCCTACAGTATCCTGATGTATTCAGCGTTAAATAACCAGCACAGGGACCATTAACTGAAAAAAAGCAGAGTCTGAGGATTACTTTTGAGTTTGAGCACATAGCTTCAGTTTCAGTTTGAGAAATACTATATTTTATAAAAGATTTTAGATATATCTGTTTTGTAAATCCTTTCAATTCTTCCAGTTAGTAAAAAACATACAAATATAAAAATCAAGAATGCAAAACCTTTACATGTTTGGTTGGAGAATATTTAGGAAATTCTATGCATTTACCTAAAGTTTCATTACTTTTAATTCCTGTAAAGAAGAGAATTATTGGAAATAATGATCTATATGTGGCTAAGAAAGAGATAAAATCGATTATATACATAGAAATTTATGCCATTTTAAGACACAAGTGAAAAAAATGAAAAGAGAATGTTAGCCAATGAAATAGTTTAAGAAGCAAAATAGCTTACATGTAAGCCCGGTGTTACACCTCCCAGAATTCATTAAAAGATAGAAGGGAAGGCCAGCTCCTCTGTTGTCAGATAAATTCCATACATGCGCCATACCCCTCACACATAATAAATACATATTTAACAAACACTTTTAAAAATAAAATAATGTTTAAAATTTTGAAAATTAAAAAAAATATATTTTAATACTTGGTATGCTATTCAGATTTCGTACTATACCATATTTCCCAGGACAAAAATTTTGTATGACTTAATTCAAAGTTTTTACATTCTCTAAGATTTTTCAGTTAAATATACAGAACCAAATGAAAATTGCTAGTTCTTGAAAACATTTGCATTTTATAACATATACACTCTAAGAATCATTGAAAGTCAAATATAATATGCTGAAATAACAGCTCAAGGAAGACACATTATCAAAATATGACTTATAGAATGAAATAATGCGCTAAATACTTCAAATAACAAAAACTTGTTCTCAAAAATTTTATCCTAATATAAGAATTCCCACTAGTCTAAAGAAACTTAGATTTTGCTTGTGTTTCCAGCTATATACAAATAAGAGTTTAAAATTTGTAGTGCATTATTTATAATATTAAGTAATATGTTACTTAAAAGGCATAAAATTTAAGGAATGTATCACTTAGTTCATGAGCCTTGATTATAATATTTAATATATGATATAATTTGCTTAAACATAATCCCAACTCTTAGCAGTTTTCCTAGTGATTAAATATTATGTATTTTTTTTATTTATGAAGGCTATCATTGTAAATGAATTATTTACTACATTCAGTTTAAAATTAATTACTTTGGAACTATTAATAATAATAATATTTGGTAAATTGTGTAAGTATCTGAAGACATCATTTATGATCAATTAAAATCAATAAATAATTGCTTCACTTCAAGCAATTATTTTGATGATTCCAAATTGTGATAAAATAAAATATACTAAATCTTTTTTTAAAATTTTATTTATTATTTTGATTTTATGTGTATGAGTGTATTGCCTGCATGTATGTAAATGTTTCCATGTCATGCAATGCCTGAGGAGTTCAGAAGAGGTAACTGGAATCCTGGAAACTGGAGTTAAAGACGATTGTTAACCACAGTGTACGAACCTGGGTCCTTTGCAAAAGCATCCAGTGCTTGTAACCACTTAGATATCTCTCCGGTCCCCCAAATCTGCTCAATTCTAAAAATAATCCTGCTTCTTTATCACTGAAATAATTTCTGTGTCAGGTAGATTTAAGGTACTCAGTTTTGAGGTCCTATTAACACAATTGTGTGTCTCTGTATCTTCTCTGTATACTGAACTACGATGTCGTCACCCAATACTGCCTGAGGCTCCTCGTGCTTTCCAGCTATTTTGCTTCTGTATAATAAGTTTAGCCGAATATTCTGAACATTTCTGTTTAAATAAATATATGCAGAAAATTTTTTCATAATGGAAAAAATTCAGAAGCAACCAAAATATACAGGGGGCCACGTTTAATTGAATACATAGCAGGGCATCTTTACAATTGTATATTGATTGCTTGGTGATGCAGTATGAGCTATCTAGCCATGACAATACTCAAAGCATGTTCATATTAAAATAAAAGAGTCAGACTGAAAAGTAATGATACAAAAGATCAAGATTCTAAACCTCTGCAAGAGACTAAACTACAAAGAAATCAAAATAATCAGTGGTTGTCTGAGGCGTTGCAAATGACAGGTGAATCACACAGGAATTTTCAGGAAATGAATTAATTCTTCATGACACTGTAAGATGATGCATGACATTATTCCATTACATCAAACCCCACAGGACTGTGAATCATAATGGAGAAGTGCTGATATCAACTCAACGTTCGCTCATGTGTTGTGTTAGGACTGTCTCACCAAATGCAGTGTTGTCATGTGTTAGTAACAAGGAAAGGAAGGTGTTTTTAAGTAAAGAACAGTTAAGATATCTTTCTTTAGATATCACTCAATTTCTGTTAGAGCTACATTTAAGCAAATTTTTTATTGTTTGTAAAATAAATTAATCATCAACATAAATTTAAAATTAATTGGTATTTCAATGTCAGTATGTCTAAACAGGACTTCTGACTTTACAAAATAATTCGATGTTCTGTCTGATATCCCTAGTTTTTAAAATAGGAACTACACAGTGTATAATAGATAATCTTTTGGTTCTTGAGATAGTTGCAGCTATATATTTTCTTATGTAATGCTACTTTAGTCCAGAAAACCCTCTGAACTCAATTATAGCAGTGCACCTAGAACAGATTCTCTCTAACTTTACAATTAACCCCAGGTTTCTATTCACTACTGTTTTCCACCTGTTGTGGTACAACATAGCCTCTTTACTGACCTTTCTTATGAAACTGTTATTATTTTTTTCAAGACTCTTTCAGTGCTGGAGTTCAAAACCAGGGGCCCATGCATGCCAGGCAAAGAACAATTCCACCAAATATCAAGGCCTAACTTTTTATTCTGTAACAGTTTTCTAGGTTTGCTTCTGTTGTAATTCAGCATAAAGGCTATGAGTTTCCCTACAATGTGTTCCCTGTTACTTCTTTGAAATCTCATTTCCACAATGTATTTTACACAATATATTCTGTCCACATAAGAATATTGAGGGCTTTATACTCCTGCAATTTCTCTTTTTCTCATATCATATGCAGTCATATAACATGAATCTTCAGTGTCAGGTTTCAAGTAATATGAGAAATATTTCCACTCTTCCAGCCAACCTTTTCTATCTCAATATTCAGTTTATGTTTTAATTATAACAAAAAAGACTTCCTAAATTCTATGTATGATTGTCTGTTCCATATCCTTCACATTGGCTTGTTTGTTTTTTTTTTTTGCAATATTATAGAATTTAATTTGATGGTATTTAGAGCCCCTCTCTCATCCACATCCACGTCTCCCCATAATACCCTCTACCCAATTAATCTACCAAGACCAAATTTCCTTAAGTGGAGTTGGAGCTTCTTACCCACTTCTTCATATATACACCGTTTTTGCTTTTGTTTTTCTAGTTTGATCTTGCCTGGGACTTGTGCAAGCTCTTAAGGTTTCTGCAAGTTCATATGAGTAACTAACCAGATATATGTAAAACTTTTCCATTGTGGTGATTCATCATCTCTGGCTCTTACATTCTTCCTGCCCCCTCTTTCCCAGTGTTCCCTGAGCCTTGGGAGGCAGAATTTTGATACAGGGCATAAGTACTCTGTAGTTTCTTGTTCTTTGTACATTGACCAATTGTGGATTTCCGTGTTAATCACTTTGTTGCATAAGGAGACTTCTGTGGTAAGAGTTGTGAGATGCATTAATCTATGGGAAAAACTAATCACTCATTAAGATTCAGTTTAATACAGTAAGTATTTGATATAAAACTAGTATTAGATTCTGCTTTATATCTGGTGATCTGTTTACCCTCTGGTTCCTAAGGCTCATATTAGTGTCCAGTATTAGCTTCATCTTAGGAAGTGGACCTTAAATCCAATTAAAGAGTGGTAGGTAGTTTCCATAATATTTGTGAAACTATTGTTCTGGTGGGCTTATCTTGCCAGACCAGTTGCTGTTGTAGTTCACAGGATTGTGGGTAAACTTGATGATTATTTTATTTTCCTTCTGGTATCATGCATAGCACCTTCCAACACTATGAATGGCAGTCAGGGGAAATGAGGGCCTGAAGATTTCTCTTTTCTTGTTCACCACATACATGTAATGTACTTCAGCAATAAGGTCTTAATATCCAGTTCTTTTAGTAAACCAAGAACAGGATCAAGCACTATTGCTGCACTATTGTTTGAGTGTCTACTGGACACCTGGTCATCAACTTCTAGAGAGTATGTCCATACCTGGCTTTGAGAATTTTGTTTTGATTTGTTTTGTTTTCATTAAACTATGATGTCTAGAAAGGGAAATGTCCCCCTGAACAATTCGTTCATAAGACACTCTTTACATTTAAAGACTTCAAATATCATATGTATTTTGAAACAGAATCTTCTTTTAATATATTTCATTCATGATTTATTTATTCATTTTTATCAATTATGATGATTTATCTATTCATGATGTATGTGTATATTCATCAAGTGTCGATAATGATGTTTCCATATGGCTTTTCTAAAGCATTTTAGTATTCACTTAGCACTCCTTAGACCTCCCTCCTATGCCCTACTCCCTATTCCTCAGCTCACTGAACACTTCCTAGTCATATTGGCCTGTTTTAATTGTCAGTGAGATGTCCATTTCCAAGAGAAATTCATTGCTTAGTTTGTTTGATTTAGTTTACTATTTTGTTCTAAGTATTTTCATGGTTCCTGATAAGTGAATATGTGTTGATTCTTATAGATATGTGTTGATTATTATAGATAAATGCTTGAATTGTGTGTGTGTGTGTGTGTGTGTGTGTGTGTGCTCCCCATGTGCTATGCCATGGTTTTGGAGATCAGAGAACAACTTGTGGAATCTGCTCTTTCTTTCCATCGAGTGGATTCTGCAGATAAAATGCAGGCTGTGAGAACTGGTAACAGGTTCCTTTACCTACTAATTTACCCTGCCAGCAATAGGAATTAATAAAAGACTGATTCATCAGTATTGAGTTGAGCAAGGATATCCTACTAGTATTGGAATTCTAGAAAAGTAATTGAAAATTAAAATAATCAATCTGAATGAGATTGTTTTTCCAAAGTGATTGCATAAATACATTCAATACATATCAATAGAATTTTTGCATGCCATTCATTATATTCTCTTTGTTTATGATTGCTCTTTATAAAGAAAAACTTGAAACTGAAGATGATTTCACAAAAGCAGTATGCATTCACCTACCCAGTACTGGATGTTAGAATGGTAGTAATTTGTACCTGATATCACAAATCTTACTATATTTGCTTTATGTGTACCCACAATAAAATAAATATCTATAATTGGTTTGATACGGGACTTACAAATGAAAAATACTGTTCTGACAGAGATTGTAGAAATTCAGTTGCTGGGATTTTTCAGTTAAGTTTCTAAATTCTTTCTTTCTTGCTAGGGGGCAGGAAAAGGACTGTTTTGTGCAATCAATATTGTGCCATATATTTTCCTCATTATTAATTAAGTTGAGTACTTTATAAGAGTAAAAATGTTCAAGTCACTGCAGATGAATGCATATTTATGATTAAATATTGACAAAATGTACTATCTAGTTTTATTTCATTAAAAAATAGATTACTTACTCTGCAAATAATTATTATGTAGACTTTGAATATGCAGTTTCTAAAAGAAACAAAGGTATATAGTCTAGTTAAATTTATTTAAGGAAAATATTCATAATAGGCATATCTGATATTTTTTATATTATAAAAATATTTCCTTCATTTCATAAGCTATATTTTAACAATCCTTTTACAAGAATGTTTACCTTTTAAAATTTCAAAGTCAATATGTATTATGAAACAGGTTCAGTAAGTGAGATAACTTTAACTTAGCAGAAGATATATGAAAAGTCTTCTAAAGCATGATGGATTTCATGAATTGAGTAGTGGACCTCTCAGTCACATCATTTAACTTTTGATGGATTGCTACCTTGGAGACACTCTGGACCTCTATCTAGACACATTGAAATCAACATTAGATCTATTAAAGTGTCAAGTTCTCACCATATCAAGATAACAATGAGTTCCAAGGGAAATGTTTTCTGACTAGAGGTCAAAAGAAAACACAAAGGCGTAGACGGTGTCCAAGTGTATAGCATGAAACAAAAAAGTAGAACATAATGAACTCAATGGAGAGACCCAGGAACAGTCAGCAATAAAATATTTAGAACATTTTTTTCATTTTTATTTTAATTTATTCATATTTTATTACTATTACTCTTATGCCCAAGTTTGAGCCCAGGGCCTTGTACTTGTAAGTTAAATGTTTTTTGTCAATGCCATAAACAGCTGAACCTTGATTTTCAATGTGACCAGGTGTCTGGAAATATATATGTTTGTTCATTACATATTTCTTTAAGGTAGCTTTAATATGAAATCCATAATAATCTCAAATTCTTTGTGTGTGTGTGTCTTTATATATTTATGTATGTTTGTGTGTATTAGTTTCTGTATGGTGTATTTTTGTATTTGTGTGTGCTAGTTTGTATGTTTGTGCATGGTGTCTGTGTATGCGTGTGTGTGTGTATGTGTCTGTGTCCCCGTGTCTGTTTGTCTCCATGTAATCAGACCAATGTGTGCCACACTGCACATGTGCAGGTTAGAGAACTTCCTCGAATGTCATACATCACCTTCCACCTTGTTTGAGACATGATCACTCCTGTTAAGTGCTCTGTAAAGGAGACTTGGAGGAACAAAAGCAATTCACCTGTCTCTTCCTGCTGTATCCCCATAAAAGCACACTAGGATTATAAATACAAACAGATGCACTTCTGAAAAATAAATTTTATTGTAAAATTTATTTGATGTATATAAGTATATAGCTTGCATGTATGTAAGTGCACCCATGTCATGCGATGACAGTTGAGATCAGAAAAGGATGTTGGATTCCCCTGGAACTGAAGTTGCAGATGGTTGTCAGCCACCACGTGAGTTCTAGTAATCAAACCTGGGTCCTCTGCAGAACAACCAGTGCTCTTAACAGGTAAGCCATCTCTCCAGGCCCCAGAGAAACTTTTATATAGATTCTAAGGATTTTAATTTGGTGACTGGGTCTGCACAAGAGCTCACTGAACAACCACTCCAGGCCCTAGTACTAAATTTTTAACCATCCTTCTTCAGCGTCCCAAGTATTGGGACTATAGGTATACACCATTATGACTCATTCAATTATTATCACATAGTTAGAAAGTTAAGACTACTTCTTTTTAAGATTATCTTTGGGAAGAATGTGCTAATTCATATAACTTCATTACCTTCTTGTCCCATTTCATTTAAGTGCATCTTATCATTTTCTTGCTCTGTTGTTTATGTTAGTTGTTTTTTTCTTTCCATTTATTGAGATTAGGTTATTGCATTCTTCATTACCTCTTTATTTTGTGGGATTTATTTCCTGTGCTCATAATTTTAAATACCCTTTTCCCTTTCATGTATATATAACTCTAATAACTGTCTTCTAAAATTCTGAAATGCTGACTAGTCATAATGAGTTGCTCTATATTATGTTTATATGTTTATTTCCACAGGTCATTATTTCATTATCAGTGGTAGAGGCTCACTTACACTTTGCCTTTCTTTTGCTGGTGTGTGTGTGTGTGTGTGTGTGTGTGTGTATTTCTATTTCTTGAAATCCTTCTATACGTTCCTGGATTTTAGGATTTTTGCTGAGATGTTGGTTGATATTCTAATGAGCATATCTTACTGAGAAAATTGGCTTCTCTGAATTTGTAAATTTAATAGTCTTTCCTTGTCTGTACTCTGTGTATTCTCACTGAATTATGACATGGCCACATTCAAAGACACACCGCTTTCTCATGATGTCGCTTAAGGGTTTTAACTGTCCTTTGTGCTTACGTGACAGATCTTTCATCTGGGGAAATGCTCTATGCTTATCCATTGAATACTTTTTATATACCATTGGTTTTCAACTCATGCCTCTCATCCATATGAAATATTCATAGTTTTGCATTTTTAATTGCATCCCAGAGATTTCAGAATTTGTGATTATAATGGTTTTGTTCATTTAAAAAATTATTTGAATGTAATAACTTCTCAACTTGTCTTTAATCTGTGATATTATGTCTCCTGACTTAGTCTATTAGCATTGTTTTCCATTCACACATTTACTTGACTCATAGTATTTAATTTCTAAGATTTCCATTTATTTGCAGAATATATACCTCTTTGTGAATTCCTCTATAAACTTTCAGTTGAATTTTACTTCATTCATCAGTTATTTTATCTTCACTGATTCATCAGTGACCATTGTAAAATAGAAACTCGGGTTCTTTATAGACCCTTTACTTCAATATCTTTAGTTTCTGTCCCTGAAGAATTATGAATTACTGAAGAATTTGTGCTACTCCACTTTCTACATTCTGTGTTTCTTTATTCTATTTTATGTGAGGATCTTTTATTAAACATATTTCTAATAAGTTCTAAAATTTCATTACCACTCAAATAAGAGTAAATAATTTTCCCTAATAATATCAAGCAAAACATTCCTATTATATAAAATAGTAATAAGTCTACTGGAATTAGCAATGTACCCAACAAGGATTGAAAAGGCGGGAACTAACATGATATGGGGTAGAGACACACGTCAAATATGAATTATGCAAAAATATTAGCCATGAAGGAATAAAAGCTTTAGATATGGGGAATGAACATGAGAAAAGCATACATGCTATGAAGTTATATGGAATAGAGTCACACTAGAGCAGGAAAAGAGAAGCTCAAGGCAACCAAAAGAGAAAGAGAAATCCATTGCTAAGGACCCCAAATTGGAGTCCAGAAATAGTACAAGTGGGATATGCTTATGAGGACACAGCAACATGATGAGTGAATGGACCTCCACCAGTCTACTCTAGTAGCTCATTCTGGGGGCAGCACAGTTGGAGGTGCTTTATCACAGGAGCTGCTTTATCAGTACACAGACATAAGACATACCCTAGCAGTGTCTCCATTACCATCTTCATTACTATGGTGGAGGCTCAGAGGTGTGTACAGTGAAGCAAAGTACTCTGAGTCAGGAACTGGAAGGAGAGGCCCAGGAACTGAATGTTCCTAGTTGCTCTGGCTACTGGGTCTCTCCAGCATCCACACAAAGGTACCTCCGCTTCCCAGAGGTGCTATCTTCATCTTCCCTCTTCAGTTCAAAGGCCTCTTCAATGAGTCCATGAGTCTGTATGGAAGCCAGAAGCTCATTTGTGGGCCCATGCTGATCATCTGAGTTGTCTTTTGCTTAATCAGTGAAGTGCAGATTTTGTTATGAGATAAAAATTCAGAGGCCTCTGTTCATAAGATAATGCCTATTTACAACAAGCTTGGAAGTTCAAATAGCCCTCTCCCCTGCATCTGCTTGCTGAATAATTCTCCCATATTCTGCCAGAAGTTATATTTGTTTCCAGTTTATGATTGTACACATACTGAATATGTCTGAAATTTACTTCACTTTTGCTTGAAACCTGGCTAGGCAGACCTTTCCACTGTTTCAACTGTATAGTTCAGTTCATGAATTCAGTGAGAATTCTTGTTTTGAAAACCAAAAAGTGCCTTGGTTCTGCATTTAATTTGCTCTTTACCACTGTTCACTGATGTTCTTCCATGATTTTACTTCTCATCATACAAATGTCATACATGCACAATTCCCTTGAATCCCCAAATGTCTTTTCTTTTGTCCCAATCTCTTGGATAAGCAGGAAAATCAAGAGTGTCTCAAGTCTATCATTATATCAGTGTTAAGATTTCTTGATATGTGTTAAGAACAAGATTTAGAAGTTATAAAATATAGTTTACTTAACATCTAAAATAATTATAAACTATTTTTAATAGCAATATTATAGTTATACAAAAATATTTAAGTGCATGTTCACTTTTAGGTATTTGTCAATAAATTAAGTTATTTATTGGAAAACAAATATTTTAATATATAATTGTTCTTTATTACAATACAAATTAACATTTATACATTTTATAATAGATATGTGTATAAGACTAATAAAATCTTAACTTACTAATATATTAAAGATTATAATGTCTAGAGTTAACTAATATAAATAACTAACATTCCTATGCCTCATGCTTCTATAATTTCCAAGATCATTTTGTGGTAAATAAACAGATATTAAAGCAAGCTGTTCACACAATAATATACGAATCATAGTCTTTACAAAAGTTTCACTGTTAATTCCTTGTGAAATAATTGCTAATGTGACATTAATAGAGACATGAAAATATCTTGAGGAACCCATGTTGAATTTTCATTTTATAAATTGAACGTGTTCTTTGATGGCCCCACATGTATACATGATATATTCCACTTACTCCTGATCTCCCTCCATCTCCTGTCAAAACCCCAGACCCCTTTCTAAATGTAGATCACTTTCCCATGCTCATGTCTGATGGCAAGGGATAAAGGAGTGCTCAGACTTGCACAAGACATTTGTATTATTCTTTCTTAGGCTCAGGGAATATCACAGAAGAGGAGCCAGAAAGAATGCACAAGCAGAAAGGGAAAAGGATGTCCATTGTTATCTTGACTACACAGCAGATGTAACTGCCTACATTGGGCCTCTGGACCCTAGTTATTATCTCTGTTGAACTATTCTACTGACAGATTCTGGCCAATTTGGAACTATTATCTTTAGATGTGTATACCATGCTGTCCTCAGGGCTTGTTTGTAGAGTCCCACACAGATGGTCACTCACATAGCCATGATTAAATTCAGTGGATCACAAAACAAAAATACTTTAGGAATGTGTTTTAAACAATAATTTATTTGGAGACAGAAAAAGATTTTAGAAATTCCTGCAAATATTTGAGGAAAAGAAAAAAAAGATGAGGCTAATGAGTAAAAGAACTTAAACTAAAGAATGATAGAATGATAAAGTCATAGAAATGTTCTGTGGGGGCACAGGAGTTATAGAATCTTTAAACTTTAACCTTAATTTCAATGTTTCAGAAATTAAGAGAACATGGTATTTTATTTACTTTATTGTAAAGAGAATGTATTGGACTACTGACACTTAATATTCACTTAACCTGTATTTCTCTGTCTCTAACTTCAATTTCTATACAATATTATTTCATCCCGTAATAAAAGGAAACTTCAAAAGATGAAGAACATCTGTAACTACTTTGTTACTATTTCTGTGAATACAGTACCAATTCATTCCTATAGAGCAAACTGAAACTGATTTAAAAGAATCTCTAGCAATTGTGCTTCATGGAGGCTAGGAAGATAGTTCAGTTGGTGAAAGCAAGCATGAGCCTGAGTTCAGTCTCCACAAGCCATGGAAAAAGATCCAGACATCGTAGCATGATCTTGGAATCCATGAGCACAAAATGCAGAGGCAGGCAGATCCCTGGGGCTCATGGACAACAAGGCCTAGCTGACGCATTTCAGGCCAGTAAGAGACCTCCGTGTCAAAAAAGAATGTGTATTAAAATTATATAAAGTATCAAAGAATGGCACCTGAGATAATCCTCTGGCCTATACATGAACAGACACACATGAATATTTACACACATGTACACACACATGCACATATTGCCATATATATATATATATTGCTTCATATATATACTGTTCTCCATTGTACAACAGTGGAGAAAGAGACAATGGAAATGCTATTTAGAAAGCACAGCAAATTGTTTAAGAGATAAACAGAGATTAAGGGAAAAGTTATGGAAGATAATTTGATTTATTGAAGAAAATTGTCAAAATAATAGGTAAAAGAGAAAGGCCTAACACACACACAGAAAGGAATGAAGTATTGCTATTATAGTTAACACTTAAGGCAAATTGTTAGATTTCAACTTCAAAATGCACTACAGCAAGTGTTTTCTATCCATAAAAATGTCATAGTCTCATAAAAATAGCCTAACATGTGAAGTTAAATAGATATGTTAAATTCCTTTTGTTTTGATTGGTTTGGTTTGGTTTGGTTCATTTGTTTGTTATGCAGAGCTAGGGAGCAGAACCTAGGGGAAGTGCTTGATGGCCGAGCTACAGTCTCAGTATTAAGTCACTATATTTTTCTCACTAAAAACGGCACTTTACAAGCTCTGAAACAATCATAATCTAATTAGTCTCACATAATTAACCCTATAGCATTGCTATTAGCATTTTTATCCCTAACAGAAGGGTCTCAAAGTAAATATTAACTGAATAAATTATTAGCATATTATGAATCAGTGGGTTCAATTTTTTTGCAATGACTTCTTAATGCACATGCAAGATGTGTGCATTTCTAGAAATAAAATAAGTTGTTGAAACATTTATTGCACTTTTATTGATACAGGTATTTAATCTCAGATGTACTTTAGAATAGTGGTTATACATACATGAAAAACATTTTAGTTTAAAATAAAAATTCTTAACTCAGTGCTATGATTAACTATATTAGATCATTTTTGTTAGGAATATTTCCTAATACCTAGATGATAAAAAGAGCACTAAATCGATCTGAGAATGCTGTGACTTGTGTCTTATTAAACAGTCACTTGTTGGAAAATTTCTCCATTTATATATCTCTTTGTGCCATTACTTCTTTATACTCTGTTTCTTCAGTGGCCTACATTTCTGAATCAGTTATGTGCCAGACTTTCTCGACTTTGACCCTGTAGACTTACAGTCTGTACTGTTCTTTCCTGTGCTCTCTAAAGTACTAATTATATCTTCTGACCTCTGCTTATTAGAAGCCAGAAGTCACTTTCCTGCTGTGACAAGACTATCCCTATATATTTCTCTTTATAGCTTTATTAATGTGAAAATATCACGTTAGGATATTTGGCACATTTTAAGACCAAATGTCGGTATACATGTGTTAGAAATTGCTTCCTGAAAAAACATTTTTCTTCATTGTAGAACCGTGGAGAAAGACAATGGAAATGCTATTTAGAAAGCACAGCAATTGAAAACTGTATGTAGTACAGAATATTTACTGAATATATTTCCCCTTTGCATAATGATCAGTATCCAAAAGTCCCTAGTATATCAAAATTATAAATAACCTTTTATTTTGTGATAGTCATTCATCTTGTATAAATTAAATGATAGATATTAGATTTCTAAGCAATTTTCATATTTCATTAATTAATTGGATTATTCTATTTTTAATTTACAAATCATCATGTTTAGCAAGAATTTCTTAAGTCAATGGGTTTTCATATCACTTGTGTTCACTACTTGGTTATTCCAATTTACTCTCAACACTTTGGGTATACTTATAAAAACACAATGTGATGTGATGGCAATCAGAGGAAAATGATAAACAAAAGCAGGTAAAAGATCCTCAGACTACCAGGAACAAGTAGTTATGAAATGTATCTGAAGAGTAGATAGTGCTGAAATGTACATACATTGCACCACAAAACTACTTGGAGATTTCAACTTACCCTAGTCAGAATGGCTGAGAAGGAAAAAGGAAACAAAAGTGCATATAGGGGAAAGGGAATACTTATTCACAGGTGGTTGGAGTGCAAACTGGTGTACTGACTGTGCTTATCAGTACGGAGATGCTTCAAAAAGCTGGAAAGAGGTCCATCAGATCTAACGTTACCACTTTTGGGCATATGCCCCAAAGACACTTCCTACAATAGAGTCATCCACATTCATTGTTGTTCTGTTCCCAATGGTCAGGAAGTAGCAACAGTCTTGATGTCCTTCAACTGATGAGTGGATAATGGAAGAGTAGTACATTTACACAATGTAATATTACCCAGCTGTTAGGAAAAATGAAATAATGAAATTTGTAGGTAAATAAATGGAGCTGGAAACAATCATGTTATCTGAGGTAATCCAGATCCAGAAAGTTATACAGTACATGTTCTCTCTCATATTTGAGAACAAGACCTGCTAGAGACATCATAGCCTACGAAATAAAAAGCCCAGTGCCAGGAATAAGTTACCTCTTTAGATGTTCATTCAGTGGGGTTCGATAGACCCCCCAAAACATGGTAGTGTGCTGACATTGTTCTTGAATGCTTCAGAACTTGATGAGAAGATGCTGAAAATGCTATATACTTGAATCAGAAACATGATTCAAGAAAATTCAAGCTTGTACTGACCTTTAAGTTTTATCTCTGCTGCCTAGTTTTCATATGCCTGGAAAGTGCTATAAATGCTACTGAAAGACAAAAGTAGTCATCCATCCTACAGAGCCATGATTTCTGCAAACTCTAATAACCGCCAGCATGGCAAGATATGCTCACTGATAGAATGGCAGTATGGACGTGGCTGTTATGGGAGTAGTCAACTACTTCTGAGTGACTAAAGTCCTTCCTGGCAACTGAGACTTCTGGGGGAAGTAATGTCAGTTTTCTTGAGGAATGCATCCCCTGAGAAGCTAACTATTCTCCAGTAGATGTCCCTATGCTCGTGCACATTCTGGCAGCACTAAGTGGACAGATGGGCTTTAGCAAAAGGAACACATGAAATAGTGAGGGAAAAGTGAGGACAGGAAAGGGACTGGGGGTTAGAACTGAGCCTAGACTTAATTATGTATAACTTTTTCAATCAATAACAAATGATTAAACAATATTCCAACTGTAGTACAATGTGTTTAGTCAGGCATTCAGGCATTCACAGAATTTTGGCTTTGTTACTTTCCCATGAAAACATATTTTCTATACCTATGATTAAATTTATTGTTAACTATACATGAAATTATATATACATATATATGAGGTCTATGTATGATTTATATAAATATATTTATATGGTTGTACAGTTTAAATCAGACTAAGCATTTCTATCTCTGCACATATTTATTATCTCTTTTATAGTCAACCTTTAAATTTATATTTCATATTTTTTATGAAGTATACAACACTTCAATCTCTTTAATTACCCTTCTAGCTATGGCAAAACAGTACCACTTGCACTTGTCCAACTCCAATTTTAACACCATTGGTCAATATTTCACCAGTCTTTCCTTGTCCCTTCAATACTTGCTCTGTTAGCCACAGTTCTTTTCTCTATGAGATCAATGCTTTTGGATTCTACATATGAAAGAAATTGTACAATGCAAGTCTTTCTGTGCTGGACTTATTTCACTGGGTATAGTGGCCTCCAATATCATTTAAATTATACCCAAGGAAAGTATTTCATTCCTTTTCAGGTAAAATAATATTCTACTATTCCTAACCGCAACAAGTTTTTGCCCATTAATCAGCTGACAGGCACATGGATTGTTTCCATTCCTTGACTGTGTGAGCAATGCTTCAGTGAACATAGGGGCAAAGTGTCTTTCCAACATACCACTTTGATTTACTTTGAAATATCTCTATTAAAATTTTGTTTTATTTTCTGAGATAGTGTGTGGCTGGCTGACTTTTAATACCATAGTATTTGCATAATTTCTAATTAGTAAGCACAAATACGTGTTCATATGAACTTACAACAATGGTGACATTGTGCACAAGACTCATGCTGACACAATCAGATAAAAACTCAGCATAGAACTGTGGAAATGGGCAGCAGACCCCAACCTTAGCCGAGGAACAATAACTGTGGCATGAAGGAGAGCTGATCTTCCTTAAGGAAGTGAATCTAGACAGAATTACTAAACTCCAGTGGATGAAACTGCACTGAGGTACATCTAGATATAAACTCTTGACCAGATAGGCTATGAGAGAATGCAGGAAATCCAGAGGAGATTAAGATTAAGATTAAGAAGGAGGTGGGGTCGAAATTTGATTAAGATCTATTATATGAAATGCACAAAACTCAATGAAATATACATATACATGAATAATAAATAAATAAAGTTAAATACATTCTGAAAAGCTGACACTTTTTGTATGACATTGACACATATTGTGAAGGTACAAGTGGGCTAAAGAAAAGCAATTCTGCTAACCAGTAAACTGAGAAAAATGCAATATTCACTAAACACGTAAAAAGAGTATCAGTTTGTGATTTTTTTCACATATCAGAAAAAAATACATCTCAAACAGAAAGCAAAAGCAGCATAAAAAGAAGAAAGAAACAAAAAATAGATTCTATTAAAAGATATAAAAGATAAATACTTTGAACTGAAGTTATTGTTTAGATAGGACAAGAAAAAGAAATTATTTTCATGTCACATCTTCAAGTAGATTTTAAAAATATTTATGAAATGAAAGAAAATTAGATTTACAAAGGTCACTTATACCATAAAATTGTAATAAAAAATAAAGCTAGCAAATAAAGTTGAGACATCTAAATTATAAAAAACTTATGATGTACCAGATCAAGACAAAACATAATATAAGAAAAAAAGCACAATAACCCCCACAAATATACATTGGACAAAAACATATATTCAGAAATATATGTACATGCAAGTGAACACCAGAATTATACACAAGTTCACAGATATGAACATCACATATAAAGGAATGTAAAAATGTACAAAAGTCAGAAGCATAATCACTCATTTTTATGCCAGTATTAGTATAAGTACAATCACCTTTCATTCTTAGTACTTATGCATATGCATCTGCATTCATATGTAGAACATAAAATATCCATATGAAAACCATACAAATGTACACATATCTGCAAAATCCATACAAACAAAAATCATGTATATAGGCGAACATACACAATACATACATATAGGAATAAAGTGAGAGGATATACATTAACAGATGAACTTAAGAAACAGAAATCATAACATTAAAGGATGCTAGAAGATCTGGACATGTAATTCAGTATTAGAGCACCTGCCAAGAATGTGTAAGACAATGAATTTAATCCCTACCATTGTAACACTTAAAGAAGAAGATATTGATAAATATTTAAGAATACCAGAACATAATGCCAAATCTCAAAGATGACTTTTAATAATCTCAAATAAAATTATATCTAGTTTTAAAAATAATAATCAAGGATTTTGGATGCTTAATTCATATAATAATGTCATCCAAAATTTTATTGTAGAAAAATTCAGAGGCTCATATATATTGGAAAACAAACACAATGGTTACTTTATTCCTCTTTAAATTTATTCCTTAAGGTACAAGAAGCTTCTCAAGCATATTTAGTGCCAAGCCCATTGCTTTGATAACTGAAGCATTTTGCTTCAAAATGTTTCAAGAATTTATATCTGCATATAATGTTCTATGAAATGCATTTAATGCTGCTCTAAATATTTGTTCATTAACACAGCTTTACCCAGATTCTTCTTTCCAAATATGCAGATAGAAATGACAAAACATGTACTCTTTGTTTAGAAAGAAGAAAATATCCTATTTGCCATATTTAGTGTTCATTTTATTAATTTGAAATATTTGTTTTCATGAATTTAGAGAGCCCCAAAAAATCAAATATCTTGCTAGCAGTATCTGAGACATTATGAGCTAAAATTTTGGCATATTAACATAATTCACAGTATTTTTCTGTGTCAGTTCTCTATGGAAATGTCAGTGAAAAGGAATTATACTAAAAAGAGCTATGCAGGGTGGCTGAGGCCTTTTTCCTTCATTCATTGTGACATATATTTCACTTTATATGTCCAGCATAAGGAACCATACATGACCACACGTTCCTTGAGGTCACTCTTCTTGACACACAAGTAAGTGTCAATGTTCTGCCTACACCTGTACTTACATACAACTCTTTTCCAAACCTGATGTTCCCATGAATACTTTCAGATTATTTTTTCTGCCAGCACTCCTTTACAGACACTTGTTTTCCTCTGCATTAGGGTAGTCAAATATGATCAAATTTTACCTAGTGCAAATCTTGGAAGAAAAGAGTCCCAGAGAAGAATCTGTTTACTTGTTTACTTTGTAGGTTACTGCTTTCTAATAAACATAAGCAATATTTCAGTGCAACCCCTTGCCTACAAGATTGTTGATACTGAGATTTTTTTTTATAGTAGTTTGTGGTTTTGATATTAGACATTTTCGTTTGTATTTGATCTAATCACTGTTTGAACTAGGTAATTCCTGATGGTATTTGCCTGTGAATGTAGTTTTGTACTAATTAATATTTGAACCAGGATTAAGGAAATGGGTTTTGGATCCTTAGACTTCCATTTGTTTCCATTTTCTCCATATTAGAAGAGCTTCAAATCTGCAAACACATTCACATAAAAAAAGTCTGAGGAAGAGTTGATCTTAAAGGGAGTGACTCCAGTTTGACTAGAACTCAGTGGATAAACTTGCACTAAGGGACATCTAGGAACACTAACTTGACAAGATGGGTCTTAAAGATAGAATGTATGAAATCCAGCAGCGGGGCTATGGGAGGGCGCCAACAGGGAAGGTGGTATAATGATGACTAAGATGTTCTGTATGAAATACACAAAAATTCGAAAAAATGTCAAGTCAGTGTTATAAGAATTGAGTTACCGGCACCACGGCTGTTGAAGTGCATGTGACTGACCATGAATTTCCATTTTGCCACATATTTCATATCTGCATTAGTCTTTATTTCATGTTCCTAACAGTTTCTACATTTTAATATTTTGTCACAGAGGACCTGTTGTCACAGTATTCATTTTCTTGTTCTTATTGTTTTGAAAGTTTTGTTAATGTAGCTTAAGTGCTTGTGAGATGATTTAATGAAATACAGAATAGAAATGTTGCATTATTTTATATAAAACACATTGTTTTATTTATGACTCCCTTGTCTACAAGATATTTCCATATCTCCAATGTATGTATGCACAATACTGATTCTTCAATTCCCAGCTGTAATTATCAGTTATTTTATTTTTGGAATCAACTACATTATGTGGATCTAGAGACCAATAATTCAGAGAGCTGAAGGTGTCAGGTTTCAGATAAACATATGGTTTAATTTAAAAAGAAATTGAATTTTAAACATTATGTTAAGTCACAGCAATTTTATCTGAAAACACACGCATATATTATGGGTCAGTGATACTTATATTAGATAAATAAATATTTTCCAAGTATAGAGCAGCCAACATAATACTTATACAAATAAAACTGAATCTTCTTGTGGTTAAAATTATCATACTCTCTCCAAGGGATGCATAGCTTTCCCCTCACCAATTCAAACACCATGGCTGTTTCATTAATCACATTAATCGCCATTAATGTGATTTCTCACCAAAATAATAGTACTTCCTTTGACATTTTCAAATACTTTATTCAGAATCAAATGTTCTTTCTTCAGTTCAATGAACATGACTTATGAAAGGCATTACCACGTGACTTCAGTCAGAAGCTATGCTGTCCTCTAACTTCTTAGTTTATATGCATTTGAGACTTTTTCAATATTTAATTATGTTAGTAAATTATATTGCACTACTTTCACTTATTTCTTGATGTTATAAACGAAATGAACAAAAGTAACTTGGGATGTATATCATATGTTGCATTTTTGAGAAAATTTAAGGCAAGAACTTGAGGCAGGAGCATACATGCAGAGACCATAAAGCAGAGACCTTGAAGTAATGCTTCCTACTGGTTGCTTCCTCAGGCTTGCCCAGCCTTGTTTCTCAAATAGCCCAGGCTCACCTGATGAGCAGACAAGAAAATGGCATTACTCATTCAAATCATCGCATTGTATGCTCTCTGGCCCTTAACCGCTCATGGCTTTCTCGTAATGCAAAATGCACTTAGTCCAACTTAAAAAAAAAACAAAAACAAACAAAAAAAAAACCATTCTGTAGTGTTTCATAGTTTTAAAACTGTTCAAAATTCCAAAGTCTTATTAATGTCTCTTTCAAGAATTAAGGCAAATTTGTAACTATAAGTCCTCATAAAATGAAAAAAATAATAATTGCAATATATTACGATAAAGAGTATACCTTCTCATTCCAGGAGGAAAAAAGGAGCAGAATGAGGAAATAACAGACAGAAGCAAGAAAGAACCCCAACAGTACAAACACCAAATACTGTGGTTCCATATCCCAAAACTGAACCTTTCATTTCTAAAAGTTTGGATGGCTTCACCCCTCCAGATTTGCTCTCTACAACATGCATCTCTCCTTTGAGCTCGTTCCACTTCCCCTGTCCAGCTCTCCTTGGCAGATGGCTTACGGCTCTGGCACTTCCAACATCTTGGTATTTCCACTGCCACCCAGGCTTCACTCTCACAACTTCACACGATGGCCTCTCAGGAATTTCTGGCCCCTTGCCAGAACTGGCACAATTTGCCTAACTCCAGAAGCTATCTGAAACCCTGGAAGAAGAATGCACAGCCATCTCATGCTTGTATCTTTCACATCTTTAAATCAAGTAACATGTGAACTATACAGCCAAATCTGTCTGCTAGCTTGGAATGATGCTAGTTTGTTCTTTTTGTTGTCATCAGCCACAGCTTTTGTATATTGATGGATTTGCTTTTTAGGAGCGTAAAACCCCTAAGGCTCTTAACTGGAATGTTGAGTGGCTGGGGTCTTCCTTAAGAGAACCCTTCCCACATTCCAGGGCAAGAGGCCTTTCCTTAATGGCAATAAGTTCCCTAACAATTGCAGCCTCTTTCACAGCACATGTCTTGGCTGCAACATTAAGCTTCCTAGCACAATTTTTCACTTCAAACTCTGCATTTTGCATTGATTTTGGCCCTACTTTTACATAGTAGACCTTCATAAGTGGTATCAATTATAATCATACAGAAGATTCAGTATCATATTCTCTTCAAACTACCTCCCCAAAGAAATTAGCTCATAACTTTTAAATTTAGATTCAGACAAGTATTTGTACAGGGGCAGAAGGAAGTCAGATTCTTTGCCAATACATCATAAGAATGTCCTATCACCTAGTTGATGTTAAGGTCCTCATTTCCCTCTGAAGTTTCTTGAGCTAGACCTCCACAGTCCATATTACTATCAGTATGACTATCTTCCAATCTCCTTCTAATGGCCTGTTGAGCTATGCCTCTAACATCAAAGACTTTCCTAACCAAAATTTCCAAAGTAGTCCACATTTTTCTAAATAAACCAATATCAGGTTCTCCATAGTAATAGCCCACTCTGATATCAAATACTGTGTGAATTAACATTTCTTTTGTTATGATAAACACAATGACCAAGGACAACTTAAGGAAGAGTTTATTCTGCTATTTGGTTCCAGAAGGAGGGAAAGTTCACCATGCTTGGGAAGCGTGGAAGAAAATGGCAGGTGTACAGCAGGTGATGAAATGGGTGAACCCATAACTTCAAAAACTAACATAAAGTAGAGGCAGAGAATTGGCAGTGGGGTAGGCCTATGAACTCTCAAAGCCCACCTCTAGTGACACACTTCCACCAGCATGGCTATATTTTCTAAAGATTCTAGGACTTCCCAAAAAGTGCCAACAACTGGTGACCACATTTTCAAATATTTGAGCCTATAAGGGACATTTCTCATTCAAATTTCACATATAATAATTTATTATTATATATAATTATATATACACATATATATATGTATATATTTATGTACCGTCAAGCCATATAGAATACAACACACAAGCTAAATAAAAATTTTTATTATTAAAAAACTCCCTAGAATGCTTTCTATTTTATCTCACTTCAGTACTTAATTAGAAGTCTCAGGTACATCTTCAGTAAAACATTACCAAGTGAATCTAAGGCACACATATCAATTAGTTCCCCTGCATGTCCACACAAACAAAACTTAATCATTCTGTATTTACTATCCATTATTATTTGACCTTAAAGATAGTTGATCAGCTTATACTATATAAAAGATATCTCAGAGATTTTAAATAATTACCGATTCCCTATAGACAGTAAAATAGAACAATTTAAAATCACTTCTCAGGTCTACAAATTTCAAGATATGTCTTCTTCTGTAGGCCAAGATAAATTGTGAAATCACTTGAAAGTAATTTCCTTATAAAATATATTATTTCAAATTCCTTGATGATGTTTTAACAAACACAATTGTTTTAGCAGAAAATCCAATGATCTGGAACAGGTGTAGTTCACTAACTGTAGGATATATATGAAAATTGAAGCTTCATCTATACTCAAATAACCTATTATCTAGTTTCAGTTTAACTCATGTGGAAATCATTCAGACAGAAGTAAAATTTTATTATGACTGTACAAAAATTTGGAGAGGAGGAGAAAGGCTGGGTAAACGAAGAAAGAAAGTCAAGTAGCAGTAAAAGTTTAAGTGCTGACTTACAAATACTCCTGATAGTAACAATTGTTTTAACGGGCAACTTAATTACTTGATATGCCTAAATTTAAATGATTCTGTTGCTGGAGATGGTTTTGTTGTCACTTATTCAGGAAAAAGTAAATATGAAATGAATGAAAGGAAATAGGTTCTTGTTCTTTTCCTAACTGAAGGACACACAGGGAGGATGTGAAGTACAAAAATAAATATCATAACTTCAAAACAATTATGAAACAGTATAGGGAATTTAATGAGTTTGTAATTACTAGACCATAACATTTTAATTAAGGTTCTAATTTGAAAATATGGTTGGCTATTCTCAAGGGTCTTTATTTTGTCTTTTCATAATTTCCATTAATTAACCTAAAGTAACATTTAAGATTCCTCTAGTAAATGATCCTAATAATTTGGAGGAAATGAATGTTATCAATGGGATCATAGGTTATTATAAAGTTATTACAAAAGCTCTAGTTTAGAAATATTTGATTGAAACATACTATGTTATACACTTAAAATACGATTTTAATTTAAAAATACTTGGTTAATCAAGATACAAGTAAAACATATCTTTTTTTCTCTCTTATTTTACAGCATAGTTCCTCACTTGATCATGACACTGATCATACACTATTGTGCTTTTATATGTTTAGGACATACAAATAGTGTGTGAATAGATATTTATAGAGACCTGTGGAAAACAAATTCTCATTATTTTCCAGTTCACTCTTTTTTAGCTTATATATTCATGGAACATGTGAATTCCTAAGTTTATTACTGTTTATTTCATTCAGTGTTCACATGTTCCATGATCTCTACCTAAAATACTTATGTCCCAGAATATTACCTATTTTAAACAGAAATTTGTTGTGTGATAGATTTGCAAGTGAAATACTGGAAGATGCTAACAGACATTTAACAAGAGCAGAATCTGTTTCACAACTACAGAAGGTGCCAACACAGTAAAATTTTCATGATATATTTTTTTTCCTTGACAGACTTTTTAGGACTTTCAGATGAGGGAAAATATTAATATATAGACAAGATTATATAACATAATTCTTAAAAAAACAATGTTAGTTTCTGCATCTGCTGTACACAGAGATAACAAATAGAAATAATCTCATGTTTAGCAAGTTAAATGTATGATACTTTCAGTCAAAAGTATGTCCTTTTTAAAGCTTAAAAAAAAAACAAAAAACAAAACTACTGTTGGGGCCAGAGAGGTGGCTCAGAAATTAAGAGCACTGGACTCTCTTCCAGAAGACCCAGATTCAGTTCCCAGAATCAATCTTCCACTACTATATATAGTTCAAGGGTATCCAATACCCTCTTTTGACCTCCAAGATCATTGCTTGGCATGTGTGCATCTGCACAGATGTGGGAAGTAGGTAAGAAATCCCAACCCAGTCTAAAAAAATTTTGGCAAATGACAGCTGTTGGGAGGGGAAATAGTCTCTTACTGGAATGAGACTCTTTGTGGGCCCAGTGGATGGACATATACTGAAGAACATTTGAGGTTTCAAATAAGACTCTCTCTCTCTCTCTCTCTCTCTCTCTCTTTCTCAATATATAAGGATATATATATATATATATACATATCATTAATGTACATTAAATTGGGGATGGGTCAATGGGGGGATGTGTGGATGTGTGGATAGGATCTAAATATCATCAAACTATGTTGTATGAAAATCACAAAAAATCATTAAAAGCCAAAATTATTATTTAAAAATAAAATGAAACCTTAGTTATATGTGGTGGATGACTCCAAGGGAAAAGAATTTTCCAGTAACCTTATATGTTTTCATGTTTACTCATATGAATTCACAGCAACAGTGACAGTATGCACAATTCCCATGCAAACACAAATCAGACAAAATCCCTGCATACCCAGAAGAGGGTAAGAAACCCCAACCTTACCTAAAGAAATATTGGCAACATATGGCTGCTGGGAGAAGACATGCCAGTGTCTTTCACGTATATGACTATTGGTAGGATAACCAGACTCCAGTGCATGACCCACATAATAAAGGATATTGGGGACACAAATTAACAAACACTATATGCCTTATTGCATATATAATAGAGTGCATTAAATCTGATGTGAAAGGCAGGAAAGGGAGTTAACATAGGGCAGGAGTTCTAAATACCATCAAAATATATTTTATGAAAAATCACACAAATTCAATTAAAATGAAAAGAAAAATAGTGAGGCTTAGACTTTGATGTGTAATCGTAAATATATATAATGGTAGGCCAAATTCATTTTTATTTACTCATTTGAGGACTATTTGTTTTTACTTTAGCTCTATATTACCTATACTGATACTCAATTATCAAAACTCAAAAAGAAAAATTCAATGTTCTGACTTCTGTGTTAAACTACTCTATTCCTGTTAAACCATTTATTCATCACAAAGATAGTTTTATTTCACTGTGTTAAACAGATCAATCAACGAATGGTTTCTTGAGGGAAGCCATGGTTATGATTTTCAACTGACCCCAAAATATCTATAAGGTCAAGTCTCATCTAGAGGAAAGCGCTAGTGGAGGTGGAAAAAAAAAAAAGAGTTGGAAAGGGAGTTATTTATGTTACTGCGGATGTTTAAAACAAAACAAAACAAAACAAAAAAAACTTTCTTTCTCTTTTGGTTCCTAGCTTTGAGGTGAAATGTTCATGTGTGATTCACTTCTCTTATTATGAAATACACTGCCACATGCTCAAAGCACCATTGCCAACTGATCCTGGACTGGAGTCTCCAATACTTTGAGGCAAAATGTACATGCTGCCTTTTTAACTGTGATTTGCCTCAGATATTTATGAGAGTGGTGGAAAGCTCACCGACAAGGGTATTTTCATTCAGTGAAAAGTTCAGTGGCATACAGAAGTAAATTACACTCCCTGACATCAATCAATTCCACTTTTTCCCCAATCCCTTCTCCGCTTTTTCTCAGTGTACAGTAGTGTAAAGATGAGTTACGAAGGGAGAGAAATACAAATAGAAATATACTTTTGGTAGTCACCTCGGGCAGTGGAAGAAAGAGGACAGAAATTGAAACTTTCAACCATTTTTAAGACAACAGTCAAGAATGCAGAGCTGCCAATACTTTCACTTTATTCCAGCAAGATTCTTTTACTGATGATTTCTAAAATAGTAAGATAACATTTTTGTTTGTTTTAATAAATTATAAGGACGTTCACAGATTACAATAGCTCTGTAGTGGGGAAATTGAGCATCTTCTGGTGCCAAGGAAGGTAAAAAATTAAAAAGGTCCATCACCTTCAAGGGCACATTCCCAAAATTCTGACTTTCTGAACCTACTATCCTAAAGACTTTCAACTTCTCAAGCCTGTAACTCAAGGTCCATGAAGGGGATGCTTACTCTAACCATAGCACATTGTTAGTAGAATACATTTCTTTCAGGCCAAGAAAAATCTGAATATTAATTTTGAGCCGTTATGTCCATTGTGATTGAAGTCAACATTCTGATATCCTTTAATCCCTTGTGATTATTTTAATTACAATTCTGTTATAATTATCCAATTTTCTGGTCTCATCAGTGAAATATCTCATCTAGTACTTTTCATTATAAAAATGTTATATATATATATATATATATATATATATATATAAGTTTAAGTTTCTTCCTAATATTACTAAGACATCATAATAGTACAGTTGTCAATTCTGATTTTAAGCTACCAATTTTCCATATTTCAGACCAAATTAACTTCACTTGAATTAGGCCAATGAGGAAATCTTTATTTTTATGGTAAAAATCAGCTGTCTACATCAACTACTTCTTGCTGTCATTCCTTCACATTGGTCCATGAGAAAAGTAAATGCAATTCTTCACATGACTTTTAAAGAAAATAGCATGTCCTACTGATAGCATGAAGTTCTCCCACTGAGAATTTCACCTTTTCAGTGAGAATCGCCCCATGGGTTCCCTTCCTTCCTTGGATTAGCCAGAAGTGTTCTTTAATAGGGAGCTGCAGATACCAAATTGCTGTTATTTGAGCCCATCAGGAAAAATGCATTTATGTCACTTTTCTTTGGCCTAGGCAGCTCACAGTGGGTGATCATAAGGACTCATTATGATTAGTTGATCATCAAAAATGCCTGAAAAGAATATGCCTATTTGTATCTAAGGTAAAGAAAGTTATTTCAGGAAACTAGAATACTCTTTTATGCTTGAAAATAAGAGCCAACATGTTAAAATAAGTTCTTTGCCTATGCTTTTATAAATTTTACAGTTAAGTAAAATTAGTTTTTTAGGAATCGATTCAGCATCAAAAGTAAAGTATGTTATTCAGCTCAATATACAGTTTAGTTATAGCAAATTTTTAATTTTTAAGAAAATAGCTTTTAAAACGGGATGCTGGCTGGTGGGGTGAGGGTAGGGCGTGCATTTATTTTGACAGAATGGAATGTAAAAGTAGTAAAAGAATGGGTATTTAATTCGTTTATGTTTTCCAATGTGAATTTTAATAGAATTTTGTGCATTTCATACCATACATCTTACTCATATTTAGATGACCTCATCTCCTATCTGCATCCCCATAGCCCACCCACAGGATTTCTTGTAGTCTGTCTTCTACATTAAGGCCTATCAAGTCAAGTTTGTGTACTGAGATGTCCCTCAGTTTGAGTTCATCCACTGGAGCCTGTTCAACCTATCTGGTATCACTCACTTGAAGAAGACCAACTGTTCTTCACCCAGCAGTGTTCCTCAGCTGCCGTTAGTTCCTCTGCTAAGATAGTGACGTGACCTCCTGTCCATTTCCTCAGCTCTATGTGGGCTTTTGTCTGATTGAGTTGACATGGGATTTGTGCATGTTGGCACAGTAGCTCTAAGTTCATATGAGCAAATTCCAAGAGTTTGGAAGACTGCTTCCTTCTGGCCGTGTGCTACTCTTGCCCCTTACAGTCCTCCTGTCCCATCTTGCTCAATGGTTCCAGAAGCCTGGGTGGTTTAATATAAGTCATATCCAGGAACACACACTCTTGTCATCTCTTTTTCTCTATACTTTGGCCAATTTTGTCCTTTGTTTTCTTTTACTGTTATTTCTTTGCTATTTCTTTTGAAATATTTTTATGAAGCTTTGAAAGGTGATTTACTAAGGTTTTTTTTTTTTCCTCTAAGTATAACCAAATAAAAATACCAAACAAAATACTCATGTTCTTTCAACAATGGAACATTAATAGTCCACTTTTAGTGTTAGGGAAACATAAATATACTACCTCAATGAAGTAAGATATCCTGAGATGAGAATGACTGTCATACATATATCCAAAGTTGGTCTTATTTCAAAGTCGATCTTGGTTGCATATATTGGGACTCACATCATTCTTAGTGCCAAGATAAAATAAAGCTAGCCTAGAAACTCTCTTTAATTCAGAGGGTGGCAAATGTAATACTGCCATTTCGAGATGAAACCCGAAGGACATCTGGCAGCTAATTCTTTTGCACTTTGTGAGCTTTGGCTGCCAAGTAAATTGGACTTTTTGTTGTAGAATCAAGATCATAAAGTATATGGAGAAGTCAACTTAAAAGGAAAGACACTAAGACCTCATGCAAGTATAACCACCTCATCTTTGTAATTGAGTCTTACCTTCTTGGTTTTACTTAGAGCCAGGAAAAAGAATGGAGCCATCCTGGACATATTTGCCCCAGTTGTTGTAAGAACTACATAAGGACCCAAGCAAAATTCACACAAAAATTGAGGACTTTTAGCCCATTACATTCTACATAATATATTATTTATTACTTAAAATATTGGAGATTCTCCCACTTTCTAAATCCATCTTTCACTTCCTCCTCCATCTATCACCTCCATTAAATCTTCTCTTTCAACATTTGTGCATGTGCCTGGCCTTTTATGCCATGTGTCTGCTGATTTCCTTGGTGCCAGAAAAGAGTGTCAGAGCCCCTGAAACTGGAGTTACAGGTGGTGGTAAGCTGCCATATGTAGTTGCAGATCCTCTTCAAGAGCAGCACAAGCTCTTAACCACAGATTCATCTATCTATCCCCAACAGTTACATTCCTTAATGCCCCCAAATAACTACATAGATTCCCTGAGATTAATTGATCTTGTTGATTCTCTGCTATCATTTAATTTCTCAAGTACTTAGAAAGGATCGGGCACCAAATTTTGCTTATTAATCTACAAATCAGCACAGAAAATATGCCATCATTTGAAGAGCATATTGCTGAAAAAAAAATCAAGATTCTGTCAGTCTAGAATAAACCAATGAACTAGCATTTTCCCAAAGGCTTCCTTGCTCAATGTTCTGTAAACAGTAGAGTCAGGATTCCTGAAATAGTTCTCTACCTAGTAGTATCTATATAGTCACTGCTTAACTTTGGTCATGTCTCTGGCTTACTATGATCTCCTTGAAGGGATCCTTAGAATCCTGCTCAACCATTTTTCAAAGTGCTAATCATGGTTGACTTATGCCTTTCAAGGCGATTCTTTTCCAACCAGAGAGAGCCTATATGATATTTTCCTTGCTATATAGAATTAAGTCCTAGGTCTCAGAATAGTACCTAACAAACAGTAGACTCTAAGAAATTAGTCATCAAAGATAAGTAGCTGAACAATACTCAAATTTCCACCCACTGTGCTGTGGGATGCAAATTATCACAGTTCACTTCAATATTTTTACCTTCCAGTACTGTAACTTATTTTTTAAATATTAATTTATGTTTAAATGTTGACATGTACATATATTTCATGTCTCAAATATATATATGCCATTTGACTATAGGCAAATTAACCTTTTCATTGAATAAACTACATGCTATTATAAGCTAACAAGTCATTGCTTACATGTGTTTGGCTTTCTTTAATGAGTTATGAATTCTACTTTGAATTCTTTTGACAATTGACTCTAGAGGTGTTATTAAAATGGTATCTAAATTCCAGCTAGTAAGATTTCCTAATATGTGTACTATGCATTTCCTTATTATAAAATGAATATAATGCATTTAGGTTCTCTACATGATGGTTTATGAGTCAAAACAGGTAAATTATGATGTGGTGAAAATGAATGCATCTGAATTCAAAATAAGATTAGTGGTGCTGGGCTTTAGGAAAACTGGATGCAAAATTTTGAATGAGGTTTATGGAACAAGGTCATTATGAAATGCATTTATATTTCTTCATTGAAATCCATGAATGCTAATAAAAAGTAAGATATTTCAAAGACAGCAAATAGCCTTAGGACATTTCACAACTTGTCATCTTTAGGTGTCAAATGAATCTTTATAAAACTTTCTGTTTTCAGAGATTTTATAAGCGATTCAAATAGAAAAAATGAACCAAAAGTAAAATGAATAAAATGCCACCTTATAGAAGATACTAACATAAAAAGATGTTGAATGTCCCTGATCTTTAGTAATTGTACACTACAATTACACATATTGATTTCACTGGCTTATCAAATCAAGAAAACTCAGAATGTATAGTGAAGTGAATGATATGTTTGTCACTAATCATATATGTTTTTTTCTCTCAACAACATAAGTTGAAAGAAATCCATTTAGGGAGGAAAGCAGTATCCCAATCTTTTCTTTTCTCAGTAAATTTTCATTCAGTAGGCTTATGTGCATGTGGAAAAAATGTCATGTAACATATTCTGGTGACTTTTAATAAAGAATCTTAAACCCATGGGTTTAATTAGCCTAATAAGATATTGGAAATGAGTTAAATGTCATGTGTTCTATCTTAGAAACACTCCTCTTAGAAATCTCTCAGCACTTGGGAATGTTGCAATTATTTTGAAATAGAGAGCTGCTGAGTAGTATAACCTATTGGGATTACATGGCAGCATTAACACACAAAAGTTAATAGATTGCCTTAAATTATATAGAAATGAAAGGCCTAAGTAACAGCTAATGGCCTCTGTTTGTTGCCATTCCAGACACAGATGTTCATGATCTCGTTTCGCACAACATTTTAAACTTCTATCACTTTAATAATCTGAAGTACTATGTGTAACATTGGTACTTATATACAGTGCAAAGATATTGTGAAAGATGCACATTTTCCTATTTCATCAGTGTCCAAAGTCAAACTTATGAAAATAAAATAATATTTCCAAACAATGACAAAATAGAGGATCTATTGCAATATGATAGGAATATGTATGTGAAGGAAATAAAATTTCAGGAAGTCAGCATCAATGAAAGGAAAGGGGGATGTTTACTTGAGCAGAGCAAATAATAAGTGTGTTTTTAAATGGACATGAGATATAGGTTTTTCAATATACTTAATAACTACAAATCAGCAACAACCACAACAAACACACAGTCTTTGAAATGCTGATCTTAAATTTTGAATAGTTTTACCCCAAAGGAAGGCAAGCTTGGTAAAATGTAACTATCAAGAATGACTCATGCTGGCCGTCCTATTATTTGGTAGAAGAGTAGTAAATACAACAATTTCAACTGAGACTTTAAAAATAAAACAGATTTGATATAAAAGATTGAATACAAAATTCTCTAACTTCTAATATTTAATGGTCTTAAAATTTTTTAAAAAAACCTTGAAAATAATAAATAAGCCCAGTTCTAAATAAAAAGGATCAATCAGCTGAGGTTGAAATGCCTCCTATGGGATTTACTGCATCAGGTTAGATTTGAATTGGACATGAGTAGGTTTTGTATGCTGTGTTGGTTTGAATGAGAATGTCCCCCAAAGGCTCTTAAGTATTTGAACATTTTGTCCCCAGTTGATGACATGGTTTCGAAAGGTTTTAGAAGGTGTGGCCAAACTGGAAGAAACATATCACTGGGGATTGACTTAGGGAGTTTTTAAGCCTTGCCTGATCTCCAGTCAGTCTCTGTTTCTTATTCCTGCTTGAGGATGTGATCACTTAGCTCCTGCATTACTCGAGCTATGGTTTCTGTAGTGCCTCTCCGCCATGATGGAATCTTGCCCCTTTGGAACTGTAAGCCAAATAAACTCTTCCCTTTATAAGTTCCCTTGGTCAGTGTTTCTATCACAGTAACAGAAAAGTGACCTCATACAGTCATTGGTACCAGAGATTGTACTGTTTGCTGTGAAGAACCTAACCATGTGGGTTTTTGGAGTAATGTAGAAGATTTTAGATCTTTGGGTTAGAAAAGCAATTGATTACTGTAAGCAGAGCTTGTCAGGCCCTTCTATAGAAGCTTGGAAGAAAGTAGTACTGAGAACAATGAACTTGCAGAAGGAAATAAATTTAAGCAGCAACTGGGATATTTTAGCAGAGTCTTGCTCCAGTCTGCCCATAGCCAAAAAGCTTGCCTGTGGCTAAGTTGAAAAGCAATGGACTAATTTTTTTGGTGGAGGACATTTCAAGGCAGCCGAACATAAAAATGGTGGTGTGGCTATTAATGGTGAATACTAAGTAGCTATGCAGTGAAAAAGAACAAATGGGCAGAAAGCAACGCAGAAAATAAAGACTGTATTGAAAAAGAGCACTTGGAAAAATAATGTTGGAACCAAGGCAGGTATCCTTTGATAAAGAAATTAAAGTAATTAAGGCGAGGCCTAGAAGTTTTTACTTTAACTATGGATAGAGTGCTTCCAGGGCAAGACCACACCCAACTAAGCCTCCAACTTATAAAAGAAAAATAATGCAAGAAAATCAATGAACAGAAAAGTTTTGAAAGTGGGTGAAGTAGACTGGGATCCATCCCAAACCTGCAGCCAAACCTGGCAGAGTTGTTCACCTTTAGAGGCATGAAAGATGCAAGAGTGAAGGGTCATTGGTTCTTCCTACTAGGTTTCAGGTCAGGCAATGTGTAGCAGGGGCATCTCTGTATAAAGAAGTCTCTGAGAGGCCATTTTGTGAAGCTGTGAAGGTGAAGCCTGGTTGGCAGTGGAGACACCAAGAAGAAGTTCCTGATGTCAGACCTGTGAGACATCTGCCAAGAAGACCTGCATACAGGGGGCGGTTCCAGCCTAAGAGAGAGATGTATGTTACATGCAGTAGAACTGGAAGTGTTGAGCCCTTTGAAAGTAAAGTCCCAGAATTCAGACATGGAGCTACTGGTTTTTGTTTGCCCTGCTGATTTTCTGTCCTGTTTAGTCCGGTATTTCTTTACTATGTTTCTAGTCCCCCATTTTGGCATGGGACTGTATATTCAGTTCCATTATATGTTGAGAGTATGTAATTTGTCTGGGATAGAGTTGGGAGAGTGCCCTGAGTCCCAGAAGAGACTTTGGACTATGGACTTTTGAATAGAATTGAGGTTAGGTAACACTATGAGAACTTTTATCTTGGAGGTAATCAATAACTACCTAGGTGGACCTCAAGCCCACTCAGTGGGAGGGAACTCATATGTGGTACTGTAAACATAGCCAAATACACATGGCTGAAGAGGTCATATATCTTAGAAAAAACTCTAAGGCTATCAAATCCCTAGACAAGCAGACTTTCTTATTATGTGCTAAATATTGTATTTAAAGACATGTAGGCCAGTCACCATGCCTCAAAGAAGCTTCTTTTTCAAAAGACAGAAATGTTTATAAAGTTCCACAGCTGGTCATACACAGAGACTCAGTATCTGTGAAATGCTCAACCCTATGTAAAACATATATAAGGGAACCTCTATGGCTTATGGAACTTAGTGGAACAAGGAAACAAAGAAACAACAAAGAAAATACTAATGTATCTTTCATCTCTCATCTAACACAAAGGACTACGAATAGCCAATTGTAGAGAATAAGAGTCTGTAGAGTGCAGATACTTGAAAAGGAGTCCTATATTAAACTTCACCTTCCCAGGGCTCAGGGTCCATTGTAGTAGAGGGGACAAAAATGTTGTAAGAGCCAGGGGAGAAAGTGCATGACCACATGGATGCAGAATCTTACAGGCTCCTGGGACCTTGCCCATATGAACTTACAGCAATGATGACAGCATGCACAAGATTCATGCAAACATAGCAGATAAAAATCAAGCACAGAACTGTGGAAATGGGCAGCAGATCCCAGTCTTAGCCAAAGAAATGTTGGGAAGCTGATTGTTGCTGGGTGGGGAAGAGCTGATCTTCATTAAGGGAGCAACTCTAGATAGGCTGACAAGATCTCAGTGGATGAACATGCACTGAAGGTTGTCAGGGAATATTAACTTGACTTTACAGGCCTTAACACAAATGACAAAATGAATGAAATCCAGTGCGAGAAGGTTATGGGAGGGTGATGATGGGGTAGAGTATATGAAGATGATTAAAATGCTGTGTATGAGATACACAAAATTTAAATAATTAAAGAAAAATAAAACCAGAAAAAACTGAATGTAGGTAGTTGTATTTCAGATAAAGGTTTCAGAAGGAATGAAGCTACTTGTAGTTATTATGAAATAATAGTTTTAGTTTTTTTGACATAATTAGCTTTTTATGTCAGCTGTTCATTATGTACTTATTGTTCTTTATTTAAAACTTTCACTTACAGGTAACCCTGAATTTGGTATTTGTAAAGATTTCCATTTTCCAAAATCTTCAGTAAGATTAGTATTATGAGGATTTACAAGTTTCTGTTTTTCAGTCTGTTGTTAGAAGGTAATTATAGCTCATGCAAAATTAGAATGTCTTTTTAATGATGTTGAGTTCTTTCCTATGTTTAAATCTCTTTAAGAAAAGAGAGTAGTGAAGGAGATTGCTAAAATTGTCTCTGACTTCCACAGCACAATTAATCATGATGCTTTTGTGTTTGTTAAACAGCAGAAGCACAAGGCAATAACACTGTAAGAAAGGAAAACTAATGAATCCATTACTTCTCCCTTATTCACATGTATATCAGTTTTTGCTCACTTTTATATTTTATGTTTTAAAAGCATTAATTAGAAAATACACTATGCTTGACTTGCTACATGTGAGTCTTTCATTACAGGTATAACAGGACAAGTTTTTCCTTTTTTTTTCCTAGCTGAACTATATAAGAAACAGGCAAGTTCATTGTAAACTAACAAAAAGAATATGTGTTTTTAAACAGAGCTATAAATTAAGCTTTAATTAATAGGTATTTTTTTCAGTCTCAGAGCCCTATTTAGTTGCTGTGCAGTCATAAAATAATTAGCTGCAGTTTTGACAGTCATTGAATATACCTACTCCCATTCCCCTTTGATTTAGAGTTTCAGTAATTTGTTTTCCTGTTCAAGATGCTGTTAAGGCTACAAAGTAGAAACTTAGACTTTCTAATTCTAAATCTTCATGTCTTTGTTGGACACTTCTTAGAAATCCAGACATACTCACATGATGCTTTAACATCAAAATCAGAAATTTCTACCATTCAGATTTTCTCAGTACTGTAACACAGAGGTACTTTCCAATGGTGGTTATGTGGCAAAAATCTTCCCTGCATTGCCACCCAGCCCATCTCTTGTATAGGCACTGAGCAGGCTTTCAAAATACCTTTGTGTTTGCGTAATAGAATTTTAGCCACTCTAATACAATACACAGATCCTCATCTGCATTGTATGTATTTTGATTTTCATTTTGCACATTTCAGATAACACTAAAGCTATTGTGACTGACTGACAATGATTCCCAGTCCCTCTATAATTAAGACTAGTGCCTTTATTTCTGTACCACTGTTAACTAATATAAAATTCAGAAAACATAAGAAATAAATAGAGCCACACATGAAAACTTTGGAAATAGCCAGTGTGTACTATAGATAAGCAGAATAAGGTTACTTAGACTACGCTGTGCATTTATTTAACTGTACTTAGAAACCATGTCTTTTTAAAGGCCTTCATCATAGCTTTATTGCTTTTTCTTTCAGTTGAACAAAGGACCCTTGGTTTAGGTTTGGGGGCAAAAACATGGTTGGAATGAAATGATAGTAGTAGGCATGCAAATGAGGTGTAGTATTATATGGAGTTGTTGAAAAACTTGCACAGAGGTGAAGTAAGTGTTTTATATTATAAAAACAGAGAATAGAAATAAAGAGCGACAATGGAGGGAGTGGTAAAGCAGCATTTGACTTCTTTATAATGTTAAGTAATACATTTACTATATGTACTTTAAAAAAATGAAATGATTTTGAAAGCTTTCACAAGTACCCAGAGTTTCCATAGTTCATCAATAGAACTGTGATTACTCATATGTTCAATGCTATTAACAGGATTTAGAGTTACTAATGTACTTCTTTAGGTTAAGAAGCTTGAAGGAATGAGCTTAGCAAACCAATATCTAAGATTCAGCATGCTATTAAAATTGTATAAAATTGGAATCGTTGATTTACTCTGGAATTTTTATTCCCACCACGACCTTTTTCTACAATTAAGTAACAGAGATATTTTATTTTTCGTATTTGTAATGTTATTAGAAGTTCTGCATATAAATCTTCCCTATTTGTATCTGGTAATAAGTTATCTTGCCCTTAATTGGCATTTAGATTCTTTGTATTCCACCTGAAAATATCAGGTAATGGGGCTTATCTAGGGACTGTGCCAAGTACCAACATAGGTGACTGTCAGAATATGCTTTAAGGTCTAAAAAAAACCAAATGCTCTACGTTGAGGAAAAATGTAGCCACAGCAAACAATATTACTTTTTTTCTTTTCTAACTATCCATCTTCAAAGCCATTTTCCAGTACCTAATGCTTTTCTACAGGGAAACTGTTTTTGTTTATTTTGCTTTTGCTTTGTTCATCTTTGCTCTCAGTTGTTCCTCTAATGACTTGGAATGTTACTTACTGCTGTAAGCAGAGCAGGTCTATTTACCTCCTTTAGTAGAAACTGTATGTAAAATTCCTTTATTTACACGCTCTCATGTTGTTAAGTAAATTCTAGTTCTCTGAATACAATAGAAAGCTGCTCAAATCTCAAATAAAAGTCGAAAAATTTATTTCAGTTTAACACTAAATGATTATAACTTAGTTCATTCAGAATATCAAAAGTGCCCAATAAAGCTTTCTGCTATAAACTTGGACCCATTTTCATTAACCTCTACATTCAACCTCATTTTGTGCTGCTGTATTATATGATAATAAGTATGAATTTAGCCTTGTGATATACTTTGGTCAGCAAAATTTACCAATTTTGATACAAGCAAAAACTTGAAAACTTGTGTTATATTTCACCTCAATCCCTTGGAACTCAATCAATGCTGTGATAAAGGTCTTGGTTAGCTATCTAGTTGTGAAAAACAATGTACAATTAAATCCAGACCTCACACTTTTGAGAATTTTTTCCTTTGATTCACCTAACATTCAACTGCATATTCACAAGCCTAGGAAATTCAGTAAATCTGATGGTGCATATAAAATATAGAACTTTACACACACACACACACACACACACACACATTGTTTACATGTCTTATGTTTCAGAATAGTTTCTTAGGCATTCTTATCTGATAAGTAGTTAAAGTTTATAATGGGTATGTTTCAGCCCATCTCTAAAGCATTATTATACTCCCAAGTAATATATCACATCCAAACTTGAAAAATATTTTAGTACTGAAGGGAAAATATATCAAGAATGAGCATGTGCTTTCTAGATGCAAGAATGAAAGGAAGATTTGTTGTCAGCTTATATTCTAATCTAAATAATCACTGTGAACTTATAGTCAAGAAGTCTTTGTCACGACTGCATGATGCCCTTCAGGACAAGGGCCAATTTAAGACCGATTCTTAAATTAATATGAAAGATTTGCTTGCTTTACTTATATTTGCTCCAGATAGTCTTATTTTATTTTTTAGTAGTGTATGTGAATGCGTGTCCTGTTAGTGCATGTATTCATGTGTGTAAGTGTGTACACATATGTGTGTGTGTAGGACAGGGATGAAGTGGGATATCTTTCTCTATCAATCTCCTTCTTTTCTTTCCAGTTACTGTCTGCATCTGAATTCAGAACTCACCAGTTTGCTAATTGCCTGGAAAGCAAGTTCCAGGAATTCATACTTGTCTGGTTCTAAGCACTCTGCTTCAGTGTTACATGCTCACACACATTTCTGTATACCTGTGCTGGGGTCTGGAAGTCATGCTTTCTCATGGGCAGTTTACCTATTCAGCACTCTCCACGGTCCTAAAAAAACTGATATTTATAGGTAATTTTTGGTCACAAAATAAAGGATTGAGTGTCATTTTTTTCAGTCAAACATTAATTGATGATCACTGTTAAAATTAAATTATTTTCTAGTGCACACTACTGACTTCATGATTCATAGAAATCATTCAAACATCACAAGGTCTGATACAGTGCTTACTAATCTGAACTCATATTTGTATGATAAAATGTTAGCATTTCCTGTTTTGGTTTTTTTGTTATATGCTAGCTTCTAAAGCAAAGATAAATGAATATAAGATAAACTTGCCCAATGATTCTTAAAACTGTTTTGAGATCATTCCAAACCTATTGAAAAATTTTAGAGCAGTCACAAAATTTATTGACCAATAGTTTCGTTTTGATTATACTGTTAATTGTTTCTCTGTTTATATGTAAGCTTATGCTTAGAAACCCTATAAATACTTTTCTCCTCATTCATCTTTAATCCACAGATTTTATCACCCATAGATAAATGTTGTGTAAATTTGTTCTTGACTTTTTTCAAAAATACAGTGACTTAATTTCATTAGTTTTAAATTTTTCCATAGTTTATTTTGTAATATAATAAATAACAATAACTTCTCTTTGTTTCAGTCTTTTATTCTTTTTTTTTTTTCCTGAAGAAGTGTTTCATGTATTTCAGGCTGGCCTCAAACTTGCTCTGTAGCCTAGGATAACTGAAATTCTCATTTACCTGTCTCTACCTTAACCTGAGTACTGGGATTGCAAGAGTGCATCATTACACCCAGGTGTGTATGGTGTTGGAGATAAAATACAGGAAGGCACTGTACCAACGATTACATCCTCAACTCAAGAGTTGGCTGTTCTAACTAATGTATTTCTATGTGAATCGTATCCTTTCATCTTTCTATTGATATTTATCATCTACATTGTCTCACACATTTCTTTTTCACCCTGTGAGCTACAAACTTATAACACCAAAGTTTTGGTTTGAATTTTTGATTTGTCATAAACTTGGGTAGGTAGAGCCCCTACTGTCTAGTCCATATGTAATTTAGTATTGCTTCATCATTCTTTGAACGTGCTCCTGATTTACACTAGTCCAGGAGAAGGTTGTGGTGCCAGAACTCTGCACCCAGAATTCTCTAAAGTCCAATGATCACTTTTATTAGTATTTCAAAGACAAAAAGCACGATTTGAGTGGGCTTATTGCTGTAGACATTACTGGAACTCATTTTTTCTCAGCCCTTCAGAAAACAGTTATGAAATATAATAAACTAAGTGCATACATGCATTATGTGTATATATTCGAAACAAACTATCTTTGTTTGCTTATACATAGCAAAGTAAAATTTTACACTCATTCTTTCTCTAAACAGCAGTTCCTACTCTTTCTGCATCTCCATAATTCTACTATACATCATTCTTCTCCTAGAATGAGAACACTAGGAGCTAAATTCATACCATCATATGTCTAGGAATATAAAGATAGTTCTCTAAAATGTCAAATTGATACCCCCATAAAGATAATACTCCTAAGTAAAAAAAAAAAAAAAAAAAAAAAAAGCAGCATTTGTACTTTCAGTTTTCTTTTTAGTCCTGTATTCAAGAACTTCTGATCTTCTGGTATCCATGTTCTAAGTGCTGAAATTGGATTACAAATAAGTGCCACCATATCCAGTTCTGTGTGGTGCTGAGACTTGAACTTTGTACCTCATATAGGTAAAGCAAGCTCTTTACTAGCTTAGATAAAAACTCCAGACAAGAATATTCTATATCCATCTCCTGAAGATGCATGGTTTAAGATTTCATTGAATTAGCAGGGTCTGGGGTTTTTATGTTATATTTTCTGCTTTTCTTAATAAGAGTCTGCTGTGAGTGAGAATGAAATCAAAGGATGATTATATCTTAACGTCAGCCAATCTCAAGTATCTTAAGTCATTATTTTTAGTAATCCAAGTGGTTATTATTTCTAATTTCCTGCAGATACACTTCAGTTTCATTCCAGTGTCTATGACTAAATACAGAAAACCAGTAATGGAATCATTAAAAGCTAGAAACTGAGCAAAGTATAGTTGAAAGTAAAATTAAAAATACATTTAAAAACCAAAGCACAAAAATAGATGTTCTTTGAGTATGTTTAACAGATAAAAGCAGCAAGAAATAATTCTAGTAAGTGGATGTCAGGAGAGGCATTATTGTGGAGAATTGTCAGTGATAAGCGGGGATCATTAGGACCATCAAAGTTGCTAAATCAGGCTCTCCAACTTGACAAGAGTATCATGGTACAGTAATGCATAACTGCAGGAAATTCATCAAACAGTCAATTTACAAAATAGATCTTAGACAATAAGAAATCCTTTAATAAAGCACTTACAAGATGAAGTGTACATTTTCATTCCTCTTATTTTTTCTCACATGGAGGAGAAAATATTAGGAAATTAAGAGATTTAGAAATATAACAAAATGTTTGAATTTATGGAAAATTTTAGAAAAAAACATGTAAATAACACAAAAGTAATCTTGATTGTCTGAAGTTTCTAACAGAATCATGCGTAGTTCTCAATGTTGTAGACAGGACAATGGACATTTCAAAGGATTCACACTACAAAGGGTTTTGTTAGGATAGTTCATGTTAAGTACTTTTTAAATATAACATATATTTTAGTTGATTTTTTGGCATTTTGCACAATAAACTTTAACCATATTTAGACCTCCTCCCCTTATCTATAACCTTCATAATCCCTCCACACACTTTTCACACTTTCTGCCATTTATATAACTGGTAAATGATAGATCTGAGTGGCATCAACACCTGTAGCGAAGGTCACACTGTAGCAAGTAATGGAGATTTGGTGGTTCAGACATTGTTACTGTAGTAACTCTTCCTTTGGGGTATTTCATAAGAGTAGTTCTACAACCTCTACATATAGGCACCATGAGGCGGCACAGAGGCCTGATTACTGGCTTTAGTTCAGCATAGATTTGACACACTCTCCATCATAGTTGTTTCAGTCCAAGTGGATCCTCTATCATTTTGAAGGATGCTACGAAATATGAAGGGGCATGAGCATACGTGAAAACACTTAGTGTCTCTCTAAAACACAGCAGTGTAGTAAATAAGTTTGTTTGTGCTTCCTTTTCTTCTCCTCATCCCTCTAAAATAAATAGGGAGAATAGTTTTTCAGTGACTGAACTCGACTAATCTATGACATGGTCGTAGTAACCAAACAGGTAATATGTAAGGCCAAATGAAAAAAATACAAAAAGTAATTAGTAAGTTTTAAAATGTCAATGTAGCAAAATAAATAATTTTGTTTCAAAATATTCCTGTAAACAAATGGCATCTACATTTTCCTCTGCATTGTCTTTCCTATGTGACTGACTTAATTTAAAAAAGAACACAAAATTTAACTGTCCTAAATGCTCTACCCCTTGGTCTGAAATGCCCAAGGGATGCTGGAAGCTTACCTATACTTCTTAGTAAATAGGCTTGTCACCTGTTAGGGTTTATGATGATATTTTCTATACTTTACTAATTTATCATTATCAGTAGTTATGAATTACTGATATATCTGTCTTTGTAAATTAGAAAATAAAGAACTAGAATATAACACATCTTATAAACATGAGCTGTGCCTACAGGAATGATAACAGGTGGATTTGCTTCATAGGTCCCCAGTACGTATATTAGGATGATTTAGCATATTTTAGCATATCCAGAATGACAGCTACATAAAATATCATATACAATATGTATATTTTGTGATCTAAACCTAGTAATAAGTTTACAATATGTTATATGTATTAAATCTTGTAAAGATCTTTTTGAAATTTCATTTTTTAAATTTTTTGCAATTTTAATATAATATAGTTTGAAGGTAGAGTCCCTTCTTTATCTTCACTTCCCCTCATGGCCCTCACCCAATTTAATGCACTCTCTTATATTTCCTATTGCCTATAGAGTCTGATTTGTGTCCCCAAATGTCCTTCAATGTGGGTACATTCATGGGGCCCACTGAGTCTCTCCCTGTTTAATATATATATATATATATATATATATATATATATATATATATATATATATATATAATGTATAGGGGTAAGTGCCTGAATGTATGTACTTTGTGCCTGTAGAGGCCAGTAAAGGGCATTAGACACTCTGGAACTGGAGTTAGAAATGATTTTGCAGCATCACTTGGATAATGGGATCTGAAAGTAGATCGTCTACAAGAGCAGCCAATGCTCTTAACCCCTGAACTAACTCAGCAGCCCTGATTATTTTATGTTTTTTAAAGATATTTAATTTATCTTTTTTATGTATATGTGTGTCCATGTATGTAAGTGTACCGGTGTGCAGTGCCCACGGAGGTGAGAAGTGAGTATCGAATCCCCATTAACTAGAGATATGGATGAATGTTAGATATGGATGAATGTTAGCCACCATGAATGTGCTGGAACCCGAGCCTGGGTCCTCTGCAAGAGCAGAACCATTTCTCCATCCTCGATTTTTATGTATTACCTCAGTATGGTCTGGATTGCCATTTGCCTGCTATTTTCAATCTGATGTGATATAACGAAGTATAAAATAGTAGACTCCTATAAATTAGTACACGGGTTGCAGACTAGAAATTAGTCATGAAAATCATAGGACTGAAGGAACCATGAAGATTTATGGAGGGGAATAGAAACCTGAAAGATGTGAAAAGCCACCCACAGTACTCCATCCAGTACAGCCTGGAAATGTCAAAAACTGTTAAAGAGTTTTCCAAAGCTATGTGCCTTCCGTTGCTGTCTCTAGCTTTTGAAAAGTGTTAAGTTCCAATAAATTGCTAAAACAGCTGCTTTCTATTTCGTTTGCCTGTTCTCCAGCTGGTTTCTAATGAGTTTGAGGAAAACAGTTTCAATTTCCAAATATCCATTATGTTTTCTATCTTGTTGGAGATATTTTCTAATATACTGAGACTTTACTTGAAATATTTTAAAATCAGAATAGTTATCACACTGTCAGTGTTATTTGCATCATTTTGTGTATATTTCTCTATATTAATACGTGGTATTAACTTATGCCTTTTTTCTCTGAGTGCAACAAATATTTGATACAGGAAATGCATGTGGTTTATTTATTTAAAGGTTTCAACACGTGGAAGTCCAAGAACATGGTACCAGCAAATACTGCACATGCTCGTGAAGGAATTCTTACTGTATTGTAACTGGATGAAGGGTATCAAATAACTAGTTTGTGCTAGCTTGGAGGGAAAAAGAAATATATGTAATTATAGGAGGCCCTAAATCATGACTTATCAGTAACACAATTTAAGGGTTAAGTTTCTAACATATGAACTTTGACACACATATTCAAGCCATAGTAATGAGACTGAAGAAAAATAAACTCTTATGAGAACTGACGATGACAATGACAGTACAACATTAATAAATGACTCTATGTTTTGTGAGAAGTAAATGATTTCTCTCTTTTTTATATATTTTGAGGGTGTCCCATAAGGGTCCGTATGTTGGTAGCTTGTTGATGTTAAAAGACAGTATGGAACATTGGTGAAATAAGTCCTATCCAGCAGTTTTTACACCATAAGGAACACTGCCCTTAGTACAATCTTTCTGTGACTCCTGGTTATTTCTCATGAGTGTTGTGATAAAGAGCATTTCTCTGATATCTCTGGCTTCTTGCTTTTTGTGATTTTTTTCAGTCTTTTTTCACATTTATTTAGTGGGAGGGGCATGTGTGCTCACTTTGCAATGGTACATAAGTGGAGGTCAGAAAGAAACAAAACTTGCAGGAATCAGGTCTCTCTTTCCACAAGTTGGGTTCCTGGGTTTTAATATAAGTTGTCAGTCTTGGCAGTAAGAGTCTTTCCCGCTAAGCCACGTCCCTGGCCTGCTTCCCTCAGTCTTCCATGGGCTTCCACCATCGCCATGCCTTCCTTCATCAGGCCACCCCAAAGTGGAGGACATGCAGGCACCAATCCTTGAACCTCCACAGTTGAGATATAAATGTTTCTTTTACGGTCTTTCCTAGCTTTTGATGATTTATTATAGTAATAAAACATGTTCTAACATGACAATACAGCAAGATAACAAAATCTTTGGTTTATATATTCATGAAGAAAATTTTGTAATTCCACGTGAAGAATAGCACAGTTTTTATAACAATGATGAAGATGTTGAATAATTCTATTAATGGTTATCTATATTAAATAATTAAAATTTGACATGTTAAAATTATTAGTATTCAAAATATTGACAAATTTTCATTAAACATACACAGAAGTGACTTTGCTTTTACATTCTGGGTGACTGAATACAAAATTATTCGAATGCTATCAAATTTGTAAGCATATGTGATGAATCATTTTTACTAGTTCAGTAAAACCAAGAGATTTTTATAATAAAATATTTCATACATACATTATCTGTCAAGATGTCTGAAAATCTTAAGGAACTACAGTTTCAGGGTGTATGACACACCTTTCTGGACTCTAAGCACCAGGCACAAAAATAGTGTTCAGGCATACAGGCAAAACACTTGTGTATACAAATTAAAAATAAAATAAATGAAATTTCGGTAAAAGATTGTATTTTGTCTATTCAGTTAACCATTTAGAAAAAGTACAACATGAAAAGACAAGAAATACCTATGAACTCACTATTCTTATCATGCTCATTAGAGTCTTGTCTTACAGAAACTGCTATTTTATAATGATTTCACACAAATATTCATGGGATTTGAAATACTTAAATCCCATAGAATGTAAGCATTGGTTTGATTCTTATAAATTACACATATACTGGAGTACAGAAACATAAATGAAATGATTTTTCACATTTTATTTTCAAATATTATTTTTTTTTATTTTATGTGTATGAATACATTGCCTGTGTGTATGTAAGGGCACCTCTGTCGTTCAATGCCTACTAGGTCAGAAGTGGGCATTGAATGCCCTGGAACTGATGTTACAGAAGATTGTTAGCCATTTGCATGTGCTGGAAACTGAACCTGGGTCCTCTTCAAGAGCAACCATGACTCATATGCACTTAGCCATCTCTGCAGCATCTTCATTTGAGTTTTTACTTGTATGCACTTTTGTGGTTTTATGTGTGCACATGCACATGTGTGTATGCATGTATAGGAAACAGGTCACTGTAGGGTGTCTTCCTCAGTCACATGATACCTTAATTTCTTTCTAACATGTCTTTCCTTTCTTTTCCATTCTTTTCCTTTGTTTCTTTATTTTCCCTCCTTCCTTCTTTCGTTTCTTCCTTAATATCTTCCTTCTTACTAGTTTTTTTGGGAAAGTGTCTAGCAGTAAACAAGAAACGCACAGATTTCTCTAGACTGACTGTCCAGATAGCTCCAAGGATTCATCTGATCTCTCCCTACACACACACACACACACACACACACACACACACACACACACACATACACACACCAATCCAGTGCTAAGGCTACAGATGCCTGCCATCATATATGACTTTTATTTATTTTGGGGGGAATTTTATATATGGGTATTCCATTTCATTTCCAGCCTAAACTCTTATGCTGCTCTCCCTGTCAAATTCATATATATGAATATATATATATATATATATATATATATATATATATATATATATATAAGCTCCTATGTACTGGGAGGCAACCAGTGGAAATAGTGGAAATTCCAATAGTCTACCTTTTGGAAGTCTCTTGGACAGCTGAAGGGAGGTTTCCAGCCGCTGGCACAGGAGTGTTTGGCAGGTAGTCTGTGGCTGTTTTGGAGAGCATTATCACCCCATGAGTTATATCTCTTTGTATATAAACTAATGTTTCTCCGGCTCCTTCAAGCATCCTTAGTATCATACATCTTCCCTCTCCCTGTGTATCAGCTGAGGCTTGACACCCAGAGGGGCTAGAAAAGGCCACTGGCTGAAGTGTAGCCCCTGTTGCAGTAAAGACCCTAGGTTTGCAGGGGTCGTGGGGAGACTCTGAGGTTTTGCACCAGGAGAAGATAGAGGAACCTGTAGTGTAGGTATAGCCTCAGTTTCAGTGGAGACCCCAGCTTTTTGGAGATGCTCATTATGGAATTACCACCAGCTATAGCAGCAGGTGTGGAATGGAGCCGGCCTGGGCCTGTGAGATAAGCTCTGTGTGCTGTGGACTGCAGAGCCAGAGAAGTGAAGCTGCCAAACCCTTTGGAGTCCAGAAGATCATGAGTGAATCCCAGATGTCCAGCCTTGAGCTATTTGCTGGACTTAGGTGTCTCTAGTTACCCCCTTTGAAATAAGACAGTACTTGTTTTGGATTTTTATAGGAGTCCACAGTTAAGAGACTTTTAAAAGAGATGGTGAACTTTAAATTGTTTGACTTTTTAAGGACTGTAGGGTTTTTAAGGTTCTACTGTCTTATGCTGTGATATTAGTGTTAACATAAATTGGAAACAAGAAATGGTAAGGTTGTGGTTGAATAGTGATGTGTTTTGTGTGTCAAATTGATAAGGGGTCAATTGTGGTGGATAGCTTTAGTGTCAACTTGGCACGCCTCATTTGGTGTGTTGCCTCTATTGGACTGGCCTGCGGCCAAGTCTGTGGGGTATTTTCTTGATTGTTCAGTGATGTGGGAAGGCCCAGCCCACTGTGGGTGATGCCATCAATGGGCAGGTTGCTTCTTATTGTGTAAGCATGTTGAGCATGGCCAGAGAATCAAGCCAGTAAGCAGTGTTCCCCCATGGCCTATGCTTCAATTCCTGCCTCCAGGTTCCTGCCCTGAGTTTCTGCCTTGGGTTCCCCAAATGATGAACTTTGACCTGGGAGATGTAAGCTAAATAAATCCTTTCCTCCCAAAGTTGATGTCCATCCAAGGGATTTGTTACAGCAATTGAGAGTAAATTAGAACACTTCCCAAAACTCATCTTTTAAACAGTCTACTAGATTTTTTTTTTCATATTCTCCTAAATGATGTGACTGCTCCTTTGGGAGTCTGTCATTATTTTCTTCTTCAAATTTTTATCAAGGTGTTCGATATCTGACCTTTACATTTTTTGCTTCAGTGTGATATTAGTAATAACAAAATAGGTAATCGTTAAAGACCAATGTTAATTATTTAATCAGCAGTGTATCTACTGATTTCTTACATAGCCTTAGGCATTTTTATGTGTAACTCATACAGAGTAGAAAAGGTTATACAAAGATTAATCAATGGAATAATTCCTGCCCTCAGGGATTTGATATCTCAGACAAGCAAGAGGTTGCATATAAAGTGACAGAACAATAAACTGTACTACTTTAGTGAAACAGTATAGATAATACTCATGTTAAACTGCACAATTGTTATTTTTAAAATCATTCTTATTTAAGACAAGTATGGAGAATGTGTTGAAGAAAAATGCAATATAAAGATAGAAGCCAGAAATGCATGGCACAAAGCACAGAAGTACTTAAAGATGTGGTCTGGTGAAAAAAGATACTGCCTATAAGCAAGGGTAGAGGGACCTGAAGTTCAGGAATCCTATGAAAGATGATCATACTCAATATAAACTGTAGAACTTTTTTTTTAATTTCGTTATATATATACAAAGTTTACCCACTATTTTGGGGCATGGAAAATATAAAAAAGAAAATACATTAGCCTTCCTTATCTAGTGGGGATATGTCCCAAGAAACTGAGGCATCTACTGAATGCCTGAATTCTCGACAACATTGAAGCACACACACACACACACACACGTGCACACATGCACTCGCACACACAATCACACATATGCATGGACCTAATATATAGTCAATTTTATTTTAGGACCAAATATGAGATTAACAATATCATTAGACAGTACAAATGTATATTTGAATTTGTTTTCTCTCTGTCTCTATTACAAAATACACTGCCGTATTACAGCACCTCTCCTGTGATGCTGTGATATGAAATTATTTCTATGGGACATGTTAAAGTGAGTTGAATGACATAGCCCTCAGGACACAAAAAAGACACTCTATTTCTATGGGACATGCTGAAGTGAGTTGAATGACATAGCCCTCAGGACACAACAAAGACAATAGGTAGGTCAGTCTGGGGTACTTAGAAAACTTAGTAATCTCAAATGTCTACTCAATGACCACAGGAGGGACAGGATATAGAGTGTATAGGCGCTGACTACACTGACGGAACGGCTGACTCACATTCAATGTTGAATAGGAGGGCAGGAGATCTTGTCACACTACTGGGGTTGTTACACATCTAAAATTATAAATTGTTTATTTCTGGAATTTTTGGCTTAATATTTTCACACAAGTGGTTTGATCAGGCAACTGTAGTTGTAAAAATAAAACCATGGACAAAAGAACCACTGTACGTGGTTCCAATGATGTCATCACACACCTTGATTCCTGGAGTCTAGGATATCTGGATTTATCTATTGCAATTCTTGATCTAAATTCTAACTCAGTGATCTTTTTTGAACTGAAGGTTTGATTATTTCATTTTCCCAATGATACTCTAAGTAAGATTTTAGAGGAACAAGAGGAATATTCTATTGGCAGATTTTGTTTAACTTAATAGATTATAAGAGAAGTGAAATAACATTTATAGGTAAATCAAGATTACCTAAGAGAGTTTTTTATTTCCTTTGTTTATTCACCTTTCAAATATGTTAAAATTGATTATGAAGAATCATAAGCCCCTATGTGTGTGTGTGTGTATATATATATATATATATATATATATATATATCCATAATTTAAAACATATTATATGTTAGCCAGATACGTCCTACTAAAGTCTTTCTAACAGTTTTTTAACTAATTGACTTACTCTAAACCAGTGGACCCTAATTTTCATTACAAAAGAAACTGCACTAAGAATAAAATCTTAAAATATACCTCAAACGGGTTGAGAATATCAGCTAATTTAAAAAAAGAGAGAGTGAGAGAATTTCTTAAAGAAGTAGTCTAATCTTAGCAGCCTTTATCTCTCTTAAAATGGCTAAAAATAGGAAGTGGTAGGTGTCTGGGGTGCTTACCTGTCAGTTTGACATTTATTCTTTTCTTAGAATCTCACACTATTCTTTATTGAGCCTAAATGCAACTGAGTATTTGTTCAAGGTTTTCTCCTAGGAATTTTCCTGAGAATGCAATTCAGTTCTTAACTTTCAAGATCCATCACTGATCTAAGGAGAACATGATAATTTTACTATATTGTGACAGACTGACCTACTTTAACTTAGTACTTTAAATTCACAAATATAAGTAAAATTGGGTTTTATCTTTACAACTATGACATGTGGAAATAATATTATGCAATCTTTTTATGACCTTGTTTTGAAGATATCATAAATGCCATTCATTTAAAATGTAAATAATTACTTTGTTTGTAATTATACACATTGAAAGTGAGATTATAAGTAATGGCTGCCTAATATGTAAATGAACATTGAGATATTAAATCTTGGAATCAAGAATGAAATGAATAACCAAGGTAGGTCATGATATATTTGCTTGCTCATTTTTTGTTATTATTATTGCTTTTTCTTGTTTTCTTTAGTTTTGCTTTTCCATAATCCTTCTTCCTCTAACTCTTGAGTGCTGTGATTATTGGCACATATGACTACATCTATTGGCATCTTTGCTCTTATTCATTCTGTTTTCCCTGTAATGTCTTTTAGTGTTTACTTTTAATATTATTTCAGGATTATACTGAGGTGGATGTCTGAACTAAAATATGAGATATTATTATTATTTTCTGGATGTTTCTTAACTACTGTTGGCAGTAGTAAGGATAAACTCTATCCCTACAGTGAGGGAAGAGTGCACTTTAAAATAATGTATTGACTGCAAAGAAAGTTAAAAGGTCAGATGGTAATTTCCAGGAATGGCAAAGATTTGTTTCAAGAAACAAAGACTCTCCCATTTAAGTCATTTCCACACACAATGCTCACTGCTTATGTTCACATGTGATGTGATCTTTATCATCAAAAATAAGTTAACAGAAGAAAATTTTGCATAATTTAGTAAGATTGCTCTGAATAAATGAACAGATGAGTCTCTACGATATTTTGTTAAGTAATTTAGTTACGTAAAAGTTCAGATTCATAGTTTTATTGATGAACACTGCATATCACATATCCATTATGGTTTATACCTGATAATGCACTTTACAGTAGTTTGGAATTAAAAATCTGTATGACTTTAACATCTACAATAAATTGGAACTCTTAAAGAGATTTTTAGTGTGATGTCTGTCATTAATGAATATAATAAAAATTGATAAATCCATTCATGTTAGTACATTTTGTACACTAACATAAATTTTGAAACATGAAGCCCAAAGGGCAGATAAAAGTGTAACTACTCATTAGCACAACATGGTTATGTCACATTCATTTGCATGTGTAGACTTTGGCTGATAGAATAATTTTCAGGCACAGGAGTGAAAAGCAAAAAAAAAAAAAAAAAAAAATGAAAAGGAATGAATTCCCAGAATGCAAATGTGTATTGCACCATGATCAACATTTTACAGGATCTGTCAATACAAAGACATACAGAAATAAAATAAAATAGACAAAAGGCATACAGCGGGAGAGTGTGGTGGTTTGAATACGAGTGTTCCCCATAGGCTCTATGCATTTGGACTTTTTGGTGGCACTGGTTTGGGAGGTCTTAAAAGATGTGTCCATGCCGGAGGAAGCATGTTGCTTGGGCGGGTTTAGACAGTTCTTAAGCTGTGCTGGGTCCTCATTTGCTCTCTACTTCCTGTGCTTGCTTGAAGATGTGAACACTTAGCTTCTGCATCTACTCTAGCCGCCTCTGTCACCATGCCTCCTCCCCATGATGGCCTTTTGCCCCTTTGGAACTGTAAGCTAAATAAACTCTTCCATTTATAAATTCTCTTGCTCAGTGTTTCTATCACAGCAACAGAAAAGTGACTAAATCAAATACATAAATTCAGTTTAGGCACTTTGCGCTATTAAAAGGCAAAGGTCTTCATAAACATGAAAAATTAGCCTCAGTTTATATTAATTGTTGCAAGATGATACATTTTATATATTAACTTTAGTTCTGGCTTACTTTATGAAAGTCTATTTTATTTGAAATGATATCTGAAATTTAGAAAACTTAAAATGTACATTAACCTTAGATTAGGGTACCCATTTACGTGAGACTGCCATATGTGCCAATCCCTTCTCTTTTTGACTAATAGCCCCAGAAAGCTCAATGAAGATGGGAACATATATTATAACCCAAAGATGAAAGATGTGGGGAAAAACAAAATCTAATGAAATAATACATTTTGAAAATAGACTTAGCAGAGCATGTAGATGTGCACTCCTACAGAGATATGAAGAATACTAAGAAGAGGAAAATGTGTTACCGTAGTTGGTGTTTCCAGAAACATTTCCAGGAGAAATTATGGTATTGATTAGTAGCGGCATGTTACAGGATAAGTTGGAGGCACGCTTATGCAAAAGAAGAAAATGAATCATGATTGTTGTCTGTCCATTTTTCTGAACTGAAAACATCCTTTTGTGGATGGAGGTAGGAGGTTTATAAGACAAGATAAGGAAACTTACAAGACTCAGGAACTTCCATCTCGACCCAACCTCCTAAATCTTACCATTTTGCAATATACCATTATATATAAATTTGTCAATAGATTAATCTGGTCATTAAATCAGGGTGTCTATTATGTAATTTTTTGTGGAAACACTATTACAGACATCCTAAGGAGTGTGCTATATTAACATAAGCAGTTTTTCAATTTAGTTAAGGTGATAAGATTAACCATCAAAGGGCCTGTGAGATGACCTATAATAGATAGCTTTACCAGGAACAGTATTCTGGATTGTCATCCATGGTCATTAAAAACTGGAAATATTTGGGTCCAGTTCTTGCTTTAATTGTTCTCACTGAAAAGCCATCTGCAGTTCTGATGGGCTTTCCCTTATAAATAACTTGTTTGTCTTTAGAAGCTTTCAGAACCCTCCCATTGATCTGCATTTAGTGTTTTCACTATGATATGAATTGGTGAGTTTTTGCTCTGTCCCTGCCAAATTGCGCTTTGTGCTTCTTGTAATTGAAAGGTATACCTTTCTTTAATTTAGGGACATTTTCTGCTATAATACTGTGGAAGTTTTGTTCAGTGCTATCAACCAGAGTTTATTCTCTTTCCTGAATACCTTTGATGGATAGATTTAGTTTTGTCACAGTGTCCCATATTTCCTGCTTATTCCATTCTTATGATTTTATATAGGCATTCATGCACACACATACACATACATACACACATATTTTTTGTTCAGGTATGAAAATTTACTTAGTATGTGATTAGGTTTTCACAGGATAGTAGGTAGATCTTTGATAGGCAGATCCAGAGAATTTCCAAGAGCAAGACATGGGTAGCGACAGTCTGGGAAGGGCCTAACAAACAAAACTGGACTATTGACTTAGTGTGGGTACAAGGAATCAAGACACAGTGGGCAGGTCTAAACCAAGAGAGAAGTTTAGAGAACTTAGGGGGAAAGAGCAGAAGTAGGCCTAGTCCCATGCCTAGAAGGGAGACTAAGTGCAGGAAGAGAGTAGAGCTGCTCTGGGTGCAGGGGAATCTAGATGCAGTGGGCAGGTTCTGAGGCACACAGGTCAGAAGGCCAAGGCCAAGGTTGCAGTGCGCATACCCTGTAGAGGGTCTAAGAAATTAAGCTAGAGAATTGAGACAGCCTGGGTACAAGATATTAGGACTCAGTGGATTGTCTGGAGATCTAGGATGGAAAGAGAAAGAACTGGCTAGGCTAAAGGCTAGAAAAGGAGCCCAGATATGGGATGGACTAGAATTGCTCATTATGCAGGGGAATCAGATTACAATGGGCAGGATCTGACTTACCAGGGTATTCAGCAGGTCTATGGCATGCAGATATGGAGGCTAGGAGCCAGGTGGGGTGGGGACCACCTGTGGACAGTCTCATAAACTATTCCAGAAGATTAAAGTAGTCTGGATTAGGAAGTGTGTCTAGAGATCAGAGGTATAAGAGCAGGAGTAGGTCTGGGCCCAAGGTTTTAAGGGGAACAAAATTTGGGGAGAGAGTGAAACTGCTCGGGCTGCAGGAGAATCAAGGTATAGTTGGAGTGATCTGACTTAGCAGGGTGGGAAGCATTTCTGAGGTAGGCAGATGAGGATGCAAAGGTCAAGGTGGGGGTGGGAAGAAGCTGTGGATGGTCTGACAAGTTATGCTAAGAGTATTTGGCTAGTGTGGGTTAGGAAACTAGTCTAGAAATCTGAGGTAGACGAGCAGGAGTGGAGCTGCCCAGAAAGGGCAACAAACAAGGGACAGAGGAGGTGCTCCAGCTGCAGGAGAATCAAGTGCAAGAACCAAGTCCTTGGTTGCTTTTTGATTGTATACAAAGAGCTGGTTGATCCAGGTTATCTCATAAAATATATTTTCCATGCCTTAGTGGGCAGGGTCTGGTCAATCTGGCTGAATAAAATGGAAACTGGTCTTCCATTTAGAGAGACTGATTTATTTAGGGTGACGCACAAAGATATTGTTTACGGGCCGCCAGCCGCCCTTTCTTTGGCAAGGTCTGTCACAGTGCTACAGAAACAAAGGGCTCCTATCCCATTTCCGGCCAGAATTTCGCTTCCGCTCACATGATTCTTAGGACTGGGGGGACTTGGAATGCAGCTTCCTGAGTCTTGGCTTGGGGCAGGTCAGACCAGGCCACTTTTCCTCCCACATGGCTTTGAGTTCTCGGTGTCCCTGGACGGAACTCACTACTATGTTTTCCTCTCCTCTGTCCCCGTCTTCGTGTTCCTTTATTGGTCAGATGGCAGGACTTGCTGCTGAATGAACCAATAGTAAAAAAGAATCCTCAGAAAGAAACATGTATCTACAATACACTCCACCCCTTTCTCTCTGGAAAATAAACAAAATATAACAACACAACAATAGCCATAAAGGAAAGCAGTAACATCCACATAAACCATCACTGTAGAGAGCTGCGGATTGCCGTCTTAAAGATGGCGCCTGCTCCCGCCTCCCACCATCCTGAAGGTGGGTGCTCTCTGGAGCAAACAGCTCCATAATTGGCTGTGGCTGAGGTCTGGCCCTGCTTCCGCATGTGTGCGCCTATCTGCTTTCACCACGTGGTAGTTTGGGGTTGGCTGGCAGGAGGGGATTTAACTCTGTGGCGGGCTTTCCCCGGGAGGAGAAGTAAGGCAGGAGAAGGAAGGAGAAGTAAGTTAGGAGAAGAAGTTAGAAAGTTAAGAAGCCAAAAGGTTGTTCAAGGTTCCTGAATAAACTGCATTTAAGAAGAGTCCGGGGTCGCGTCTTCCTTGCTGGACGAGAGACAGACGCGACACATCACAAACATAAATGTTTAGACAGTACCTAAGTAGATGTATCATATTCACCTCACAAACAATCACAGTAGTGTCTCTACTGGAGCCTATAACTTCCTTCAATACCATCAGGAGTCAACCTCTTTTATTTTTTCTCCCTAATATCAGACATGTGTTTCGTCCCTGAAAGGGAAGGCCTTAAATCCAATCATAAATATGCTGATAGTGCACATACCAGATGAGCCTCTATTACACCTGTAGAGACATCTGACAGTGAAGTATGCAAGATCTGTCATTAACCAGATTTATTTTCAGGACCATTTTCCCATAGTGATCTGCATAAGCCCTCTAGCACCATGAAAGCAAGCCATCCATTTTTAGAGAGGCTTCAGGTTGGTCCCAGCTAGATCTCTCTATCCATGCTCGAGCCATGTCACTCTTGAGTAATAGGGCCTTAGCATCCACTTCCAGTGTGCAACCAGCATTATAATGTGGCAATTGCCTTTTGTTTTGGTAGAAGAGGGCTTCCAAGGCTCCTTTGGCCAACAGCTCATAGGGGTGGTCAACCCATGCCTGGTACTGGAATTGCTACTTAACAATTATATAAAATATCCTTTAATCTTTGGCAACTATAAGCCTAGGCCCATAGATCCCCCCGAATTACACAGCTATACTTCACCCTTGTAAACACATACCCTGTATGAGTTACATTCCACTCTTGTTTCTTTAGATGTACCTGACTTCTCTCAACTGGGTTTCATATCTGTAAATCACTCAGAAGTTAACATTACATTATACATACACAAGGTCCAACATAGCACAGAAAATTAGCCAGTCCTTTACTGTCTTTAGTTATTGTCAGGAACCCACTAGTGTCCCATAGTTGCACATGGAGCCTCCATGCATTCCTTTGTCCTTGTTAACCTCGTAGGGGCTGGCACAAACTGCTTGGTCCTACATAGGGCCAAGGAGGAATAAGGTTTCTCTTGTTCCTGTTGCACCTGTTGTTTCCCAGGGCCAAGTAGATTCTGGATCTGATTCCTGGCCCTAGAAACACCTGTGGTCTCTCCATTGACCACACCTGGCTGTTGGGAGAGGCCCTGGCCGGGCAAACTGTGTTCACCCCTTGAATAGCCAGTCACAGGGGAGAAATATATACCCTGTTTACTCTGTGTGGGGGGGGGGCGGGTAGTATCCACTCCTGGGATAATCTTCATCCTCTGTGTACCTTTTGTGAACCATTTTTCAGGGCTTAAAGCCTCTCAAAAGTGCATTTGCACAGAATTTGGCTTTTTATTAATCCTTTCTTTAGGAATTTGGGCTAAGCACAAGTCTCTCCACATTTGTCTGTAAATAGCCCAAGCAGACCTTCTTTTCTGTTTTGCCTCCCTTACACATCTTTTTGGCTATTATAAAGTATGCTTCTACAGGCATAATTTACATGCTGATTTAATTTGCTTAAATTTGTCAAGGCCTGTCCTACCTTGTAAAGATCTTGTCCCACTAGAGGTCTCAGTACAGACGTTAAATCTCTATACCAATTTTGAAGTTCCTGTATAATGAAGTCCCTCATTAAATCTCTAGTAAGCATAGTTCTATTTAGTCCAGTGAACAGGGTACTGTATATTGCTTTCCTCATACCCAGTTCTCTTAACAGCACCTGTCCTTCTGGTGTTGTTCCTGAATCCATGGGAATCTCTGCTGGTGATGACCAATTGTCTCTAGTGGTGTGCACAAATCAGTTCATCAGAGACTGCTTTCCCTTGTATTTTACCAGGTTATGCAGCTTAAATCTCAAGGAGGGATGAGTGGTTATGCTGCTCAGCTGTCCTGTCTCTCCAGCATTCAAGTTAATATCTGCTCCTCTGTCGCATATTCTCAGGAGCCAGGTGATGACAGGCTCTTTTGCAGCTTGTTTGAATGTCCTCCCTATTTCCAGCAGCTCTAGGGCTGAAAACCCTCTATTCACTAAATCCTTAGGTTTGTTAAGGATCCATCAGCATGTTGACATTTAAATTTTTTCTTTTGAGTTACAGGTCCAACCTGAGAGGCATTTTTAGCTTCTTCTGGGTTGCCTTCTTCCTGTTCATTGTCTGTTTTCTCTTATGGATTCTCAGATGATATACTCTGGGCTTTTTTCCCTTTATATTTAATTTATCAGTGCAGTCAGTGGCTAATGTAGTAAACAAAAGTCTTATTTCCCTCTCTCATTTTAATCTGTCTTAACTCTTCAGTTTCTCTCCAGGCTATAATCTCAGTTTGGGATAAGTTTTTTTTGTCACACAGCATTGGCCATGCTACCTCAGCCATCCCCTGCTGGAGTCTTGGCTTTTTCCCATCCAGCAGAGTTTTCAAATTCTGCCTCAGACCCTCTGCTGTTTTCAGACTATTGCCATAATCCTGCGGTGAGGCCCAGTGGCTCAGTAAATGCGGGATCCTGTGCCAGCCACAAGTGGGATCCTATCCTGGAATTTCTCCCCCAGACATTTCTGGCTCTGGCAACATTAATTTAATTAGCCACTTGAGGATTCACTGTAACAGTCATGCCAGATCTCCATTTGTCTGCATTTCCCCTTGTGGGTCTGCTGCCAGAGTAGCTAGAGCTCTTAACCCATTCCGTTTGTGGTAGCCAGATCCTGCTCACAGTGCTGTCTCATGAAATTTATTTTCCATGCCTTAGTGGGCGGGGTCTGATCAAACCAGCTGAATAAAATGGAATCTGGTCTTCCATTTAGAAAGACTGATTTATTTAGGGAGACTCACAAAGTTATTGTTTACCTGCTGCCAGCTGCCCTTTCTTTGGCAAGGTTCAGCACAGCGACATGGAAAACAGGGCTCCTACCACATTCCTTCTTGGGTATAAAGCAGGATAGGCCCTACCAGGAGGAATGAAGGAATGGCTCTTGTTGGTGTGGTACTCCACACTGGTTGGTTGTGGAGCCAGTTTCTGCCCAACAACTGGAGGGAACCTGATCCACCTGGGAACAAACTATCATTGGCTGTGGTTGGGACTCCACTCCATAAGGCCATTGGCTAACAAAACCTATAAGACTCCACCCCATAAGGCTATTGGCTAATAAGACCTATAAGTCTCTCTGTTCTTTCTTGAATAAATGATTTTGCAGCAGACCACCACTGCTGGCTTTCTGCTCAACTCCCGGGGTCTGTGTGTGTTGATTGCGCCTACTCACCCCCTCACCCTATGGTGGAGTCCCTTCTTTCCCCCTTGGGCTGGCCCTGAGTGCTGGAACTCCCAACAATTCCTGGACAGAATTTCGCTTCCACTCACATAATTCTTAGGACTGAGGGGACTTGGAATATGCCTCCTGAGTCTTGGCCTTCTGCGGGCCTGCGGCCTGGGTACTTTTCCTCCTGAGTGCTGAGTATTCTCTGGAGCCCCTCACCAGGACTCGCTGCCATGTTTTCCTCTCCTCTTTCTCTACCTTCCTGCCCGCTTATTGGTAAGAGGGTGGGACTTTCCACTGCATCAAAAAATAGAAAAAAAAAAAAAAAAAAACCTCAGAGAGAAATATGTATTTACAATACACAGGTTTAAGGTTCGGTCTTTTGATTTTGTACTGGGTGGACCAGATGGCTCCAGTCAAGCTGCTCAGAAGGTCTTCAGGAGGTCAAAGTGGCCTGACTAGTTAGACAACTTCAGAAGCCTCAGATGAATAGTGCTAAGGAGAGGATTTTGGAGATGGAGGTGCTGGTCTTTACTAGTGTGCCCAAGCTCTAGAGCAGTGGGAGTTACCGCAGATGTTGCCAAAGTAGGCAGATAAGCATATTGCAATTTGGTCAGCTCACAATGGAGGATGACTCATGTGCTCTCAGGCAGTTTGGAAAGGTCTGGGTCCTTAGCAACCACCAGGGATGCCTGTTTCTGGTGCAGTGGGAGGGATTGCAGATGGTTCCGAAGCAAGTGGATGGGTGCAGCACAATTTAGCAAGTTCACCAAGGAGGAGGGATAAATACTCATAGGCAGTCTTGAAGTCTTGAAAGATCTTGGCTTAGAAAAATATTTAATAAACTATTCACAGTAGCAAAAATATTTCAAGCTCTGATTTCTAGAAAATCATAAGCTTTTCATAATTTAAAACAGTCAATTCACTTCCAAAATATCTCTTTAATATCTCAAACTTGTTCAAAAGCTCAAGTTCAGATCTTTTCTGGTAATAAAGATGCCTCTTAGATAAGTCTCTTTGCATGTAGTAAAACTTACATCCCATTTCCAGTATCTAGGGCATATAGTACAATGTGAGTTCCAACATGCTTGAGAAGCCCCATCACTGTGATCTGACAACTGCATACTACAGTCAAGTTCTATCCATTCTTGACGCTTTCTTCAGTAGATGTTTCATGTCTTTGTCTTATTCAACTTCTGAGTTCACCATTGTAGCTGGAGTTTCACCCTAATATCCTGCTTCATAACCCTCTGAAAGGGTACCTTAAGGAGTCTTGACTCTTCCATCCTTAGTCTTCCTCCTCTGCATGGAAACATCCATTAAATAATAACATAGCTCCTAAAGTCTGTACAGCTCTAAAACAAGAACCATGAGGATGACCCCAGTGACTGCTGCCTACACATGGGACAGCCTGTTCTCCTTTGACCTCAGGTGTAGTGTTGTCTGAGTTATAATAAATCTTGTGAAGCAATCTTCCTAGGTGATCTTGTGACTTTGGGTTGTGATTACTCTGCTCTCTTGTCAATATGAAGTATTTCAGTAGAGTTGAAGTTTTGATGACTGGAGTGTGGCTAATTTCTAAGAAACACTAAATAATTATTTTATGTTGTTCCAGGGAAAGTGCCTACTTTCTTTTTTGATTAAACATATGTATTGGCATATATTAATTATGCACAATTATGGTATTCATTATGATATTTTTACATAATATATGCTGATTATATTCAACACCATTATATTCTCTAATCCTGTCCCACCCCTGCTAGACCCTTTATTTTCTCAACTAACCTCTGTTTTTAAATGTGTGGCCCACATTAAAAATGATTGGTCTGTGCTAGTGTAGCAGTGACAAACTTTTCTTGGGGACAATCAATAGGTGTCTAATTGAAATTATGTCTCTCTCTGTAGTAAGTATCATGCATGGTACTGTAAACATAGTCTCGTGTATGTGGTTGGAGAGGTCATAAAACCTGGAAGAAAATCTACCTGCTTCATTTGAATAGATCGATTTAATTTTTCACTGTATTTGAAATAGGTATCCTTATATTTAAAGATAAGTATAAATTTTCACCACTCCTCAAAAGAACTTCTTTTTCTAACAGATGGAGACAATTAAAAAGTTCATCAACGACTGATCAAATGGAGAGAATAAATGATTTAAGGTGCCCACTCCTAGGTGACACATCTACAATGGAACATCCATACCTAAAACTCAGGGAGCATTACAGAAGAAGGGCAGAAAGAATGTAAAAGCAAGATGGACAGATCTCTCCTACTACTCATTAGTGTATTCTAGATACGACAGGAAAGGTACATCAATGAAATCTCCACAGTAAGGTAGTCTAAGGAGATCTGCATAATGACAATATCAGTTGGCATGTCTAGGTAGATGGCAAGGAGGGGGGTGTCACAGTGCCCCACCCAGGATGAAAAGCTACAGCAAAGTAATGGATACTAAGAGAGGGATAATCAGATTTCTCCAGACTACCTCCCTGAGAGGTTACGTAATCCCAGCGTTGGACCTTAAACACAAGTATATATGAGCACCACTAAATGGACGCAGAGCATTACATACAATACATATAGTTACATATACGTATAGTATATGTAACAATAATAATCAAAATAGGGAACAGGAAGCTGAGATAGAGTAAGGAGACATGGGAGAAGTCGAAGGTGGACTAGGAAGGATTGAAATAATGCAAAAACAGTGCTCATGTATGAAATTCACAAAATACAAAAATATGAGTTTAAAAAATATGTGTGACCTGAAGAGTTACATTAAATTACTTACAGAAGCACATCTGTTCCTTATCAGTGCTACCCCACTGATGAAATGTCTTCCTCCTCCATCAACTCTTATCTGTGCATAAATCCTCAGGAGGATCAGAACACCACCTGATGGAACTCCTCCATGATCAGCTGTTGACTACAACAATTTTGTAGGATCTTGTGAAGGTAATTTACAGGTGCTACAAGTTCTTGGTATTCCCAACATTCTAGTATCTCTAATACAGACACTGTGAGATCTAGAGTGAAATGGCCGTGGTAAGTCCCAAAGTCAGTTTTCTGCAACTCTAACCCTGATTCTCCATGACTTTAATAAAAAAAAAATCTCTTTAACAACCACAACTTGCCAACAGATTTAAAATTTCTTTTATCCTTGAAAGGTTCTATGGTTTGTTTATTTGCTTTAGTATATTTTGCAATTGGTTCCCAATGTATATCTGTCTACAAACTGCAAACATTGATCATATAATCACTTAGTTCCTAAAATATTCTATGCAATCTTATCAGTCCATTTCTCTTCATTTCAGCCTTTCTCAAAGATCTGGTCTATAGAAACCATCTATATATTGCTATATACGAATAATAGAACAGGATTGGTCCTTTGAATCATCCCTGAATGGAGTTTATCATCTGAAATGTGATAAGCCTGTCTTTGGCAGTATCCATTCCTGATGACACTCTCATTTCCTAAACTCCTTCCAGAACCTCCCCTAAACTCTGATCAGAGCATTTTATCATTTTATAGCTTGCATCTGCAAACTCTTTTGGTTAGTAACACAAAGAAGTTACAAAGGCTTAAGATTCACCTGGATAAGTTTAATTCCAACATTGCATTTATATTGGCTTGTTATTGGCCACATGCGCTTTGACAAAATATCTTTGCAGTAAATGTGGGCAGTCTAGGAAAGCATTTCCATGTGGACCAGAGAGAAATCAGAGCTTGAGCCAAGAGGCAACAAGGACAACCTTCCTTCTAGTGGTGGCTCCTAATGACCTTGTTCCTCTAAAAAAATGTTATACCTCTTTCCTGTCGCCACTTCCCATTACTGTCAATAAGTTAAGGCATTAAAGATAACATATGGAGATAAAAAGAAAGAAGGAGTTCAAGAGAGGTGGAGCCATAAGAGGCTGGTATTATTGAGGGAGAAATGGGGAAATGGGGATACTTTACACGTAGAAAACATAGAGAAATGGTTGGCAGGAAGAGAGAGAGACAGACAGACAGACACAGAGAGAAGAGATAATAAGGCCTAGCTAGGGTACAATGACAGAAGGAAACATACAACTTAATGAGAAATTCCACATACAATATATCTACATGATTATGATTACATGTACATAGCTGAAGGTTACATAACAAGTATCAGTTCCTTTGAGTTGTTGATCAGGGAAGTCAATGAGACTCCCAAAATTACACAGGCTGTTACCACAGTTTTGATTACCTCCCAAAACTTGAAGGTAAAAAAAAAAATTACTGAAAGTAGGACATACTTCAGAGATCAGATTTGGAGCAACGGAGCTGAAACTGACTTGTAAGCCATTTCCCCCAAGGCTAGCACTCATAGCTCTGGTGAGCATTATACAAGCTGCCAAGGGAGAACAACAATGAGTCATCAATCCATGCCTCAACATTAGCTTGATGACCAAATAACCACATCGATGACTGGCACAGCATTTGACACTGATGCAGTAGTGGCACTTTTATCTTTGAGAGCCAATCAACTGCTACCTAATTGGTCTTAGAGCCCACTCAATGAGAGGAAACTCATGTGGGACTGTAATCATAGCCAAATACTCATGGCTGAAGAGATCATAGATCTTAGAGATATTCCCAAGGCTGTCACATCCTTGGGATAATGTAACTTCTTACTAAGTACAATATATATATATATATATATATATATATATATATATATATATATCACCACTCATCAAAAAAGCTTGTGTTCCACAAGGTGGAAACTATTACAGAGTTCCAAAACTGGTCATACACAGGCATAGTCCATGAATTGCATATGCCTAAGTGGCACATCTACAATGAAGCCTCTACACCCAAGGTAACATGGAACCAAGGGATAAAGAGGACACTTTTGCATCGCTCAACTCTCATTAATGAAGCTTCCCCAAGTAACAGAGGGCCAGTAACATAAAAGGTCACAAATGGCCAAAGAGTGAAGATTAGGAATCTGTAGAGTGTAGGTCCCTGAACAGGATCCTATATTAAGTTTCACTCACTCCAGAATAAGGAGCTATTATGGAAGAGGGGCCAGAAAGATTGTAAAAGCCAGTGAGAAAATATGTGACCATATATAAATAGAATCATACAGGCTCCTTGGACCCTGCTCACGTGATCCTACAGCAGTAGTGTCAGCATGCTCAAGACCGACGGAAATTCAAACAGAAAAAATATCTCCGCATGGAACTGGGGAAATGTATAACAGAGCCAAATCACTGCTGTAGAAATATTGGCAATTGATTACTGTTGGGTGAGGGTAAGTTAATCTTCTTAAAGCAAAGGACTACACATAGGCTGACTAGACCTCAGTGGATGAACCTGCACTGAGGAACTTTTGGGTACACTAAGTTGACACAATAGATCTCAAAACACATGAAAAAATTTATGGATTCCCCTTGGGCAGCTATGGGGTGATGCCAGTGGGAACGGGGGTAGAAAGATGATATAAAGATGACTAAGACTGCTTGAGATATTTTGTGTGAAATACATCATTCAATTAAAAAAAAACTATTGTTTTAAGTGCAAGGGGAAGCAAACCCATGCTGATTCAGAAAGAAGAGAGGAATTTCATTTCTTTTATAGTTACTTACAGTCATCATTAAATAGATTTATGAATAAATTTTCTATTGAAAATATTTACATATCATTCATCTATTATAAAAGTTGTTTTATAAACTATGGATGTGCTTACATTTTCCCAGTTTTCACCTTTAACAAAAAGAAACATCCATTTTGTACTCTAAAAGGTTACTGACTTTATCTGGCAACATGCAATTGCATTTTGGGAATATTTGACCTGAACTCTAGAAAAACAAAAGCATCTTATATTTAAAGGGGATTAGGAAATGTTGCATTTGCCTCCCTGACATGGCTCCCAGGATCACTCATTTTGAGTTTTTTCAGACTTTTATAAAATGCAATGAGGACTTTAAGACTTTCTGATTTAATATTCACAGTTTGTTTATATTAGCCCATATTTCATGACTAACAAGATAGTCAAACTGGAAATTACTTATGTGTCAAATATAAATATTCACTTTAGGAATGTAGCAAGGTAGGTTCTAGGGTTCAATGAAGATCTAGCAGGTATTCTTTTCCAAGAAACTTCATCTCCCAATCTGACTAGCCATTAATACAACTTTTTAAAGATAACTACTCTGAGTCATAAAGATTTTCTGAAATTGCTGGTGAGAGATCTGAAGTAAGAATTATATAACAGAAAACCAGAAGTACATATTTATTCATGTAGCTAAAATATTATTGAATGATATGGTTCCTATTTGCAATGAAGCAGTTGATAAAACTATATTCTGAAAGAGCGCTCAATATTGACACATAGTTAAAAGTTTTGATAATCAGGAGAAATTGTGGCAATTTTAGTTTATATCTTTAGTAATAAAATATGTTATATTACTAAGTTCATTCTAATCTAAATAAAATGTTTTCATATATAAATTTGGAATAAAATATAACCCTTTCAAATGGATAAGCTGCAGTTGGACAAGTACAAATGAAAAATGTAAACAATCACTGGAGAAGCTTAGTAAATGCTTAGTGAATGCTAAAACTACTAAGATTTATAAATACTCTAATCTTACAACAGAAATACATCCTTTCTAAAATATGGATTGCATACAGTACTACCTGAAGTACTGGATAATGGGGTTTAAATACTAATTATGGGACATAACAAAGTCAGTTGTCTCCTGTGACTGTTTACTCAGAGAGTAAATTTTTTGAGGTATTTAGGACCAAGAAATCCCATGGTCTCTATGAAAGGAAGCACTATACAAGTCAATGCCCACAGTGAAGGGCATGTGTTGGAATTACTCTGACACTATTCAAAAGCTGTGGAAATCATGAAATGACAAATGAACTGACTCACTGGAGGAGGTGAAGGATCTTTATATGCAAATTGTGTATATAATTTCCAATGGATCCAGGATCACAATGACTCTAAACTCTGAAAAAGGAGAACAAGATCTGTAGTTTCTTAGATTTGATATTTGCATCACAGTTACATGAAATGAAAATAATATATTTAAAACTGAGTTCTACCTCTAAATAAAAATAAGAAATTGTTTTATTTAATTTAAATATAAACCACAATCACTATCTATGAGTGAAAATCCAAATAAGGATTTTGAAATTTTAATTTTCCTTTGCATGTGTATATTACCGTATATTTTATGATTTCACTTGGGTTTACTAGTTCCAGATAGGTTTTTCTCCCATTGAATACATTTCCCCCAAATGAATACACAATTCATTTTCAATTCATTTTAACTAAATTTAGACTGAAAATGCCTCTTTGTAATTCCTCTCTTCTAAATTCTTGTATTATGTTTGAGCGTCACACAGCTTTTTCTTTGTATCATCTGCATCAGGGTTGCCTGACATTTGCTGCAAAAATTTTATGCCAATTATTCCAAAGCCCTGAGGGTAATTTTCTTTAGCCATGTTATATTTAATACAAATACATTACATAGTGAAAGAATAGTACTATCACATATATTTTAGAAAGTTGTGGATACTCCCTTATTAGTTAGAGTGGGTCTTCATATTTGTGTTTGCTTTGTTTGGAATTATACTTAATTTGTGTGAGTCTTCAAACTGGAATTTCACTATTGCCTGTGTGTTATCCATTCTCTCAAATTACAGACTGTTAATCTTTCTTCATAAAATTTATACTTCTAATTAAGTCAGAAATATCTAGTGTATAACTATACTGAAGTTAATGTGCAATATTAAACATACCATTAGAATGAATGACTATGGATATTTATAAATAACATGGAGTTTGTATATTTTAGTATGGTCTTGATAAAAGATTGAATATTTGTTTGCTGCTTATATACTAATATTAATTGAACACACGTTCTTTGTGGATGTGAAACATCAATTTTTATTCTTAAGAAGCAATGCACAGTAGGGTTGGTACTCTGATAACTGTGTAAGTAATATCTAGGAAGAGTTTCTGAGTAAGATATTGTGCAGAAATAATTCCCACAGACATACTGTCTGCGTGCCTTGAGGAAACTGATGCTTCTTGTGGTCTCATAGCCAAGTCTAAGAAACTGTTCACACTTTCATAATTTTCAGACCTGTACCAGGATCTTTTCATAAATTCTCTCTGTATGAATAATCTATCAAATGATTAATTATAGCTTATTTGAATAAAAGCAGTAAATGTCCTTTAATTTATTTTCATCTTTTAGAAGAAAAGAGTAGAAACCACATTATTGGGGAATCCAAGACTCAACTAAGGTTGCTGTACAGATGATTTGGGACATTTTTGCACAAATGTAAATTCAGTCAAACACTTTGTGTATTTTCTATATATGGCATTTTGCATCTAAATTATAGCTAACTTACTTTATGTCTTTTGGGAAAATCTAAGTGGTTAGATGAATATCTTCCATTTTTGTGTCTGACTATCTCATTTAACTGCTTCCAAAATTATATAAGATAATTTATGATGTGTGCTTAAAACAGCATCTGGAATTTTATAGTTTCAGAGTTTTCATTTAAGTGTTTGTTTTTTAAGGAGACCATGTGAGACAAAGTGTTCTAGTTTGCTTTTTGTTGCTGTGATAAATACAATGACCAGATCAATCTGGAGACAAAAATTTTACTGCATTCTATATTTCCAGGTCATAGTCCATCACTGAGAGAACACAGGGCAGAAATGCAAAGCAGAAACAGGGATGCAGAAACTGAAGCAGAGATGTGAGAGGAACCCTGCTTACTGGCTTATTTCCTCTGGCTTGTTCAGTTAAGTTGTTGTACAGTCTTCTCTGGCTTCCCAGTGATGGCACCACTCACAGTGGGCTGGGCCCTCCCACATCAATTAGCAATTAAGAAATGCCTCATAGACATGGCTGCAGACCTCATTGGAGGAAATCCCTCAGTTGATATTCTGTCTTCTCAGCTGTGTCCAAGTTGACAACTGAAGCCAATCAGTGAGTAGGCAGGTAGAGATGATGTAACCAAGAAAATTCTAGCTGTATCCTAAAAGCCGAGTCTCTTGATCATTCCAATTTTTCTCTTCATAGGTGACAACATCTTTACAGCTGAAGATAGCATCTTCCTATTATTTTAGACCCAATATATCAGGACCCTTTCCTGGCTGTTACACTAGCAAAAGCTCTACAACTCCAAAGACCCAAGCTTCATTATGTCATTTCCATGATTGTCATGACTTTTTCCTTGCAATTTTTTCAATAGAACATGGTAAAAAAAAATACCCTAAAATGCAGAGACGATTCACCATAATCTGGGAAGGAAAAAAGTCATGTTATTCCAATGAATATGGTATCTGTTTCATACATTTTCATTAAACCTACTGAAAAGACACAATACAGGATGTAATTGGCTGCTACCACCCACCGACCTGCTCAGTTCTGCCTTCTCTATACTCTTAGGGAGTGTATTACTGCTGTGTAAACTTCTGATTATGCTGCCCCTCTATCTCTTGGGTGAATTCTTGCCTTTGAGTAGTTTGTTATTTTCTGTTGTTGAGATAAACACCTTGAGCAAGTAAACTTATAGAATTCTTATAGGGTTTATTTGAACTTATGATTCCAGAGGGATCAGAGCCTGTCATGGTGTGAAGACATGGTGGTAGGAGGTGCCTGGAGCAGGGAGCAGAGGGCTCACATCTTCAAGCAGCACAGGAAACAGAGCATGACAAGAAATCCCACAATGCTTAAGAACTCTCAAAGCTCACCCTTAGTGTCATGCTTCCTCGGGCATGGCCACATGACTTAAACACTCCCAAAACAGCACTATCAACTGGGGACAAAATACCAAATACTTGGAACCTAGGGAGGACAATCATTCAAACCTCCACAAATAGATAAGAACTGAAAGAGAACATTCACCTGGTAACACGTAGATTTCTGGTTGCTTAGGAATGGTACCTAGCATTTTTCAAATAACATTTTTTTGATTCTTTGAGAATTTTGAACGGTGTATTTTTATCATATTAAAGCCCCCAACCCACTTCCTGTCACACATATCTATCCTCCAATTTGTGTCATGTCACATTATATATAATTCTTATTATTATTAAAGTCCACTGAGTCCAATTTGTATTCCTCAGATACTCTCTGGTGTGGGTTGACCACCTGAAGGATTGTCAACCAACCAAGCATCACACCCTTCAAGAAAACTCACTCTTTTCTCTGCTGCTAACAATTGTCAATAGTTTTTCAGCTGCGAGTGGAGCTTCATGTCCACCTCCCAACTCCAAGATGGGAATTTGTCTGGCTTTCAGATTTCTCCCTTGAGTGGAGTCTTATTTGCTTCAACCTTCATGAACCTCATTGTTAACCTACGCTCATTCTTGTTAATAGAACACTCACTTTTTGTATTGTTCAAAGATTGGATTCTAAGGGAAAATCTTCCAATGTTCATGACAAACAGGTTCTAGGTGGATGAGCAGTAGAAACTGTGGTCATGCCAGTGACAGGTATCAACAGGGAGCAGGCAATGCTGTGGTATATAGCAAGACCATTTGTGTGGGAGTGGGGAGGGAACTACAGCAATTTTCATGCACAGAATTCTAGATGCTGAGTTTGAGTACTGTTGGCTGTCTCCGAACCATCGCTGTTTGGGAAAGGATGTGATATGATTTAGACAAGAATTTTCATTTTGCCTTTGTGTCTATCATGCGCAAGTCTCTATTTTGGTATAGTGACCATGGCAGCTGTGTGTCACCAGATGCAAAGACTGCCTCCAGGACCATGGGCTAGCAGAACTGAAGCCCAGTCTATACCTACTCTAACATTAGCTATAACTGCCATTCTCACATGGTCATAGATGGGTGTGACTATACTTTGATCCCTGGGCAAAGGGATTGGGATTGAGAACAGTCAGAGCAATGTCCGCAGGAGAATAATATTGGTTTCAAATTTGTTAGAGGTGAAGACCAGCCTTCTCAAAATATGGTTCTTTGGATATTATGAAAGCTTTTATCTGATTTAAAAAATATCCATAAGTCACATTTGTCTAGAAATGGAAAAAAAAATAAGTTGGTGCTCTGTGAGTAGACCAGGGTACGAGAGCTCTGGGGTTGCTTTCTTCCTGACCTCATTCTGCCAGCTGTGTGGAATGTTGTTAATATTTAGTGACATTATTTTTCTACATTAATAAGACAAACTGGCACTATTTGATTTTCCACATAGGTAGGTCAAAGTCAGGATGTTGGTACACTTGTGTAATCCTATCACTCAGGAGGATGCTGCAGGAAGATTTCTGTGAATTCAACTAAAGCTGAATTCATAGGCAGTACCAGGCTAGCCATGGCTGCATAGAAAGACATGCTCTGCAGACACTGTAAAAGCACAGAACATGAATTGATCGATTATATTACTTAGAAAGCAACTTTTATCTACAGGAATACTTATCAGTACTTCCAATTTTTCAGTTATGTCACTGATATTCTCTTCAAGATTTAACAATATTATTTCATATTAAATTTTATTTGGTATTATAGGATTTACAATAGTAAACACACAATAGTTATTATGAAATATTTATATTAATTTTGTATTATTACAATGCTGTATAATTTAAGATTGTTTTTATGAGATGAGAAATCAGAAATATATCAGGAAGTTAGCTAAACTCTCCTTTCCTTAGTAATTCAGAAATATACATTTCCATTTCTTTATAAAGAGTGGTATTGACTCATTGCAGAGATGAATGCTTGCTTAAAGAACAGGATTTATGGAATTCTACTACAAATATTTATGAATTATTGTCTTTTACTATCAAAACATTCTTTATTTAACAATAATGGTTGCATAGGTTGGATGGTATTTTTGAAGGTCAAGTAAAGCCCCAAACAGTAAATTTATTTTAAATTCAAAAGAAAAATAATGACAAGAATAGGAAAGTTTTGAGATTAAAGTTGTGCCTTTGAATCCATTAGTATTTTTTCCTTTCTTTTAAATTATTATGATCAAACACTTTTACACTTTTATATTTTAAAGCTAAAATATTTTTCTCTCTGGAATGATTAGTGTAATTTTTGCAGTTTCGTTGATAAAATGGTTGCAAATATGTCCTTGTCACAAAACAAAACTATGCTATGTCATATTTGAGAAAAAGTGAAATGTAAATTAAAATTTCTATAAAAAATTCCTGAAGCTCCAATGTGAAGGTTATAATAGATGGGTTTGTTGTTGGTTATTTTGTTTTACAGTAATAAAATACTTAATACAAAAGGCTTTTCAAAAGTTTCTAAGAATTTTAAGTATGCACTAGAGTATTGTTAACTATATGAACTGTAACATAAATACTGAACAGATAACTAGTAAAATTAAAATTTTATTAAATACAAAAGCATTTGTTCATCAACCATTAACATAAATGTCTCTAAGTTGTCCATGAACTTCTGTTAGATAAGAATGAGTTCTTCAGTCCTTATCAATTAAAATTATGATTTGAGTTTATATGCATTAATCACATTCAAATCCATATAAATATATGCATATATGTATATATATATAAATAATTTACCAGTTTACCCATTTTCAAGTATACACTTGAATAAAAGACCTCTATTATTATTACCAGATATGTAGCTGGTGAAGATTGTCTCTCATTCTGTGGGCTTCCTCCTAGCTCCATTCTTTTTAGTTTAAAGGGATCCTACTTGTCGATTACTGACCTTAATGCCTGAGCACCTCATGTGTGATATAGAAAGTCCTTTCCTGCATCTATTTTCTTGTAAGATACTGCCTAGGTGTTGCTATATAGGCTGACCAGAAACCAGGAGATGAATTCACACGGAGAGACATCAAGGGACAGAAACTTGACAAACCTTAACATATACGACAGAATGCATGAAATCTGGTTGGAGGAGATAATGGAAGGTGCAAGATATGGGAGGGCATCTAAATGTCTAATATTAAAATGTAGAATATGAAATGCAGAGAAATTCAATTTATATATATAATATCAAATATCAATTATATATATATATCTATATATCTATATCTATATATATATATATATATACCTGTATTTATATTGTTTTGCAATGAATTCCCAGAAACTAGAAGTTTTGGATCGAGCACCAATAATACTTATATCCAGGAAATAGTAATTTTACCCTGCTATTTAATCCAAGCTGCCACCACCATGCCTTCCTTTACTCTTTTCATAACATTGGCCACACTACATACTTCATAAAAATATGACCATAAATGGTATGTCTTTTGTGATTGATTGTTTATATTGACCCAAATATTAATCCAACCTGTAGCATTTTCAGGAATGTATTTCCTTTAGAATCCAAAGTAATATTCTGCCATTGTCCCTTCATTTTCTTAGCTATTCACTCAGTAATGGACTTCCGTTATTACATGTCGTTAAATTTTTTTTTTTTTATTTTAGGGTGTCTTTTTAAAATTTATTTTTATATACATATTTTTATTTTGTGTATATGAGTGTATCGCCTACATTTGTGTAAATGAGCCAGCGCTGCGCCATGCCCTTGAAGGTCAGAGGAGAGCGTCAGATTCCCCAGGAACCGGAGTTACTGACTGCTGTTCTCCACCATGTGTGCACTGGGAATCAAACCTGGGTCCTCCGCAAAAACAAACAGTGCTCTTAACTGCTGAGCATCTCTCTAGCCTGTACCTCATACAAAGTGTTTTGAGCATATTCAGACAACTTTCACTTTCTCCATCCCTACCTTCCATGTCTTGTATAATTGTTTGTCTTCCTTTTTAAATCGTAAAGGCTCTAATCTGTGTTTTCTAAATACTTCAGATGTAGGTATATCACTCAGAGTCTGGTAAACCTATGCAGCATCACATAAGTAAGGAAAACTGACTCTCCTCCCTCATCCAGCAAATGCCGCTGGGTCCTCAGGTAGGGCTGAGGGCTTCCTGCCCGTTTCCCCCATCCATGCTGGGTCCCGTTCTGGTCTGGATTTGCACAGGTCTTGTGCATGATGCAATAAAATTAGTGGGTTCATATGTGCAGGTGCCCAGGTGTCCAGACAGTGTTCCTTGTATTCATCCACCACCTCTGGCTCGTACCATAATTATGTTCCCTCTTCTACAATGACCCCTGCCTTGGAAGAAAAGTATACTATAGGGGTAACCCTTTCAGAAGGGTGCATTCCATAGTCGCTTATTCTCTGCACAATGACCAGTTGTTGGTCTCTGTGATAATTGCCGCTTTTGTGATATTCACCATCTGTTACAAGAAGTTTCGCTTGTGAGAGTTGAGAGATGCACTGATCTATGAGTAAAACAAGTCATATGAGCCCATTTAATACTATATCTAGCAGAACGACAGCAATAGGTTCTCCTCTCTGGCATTTGATCAGTCTAGCCGCAGGTTTTTGGTGTTAATACACTGTCAGATACGGACTCCATCCTGAGAAGAGAGTCTTAAATCCAATTAGAAGGTGATTAGTTTCTCCCATTATATTTGTGCCTCTGCTGCAGCATGGAGAATATTTTCCAAGCCACTGTTAATGTATCTCACGGGGGTCATAGGCAGTTAAAACTGATAATTACCTTTCTCTGCCAGTATCATGCACAATACCTTCTAGTATTATGAAATCTAAGAAGCAGAGATGAAGATTCGAAGTCAGTAACAGTTTGATGTGTCCTTGTTTGTTCTGTGATTAAGATTTCAAGGGTCTTCAGAAATTGGTTCTTACCGCTAAGCTGTGGTGAGTAACCAAGAGCAGAGGCAATGGCTAATATTAATTATGGGATGCCTGGTAAACAGCTTCAAAAGAAAGAATCCACTTCTGAGTTAGGGCTTTGTGCTAGGATAACATTCCCCTGTCATAGGGTAATTCTCATTAATCTCTTTTTATAATGTATGTTTATGCTTTAAGAAGCTTCTATAGTCATGGGTTTCCATGCAACTTTTACTAAAGAACCTTAGCGTTAGTTCCTTCCCCTATGGAAACCCCCAATGGTTTCCATAGCACCTGCACAAGTTTTTACTTCCACCATGGGGAATGAGTTGCCTTTTTCCCACATGCTTACCAGCATTTGTCATTTTTTTTTTCTAATCTTAGTCATTCTAAGTAGGGTAAGAGGAAATAACATAATGGTTTTAATTTGCATTTCTCTGGTTACTAGAAATAGTATTAAGCTGATTCTTAATGATTAATTGTTATAAGTAAAGATTCATGCCTATCCCAAAACACAGAATGAAGTTTTCCCATGCAGCAGATAGTGATTAACACAGAAGCATATAACTGACCATCACACAAAGAGATTGCAGAATGATAATGTCGGAATAGAACGTCTATATGAAATTTCTGGCTCCCAAGACTCAGGAATTATTGCAAAAAAAAAAAAAAAAAGGACAATAGAAGTGTTTAAAAGCCAGAGGTGGTGAATGACAACAAAGTTTTCCAGATAGATGAGCAGTTACTCATATGAACTCACAGCAGTGGAAGTAGCATGTACAAGCCTGATGTAAGCTAAAGGCAAATGATATCCCAGCATAGAAATGTGGACATTGGTAAGAAACACCAATTCTAACTGAGGTGCTATTGCACCTAATAGCTGCTGAGAGGAGGAGAGTCAGTTTTCTTTCAGGGTGTGCATGACTCAGATCAAAGGGCATTTGGGAGCACAAATATGAATTATATATAGAGAGATATATGCACACTAATATATAAGACTTACATTGTAACACAGCATATACCTCCTCAAATTTATTATAGATTTTTAGCATTCTAAAATATTGACTGGATGTATTCATATTTCAAATATGACATTATAGCATAAATATTTTTATTTAATACTATTTTATTTTCCCTCTACATATTAAACCAATAAATCCATAGTGATTGAAAAAACATCACAACATTTTTCATATTGCTCATAAATTAATTCTTAATAAATTAATCCCATGTAACCAAGCTGTATACTAAAGTAGTGCTTTGCATTGGGCATTTATAATTTATTAAGGTCTTTATTATAAATGAGGATACAAAAATTAATTTTGTGCTAGGGAATGTTTCATTTACAATGTTATTTTTATGGTGGCTAACATATACACACTTTGTAGAACAAATTGAGAAAAGAAAACTGTAGATAAAATTGTCACTTAGATAAAGTGTTTGCAATGGGTTTTCGTGTGTAGTAGAAAACAGTTTTATATATGCCTGTCATAATGCTGTGTTTGCAGTTCAGGAAATACATGGCTAAAACCAAATAACTGTGTCAGCAGTTGATTACAGATCAATATGTTCGCAGTACTGCTGAGTGCTGAATTAAAAGGAAAAAGTTTTGTTTCAGAGACAAATAATGTTGATGACTCATGGAAAGTGTTTATTTAGGATATCCTTGTGATATTGTAGAATACAGAATATTTTACATGATGTATTTTCTATTATTTGAAATTACTGCTCATAAATTTAACTAGTCACTTAAAATTTTTATTTGATTGAACCATTTTGTGTTAAGTATTCAGAGGAAGCTTTAATGCCCTATATTTACATACCAATCAAAGTGTAAATCAGGAAGTGCTTATTTATTGTTATTAATTGCATTCTCTTTTCATTTACTGTGCAAAGTTTTAGTGTTAATATACATGATAAGGTAATCCAGTTAATATATTTACTTCAATACAGTGTTTCCTGAACTGCTTAATAGCCTTGTAGTCAAATGTCTATTGTTGAATTATTAATATCAGATATTAACATATATTAGCAGATATTATTCCTATTTCAATAATATACTGCATACATATGCATTCCTCCTAACGAATAATTTATGTAAATATATATTTCATTGTTTTCCCTAATAATTCCTAATTAGAATTTTTTTTTGAGACAGGGATTCTCTGTGGCCTCAGCTAGTCTGGAACTCCATATGTAGACCAGGATGGCCTCCATAGCACAGAAATGAGTCTAATATTTGTACCTAAATGTGGGGGTCTATCCACTTTTTGAGTGCTCTGTGTAACAGGGACATATTATCTTAAAGAATTAACAAAGAAGTAGTGGACCCCAATAAATGGTACTGGACAACTAGGCATACATATGTAGAAAAGTGAAACCTGAGCTTATCCTTTTCCATGCCCCAAACTTAACTTGAAATGAACAAAATCTATGACACTGTGAAACTGTTTCAAAAGAACTTATGTCAAACACTTCTAAACATGAGTATGCAAAACTGTGTCTCTTAATAGTTTCCTTAAATCACAAGCAACATGAAATAATTAAATACATTATGGTGTACTGAAATATAAACCTTTTGCATAGCAAAGTATGTAATTGACAGATTTGTGAAATAACATGAAGAACTGGGGAAAGTACTTTCCAAAACATTGGGGTGAATGAATAGCCGGAATGTATAAAGCATTCAATGCATTAACTCTTAGGAGACAAATAATTTAATCTAAATTTGACTAATTACTGGTAAACTATTTTAATTTTTAATCAATTAATTTGTTAATTTGTTTGTGTATTTGTGTGGACATATTGAAATGGGGAAAAGAGTATACCTTAGTGGGTTCTTAGTCTCATTCATAAAAGAATTTAAGAACGGACCAATGGAAGCTTTTGGACAATTTTATTGAAATTTGAAGAAATATCCTCAGGTCAGGCAAACCAGAAGTTTCAGCAGCTGCCCTAGAGTGGAAAATGGAAGGAGGATGAATGAAAGCAATGCCATGCAGGTTTAGAGCCTTGCATGATGGTCATACAGGTGACTGACTGGCGGTCATATGGCTGGGAGAAGGAAGCTATAGAGAAAAAGTAAAGAAATACAAGATACTGGGGCAACCCAAAGCATCAGAGAAAGCATGTTTTAAAGAGGAACATGAAGAAGAAAAGGAAAAATTACTCTTTTCTAAATTCTTCAGAAAAGTGGGCAGTCTTAATTAGAGCTATGTGTCTGTGGCCAGGTCCAGAGGCATGCCCCAGGAGGCAGGATTCCACACAAGAAAAGTTCATTGTCTCACTAACACACTTGGTATTATGCCCATCTGTTTAGTATAACTTAAGGTGAAACCACCTTCCTAGGGGTGATCCTATGAGGAGGTGATTGACCAGTGAAACTGGAAATGTGGGTTTTTCAACAGAAAGACTAGAAAGTTTATAGTCTATCCCAGTTAATCTTCTGGTGCTATTTCCTATCCAACATTATGCATGTATCCCCTTATGTGACCACACACATCATGACATGCCTGTGGAGGCTGGAGGAAACCTTGGTGGAGCTCTTTTCTTCTATTGTGTGGAGTCTGGCGATTTAATTTAGGTCATCAGTCTCATAGGCAAGTGTTTTTATTAGCTGAGCCAGTAGCCATCTTGCTGACCCTTTTTTATTTAAGGACAAACAAGAAATGCTAATATATAAATAAAGAAATAGTTCTCTATAGGCTGGGAGGTGACATGAAAATGCACTGTGTGACCAGATATTTCTTAAAAGAACCAGATTGATTACCAATAAGACTATGAAAAAATTTCTCAAATCCATATTCATCAAAGGAAATCAAATCATGAACACAATGAGGTATCCAAAGCAGTGTGAATGGATTATCAAAAGAGACAGGCATGCTGTCAAGGACGAAGAAAAGAGGGGACTTGTGCACAATTAGTGGGGATAAAAAGCATGACAGCTACGATAGAAAAATAAGATGGCAATGTCTTTAGAAATAATGTAATTATCATGTAATCTAGAAACCCCACTGCAGTGTATTTACCTTTAAAACAAATCTATTGTTTCAAGGGTTGCAGATATTCCCAAGTTTGTTTCATTACTCTTCATAACAGCAAGTATGGCATCGAGTAAGGTCTCCATTAATGAATGCATGGATAAGGAAAATGTGAGATGCAAACACAGTGGAATCACACTTTTACTACAATAAGGATAAAATCTTGACAGCTTCAGCAACATTCATAGATCCAGTGTTCTCTGTGTTTAGGGAAATAAACCATAAGTAGAAACAAACCTCACACTATCTCATTTGTAGATTCTAAAGAAGGAAATCAAGTGGAATAGTGGTCACTAGAGGCTAGGAAGAGCCGAGAGGGGAAAGGGATGAGAAAAAGTGATGTTAAACAAGAGACGCTCAAATTTCTGTATATAAGAGTAATTGTTTTCTACAGCACAGATTAACTAACTCTCTTTTTACGTTAAAAACGTTTTTATTGAACTCTTGAAAATTGTGTTCTATTATATTTTGAACACATTTAAACCTCTTTACTCATCTGCAATATCTTTACTCCTGCTGTCTGATAAGTGTAGTATGATATATTTGGCCTAACAATCAAATTTGTGTTTCCAAATGCCAGTTCATGTGGGTCCATCAATTAGAGCCTCCACAATCTATCCAGTCACACTGTTAAGGAACACTAACACTTCTTCACCTGGGGTAGAAGTTTCTTACCCGCTTTTCTACTTCTGTAATGGGATTTTTGTCTGACTTGAGATACATCTGACTTGGGCATGTTGCCACCATTTCTGTGAGTTTATATGAATAACATAAATGACAGAATGCATGAAATCCTTGGGGGGGGCGGCTATGGTAGGGTGCCGATGCTGAAGGGGATATAAAGGACTAAGGTTTTGTGTGTGAAATATACAAAAACTCTGTTTATCACAGTTTATTATCTAATTCAAAATGACTAGAATGCTAGAAAAGTATACTGATCCCTACACAGAACTGATTTATGTTTGAGGAGGTGCAAGTATTTGTTTTCCTGATATGATTGAATATTATATATATGTATATATAATTATGAAATTTAAAATGCTCCTTACAGTGTGTCAGTGTGTGTGGGGGGTGTGGGTGTGTGGCTGTGGATATGTATGTGTAACAAAATTGGTAACATGATTCCTTTACCTGTGCCTTCCTCAGGAATGATACATTTCTACTGCTTTTAAAACATATTTTAAATATTAAGATTATTTTTCAGATATGGAACTCATGAAATATATATTGCATTCTACCTACAGAGTTATATTGCAGTTCTCCCAGAGGGCTTTGTCATCTCATTTACCTGCTGTCAGGTAACGTTAATAGTCACTTTTTGCACTGTGATAAAAAATTGTCTTTTCCACAACCCATTGAAAAGTCATTTTAACTAGTATATTCTTTCTAGATTTTTGTGGAACAATTCACCATTTCTGCACATTTAGCTCTGTTTCCTATCTCTGATAGAGGCTATAGATACTCATCAGTTGTCAAACGCCTCTTCTACTTCTGGATCTTCACATACCTTCCCTGAAACAGTAAAGAACAATGATTAGCTGTCATGGTGACAAACAGTGACAACAGGAAATGGATTAGGGATAGGGTTAAACTGAAGAAGGGGAGAAAGTTACCACAGTTCCAATGCAATTCCCCACCACTATTTTTGTGATAAACTAATGTACATTAACACATAAATAATTACCAAATAGATTTACAATATTGTCATTACAAAACATACTGAATGTACTTCTAGTGTTTGTAAACTCCCTTCTATAATCTCCCTTTAAAATTATAGTTTATATACATAAGTAATGTATATATATATGTATATGTATATATACTGTGTTAGTAATAGATACATAATAGGTTACAACATATTTTATCCTTGTAACTTAGACATTTTCGAATTCAATAACCCTATAAATTACATTCTTATAATTTTATATTAGTTACAAATTCACTCAAACTTATGATTGAAAATTATATTAATAGAAGTAACTGTATACTTCAACATTACTAAATAATATAATCCAAATAATTTTATAAAAACAAAAAACTGTCAGTTCAAATTTATAAAATTAGATGTAACATAAATAATACACATGAATAATTAAATGAAAAAATGACAATATGTAGAAACTGATAGATTTAAATTATTCATGAATAATACATTTATCTAAAATTCTTAAAGGTGAAAAATCAAATAAAAATATTGACCTCATTTTCATTGCTCACAGATTTTAATTTTTTACAATATACGTTTTTATTGAGTTTTTGGGTAATTCATTCATCATATCTTAATCATATTTAGAGACCTCCCCTTATCTGCACAGCCCCATAGCCCCCACAAGATTTCATGCATTCTGTCATATATGTTAAGACCTATTGAATCAAGTTTGTTTCCCCTGATGTCCTTTGGTGTGAGTACATCGACTGGAGTTGGATCAGCATATATAACATCACTACCTTTAAGAAGACCAACGCTCCCTCATTCAGTAATAATGAACTTCTAGTTGTAACTCAGCTAAGTTTTGGGCTTCTAACCCATTTCCACTGTGTATACTGGGTTTCCTGTGGTTTAAGCTTGCATGAGTTTGTGCATGCTGTCACATTGCTGTAAGTTCATATGAACAGGTTCCCACTTTCTGGAAACTCTGATTCCTCAGAGTCATCCACCACCCCTGGCTCCTACAATCTTTCTATCCTTCCTTCCCCAATGGTAACTTAGGCCTGAGTGCAAGAGTTTAATATGAGTCCTATCCAGGGACAAACACTGTACAGTCTCTTATTCTCTACATTTTGGCAAGTTGAGGCTTTCGATGTTAATCACTCTCTGTTGCATGAAGAAACTTCACTGGTGAGAGTTGAAAGATGCATTAATATTGTCTCTATTCCCCTTTTCCTTGTGTTGAATGAGCCTTATGTTTAGAGGTTCCATTGTAGATATACATGTCACTTAGGACTGGGCATCTCTTAGACACATATCTGCATTTGACTAGCTGTGGAATAGTGTATGCAAATTGGAAAGGTCAGTCATACCAGATAGTCCCATAATTTCATTTGTATCCATCATAAACTGAAAGAAACCTTACATAGGTGAATAGATCAGCAAGCTAAACTTGATGCAGGCCATTAAATGCAATATATGTAACACAAATAAATGTAACACTAATTCCAGTTCAACAAAGGTACATGCATAGATTCAAAATTCTCACTAGTAAATAAAACAGTTTATCAAAACTACATACACATGAATCAAAGTATAGAAATATTCTGGGAAAGTACTGATTGCAAATCAAAGAGGCTAGTAATTACTGTGGGATGATGTGAACTGAATTTTACCTCCTACAATTAAAATGTTAGGGCCCTAGAAATCAGAGTTTGGCTGTATTAAAAAGAACTTTTAAAGAAATATTTAAGTTATTAAGTAATTAAAAGCTGCTTTCTAACCTGAATAGAAATGTGACCTTATAATGTCCCTGCATTAGCACATTTCAAAAAGACACTGGGAGAGCAGATGTTCTGAGTCCCATTGTGTGAGGAGACAGAAAGTGGGCTTGCCAACTGCAGGCCAAAAGGAGAAACTGAAAAATACTCATGGAACTTTGATTTCAAGTGTCTATATAGGGTACTTTGAGACTGCAAATTCCTCTTGATATATTCGCTATCATGAAATGACTAATAAACTCATGTGGGTAATGTGGGGAATACTGAGTAATTGAAGGTCAGAATACAGTTCAGAGTGTTGAAATTGAGTATGATATTATAATGCACGTGCATATATACCATGTATTGATCAAAATACGCAGGTTTCTTAGCACAAAAATGAAGCTGAATGTTTGCAAATTAAGCACAAAACTAAATAATTATCTAAATAGATTGCAACAACTGGCAAAAAATTCATTTCTTTACTTCAACTATTGTCCATCAGGAATAAACCATTCCATGATCAGAAATCAGTAAGAATGCATTTCACCTAAACAGCACTATCAATCAAAATCATAAGTGGCAATTAGATAAAACTCCACTTGGTACCATCAAAATGAATATTCTTTCAAACTCGCATGAATATTTTTACACAACTGTTGGGGTCAAATTAAACTGTTTTATAATTATTTTTTAAAAGAAAATCACACAGCTAATGTAATCAAACCACATTATTATTTCAAAAAGTAATAACTGAGAAAAAAATTTGGAGACTAAACTATGTATGCCTGAAAACATAAGTATCCAAAATAAGTCTCTAGAAAAATTGTAAGATTTTGTAAAGAATATAATAAATGATTTAAAAATGTGCTGCAAGCTCAGCTGAAAAAAACATTTAATAAATGCATATATGCTTAAAATGTAAAAACCAATCATCTGTGTTTACAACTGGAAAATTTAGGGAGTGAGATCATTTAACTCCTAAAGCAAACAGAATAGGTAAACTGATAGAATTCACTCTGTTCAAAACCAAGAAAACCTAGAGAACAAAACAAAACCCAAACTTCCAAAGTTGAAAAGATCAATGAATGGATCTCACCCTAGCTGGGCAGAGCCAGAGGAAAACGAAAAGGAACAGAAATAATTACATGCCAGGAATTGATGTGAAGATATCATTACCGATTCTGTAGTTAATAATTATATCACATGAAAACTTTTCTCTTTCCTATCAGCCAAGCAGATTCAAAAGTATTACTGTAATGGTTTCCCCAGATTTGGGAAGTTTTTACTAAGAATCCTTTGAATGATCTTTGTGTCTTTCTTGTAGGTATTTTAATCTAAAATTCAGTTAGCTCTGTGGTGTTGCATAGAATCTGTGCTTTTTCTTTTCAGTCTTTGTTTCTGTTTCATCCTCTTGCTGGGTCACTTCAAATGATCTGCCCCTGGCTTGCATTCTCCTTTCATTTATTTCATCTACTTCATTGGTGAAGGTCCTCATATTTATTTCACATATATTTTCAGATTGAAAAATTGTATTTGTTTCTCTTTTAACTCTATCTCTCTGTTAAACTTCTTATTTAATTTAATTAATTAATTTATTTATGTTTTCTCTATAGTTTTGTAGTTTACCAAGTTCATTAAAATTATGACTTCAAACTGTTATTTGTGGATATTCAATATTTAAATTAGTTCCATAAAACTCTACTGTGATAATTTATAATAGTGTTTATTTCTGATTCTTTGTTTTGCTAATATCTCTTTGACGATGTGTATTGCCCAGATAATACTGTAGCAAATGTATATTTTATTTTTATTTTATATGTATGATTATTATACTTGCATGTATGTAAGAGCACCCTTGTTGTGCAATGCCCATGGAGGACAGAAGAGGGCATTGAATCCCATGGAAATTGAGTTACAGGCAGTTGTTAACCACCATGGTGGGTGCTGGGATTTGAACCTGAGTCTCCTGTAAGAGCAATCAGCACTATTAACCGCTAAGCCATATCTCAAGTGTACAAAGTATAAATTTCACCATAGATAAAATTAAAATGCAACATATACCCAATTTGGTGTTCTTTTTTATGTTAATATGGCAAAACTTATGTGGATAGGATTGGGGTACATCTTGGCATCGAGTGCCAAATATGGGTATCATGTGTTATGAGATAGAAATATCTTTATCGGCCCTGGCAGCTAAAATGTATCTTGTATGGAACAACATTCTTTTTGTGTGGAAGGGCTGTGGAAGTAATAAAGACTTCTTTATTCCCCAGTGGCATTTTGAATTTAGCAATGAGGAACTAAGGCAGTTGTATGTGCCATCAGCTGCTTTTTGGTGATTTTCAGTTTACAGGGCACCCACAAACATCTACCCAGCCAAAGTTTAGAGAAACATACATGCTCATTCAGTCTCAATGACAAGAACAGCACAAAAGGCAGGCACTAAGGACAGTTATGATGTCTGTTTGGCAATGGAGGCTGCAACATGCCATTGACTACTTTCAGAGGCCACCTGAGGTCTAGCAACTGAGGTTAGAACAGCTGTATGTGTCTGAACAACTGCAGGCCTGACTTGTAATGCACAGCATTGTACAGCTGAAAAGGCCAGTTCTAAGTGCAAAGTTGCTGGTGAGATCTAACACCAAGGTGGGTATAGTCAGCCACTTGTACAGGTGCAGATTGGGAGCCTCATGCTCATACTCGATTCCTAGTTAAATACTAGCTCAGCTATCTATAGTCATCAGTGAGGCAGTGCAGTCCTGAGTCTGTCCTTCAGAAATCAGGGATGTCTGTGGGCATGTTTGTAATAAGGATGCTGCAGCTAAGCAAGGTTTCCCTTAGGAAGAGCAATTCCAGGGACCAGAGGCTGAACAGAATACCATGGTGCTTTAGGAACATAGAGACTATGAAGACGAATATTTCACAGTTTTTATTCATATAAATCACCAAGGTCCACTATGCCTATGCTAGGTTTCCCTTTCTATGTGGTGGAACTATTGTCTTTCACAGAGGTGAACAGTTCAGATCCTCAGTGATGAAGACTGTGTAATATATCAGAGACTCTAAAGCCCTAAAGATCCTTAGAAAAAGTCAGCTAATATCTGCAAAGCAGGGTGCCTGATTCTATATCAACTCTTGCTTTGTGATTGCTGCTCATAGTCCAAATACTTCTTTTCATTATGAAGCTTCAGATGAGCCATTCTTCCCAGTTGTCTGAGGAGGCTGAGACTGGTGGTTGGAATAAGGGATCAAAGTTAAAGTTTTACTCTGCTCTCCTTGGTTCTCTGGGATGTACTGATTATGTAGGGAATTTGATGCCTGTACTGTGCAGCTATGACTCAATGGACACAGTAATTCAGACAGAATGAAACTGTTCTTCCCATATTTAGAGGAATGGTCACTATTTATTCTAATGTAGTGTGATGTTGTCTTTAGTGAATGGCTCATTTCTTTTAAAGAGTAATTTATTATTATTTATTCTTTGATAACTGCCAAATTGTTCTTTTGAGAAGAGAGAAGGCTGAACTCTGATTCTTCAATCTTGTTGATAGGACTCCAGTGTCTGCTCTTTTTATAATCATCCATATAAGATCTCTTGTAACATATGTTATGCAATATGCCTCTCCATAAAAATGAATAATTTGTATCAAATTCATTTTTGTACATCGTTATAAGTATTTAGATAGTTCTGGGTTTCATGTTTTCGTAATAGTATATTTTTTAAAAGACAGATTCAATTGTTGCTTCTGTAAAAGTTATATATTGATGACTTTTTAAAACTTTTTTAAAGATTTCATAGAAAAATGTAGACATGAGGGAAAATAGGGAAAAATAACAGTAGAGAACTAAGTGCCAATTAGTGTCAGACTCAGAAATGCATTTAAAAAATTCCAACAAGTACAATTTCAGCCTTTTAAGAGGCTGAATGTTCAAGTCTAACAGATGTGCCACATCTGTCTTTTTTTTTTTAATCACATACCCACAAAGAAGAATAACGTTCAGATAAGCATAGATCAATGTATATTTTAAAGAAATTTTCTGAATATATAATCAAGGGAAAGCTATACAGCCAAGAAAATACAAAAATAATAATCTCAAAATGATATGATTCTGACCTAACAGAGCAGATATTTAGTTTGAAACATCTTCATAGCAACTGGAATGAGTAATCTTCCTATGCACTTTGATTCAGATCTTTGTTTTATGATTTAAAAAAAAACTAAAACTAGCTATAAAGTGAGTTTACCTATTTAGCATTTTGAGGTGTCAAATTATATTTATAGACAGCAGCAACATCAATTCTATGTCTGATTAACTAAACAACTTCATTTCTATAAAGACCACTTATAATTTTTCAAATTGACATTTACATAATTGTAGAAAAATAACAAAGTCCTAAAACACTTAGAAAACTGTTTAGAAATGGTTGAAGTATGGATAAATTAGAGAAAATGAAGCTCTCAAAAGTAAGCTTCCTCAAACTATTAGGTTGATTTTTGAAAATATCAACAATAAGACAGAGTAGTACATGCATGTTATTAATGTATAGATAATTTTATCAATTATTATATACAAAACATTGTTTATTGATGTGACAAATAGTAATGAATTGAAAATGAATCATATCATAGTGATTACAATGAAGATAGATGAAGAGGCTGAATATCGATTAACTTATATTCTGTTTATTCTGACTTATATTTTATATGTTTCCTCATTAAATTTAAAAATTTTGTGTGGCTATAATTTGAAAAGCATTGTTTTTTGGTTTTATGTTAGATCTGAAACTTCATAGCAGTACTATTAATAAAACAGCTACAATATCTTTGATACTGTTTTGAAAATTTATTGTTGAGCAGTAAATATATTAGCAAACTTGTCATTTTAAAAAAATGAGAAATTTTGGGGGCAGGTGAAGTGGCTAAGTGAATAATGCTTGCTAGACAAGCATGAGGACCTAAGGTGAAATCCTCAAAAGCACAAAAAGAGCCAAGGTTAGCCAATTTTGCCACCTTTAGCCCAGCACAGCTGGAGGCAGAGACAGGAGAATCATATGGACTTCCTGATGCACTCCAAACTCCAACTTTGAGAGATCTACTCTCAATGTAATACAGCAAGGAATGAAAGCACAGGTTATGCAACATTCTCCTCTAGCCTCTGTGTGAACATGGGCACATGAACCACATATACATAGACCACACAATATAACACACACACACACACACACACACACACACACACACACATACACACTTGCACATTTGTATGTGAAAAACTGAATAAAACAAAAATTGTATCCAGGACATGGGTTCCAAGTATTGTTTCTTTAATGACTGTTGTGGGCTGTATAATTTTTCCCCAAAGGAACATGTGTTAAAGGCATAATCCCCAACATACACCACTGAGAAGTGAGGAAAGCTTTAGGAGATGTGATTCTGCAGCAGATTATTTACTTGCTGAGGTCATTCCTCCACATGAGATTGTGAGAACCCAGTCTCTCTCTCTTTTGCTTCCCGGTTATGAGGCAAATAGCCTGGTTCTCATGAAGCACACCCACTAAGACCTGAAGCAATGAGTCCAACTGATCTTGAACTAGAACACAAAAAACAAGAGCCAAAACAAACTTTTCTCTTTATACGATAATTTTCATTTTATTCTAGAGAGACAAATCTTTTAAAAATATTTCATTTATTATTTTTATTTTATGTGTATGAATGTGTCTAGGTACACCCATATCATTCAATGCCCATGGAGGTCAGAAGAGGGCACCAAATCTCCTGGAATTGGAGTTACAGATGATTTTTCAGCCACCTTGTGGGTCCTGAGACTCAAACTGAGGACCTCTGCAAAAACAGTCAGTGCTCTTAACCACTATGTCTTCTCTCCAGTCCCTAGAGACACAACTCTTAGTTTTTAATCCAGAAAATCAGTAGTATGAACCTGGACCTTGAGTAGATCTTACAATTTGGAAGGACCATTGGAATCTGTATGTGGTAAGAATTTAAAAGAGTTTAAATGAACAAACTAGTGAAACGCTATAATGTATTAAGTTGAGCTGCATTTACACTGTGAACAGAAAAGAAAAACTGCAGCAAGGAAAACTGTGGACAGCTGGCAATGTGATTAGAAAAGGAGCTGTCAAGGAAAGTCCATATGACAAACACATCAGCATTACTATCAAGAATACAGGAAACATATTGGGACAGTAGCAAATATTCTTCCAGTGGATCTCAGAAAGCAATGAGTCCAATCACCCACCACAGTTTCAGAAAGGGACAAATGAATGGTTCTTTACAGATTTTTGAGGGAAGAATCCTTTCAGAAAAGAGTCCCTCCTTGCTCTACATGTCCAGACTATCTCAGGATATGTTTCCCCAGTTTCAGCACAGTGGCTCAAGCAGGCCCAGATATCGGATTTCCTGGCAGCCACCCATTGAGCCATCCATGTGATGATGATGTTACAGGAATGCTGTTTTCAGGAGTCATGGGTCATACAAACTTCCACTGAGATATCAAAGAGAAGAATGGGAGTCTAGACAATATGTTGCAGGGGCCCTTGTAAGAATTTAGCTGCCATATAGTGATAAATGGCCAGAAGGAAGAAAAGCTGAGGCTTTAATGTAAACCTCAGGAAGACAGAGGTACAAGTAATACCCAGAGTTTGTCATGGAAAGCCTGTAGGTGCTGTGCCATGCCATCCCTAGCAAGTGATCTGCAACCACCCCAGTGATAAGGACAAACCTTCCCAAGACAGAACAGATAATATTTGATCCCAATGTTCCACAGATGCTGGACAAGAATGTGTAATAGTAATGTTTACCCTGGTAAGTGTTGGACTTTCTTTGGTCCTGTTTCTATACTGTTCTTCTCCCTGACAATGTATTATTTATACAGTAACATTTTTTATCATTGTACCTTGGAACTATGGAACATTTTATAGTTTGACTAGCAAACTCTTCCTTACATCTCCAAGGAGAGCCTTTTCTTGGCTTTTGAGGAAATCTAGAACAGTTAAGATTTAAGAGATTCTAGCAGATGGACTTAATGCATTTTGCATTGTGAGACAGTAATGAACCTTTGATGTTAATCTTGAACACTGTATTATCAAAAATTATCAAAAATATATTGCCTTTATTATGATGAGATGTGGCCCCTCTACATTGGAGTCTGTTTAGGTAGTAAATTATATTTATTGAATTCCATTTGTTGCACCCTGCATCTCTGATATAAAATCAATTCGACCATAATGAATAATCTTTTGATGTTTTCTTGCATTTGGTTAAGAAGTATTTATTGAGGATTATTGTGTCTATGCTCATAAAAGAGAATGAACTATAATTATCATCTATGTTTGTTTGCTGGTTTGTTGGACGGTTTGGGTATCAGAGTAATACTGGTTTCATAAAGAGTTTGAGAGTGATCCTTCTTTTTCTATTTTATTGAATAATTTGAGAGTAATAGTATTAGTTCTTATCTGAAGATTTGGTATAATTCTGTACTGTATCCATCTGGTCATTGGTCATTATTAGTGGGAAGATTTTTAATTACTTTATCTATTTCATTAATTGTTATGGGTCTGTTTGAAGTACTTATGCCAGTTTTTAACTCTAACTTATTATTATACCCACAGATTAATGCATCTCTGAACTTTAAACAGATAAGATTCCTTATGAAGTAGATGGTAATTATCAGAGAAACAACTGGCCAATGTGCAGATAATAAAAACTACAGAATGACTCTTCATTAATTGGATACCTATATTAAACTTCAACCTCCAAAGGCTGTAGGATCATTATCATTGCAGAAGAGGTAGAAAAAGGGCTACAAAGCCAGAAATGTTGGCTCACTACAAGAATCAGATTTTTCTAGACATTTGGGGAGTTTCTCATAGGATGCACAGAACTGGTGATAGCATGAACAAGTAACCACATGAGCTCAAGTGAAATAAAATCCCAGCATAGATGAAGGAAAGTGGATAAGAAACCCCACTTATACTTGAGGAACTATAAGACACTGATGACTTCTATGAAGTGGAAAATCATTCTCTTTTAAGTGTGTGTTAACCAGGCAATAGTGGATGGATTCACACCAAAGAACATTTGGGGAATAAATTTGACTCTACAGGCCTAATATAAAATGTAGCTGGTTGAGGAGTAGTAAGGGGCAGTGTAGATTGGTTGAGGAGTAGTAAGGGGCAGTGTAGATTTGGGAGAGGACCTAACTTTGATAAAAATATATAGTACGTAATTCACAAAAATCTAAAGGAAATACACAAGAAAAAGTCATGTGACTTATAGTGTGTCCATGTATTCAATGTGATTATAAAGATAGAAGTTAATACAGCTAAGTGAAATATGTAAATAATTTAATAGTTTTAAAAATATAAAATCATAACAATTTGCTATTTCTTGCAGGATGTCTCAATTCTTAGCAGCATGTGTATTAAAATAATTTAAAATGTTCAAAGACAAATGATTTTTAGAATATCTTGGCAAGTGCATAGGAAAAATACCTTTTAATGTTTTCCAAGTTCTTTAAAATCATAGAAGAAAAAATATTTCTTTCCAAGAAATAATTATCAAAAATAAACCAATATACCTATAACTTCAAATGGGAGTTGCAAAAATATATTAAAAATACTTTTCTTAAGTGCAAGGTAAAGCCAAATAAATAATATTTTCTACAAGTATCTTTATTCTCTGAGTACATAACTACCTGATAATTTTAGAAGTCATGTAAAGTTTATTCCATAATGTAGTTTTCTTGTTTCATTCCTAAAGTTTTCCAATAAAAAATCTGTTTGAGATTTTTTAATAGTATGTACTGACTTATTTTACAATGATTGTGTCTTTCATATGTCTACTAATAATTAGCACCTTCTTATTTCTGCATGGTTGCATATTGGGCTCTTGAAGTGATTGATAATGAATATAAAATAAGAAGGGCTGTCATTCTTGAAAAAAAGGAAAATAAAGAAGAAAAATCCTCTCAAAAACAAATATTTTATTTAAATTATGGATATGGTTTCAAAGACAAATACAAATGATGGAGAAAATATATCAGTGTGCTATAGAATTTCTATTTCATGACTTCAGTATTTGAATAACAGCTTATTTATATTCTAGGAACAGCAATTTAAGGCATTTGTTGAATAGATCACTTTTCTTCTGTGAAGAGAAAGTACAGGCATATTTTAGCAGACTTCCTAAATGATAATTCTGTTGCAAAAGAAACACACATGCAAAGATATCAAAGATATGTACTACTGGGCTCTGGAAAGTGGCATCTGCATAATCACTGCATTTGGCTTCTTAGCCAGTACTTGGTCGGAATGCCTGGTGACAATGTTTCACAATTTGACCAGCAAAAGCAAATTGGATACAAATAGCCTTTTGTCATTGGAGAAACTGATAGAATTCGAAAATGTAGTCCTAATGGTTCAATGCAGTAGTCACACTGAATTGCAAATAGCCTCAGAAAAAGGCTGAAGAAGTCAGAAGAAACTCTGAAATGTGTACTATCTAAATAGCTAACTTCCATGTTTCATATTTGTATTTGATAATTAAACTCATTTATATCCATTTTTAAATTTTATTTAAAATATTTTTAGTCACTCATAAAGTCTAAGTGCCTTATATATCCCCAGCATTCAGGACAGCAAAGTGACTCACATTGAAACATCACAATCTATTGAGGCAGTTGTTTGAACTTCTCAGGCTATCAACCATTTGAAAATGCCCACAATGGCAGGTGGAATTCCACGATTGTGATATACAGAGGAAAAGTACAATGTGTTTCTGAAATTCATCAAAAGTATTCCATAGTAACTATTCTACATTTTACCCTTTAGCGTATTGCCATAATTAGGTTTCCCTATCACTGTAATAAACAGCACAACCAAAACCGACTCAAGAGGAAAGCTTATGCCACAGTCTATCATCAAGGGAAATTAAGACAGAAACAGTAGTAAGGAGCCCAGAGGCAGAACTGAAGCAGAGAACAAGGAGTAGTTATGCTTCTGACTTGTTTCCTCCGGTCTGCTCAGTCATCAATCCTATATAACCTGAGTCCATCAGTCCAGGGTTGTCATCACCCGCAGTGGGCTAGGCTCTCCTACATCAGCCAGCAATCAAGAAACTGTCTGATAGACATGCCCATAGCTCAATGTGATGGAAGTCATTCCTCAGTTGAGGTTCCTCCTTTCATATTTTTCCCATTTGTGACAAGTTGACAAAACCTAGACAGGGTTTCTATACCCCTTTATTTCATGGTAACACTAATTAATAGCAGTGAAATATCTCATTATGCAATGTTGCTTCCTGTCAAGACAGAAGACCTGAGTTTAATCCCAGGAAAGCATATGACGAAAGGAAAGAACCAATACCTCAAATTGTCTTCTGATCTCAACATGTGCACTGTGGCACATGAATATGCATTGAAATACAGAAGCAGACACAGACACACATACAGACACACACACAAACACGTTTAAGTGCAAATGTTTTTATTTTATGCTAGATATCACAAAACTATTTCTTAGTCATTGTTCTTTATACAATATATGAAATATTAGGAAGCTTTGGAATAGTATGAATTAGTTTGTCATGTATGATGACTATGGCCAAATAGTGGTATTATTACCTTCTTGATTTATATGACACATCTTTAAAATATTTATGTATCTATTGACTAATTTTATTATTTGAATTTTTGTATATATGCATATGTGAAAGTTTTATTGAGTTTTTTAAAAATCTTGTTCTTTTGAGCATTCATTTTATATTTCTTTTTGACTTTTATACATTTTATACTACAGATCTTAATCAAATTTAGACCTGTCCCCCATCCATCCCACCCAAACCCCCACTGGACCTCATGTATTCCATCATACATGTTAAATTCTATCTTTTCAAGCATTGACCATTCTTAAATGATAAAGAGGAATACCTCTTTATCAGTTTTAATATCTCCCAGTCTTATATGCCTCCTCATTATTGCTTTTAAAATCATATTTACTACTTAAATATCATCAAACTTTATCAGTAATTAAATGATCATGGTTTTATTTTAGGAAAACAAATTAGCAGATATCTCCCTGCAGTGTAAATTTTCATTTAAAGAACTCAAAAAGCCTATGATTAAATAAGAAAATGCAATAGTGCTACCTATTTGAGTCATTTCATGGAAGATCTAGCTTCCTTTAAATTTGGCTTGATGGCTATACAAGAACTGCTGACAAACTGCTTGGGCAAGAACCCCAGAGGGGAAAAATGTAAAGTTTCTAAATCCTTGTACTTCACTAAGAAAGTTCTTTTAGACTTATACATAAAAGATACTTCTATTTCCAAATTCCTCTTGGTATGACTTTGATGGAAACTAATATTTAAAATATTAAAATCTGGTCACATCAGAAATACCTCTCAATTTCATATCTGTATTAACTCTTTGACTAAGCATGTTTTTTAATCCCTCTGTGCAAAAGGCTTCTCAAACTAAGAACGAATGGTTTTGACACAAAACTATATACTATCATTTTTTAACTTTAAAATTGCATCATTGAAGTTACAGAATATTTTGAAATTCTCCAGAGTGACATTTAGCAATAACTTCTCAAAATGAAACTGGATTATTGCAACCTGCTTAAAACAAATTTCCATCAGAAACTCCAAACCACTATGCACATCCAAGTGCATTCTGAGCCTGCATGAAACTGTATCCGATTTTACTTAATAAGATTTATTGTAGAGGAATGAAATTGCATTCACCATGATTTGATGCAAACCGATCAAATGCTGAGATATATGTAATAAGAGGAAAAAGCAAATAAGAACAGAAATAGAGTTTGAATTTTACAATGCTGTTACTCCATCAGAGTTTTTTCTCAATAGTTTTCCAATATTTTCTCAACATTTATCGGAATATGGAGAGCATTCCACTGAATGATTTTAAAATAACTATAAAGATTTATAAACTTATTTGATGTTTATATGACTTAGGAAAGCTCAGTAAAATTATTGATGATATTTAATACAACTTTAGATTTTAACTTTTAAAGAATTATTAATATTATATATTATGAACAGTAAAATAGCTTCTATAAGAATAAGATTTTTAATTTGTTTCAGTTACACCCATAGCTTAATGTTGGAATGCATGTTTCAGAAGAGTGTGCAATATAAATACAATGTGCTTATAGAAAAAAATAACCTTTCTCCATAGATAATCAAAGATTCTACACAAGAGAGAAGAAAAAGACTATTTTGTGTGTTGTATATGACAGATAAATCATATTTTTTGGCTAAAATACAATATCAAAAGTTACTAAGAAGCCAAGTGTTACAATTCAATTTTCCAGGTGCTGTGGCCTGAATGTAGTCAAAATTGATTAACCAAAGTGTAATCTTTATTGTTTCATTAAAAACGGTGAGCCTTTTCTAAAGCGATTCTCTTATGATTTCATTACTGGCTTATAAAAAGCCTGGATGGAAGTTGCCCAGGCATTTTTCTTTGCTTTCTCTGTTAGCTGCCACATAGTGTGTGTCTCCACTGAGCTGCCCAACCGCTTGTCTTGTGAGGACAGCTAGAATGTACTATTAGGAATGGGCCTTCATCTGGCAGAAGCCAGTCTCAATCTTGATTTAAAACTTCCCAGTCTCCCAACCTGTGGGAAATAAATTTATACTGTGTATCAATCAGTCAATCTCAGACATTTTGCTATAGAGGCAGATATGGAAAAAGGCAGAAATCATTGTAGAGGAGAGAGGTTTTGTTACTAAAAATTACCTAAAACTGATGAGTCAGCCTTTCAACTGGGTAGCAGGTTGATGCTAGAAGAATCTGTAAGCGAATACCGAAGAAAGAATTATGCTATAAACCAGATATTAAGGGAAGTAAATCTACTGCGAGCCCACAGAGCAGGAGCTATAGGAAAGCTATGTTCTTCCTACAGTTTTTTCTAAGAGCCATGATTAAGTTATGTTAGAAACGTAAACTGTAATAATGCCCATCATGATAAATTAGGAATATTTTATTACAACCTGTAAGAAAGATAATCTTTTCTTAAAATGTGGAAATGAACTGGAGGAATAGTATCTGTGTCCTGTTGCTTTGCAATAATTTTAAAGTTTTAAAGCAGGATATTCACAAGAATAAATCTGTAAGCAAAGTGCAGAGAATGGGACATGACTTCTCTTGACTGTAATAGCATTCAGAATGAAGCGAAAGGAATGAAGGATAGATAGCGTTCTCAAAAGATAAACAGAACTTAAAGATCATAAAGAAAATTGAAAGGTCTGTTTTGGAGTCAATGTCAATGATGAAGCCAAGGATACTCTTGAAAAGAGATTAATATTATCGAAGGAAAAATGTTGCTCTTTAAGGCAACAGAAAGATAACTTGAAGACATTCTAGAGATCTTTAAGACTACCTTTCACCTTCACTGGCAGGGTCTTCAGAAAATAATTTCCAGTGAGAACCTCCAAAGTCACTTCCCTGGAGCATTTCAAGTGTCTAGTTTTTGGGTTGTTTTTTAGCCCCCTCTACTCCAATGTCCTTCGATTACCCAGTTGTGACTCTTGCTGACTTAGGGGCACCTCAGAATCTGGCTCAAAAGAAAACGGTGTCCATTCTTGGAGGAGTAAAGTAGCACCCTGACTATTTTCTCTGAATTGAAACCCTCTTTTTAGACATAGAAAAGAAGCTCATTTCATTGACAAAGCTGAGGAAGCTCTGAAAGTTCTATGATTGTCAATGTGTGTCTCTAAGGCTTTGTAAGCAGGGACAATTACAGAAGGAAGGAGAGCCCCTGCAAGTTACACTGGGGAAACCCCAGGGAAGCAGCTTTCATCAGTCTTCACTCCCGCTGGGGTGAGTTTCTTGGTGATAGAACTGCTATTGATTCACCCACAATCCCATCAATACCCACTCACTCATATTCCCATCTTGCTCCATTGAGCACTTTGGTTTTCAAGCTAGACTTGGGTGCAAGAGCTGAAGTGGTCTACCACTGGTGTCCTAATTAGAGAGAATGGACATTGGTTCGTGTCTTTCTCAAAAATGTCCAGTTGAAGAGCAGCTGTGAAGGAATTTCGTAAAACAAAAAATACTTGTGATGGCATTGGAATTATCAGACTCACTTCGTTAGCTTGTTGACAAGAATTATTTTAAAAGCATATGGGGATGGATGTTATTTTTGTGTATGGACAATCAAACTTGAGCTTGTGAATTGGAGCTAACAGAAAAAAATAAAACAACAACAAAAAACCATTAGCATAATAAGCAGGTGCTTTGTGATACATAACTTGAAGACTTCTGGACTCTTTAGGTTAAGATTATTTTACACATTTTATTAAATAATTTATAAATAAAGAAGTAAATAAATGCTGATTTCTTTTCTTTTCAGTAGTGGAGATTAAACATAGCACCTCACTTATTCAAAGCAAGCACTCTACAGCCGATATTGATTATTTTTAAATAATATCAACTTATATTACTTAAAAATTTTTAGGCACCCATAAAATTTGTATTATTTTTAAATAATATAACTTACATTAATTTAATAATCTTAGATACCCATACTCATAATTTTGTATAATTTGAACTATGATGATTTCATAGCTCTTAAAATATATTAATCTGAGACTTATTTTAAAATTTTATATTTTACTGAATTTTTGTTAATTTAATACAATATATTTCAATTTATTTTGAGGATATTTAGGTATCTTCCCCAACACCTGCACTCCAGTTAGTAACCAATTTGAAATTATACATCTCTGACACCAAATGCCTTCTGTTGTGGGTTCACTCACTCGAAACTGGTTAACCTACCAAGAGTCTCATGCTTAAACATGACTGACTGCATTTCACATCGGTTGCCAATATTTCCTCAGGTAGATTTGGAGTTTCTACCCACTTCCCCATATTTAACATTGTTTTTTTATTATTTATATTGAAATCAATTTTATTTATCTATTCATTGTGCTGCAATTTTGAATTTAGCAAAACTTTACGTATTAATACATCACACCAAAATTATGCATGTGTCTCGTGTTTTCATATTTTCTGTAATATATGGGTGACTAGTTCATGCAGCTAATAGAAAAGTGAGAAAATTAAACAAAAAAAAAACTTGTAAAATGCCATCTGTATCCAATGACAGAATATGTAATTTGAATTCTGAGGGATGTTTTATTAAATATTAGAAGGCTGGTCACAAATTGCTAAAATACTTATCTCTTGTCAACCAATATACTTACATAAAATATGTTTCAAATTATATTTTTATTTATTCTTTACATTTTCAAACATGTGTGTATTGCATTTTTACATCATTCTTCCACCCATTCCTTCTTCTTTCCTCAAGGTCCACCAATCCCATGATCTCCTGACTTCATGTCCACATTTGTGTTATTATTTCAATAAAATATCTTTATCATAGTGTCTTCATCCTTTTGATAAATGCTTATATGTTCTTTAGTGACTTCCCAAAATAATTTTAAGGATGAAAAAACAGTTCATGAGGGAAAGATTATTCTTTCATTTGGGCCTATATTTTAAAAAACACCATAAGACTTAGAAAAAATAAACATTGCAATCATGAAACTATCTTTAAACTTTAACTCATTAATTGGCAAGTATTAATATTTTAAATAATAACATGTACTTTGCTTTTAATATATAAAGATTAATATACCCTCTAATTTTCTTTGAACCACTGATACCACTCAACTAATTTAATGTTAATTATACTAAATGTTAATAATTATATAAATCATGTAATTTTCACTTTGATAAAGTATAATATAATTTTACTTTCACCTAACATTTGAACACAAAGGTCAATAAAAGATTGTATTTTAAACCTAATTTGAAAGTAAGTATAATTGATTTTAACTTCAAAAAAAGAACATGTTTCTGGTACATATGGAAAAACATTTTTTTTCCAATAAAGTAAAAGTGACATGGAAAATATAAGAATATTTTCAAGAAAAATTTGTTATATTTTAAAAGCAATCACTATTTTTATAGTGATTTTATAAAAGCAATAATTATTTTTCTCAAGATGATTTAAGAGTAAATAAAATCTTAAATTTATCACATCTATGAAAAACTATAAATATTTAAGCAATGAGTATTGATTTATCTTAAGTAACAATATGAATAATTTATTATAAATCCTCATTTGTTTTACTTTGTGAAATATGTTGAATCTATCTCTAGCTTATGATATATAATTTCATTTGTTACAGAAACAAATAACTGAATGATTATTTGCTATCTACATTAAGAGCTTGGAAAGATAAAAGCCCAATTATGTGAAATATAACTTTAAAACAGATTAAAATAATGTGCTAGTTACTTTTCTGTTGCTGTGGTAAAACATGATAAGGCAACTTATAGAAGGAAGAGTTTATTGGGCTCATAATTACAGAGTAATAAGAGTCCATCATTGAGAAGGAGGAATGACATGAGATGTCAGAGCAGAAAGCTGAGTGTTCACATCTTCAAGCAGGCACAAGAAACAGAGAGAGACAAATCGGTAGTCACAGGCTAAAGCCCATCTCCAGTGATTTCTTTCCTCCAGCAATGCTACATCTCCGAACCCTCCCAAAAGGGAGACAACTGACAACAAAGTGTTCAGATACTCATTTAAACCACCTATGGAGGAAATTCTTACTTAAACCACCACCATAAATAATAATTCTACATTCATAATACTAGTGACTGCTTCATAAAGCAATATACCTCCTACTTTTGCGGGGAAGGGTGGGAAGAGAAAAGGGTTTATTTATTTCATCTTACAGGTCTATCACCTAGAGAAGCCAAAGCAGGAACTCAAAACAACAACCTGAAGTGGAATCTGAAGCAGAGACCATGGGGAACATGAGTTACTGGCTTAGTCCACATCTGGTTTGTTCATGTAGCTTTAAAAAAAAAAAATTCTAAATTGAGTTTTATGAATCTCGTACAACAGTTCTTAATCAAATTTAGAACTCCTTCCTCCACTTAACTCCCCCATAACTCCCACCGGGCCACATGTGTTCCTTCATACATATAAGTCCTATCCAGTCAAGCATTTGTGTCCAGACATGCTTTAGTGCCAATTCATCCACTGGAGTGTGATGGGGCTACCTTGAGATTGCAAGAATCTCCCTCTACCTTTTGTAATCAGTCTCCAATTTTTCTCAGCCAAGGTCTGGCCTGCCACAAATTTCAGTATCTCCACTCTGGGCCTTCTCTAGTTTGAGTTAGTGTGGGCCTTGGGCCCAATGCCATCATTGTCAGAATTTGACATGTGCAAGTTTCCAGTAGCCTGAAACACTCTGCTTCCCTAAATTCATGAACCAGTGCTGTCTCTTAAAATCGTTCAGCCCCTGAGCCATGGGTGGGTGAGGTTCAATATAGGAGTCCTATTGAGGAAAACATAATCTTCAATCTCTTATTCTATAAAATGTGGCGAGTCGTGGCCTTCTGTGTGCATAGTACTATGTTGTTTAAGGATGCTTAACTGGTGAGAGGTGAGCAATACTTTAGTTCTCTCTCTACTCCTGATTCCACTGTGTTCCATGAGCCTAAGCATAGAGGTCCATCTGTAGATATTTCACATAAGAACTGGCATTCCTCACTAGCAGACTTTGTGCCTGACCAGTTTTGGAATTCTGCTGTATCTTTCATCTGTTGCAAAAAGAAGCTTCTTTGATGTTTGTCTGTAGATACAGGGATTCATATTTAGCATATGATAAAATATATTATTTCTCTAAAGATATGACAGATATTGGGTTCTCTCTCGGATCTGTGCCCCTTCCAACTCCACGTACTTGGCTGAGTCCACAGTACCACCCATGAGTTCACTTCCATTAAGAGGGTTTTAAGTCCAATTTGTTAGCTGTTGATTATCCCCTAGATGAGAGTGTTTCTACTGCAGCAATAGAGGTGGTGTGTTGTGCTGGTTGTTATTAGAATTTAGGGATGGGCCATTGATCGATTTTTCTCCCCTATAAGCTTGCATTTTGGAAGCTAAACTTGAAGTAGAAGCTTCCAGGTAAGTTCCTGCACCATTGCTGAGTCTTGTATCCCAAGTCCTGTCTTCAGCAGTAGAGTGTTATCTTCCTGTTCTGGGAGATAACCAAGAACTTTGGCAATAGCCTGTATTATCTGGGAAGTCTCTCGGATCACACTTACCAACCACACAAAGGGGATACCTTCTGCCTGACACGGTGTTGCATGCCGAACAGCCCTGGGAATATAGATGTATTAGTTAATGTTTACACAGTGTTTGTGCATATCCCAGGGGATTATAGTGACATCACACATTTCCATCTGGATTCACTAACCCTCGGAAATTCTATCATCTCTGTTCCTTTTCCTCCCATCTGATCTCCCTCCTCCCTTCTAGTCCCAGAACCAGCATTATTCCCACCGCCTTCCCATTAACACCTGCCTCCCTCTGTCCCCATTCCTGACCTCCCTCCCCACAAACTGTGACCACCATGTCTCTCCGTCTTCTCCCTGCGAAATACTTCCACTTTCCCCACCTCCCCCCTGCTAATATCTGTCCCTACAATCCCATTTTTGGGTTCTTTCTTTTTCTTATGTAAGTGTAGTCTGGCTCCTGGTACTACGTCTGTATCCACACTCACATATGGAGCAATGGTGTTACAATTCCCAAATGATGGAGAACATACGCCACTTGCTTTTTTGTGTTTATGTTCCCTCATTTAGTACAACACTCTCTAGTTCCATCCATTAACCTGCAAATTTCATTATTTCATCTTTTCTTAGTGCTGCATAGAACTCCATTGTGTAAATGTATGACATTTTCATTATTCATTGGTCAGTTAAGGGACATTTATGGTGTTCCCATTTCTTGGCTATTGTGAGGAGAACAACAAACTTCATGTAAACATATCTCTACAGCACAATGATTCTTTTGGGTATATGCCAAGGAGCGGTATAACCCGATCATGGGGTAGATTCATTTTTAGTTTTTTGAATCTCCACAGTGATTCCCATAGTGTTTCTACTAGTTTACATTCTCACTAGCAGTGAAAGAGCATTCCCCTTTCTCTGCATTCTCTCCAGAATTTAGTGCCTTTCATTCTCTTGATCTTAGCCAGTCTGACTGGGGTGAGATGGAATCTTAAATTAGTTTTTAATCTGCATTTCTCTTATTGTTAAAAATGTTGGGCATTTGTTAAGGTGTTTCTTACTGATTTTTATTTCTTCTTTTGAGAAGTCTTTGCTCAGATCTATAGTTCATCTTTTAATTGGGTCACAAGTTTTCTTAGTACTTTGTTTTTTGAGTTCTTTATATACTCCAGATGCTGGACATCTATCAGATATGTTGATGGTGACTATTTTCTCCTACTCTGTGGGTTTTTTCTTCATTCCTTTGGTTGTTGCTTTTTCTGTACAGAAGCATTTTAATTTAATGAGGTCCCATATATTGAATATTGATATTAATTCTTGAACAATTGGTGTATGATTTAGAAAGGCTTTTCCCACACCTGTATCGTGTAGGTTACTGTCAATGTTTTCCTCTAACAGTTTCAGAATTTCAGGTTTCACATTGAGGTCTTTGATCCATTTGGAGTTGACTTTTGTGCAAGGTGAAAGATAAGGGTCTAGTTTCATTCTTCTGTAGTTACAGATCCAGTTTTGCCAGCAACATTTGCTGAAGATGCTAAGTTTACTCCAATGAGTGTTCTTGGCCCCTTTGTCAACTATCAGGTGGCTGAAATTGCATGTACTCACGTATGAGTCTTCAATTATATTCCATTGGTCTATGGGTCTATATTGTGCCAGTATCTTGCTGTTTTTATCACTATAGCTCTGTAATGCTATAGTTTGAAAGCTGGTATAGTAATTCCTTCTGAATTGCTCTTTGTGCTCAGGGTTGCTTTGGCTATCTGGGGTCTTTTGTGCTTCCATATGAATTATAGAATGGTTTGTTCTAATTCTGTGAAGAATGTCACCGGGACTTTAATTGGCATTGCATTGAATCTATAGATTGTTTTTGATAAGATGGTCATTTTCACAATATTAATTCAAATGATCCATGGGCATGGGAGGTCCTTCCATCTCCTGGTTTCTTCCTCTTTCTTTCTTTAAAGATTTGAAATGTAAGGTTTATTAAACTCCTTTGTTTATATGCCTAGTGATGAATTGATCAAAGAAGAAATTTTAAAAGAATTACAAGTATTCCTGAAACTCAGTGAGAATGAGAATACAATACAACAAAACCACCAGGATACCTTAAAAGTAGTCCTTACATGGAAGCTTATAGTTCTTAATGCTTGCACTAAAATATCAGAAAGCACTCATGTAAATTAGTTAACAGTACAACTCAAGACTCTGGAAAGGCAAGAACAAACCAACCTCAAGCCTGGTAGACAAGAAGAAATAAAAAATACCGGAGAAGTAATCAATGAAATAGAAACAAAGAAAACATTACAAAGAACCAATAAATCTAAGAGCTGGTTCTTTGAAAGGTTAAGCAACATAGACAGACCCCTAACCATGTTAACCAAAAGAAAGAAAAAGCAAATACAAATCAACGAAATCAAAGACAAAACAGAAACATCATAACAGGCACCAAAAGAATCCATAACTTTGTAAAAGAATACTTAAAAAATCTATACTCTACTCCATTAAATTAAAAAACTCTTACAAAACTTGATAAATTACTAAAATCTTGGACACCACCAATGTTAAACCAAGAAGAGATCAGCAACCTAAAAAAAGCATAACAAGGAAATTAAAACAGTAATGCAAAATCTCTTGACTAAAAATTGCCCAGGCTCAGATGGATTCACAGAAAATTCTATCAGACATACAAAGAAAATATACAACCAATATTCTTTTTAATTTTTTTCACAAAGATAGAAACAAATGGAGAACACAAAACCAGCCTCTCTGAGGCCATTATTAAACTAATATCAAAAGCAGGTAAAGATACAACAAAAAAAAGTAAACTATAGGCCCATATCCTTAATAAATGTAGATGCAAAAACACTCAACAAAGTACTTGCAAATGGCATACAGTCACACATCAAAAAGACCATCAAGATCAAGTGGGTTTTATTCCAGATATTCAGGGATGGTTCAATATACATAATTCAAAAACGTAATGATTCATAAATGAACTTAAAGACAAAAACCACATGGTCATCTCAATAGATGCAGAAAAGTCTTAGACAAAATACATGCATTCATGTTAAAAGTCCTAAAGGGAATAGATATGGAGGGAATATAACTCAACATAGTTAAAACTATATACAACCAACCCATAGCCAAAATCATTCTAAATGGAGAAAAAATGGAAGCACTCCATAAATATGAGGATCCAGACAGATCTGTCCACTATCTCTACTCCTCTTCAATATAAGGCTCAAAAGTCTTAAAAGAAGAATAAGACAAGAGATCGAAAGCAAACAAGCACTAATTGGAAAAGTAGAGATCAATTTATCTGTATTTTCAGACAATATTGCTTTATAGACAAGAGATACCAAAAATTTCTCCAGAAAACTGTTAGAAATTATTGACACTTTCAGGAAAGTGGCAGGTTACAACATCAACTCAAAAATATCAGTAACCTTTCTATATGCCAATAATAAGCATTCAGAAAGACCATTTAAGGAAATCCTCCCATTCTCAATAACCTCCAAAAAAATTGAAAGATTTGGGAATAAACTTAACTAAAGACATTAAAGATCTCCATAATAAAAAGTTCAAATGTTTAAAGAAAGAGATAGAGGATGACACTAGAAGATGGGAGATCCTACCATGCTCATGGATTGGTAGAATCAATATTGTGAAAATATCTCCTACTTTGTAGAGAGCCGCGGATTGCTGCGTCTTAAAGATGGCGCCTGCTCCTTCCTCCCACCATCCCGAGGTGGGCGCTCTCTGGAGCAAACAGCTCCATAATTGGCTGTGGCTGAGGTCTGGCCCTGCTTCCGCCTGTGTGCGCCTATCTGCTTTCACTACATAGTAGTTTGGGGTTGGCTGGCAGGAGGGAATTTAACTTTGTGGCGGGCTTTCCCCGGGAGGAGAAGAAGAAACAGTAAGGAGGGGGGAAGAAGAAGTTAGAAAATTAAAAAAACCAAAAGGTTGTTCAAGGTTCCTGAATAAACTGCTTTTGGAAGAGTCTGGGGTCGCGTCTTCCTTACTGGACGAGGCGGGCGCGACACTACTTCATAAAGTTTATTTGAAGGTTGTATGCAGATCCTAAGAGAAAAAAAAATGTCACAGTCATTCTCAGATACCTAAATTCATTTTTAAGTAAAATATGAATGAAAACTAGAAAAATTTGTTTTTTCCATTTTGTATCTATTTCCCAAATTTCAAAAAAGAAAGTCAACTCTAGTATCTCTTTCCGAAATAAATGTCAAAAACAAGTGACATCTAAATAGTATTCATAATCCATCTTTTGAAAATAAATGTTTATACAGTTTGTATTTGAGAAATAATTTTGTACAGCTTTGGACAGTCATAAAAAAATACCAGGACTTGATGCAACACCATTTCTTCTATAAAGATGCTTAAATTCGTTTCAAGATGTATTATTATTAAAGTAATCAACTTAGCTATAGACATTTTTTAAAAGTATGAGTGATTACCTTACTCTTATTGTCTTATTAAAAATTAATTGGTGCTTCTTTCCAGAGACAATCTCTGGAGTTTACACATGTAAATGTGCTTAGTTAGTACACATTGTTTTGTGGTAAATATCATTATATGTGTATAATGAAAAAGATGTGAATGAAAGTGATTTATTTTGGATTTTCACTTTAATACATTGATCTTTTAGCAATATTGAACGTGTTTTGCCAGGTATTTAAACTGAACTCTTGGAAAGTTTCATGTTTAATTATTCCCCTTAATTTAAAAAATAATTTTATTGAGCTTTTGTATATTTCAGAAAAAGTTCTTAACCAAATTTAGACCCATGCTCCCCTACCCGTGCTCCGACAATCCCAACACTGGATCTCCTGCATTCTGGCATACGTTAAGTCCTTCTTTTATAATATTTAATTAAAAAGTTCCTAATATGCTATAGTTAATGAGTAATTGTATTGTAAAGCATATTTAAATGTGATTTTTTTGTATCAGTACAATTTATCAGCAAAGAGAACTTATGATGGTTAAAATTAATTACAAATATTTGAACTCATTCTTTCAATAGACCATAAATCATATCAGTAACTTTACAGTGTGAAAAAATTCACTCATCCATTTATAGAGCCTATTAATAATTATACTTTAAAAATATTGTTTTTTAACTATTTTCAAACATTTACAATTTGGTAAATGTTTAGAAAATGACAAACTATTCACTCCATTTACAACATTTGTTACTGTTGTGAGAAGTCACAGTAGGTTTTAATACTTAAGTTTAACAGCTACTGTTTCAGTACAAGTCAAATAACTTTCTCTTCTTGGAGCACCTAGTCATTGACAAATAACACAAATATAAAAATACACAATGGTATATGTTAGACATTAGATAATGGATTGTCTCCACAACTTGAGAAACGTTTTGCAAATCAGAACTTTGATCAGGAGTTGTAACTAGAATTTTCTTCATTTTAAAGTCAAAAGATACCAAAACGATTAAGAGGACGGGATCTGGTGAGATATTTCTCTAAAGAAGATAAGTAGATAGAAAAGGAAACCATGAAAATATATTCAGCTTCCTTTATTACCTGAAAAACGGAAACTAAATCTATAATGAGATAACATTACTTTCACTAAGATAACTGTGAAAAACGGCTTGCTCTTAGTAATTTCAATACCAGCACAAATGAAAGAAATTGAAATAATTTATGTATTTTTATCAGAGAGGTAATTGATGCAACAATTTAAAAATTGATAATTGTTGGAGTTGAAGAGATGCTAGGACACTGGCTGCTCTTGCATAGGACCCATAGGACCCAGGTTCAATTCCTAGCATCCATAAGGCAGCTAGCAACTCCCTCTAACTCTAGATCCAGGGGAATCTAATGCCCTCTTCTAACCAATGTGGTACTACATAACATGGGTGAACTTAAACTTTGCAGGCAATGCACTTGTACGCATAAAATAAAAATAACAAGCAAATAAAAATATTTTTAAATAAAATTAAAAATTGATCATTGTTTAAACATACAGAGCAAGACATCGTTAATTGATTTACTCTGAACAAATCCATAAAAGTAAGAAAGATCCCTCCTTAAACTTTGGGGAATTAATTTTTTTACTATTATTCACCATATCCAAATGTTAGAAAAAAGAAAGAGTTCATTTGCTTCTCAACAGATAAACAAAATACAACATATACATAAGATAATGTTTTATTTACCTTTAAAAAACTGATATGAACTGAAATATTACTGAACTTGAAACATAAGCAAAATAAAACTCGGTAGTCACTAAAGTCATATTTTTATGCGGTTCCATTTTTCTGCCGTATATTTTGTGTTAATGGCAAATAAACTATCAGGGCATGGCATCATCCAGTGCATAGCAAGGTCAATCCCCCATGCCACTGCTAGGACTGTTGACTATTACTCCCTGATGACAACCTTTTTATTCTTTCTGCTATGGTTCCCATGTTAACAATGAGGGTAATTCCAGCACTTGGGAGGTAGACTTCATAAGATCAGGAATTCAAGGTCATCTGTGGTTACATACGGAGTTGAAGACTAGTCTGGGCTGCATGAACTTGCCTCTGGAAACAACTAAAAAGTTTTTTTTGTTTGTTTGTTTGTTTTTCCGCGTTTGCTGGAAAAAGCAAGAATCTTTTCAGACCAAAAGTGAAACTTTGTATGACTTACAAATTCTCTTAAACAATGGAACAATATACAGGGCGCTGCTAATGGCCATTGGTACAATTTCTTTCTGTGTTTCCATTTGGAGCCTTGGTATTATATCAAATGCCAATAAAGTATATTTGCAGGGGAAAAATAGTTAACAATATTAAAAGTCTATTTGCAAACACCATTATAGCCTGCCTTCTCATTAGGCTTACACAGCCTAAAACAAAACATGTCACTCATGTGGTTTATAAAGCTCTGTAAGTGCTCCTGTGTATCCTACAGATATGAACTATGCTACATCTTAACGCCAACAACAGAGACATTCTGCTGAGGATTTTCATTATTTTATTTAGCTTTTTACTAAGATCAGAATTACATACTAGTTCATAGATATAGGCCAACTGCATTTATGATTCAAATTTCCTTCAGGAACAATTTATTGTGAATTCATTTATATTTTCATTTTAAAAAGGAATAGTTTAGGTGACTCTCAAGAATCCTCAACATTTAGGTATGGAAAATTGTCCTTTCCTTTTGGTAGAATAAGCATTGAGTCTTTCGGGGTGTACACAGCAAAGCAGTGTGCCTCCATTGCTTATTCTTGAAAGAATGAATAAAGGAAAATTTACAACATACATGCATCATTTACCCATAAAAGGAAGGAATACATGACATTTCCAGGAAAACACAGGACGGAATGGCAGATCGCCACATTAAGAAGCATATACCAGATTTAAACAAATATTTCACTTTTTCCTGTGCATAATCTAAACTATTTTTAAGAATTTTAAAGAAGTAGGAAAACTACTTGGGAAGAGGAAACAGACCCAGATAGAGGAGGACATAGGATGAAGTGGACATAGGAGGACATAGGAAGAATACATGCTATGAAGTCACATTACAAAGATATGAAAATGTCACAGTGAAATGCACGTTAATATATACTAATAATGAAATCTCATGCCGATCAATATATTAATGAAGTACAAGAGAGCCTGTATATAATAAATACATGTTGAAACAGCACAGAAAGCAGTCAAAGGCTATTATCATTTCACTCTAACAGCTTCATGCATCACCCTCTAAGGGTTTGTCACCAAGGACTCATGGCCTCTCAATGTATGGGGAGTTAAGCAAGGTTTACCAAGTTCTAAGGAAATAACTTGAACAAACAAAGTCCCCCTGAAGTTCTTACTTTTCAAGAAATCAAGTTAGTCATTTGTAGTTTTTAGACTGGGCTATGTGGAGACTGACCAATTCTTGAAATAACCTGTTGATACCCTTCTATTTTCTTGATAAGACGTTTTTGGCTTCTGTCTAATTATGGCAATCTCTTTAGAAATCATGACTTTTTAAAGTCACCTTAACATGGACTTGCCTGAACCAAATGAAAGTCCCCCCCCCTTGGTGCCTTTCTTTTGGCTCACAGTTCTATAAATTTCAATGTGAGACTGACGTGGCTTTTCCTACCCACTTAATAGCTATGTCCATTTTTAATTTTCCACAAAATTCCACAATATCTTAGGACATAGACAAAATCATGCCCCCATGAGCATAAGTATGACATTATTCAAGCAGGATGAAGTTTAATTTCCTCAAGATAGAAAGAAAGCAAAGAGACAAGAAGAAACCAGGGACAGGGTCCTCAAACGACCTAGCATGATCTACTTCCTCCAAGGATGCCTCAGCACTTAAAGGTTTTAAAGCTTCTCAAAACATCCCTACCAGGTGAGAAGTATGTCCTCTGTGTATGAAGATTTGTATGAACCATAGCACACATTAGTATTTTAATTCAGTGTAAACTCATTACTGAGTTGGTACTCTCAAAATGAAGTAGTTGTCAAAGTAAACTCTAAATGCAAAGAAACTGCTTTCAAAATTCTAAGTGGATCATTCTTTAGTGAAACTTGACAAATCTATCATAATTTTGTCAGCAAAACTGATAATTCTTATTCCTTTAGTTTGAGAACCACATACCCTGCCTGCCCACCTGTCACTCCTAGCCAGACAGCTCCCCAGACTATAACTACCACTCCATCTGCCCTGGTGAAACTCTTTCAGAATCCTGATGCTTGATGATGAGACTCTTCCTACTCTCCTCAGTTTACAAGCTTCACCTAGCTATGGCTGAACTAGGATCATGTTTGACACTCATCACTCATTTGAACATCAATAGAAAACTTCCCTAAATTGGATCTAAAGCCCAATCAGCTACTGTACAATATGACAGATTGCAGTAACAGCATACAGAGATCTAAACACTCACTCAACAAATGGTTGACCTGATTGCCAAAGCACTGCATACAACTTAACTCTGGATGCCTAGGTCACATTCTTAAAACATAACCAGCACACATATTCAAGAAAATATGAAACCTCCACCCCAAATTAGTACTCCCATATTAACATTTCCTGATAAAAGCAGCTTAGAAAATAACACAAGAAAATGATTTCAAATATCACTAATAAACATATCCAAAGTTTGGAGAGATGGCTTAGTGGTTAAGAATATCTGCCACTCTTGCAGAGAACCAGTGTTTGGTTACTAGCACCTTTGTGGCAGCTAACAACAGATCTGATGTCCTCTTCCTCCTTCTGTAGATAATGCATACATGTGGCACACATAAATAAAAATATTTTAAAATAAATAAACATGTTCAAAGAACTCAGAGAAAATAAGAAAGAATGCTGAGATAAACACCATGAAAAAAATTGAATAAAATAATGAGAACCATTCAAAATATGAAAATAGAATTTAATAAAAAATAGAATCTTTGAAGAAATAAACAAAATGAAATTAAACTACAAATTAAATCCCAAAAATTATTTTTAAAAAAGCCATGAGGAAAACTTTCCAAAATATTGCATCAAATGGAAGCAAGAATATCAGATCTAGGTAGAGGAAGGGAATATACAGGAACCCTGGGACAAAAAAAGATAAAGTCTATAAATCATAAGTACAGACAATTAAGGAAAAACAGAGTAAAGGCAAAGAAGAGAAATCAGAAAGAAAAATCTTCCCAAACCAAAGAAAAAATTGTTCATCACTGTAAAAGGGTCATACAGCACACCAAATAGACAGGCTATAAAATAAAGTCTTCATGTCATATAATAGTCAAAACACTAAGAGAACAGAAGAAAAGACATTCTAAACTGAAAATGAGAACATACAGATCACATATAAAGACAGGCCCACCAGAATTAGAGCATATTTTCAATTGAGACTTAAAAATCTAGAAGACCTCAAATGAAAGTTCTAAATGTTCTGAAAAACAACAACAACAAACAAACAAACAAACAAACAAAAAAATAAAACAGAGATGCCAGCCCAAACTACCGTACCCAACAGAACTATCAAAAATAATTGTAGAAGAAAGTAAATTTTTCCATGGTAAATGCAAATTAAGGGTTTTATAACTTAAATCCACCAAACCAATTCTACATAGGATGTTAGAAAGAATACTTTATTCTTAGCAGACAATAAACACACCCAACAGGGCACACAAAGTAAATAAAACAATTCTTAAACAGTTAATTAGAAGAGACAAAAACAAAACAAAACAAAAAGAAATCAACATATATCTACAAAACATTTCCCAAAATTTACATTCTTCTCAACAAGCCATGGAGTTTTGCTCAAAGCTGACAACATATTGGGACAGAAAGTAGTGTCAAAAATTACAGGGAAATTGAAACATTCTGAATTCTGTCTGATCACAATGGAATAAAGCTGGATATAAACAATAATAGAAATTACAGAAAATAAACTCATAGAAACTAAGCAACACACTACTGAACAGTAATTGAATCAAGGAAGCAATCAAGAGGGAAAATTTAAAATTGCTAGGATTAAATGAATATGAGAATACACATATGGAGCTGGAGAGATGGTTTCTCAGTTAACAGCACTGGTTTCTATTCCCAGCACCCAAACAGTGGTTAACCATCCATAACATCAGTTCCAGAGGATCTGATGCCCTCTTCTGACCTACTTGGGCATTGCATGACAAAATAAGTAATCCAGTGGCTGTGGTGAATAACCACAAGGAAACAGATTCTTCCAGACAACCAGTCATGTGAACTCACAACCATGGTGAGAACATGCACAAATTATATGCAAGCTGAAGTCAGACAAAGTCCCTTCATAGACATGGAGAAGTAGATAAGAAATCCAAACCCACTGTAAGGAATGTTAGGTAACTGATGGGTACTAGGAGGAAGAATGACAGTATCTTACAGAATTGTGACTCTCACTGGGCCCAGTAGTGGATCTACATTGGAGGACATTGGGATATAAATCATACTCTACAGCACAGATGATCTAGATAGATGATAGATAGATAGATAGATAGATAGATAGATAGATAGATAGATAGATAGGGAGATAGGGAGATTATATATTTAAAGATTGTAAGAGCCAGTGAGGAGGTATGTGACCATATGAAAATAGAATTCTACAAGCTCCTGGGACCTTGCTCATATGAACCTACAGCAATGGTGTTGGCAATATCAAGACCCTTGCTAACTCAGGCAGACCAAAACTCAGCATGGAACTGGGGAAATGGGCAGCAAATGCAGACCTTGCTGAAGAAATATTAGAAACTTATTAATGTTGGGTGAGAATGAGCTGATCTTCTTAAAGCTAGGGACTCTGGATTGGTTGACTAGTCCTCAATGGAGACACTAACTTGATGGAGTCGACTGTAACACAGATGAAAGAATGTATTGATTCCAGTTGGAGAGTCCTGGGGAGTACCAGTGTGGAAGAGGTTATAAAGATGATTGTGATCGATTGAGATGTTCTGTATGAAATACACAATGATTCAATTAAATAATTAAAGAAAATAAATAAAAATGTCAAATAAACAAACCCAGGGTTAGATAGATTTAGCACAGAAATATACCCAGCCATGGAAAGAAGTATTAACAGCAACATTTCTCGAATTATTCAGTGTATGAGAAAATAAAGGAAAAGTTCTGAGTTCTTTTTACAAAGCCAGAACTTTCCTAATAGCAAAATCAGGGAAAGACATACTAGAAAAAAAAAAAATATATATATATATATATATGCAAATATCTCTGATAAACATCAACACAATTTTTCTATAAAATAATTGCAAACCAAATTGAAGAACACAGCAAAAAGATTATGCTCCATGATCAAGTTTATTTCATGCCAGAGATATAGCAATGTTTCACCTTATATAAATCAACAAACATTATCACCATATATCTAAATCAAAATGCCAGAATTATCCCAATATATAAAGAAATGACTTTTAACAAAGTTCAGTTTCTCTTTATAAAAAGTCTTAGTAATTTTAGAAATACTAGAAAAATATCTCAATAAAATAGAGGCAATATAAATCAAGCCCTCATCCAGCTTCATGCTAAACAAATAAAATCACCCAAAAGACTGCATAGGAATACTCTTGAAGCTGATAAAATATTCAGCAATCTGCATGATACAAAATTAACACACAAAATATAATTAGCCGTCCTAAATACAATGACAAACACACTGATAAAAAATCAAAGAAACAACATTGTTTACAGTATCTCTGAAAGAGAAAAAGAGAGAGAGAGAGAGAGAGAGAGAGAGAGAGAGTGAAACATATCTAACAACAAAGTTAAGACTCTCATAGTGAAAACTTTAAGAAACTGACAAAAGAATTTGAAGACGAAAGTAGAAGATGGAAAAATGTCCCATTCTCACAGATTGATGAGATTAGAATTACAAAAATGGCCATCCTACAAATGCAAGCTACTGAATTAAACCAACACCCATCAAAATTTCATCACAATTCCTCATAAAAAGTGAAAATAATTTTAAATCTCATAAGGAATCACAAAACACTATATTGAAAAAGTATAAACTTGTTCAAGATACCACTATCCTAGATTCTGAGTTATACTAGAGTTTAAGTGAGAGAAATATCATACTATTTGCATAAGAACAAACATATTGACAAATGGAATAGAACTGAGGAAACCCACACAAGTTCACACTCCTACAATCACTTTTTTTTAGCAAAGAGGTCAACAACACATTGGAGAAAATACAGAATATTCATCAAAGTAGAAGAATGAAGCTGCAGTATTTCTTACTCTGCAAAAACCTCAATTCCAAATGGATCGAAAACTTGAACTTATAATCTGATATTCTGAATGTGATAGAGGAGAAATATAGCAAGTACACTTAATTTATAGCCACAGGAAAGTCTTTCTGAATAGATCCTGAGAGTGCAGGATTTTGAACAACTAACAATAATGACTTTATGAATCTAAAAATTTCTGTAGAGCAAAGGACTCCATTATTTGAATGAAGATGCAGCCTACAGAATGAGAAAAGTAAAATCTTCATCAGCTATAGATCTGCCTGGAGATTAGTATTTACAAAAATAGGAGCATGAAACTGAGCAGATAATTACCAAAAGATGAAACACAAATTGCTCAAAAATGTTTCTTTTTCTAAGTTTGCTCAACATTCTTTGTCCTCAGGAAAATACAAATTAAAGCTACATTTCTGAGATTTATCTTACATTTGTCAGAATGGCTAAGATCAAACAAAACAAACAAACAAAACACCAAATGACAACAAATATTGACATGAATGTGAGGAATCAGGAACACGTGTTCACTGATGTTAGGAGCACAAACTGTTGTATCCATTCTGGAAATCAGCACTGAGATTCCTCTAAAAGCTAGTAAGAGATTTACCCTATGATCCAGCTATTTCACCGCTGGTAATAACATCCATATCACAGTGTCTGGTCAGCAGTTTGTTTAGGAAGGAGGAAACTGGTCATCAGACAACCAGGAGTCCCTCCCCAGGTCTTAGTGTTATAGAGCAAATACTTATTTAGCTGGGATAGACTATAAATTCTCTAGTTTATCTGTTGAAAGACCCACATTTCCAGTTTCACTGGTCAATCGCCTGATCACAGGACCACACTTAGGAAGGTGGGTTCTACTTAAGCTATACTAAATAGATGGGTGGAATACAGGGTGTGTTAATGAGGCAGTGAACTTTTCCTGCCTGGAATCCCGCCTCCCGGGCCAGTTCTTCTGGACCCGGCCACAGACATGTAGCTCTCCATAAGTCTGCCCACTTTTCTGAATTCTTCAGAAAAGCGTAATCTTTCCTTCTCTTCTTCACATCCTTTTTCTAAACATGCTTTCTTTAAGGCTTTGGGCTGCCCTAGCATCTTGCATTTCTCTACTTTTTCTCTGAAGTTCCTTCTCGCAGCCATGTGGCTGCCAGCCCGCCATGTGTCTGACCCCATGCAGTATCTAAACCTGCATGACTTTTTGGCTTCTCTTCTTCTCCTTGTATTCTCTTCCTCCAGGCAGCTGCTGAAATCCCCAGCTTGCCTGTCTTCAGGATTTTTCTTCAAATTCCAATAAAATTGTCTTAAAGCTTCCGATTGGGTCAGTTCTTAAATTCTTTTATGAATGAGACTAAGAACCCTCTAGGGGATGCTCTCATTTCACCCCGTTTCATTAGCACCAAATAAATGAAAAAACTCCACGGACCAAGACATCTCCTGGGGGGACAGCAGTTTATTGGGGGGATCAAATTGCTGGTCTGTCTCCTGAGATCACAGAGACAGCTCAGCAGCAGAAATCAGGCCTCCTATAGGCAATAAGGCAATTGAGTAACTTTCCATGTTGTAGGCCAGGGCAGTTTAGCTTGGGATTTGTTGTCTACCATTAAGCAGAAGGACTTCCTGAGCTAAGCCCCAACTCACCATTTTAGAATATAGGGAGTTATGCCATTGCCATTTTGGGAGTCTACCAGAGTCCCCAAAACATGAAAATTAGAGAATTACTTAAACTAATGTTGGATAGGAAAAATTTTCACTAGATTTGTAATACAATTTTAATTTGTGGCCTTGAAAATGCAAGTTAATAAATATTTCAATTGAAAGCTGTAAGGATGGCAACAATTGAATAACGAATTACTTTCTTTATAAAACTAAAATCATGATCATTTGCAGTGTTCAATATCTAATAACACATTAACATTTTATAACAATATATCACTTGAGTCAGAAAGATTGTAATGGTAAATATAAGGTTTGTTTCATGAGACCCAGCAGAAATGGACGAGAGTCTCCTCAGAGGAGTTAACAGGACATTTATTATTAAAGGCATGGAGCTAGATCCTCAGGTTTCGAGTGAGGAAGGTGGCCTGCTCATCTCGGGTGCTAGCCTCCCCATATCTTGAGAGTGAAGAGGAAGCTAGCCAAGCCTAGCTGCCCAGTAGGCCTTTTTATGGGGAGGGGATCCCCATAACATCTGATGGATGTTCAGATGAGATAGTTAACACCTGGTGTCAGAGAGCTTATCTTGTCAGGAAGCTGCAAGTCAGTCCCTTCTCATTGATGCTTGTGAATTCTGGAACTTTGGCTGGATTCTCCAAGTACAATACCCAAGTCACAGAATCCTCTCAAAAGACCACCAGGAAGCCAAATCTAATGCAATCGCACAAGGATCTTTATTTGCAAGCTCGAGCTCAGTCCACAACCCAGCACGCGGGTGGAGGGGTAGAGGCCCCAAGTGAAGGGGGAAGGAGCCTCTTATAGGTTTGAGACAAAGGGAGGAGGCGAAATGGGGTGTTACATTCTGGGTGGTCAGGAAAACCCATGCATGACAAGCATATTTTGAACTTATTGGTTACAAAGGCTACATATACCAAAAATGGGTTATAAGGCTTGGTGTTTCTCATTGGTGGGTTCTGTCCTCAGGGTAAAGGAATGTACTGAATGTACTGACTGTTATTCAAGTTCACTGCAGGGTCCTGCTCTTCTTAACATGCCTGGGGCTTGTTCCCTTTCCCTCAGCCCTTGTAGCCGGAGGCTTGCAACAGCTTAAAGTAGGCAAAATGGAGAATTTAGCCTCTAGCCTTAAGATGGAGTCCAACTTAAAATGGAGTCACTCTAATCCATTCCCCACACAAGGTGTCTGTCACTCCTGAGTCCTGGAACTGCTGGGGAGCGGGGGTCCTTTCAGTCATACCTTACAGTAAACTACTCATTTCTAGATAGGATATTTCTGATATCTGTGATCAATATGAGTTTAAGAACTGGCTACATGCTAATGAAGTTGCAGCAGTAGTCATCTGATTTAAACTCTTTTATCATGGCCATACAAAGCACTTTAATTTTGGCACATGTCAATGGCGAACCTAAAATCAATTTAGTACATACTCTGAAGTATTATTAAAAAAGAAACTTAAATAAAACTATAAATAATAGAAAAAAAGAAATTGCTTGATCCTCATAGAAGATTCTTGAATACCAGGTGATAAACAATCAGAATTGTCCAGGGGATTCTTTGGAAGTGCTTTTTTTGTAGCTGGGGCCAAGGGTGTTGGGTGTTCAGGTCACAAACTTGGTACCTGTGAGCCAATAGCAGTGGCTTTATGGTCCCAGTACTTCATTTTCTCCTCAAATAAGTTGAATGAATGCACTGCTTGGATTTTTACTTTCCCCTAGTAAATGATTTGGGCCAAACATTGTTTTAGAGGGAACATTGGTTAAGATTACAGAGAACTAAGAAAACAAACAAGGGAATCCCCAGTGAATCTTGCAGTAGGTGAAAATGCACAAAGGTGTACTCAGAAAACTGGGTTCTTCTTACTGACTGCTGTATTATTCAGGATTAAATTAGGGTCATTGTGATGGTTATTCTGGATTGTCAGCATGAAAGGATTTAGATAATTTAGCAGACACCATGCTGGGAGGTCTATGAGGTCACCATCACAGGATTTTAAAGATAGAAGACTCAAGTTGAATGTGAAAGATACCATCTCTTTGTCTGGGGTCCTGGACAGAATAAATAAGGAGAAAGAAAGAGGAAAGAGGAAGAGGAGGAGGAGGAAGAAGATAGCATCTGATCACTGACATTCATTTATCTCTGCTCCTGACTGTAGACGGACAATGTGACAAGCTTACCCAAACTTGATTACCATACATTTCACACTGTAATATACTGCATCCTCTTACACAGGAGCCAAAACAAACCTTTTCTTTCTTAAGTTGCTTTTGTCAGTTACTTTGTCATAGTAATGAGAAAATAAGCAATAGATTAGGATCATGAATAGAGCATAAGGATGTTTTTTGATGATATACATGGAACAATATTTTTCTAATAGAATATTGTTTGTACTTATAGTTGGTAAAAGAAGAGAGGGAATGAAAGAAGAAAAGAAAGAGGGAAAGTAAGGGAGGAAATGAAAGAGGGAAGGAAGGAAAGAAAGTTAAGGGGGAAAGAAGACAATGAAACAAGGAGAAAGAGACAGACAGAAAGCAGAACAAGAAAGGGAAAGAAGAAGAAATATAGAGAGAAGTACTGATTAAGCTTCAGTTTCAGATTACTGAATTTAATTCAACTTTATGTGCAATAAGCTTATCAATAGACAGTATAAAAGAGAACCATTCCAAAATACGTGTGGCATTATGAATCACCATATCATTAAAACGTTCATCCTTCAGATAGCAGTGTTTCTTTATGTGTCTCATAAAACCACTCACAAGATTTGTGGTTTTCAAGCAACCTAAACTAGTGAAGTAATAATCTAAGACATGTTCCACATATAGTGATGCATATCCTGGAATTTTATGTATTGATAATTGACAGGTATAAACACCTTTTGGCTCCCAAATTACATCATTTATGTGAATTTTCATAATTATATTTTGCATATGGTTAGCATATCATTGTCAGTGGAAATATTTTAACAAGAATATATGTAAACATAAATTATAAACACAGACTTTTGGAAATATAGAGATTAGTTTATGTTAATATTCCACATAATTTTTGAAGTTATGCATCATTTATCGTTTCCTAGAATTTCAGAATAGTGTTTTAAAAGTTAATATAGTAAATGACACTGGAAGTTCAGATTCACTGCTCAACTTGTCATGCCCTCAGTCTCTCATTTCACATTTTCTTGAAGTCTCCCTAAATTTCATTGGCACTGAAATAGAACACAGACTGAGAATAACCTCTCCCCAAACAATCATTTTTAAAAATACACACACAAAAGATGAAGGTAAAATCTAGCCTTTCTCCTTAGCCTCCATATAAGTGGGTTATTGCGTTTAATGTAGTTAGATCACCCCACGAAGTCATCTTTTAATTTAGCCAATCTAGGGGAGCTCACCAAGTATTGATATAATTCATAATAATTCCTATTAGACTCTTCAAGTTTATGTAAGAAGGGCATAGATTGAAGGATGCCTTGTGTTACGGGTACTCCATGGGAGAATCTGAAAATCTTTTAGGAGTTTTTTTATGACATTCAGGCCTCTGGGAAGGACCACTCAGATTCCAGAAGTTTTAAATTAGCCAAATTTATTTAACTGGGCCAGTGACTGCGCTCGCTGGGCCAAGAATTAGAGAGTATAGCACCAGAAGCTAAAATTGGGGTGGAGGGCAACTCACTGCCTCATTAACATACTAATTATTCAGCCCATCTATTTAGCATAACTTAAGGTAAACCTGCCTCTCCAGGGGTGGACTTAGGAGCAAATGATTGACTAGAGAAACTGGAAAGCTGGGTTTGCTCAACAGATGTACAGGAGATAGTTTAGTCATTATTAGTTAATTTTCTTGGGTTATTTGAAACTTTAGCAGTTGAATTTTTTTGAGAAGGCAAAACGGGACACTAAAACAAACTACTGAATTCTTTAAAAACGGACAGGTACTATGACTAATACCGAAAGCTTACATTAGTAATTTTATAATTTAGTATATGCTTCCTACATGTGGGAGTGATCAAAGAATAAAATTAAATGATCTTGTCACAAACTAATTAGCTGAAAATATAAAAATTGAAAATGATTTAAATATCACCAAAATTTATAATACTGGTAAAAATGAAAAGAGCACACATATGACAAAAATGAGAAGGCAACTGCTTCTGCTGAGAGAAGGTGTGGGGATGTGAAAGGGAGCAGGCCTGTGACCCCAACGGCCTTCCAGCTCATAGGGCTAAGGAATAGCACACATGTTTCTGAGACATGTGTTAACGTGTCAGACACAGGGCCAAGACACTGATTTGATCTGGATAGAAAGGAAGGTATTGTTGGGTACCTGAGAGGGACCAACCTCTAAAATGGGGGACTAGAGGCATCTGATGGCCTTACTCACCAGAGTGTGTATAAAGCAGGAGTACTGGCCCAATTAGCGCTAAGGGAAGTAGCTTAAAACTCCTGTCAGGGAAAACGCAGAAGACAGGTGTGATTATTTTCTCCTTTTTAGCATGAACTTTTGATGCACCTGGCTAGGTTTAGGGGTACTCATCCTTACAGGTCTTCCTGGAGATTTGGAGATGGGAAGTGGTGGAAGAGAGTCAGAGAAGGACTGGAATAGAGCACCCAGCTTTAGGGAACCCTCCTCCTTCTTCCTTGTCTGCAAACCCCTGTTTAAACATTCTTATTTCTATCTCTCAGTTTGGCCCTGTTAGAATTCATTTCCCAGTAAGCATTGCCTCAGGGTTTAGGGACAGTTTCTCTCCAAGGAGAAGTAGAGGAGACAGTGCCTTCAAGAGGCTTCACTATCATTCTATATTAAGCTGTTGGCGTTTCTTTCAGGCAAACTGAAAAACTAATCTTGACCCTATACCTCCTGGGAATCTTTATTCTCTCAAGTAAGATCTTTAGAAGACCAGTTAGTTCATGATTTCGGGTAATCTTCAATGTTTTCTCACAGATTTCAGGTACTAGTTTCTCCACAGTGTTGGCCAATGATCATGGTTAGTTAGAAAGGGCTAATTCCACATCTTTGTAGAATAGCTGAGGTCAATGAAATGTTTTAGCCCAGGTGATTTAGAATGTGAGAACAATACTTCATTGAACTATCAGGGAATTAAGGATTTGAATTTTTCCCAAACTTCATGTCTGATGTAGTTCATAGGCTTTTGGTGGAGAGGATTCTTTATTCCACAAAGTCACCAAGAACTTCAGATGGAAGGAGTGTAGGTCAAGTACCAAGTTACAATGATAATTAACTTCTTTACAAGTGACTTCACATTATATTTAATTAGAAGCCAACACAACTGCATAGTAGTACATGATCTTTGTAACAATTTTATTTGAAAAGGATTGTGGAAGACAAACACCAGATGCAAAATTTCTATTTGATAGGTGGGTATGATAGTGTGTTTATTATCCTTGAGGAAAGTTAGATGTAGATACTATATCTCTGAGATATTTTTTTTCTTGCCCAATGCTCTACTAGAGGTATATCTAACGTTTTGACAGTTGGGCACCATGATATCTTCTATAAATTTTAGGCTACAGAATCATGAAATAGGGTTATATACATACACAAAACCTTGTAAGAACATCTCATATTTAAGAAAAGTTCAATTTTGTTTGGGGATGCAATCATAGTCAACCTGAGGCACATATGCCCAATGGGCCACGGGTTGGAGACACCTTAGAGTCTATACAAATTAAATAATGAAGTTCAGCCAGAAATGTAATGCTTTGGGAACTGTTTTCCAAAGTACACTGTCACACCAGAAATCTGGGATCTGAACAAGCTAATCTTGTAGGTATTTTCTATAGGAAAAGAAGAATATCTACTTCCCTGATGATGGCCAAAATGAAGCTGTTCCTTGAGAGACTGTCAAGATAGGAAAGATCAAACTAGTGATGAAAATGCTTACAAAGTTCCAAGTACATATTAGTTTCAATAAACTTCAAGTTTGACAGTTGCTGCTGGGTGTCTTTTTTGGTATTTTGGCAATGTATCTTACATACTGGTGCAACTAGGCTGTAGACAACAGGCAGATGAAAATTTAGTAAATCAATAATCTCTTGTCATAGTTTTGCTATTCTTTGATTTTTAACATAGAATGTATAATCAATTATACTCAATGGAAACAATCTAAAAATCTGTCTCTATTTAGCCTGTCCATTCACCTCAAGATTTATAAATTTGAGATCCATGCAGTAATTTTTTAATGTATTGTTTGAGAATTTCTTAGATGCATATAATGGATTTTAGTCAAGTATAATGCCCACTCCCTTCTTTCCAGCTCCCCCCAAACACCACTTATCTTTTTTGACTTCATGTACACATTTTCATGTATTTTATTTTTATTTTTTGTTGTCTTTGTTTTCATGTTTTAAAGCAGTATCTCCCCGTTGTCCTCGCTGACTCAGAACTTGCTATGTATACCAAACTGGCCTTGGTGAAACAGAGATCAACCTGTCTTTGCCTCCCCAGTGCTAGGATTAAAAACTTGTACCACCATGCTTAGACTCGCATATTGCTTTTTGTAATTTATGTCATTGTTTTTTGTGTATTTCATATAGAATTTCTTATTCATCTGTATACCCCTATCCCAAATGGTACCCTCCCATATTACCCAAAATGGATTTCATGCATTCCTTCATTTATGGGAAGGCCTATCAAGTAAAATTTCTGTCCACAGACGTCCCTCAGTGCAAGTTCTTCAAGTGACCTATCAAGAGTTCCTCCCTTTAAGATCAGCTCTTCCTCGCTCAGCACTAATCATCTGCCAACAGTTCTTCAGCTAAGATTCAGGCCTGATGCCTATTTTCAGAGTATTCTGGGTTTTTGACCACTTGAGTTTGCATGGTCTTGTGCATGCTGACACCATTACTATAAGTTCATAGCAGGCAGGTCCAGGAGTCTGTGAGACTCTATTTCCATAGGGTCATGCATATCCTCCCCTGGCTCTTATAAGCTTTCCAGCCCCTCCCCCACAATGGTCCCTTAGCCATGGTGAGTTCAGTTAAATATGGGAGTCCAGTCCAAGGACCCACACTCTACACACTCTCATTCTCTACACTTTGGCCATTTGTGTCCTTTTGCATCCATGGCCCTCTGTTGCATGAAGGACCTTTATAATGAGAGTTGAGAGATTCATTCTTGTTCTCTCTACCCCTTGTTCTATTATGTCCCATGAGCCTTTGGTATAGAAATTCCATTTAAATGTGTAACTTATGGTTGGGAATTTTAGTGACAATCTCTGTGTGGGACCAGCTGTGTAACTTTGTAATAATTTCTGTCTATTACAAAAGAAACTCCTTTAATGAGTGGTGACTGGCATATTTGTTTGTAAATGTAATGATCCATATTTAGCATATAACAGGAAATTACATTTGGCTAGGGATATGACAGCCTTGGGATTTCTCTAAAGCCTATGACCTCCCCAGCCATGTGTATTTTGCTATGTTTTTAATATCATACATGAACTTTTTCCAATTGAGTGGTCTTTAAGTCCAATTAAGTAGCTGTCGATTACCTCCAAGATAAAAGTACCACTACTGACTCCAGCGTAGTTTGCTGTGCTTGTCATCAGTGTGCATATTTGGTCATGAAACAGGTGTTTGGCTATTTTTGATGTTCTCCCTTGGCTACGTGCATAGTGCTCTCCAAAACTATGAGAGCTAGACTTCAGAGAGGAGGGTTCCAGGTCATCTCCATTTCTCCAAGTCCTGTGTCTGAAGTATGTCAAGTCTTCAGCAATAAGGTCTTACCTTCTAGTTCTGGGATGCAGTCAGACTCTATGTCAATAGTCTGTGTTAATTTTGGGAGTCTTTTGTACTATCCTGGCCAAAAACTTTAAGGGAGGTTTGTTTCTTCTGCCTAGTACTATTTCTTGTTATATAGCCTTCAGGTATACACATGGACTTATTTTATGTGTAATCTTTCAATAAGTTTTTAAACTGAGATATTTCCCTTTGGTTTTCCACATGAGCTAAGCATTATTTACCTCTTTTCTCTCTCTCCCTCTCTTGCAGTCCCTCATTCCTCTCTAGTTAAAGTACCCCCATTTCCCCATTTCATCCTTGACAATACCTGTCTCCTATGGTTCCCCTTCTCTTGAGTTCTTTCTTCCCCATTGAGCCATAGTTCCTTAAATAATCCTTCCTCTCCCCCTTCCACTTAAATAACCCCATTTTACCAATGTACTCTTTTTCAGCAGGATATTTTTTCTCTCTCTCTCTCTAACCTCAATAAAATACAAACTATGGGTCAAATGATCTTTGTCCCTTAAATTCTCAGTATTCTATACTGAAATATGGACAGGATATCTGCACTAGATTGTCTTGAGTAAGAAGTGAAGGATGAGTACATACACATTAAAAAAAATCAAAGAAGTAGAGGATGATGATGATGATGATCATATTGTATCAACAGCAAAAACTGCAGCAGCTGTCTTGAAATGTTTATGGATGAGTGTTGAAATGACTGCTGCCCTGCCATGGGGTAATCTTAGTCCATCAGCCCTTGACACTGCAAAATAGATTTTGAGTCATTGTATATCCTTGCATGGATCTTTCTATTTCTGTTTTCTTTATTTCATTACTTAAAAGAACATGGCTATATTAGATGTGTTCAAGTTAATAAGTTCATGATCAATTAAAGAAATTTGGGAGAACATTTTAAAGTTTCCAACAATCAAGGAACTTTAAACTATGACTTGTACTACTTTATTGCAAAATAGATCAAACTTATCTGCTTGATTCTAGCTTGTCTGAAATAGAAATAGTAAATATTCACAACCACAATGCATGTGTTTGTGTTTAGATGTGTTTGTGTGTGCACGTGTGTGTGTGTGTGTGTGTGTGTGTGAACCTTTATTCCTACCTTGTACCCGTTTTAAAATTTGAACCAGGTAAGCGGAAATCCATGGCTTTTTGGGAAAAGCAAGAGCTTGAGTTCCTCAAAATAAGTTAATTTGATTTTGAGGTCTGACTGCCCTCCATATCCTTAATCTGATCATCGCCCTAAGGCACTTGAATCCTCTGAGAATTTTCAGCAATAGATGGGAAAACTGTACTTCTGTTCTTATCTTGACATAATGTTGGGTTTCAACAGGGTCTTGTCTTCCAAAACCTTTATCAGTGTGCTTCTGACTGCTTAAGCTTCATAGCATCAAGGCCTAAGTTCCAAAAATATTTTTACCTCTCTTTTATTTCTGCTTTTCAGCAGCTTATTAGCTTTTCAGAAAGCAAACACTTTCCTTATCTTATCTTTCTGGCAATACTTGATAAAATTTAGTCAATAAAATCCCAGGCACTAATTTTCTATTTTTTGACCTCTTCCCCTAGAGCAACAAAATAATTGGACATGCAATCTGCCCCAAAAGGCATTTCATAGAACTGATAACAAATGTGCTGCCTTTGCTTAAGAGAGACTACCATCTAGCCTCAAGTCATTGTTCCTGTCACTTCCCAACTGCGAAAACTCTGTCACACATCTCATGTATATGAAGGTTATATTCCTAACTTCAGTGTATCAATTAGCTAATTACATACCATGATGCAACATCAAAGAAACTCAAAACAATAGTGGCTTAAAATAAACTCATGTCTTCCCCATACTAATGTACAGTTCAGGCCATCAATTGATCTCCATTCTGTATAGTTACCCAACTCCAATGTTGTTTGCGGTTATGTGTCCTGGAAGTTTCAGCTTCGATTATGGGGAGGAAAGCTATTAGAATGTGATACAATGGCCTTTTATTGTTTATTTGATCACAGTTTGTTTGACGGTCACTAAGAGACTCTTGCTTTTCTTTGATATTCCTTTAACAAATTCTTCATGCCTTGATGTGTAATATTCATAGTTTAGAGAATTTATTTAAGTTAATTTGTAATTAAAAGTTATTTTTCTACCCTCTGGGTAAAGTGATTACAGCCAGTTTTAGAAGCTACAGCTATCTTTCTCTAAAACCTAGAAACGTTGTAAGGCCATTGAAGTTTTGGACTGACCTTTGGATTACTCTATTTTTTATTCAAATTTAGTGCTTTTTGTTTATTTTCACCCTCTTTGTCATCATATGAGTTCATCATCATAAATCTTCAGTTTCCCTAATATCCATTTAGAAAGATTTTTAGAATCTATTTGTTTATCAATTCCTAAAAATTCGACCATGCTATTTCATTTTAGATAGTCACAAGCATAACAATAACTTGGGCTCAAAGACAAGTGGGAGATGCTTACACATAACATATATCTATTCATGCGTATAAACTGAAATGTAGAACTCGATTACTTCCGAAGTATATTTGAATAGGCAAATCAGTGGTATGGACTCTTTATTCTGTGTGCATGATTAATGCCATCCTCAGACTTGTCCTCCTGCACAAGATGTTTGTAAAAGACTTCTTTCTATCAAGCACTATAAAAGAGAAAAAAATTTAAAAAGTCTAGCTTATGTATTGTGAGGACAACATATATTGAACTATGTTATCATTGAAATTTGCATTCCAGAATACTTACATGAATATTGTTCTTTATTTTCTCACAATTAGTTGAGTCATTATTGATTACTCAGGAAAATTCTCCATAAGCAATATGTCTTTACAATGTTTACTCTTGGAAAAATACCTCTAAAAATCATCATTAATTTCCTGAAGACATAGAATGCATATGCACCTACAGAACTATTAAATATCATTGTCAACTAAAATTATTTAGAAACTAACACTAATTTCTGTCTATAAAATATTAAATATCTTTGTTAACTCAAAATACTTAAGTATTAATTCCAATTGTTGCCATTCCAACATCTTTTACCTTTTTTTAGAAATTTTGGAAATTTTTGCAAATTTCATCTACTGACATGTTGGTCATATATATACCTCCTTCTTCATCCTCAGCCCCAAAACCTCCACCTTGATTTTTACACATTCTGTCATATATGTTAAGGCTTATCAAGCAAGCTTTGTGTCTCTACTTTCACATTTTAAGCTGTTTTTCTTTTTACTTCAAGCTACTGTTCTTTAACCTGTCTCACTCATGGCTCAAGAACCACTATACTTGCTGCTGTGTAGCCATTTTCCTTGCACTCAATCTATACAACACTGTATCCATTGATCCTTTCACTCTCTCTAGTTAGGCTACATTTACAAATTGTTTTTATCCAAAATTCATATTACCCAATTGTTCTAATAGAAAAGAGAATTGCTCTATCTAATTTTCTTAATCAACTCATTCCAAATGACATTTCTAAAGGAAAAAAGGAAATAGATCAGGGTATCCCTCCCTCCTAAAGATCTTTCCATAACTTTAATCTTAAACTTTTTATGCTGTTATATAAAATAAACCTCCACCTACTCAAACTTACCATTACATACTTGGTTCATTTTCATTATAAATAAATGTTCTAGTAAATATAGTACTCCTCTTAAGACATTGAAAATTTTATATTTTAAGATAGTGATTAGTAATAGGAATTTTTTTAACATAAAGGTCCTCATTTTGATATTTCCAAATTGATGAATAGTAATTTATCGTTTTAAAAATATCTCACATTCAGTAGTCCTCCACTACCTTCCTTCTTCAAAAAATATTGCTATGGTCAAGTGTGATAATTATTCATTACATCCTCGGAAGTCTTTCTGGTTTTGAATTCCTCTTGGTTCCTAAACTTATTGAACCTTATATTTTGGGTACGGATATAGTCATAGTTGTACTCTTTGATATGGTAAAAATTCTTAGTCGTTATTTCTTTAAATGCTTCTAGTTGTAAGGTCTTCCCTGCCGTCCTCAGTTGTGCATTTTGGATGTAGCATTTCTCTTGGATTTCTTTTCTGTTTGGGCAAAGTATATGATTCATAAAACCAAAAAATAAGATATGATAGGGTTCAGTGTGGTTGTCCATTGCTGTTCATCCTACTTGGAAGGTAGAGGAAGAAGCGTATCAGTGAGTTTGAGGACACCCTGGCCTACATAGCTAGTTCCAGGAGAGGCAAAATTACATAGTGGGACACTATCTAAATAAACAAGCAAACGGACAGACAAACATGGCAATTTCTTAGTCTCACAAATAAGTTTTCAATATCTTAACAATCCTAAGTTTATGTACATGTGGGACTTAAAAGCAATGAGCTCAATTACTACAGATATGAAGAACCAAGTATTTACCTCTAAGTAAGATCTTTTAGACCATAGTCTGCTTAAAATATGTTCAGTTAGAAAAGGAAAGTTAAGTGACTGGAGAGATAAGTCAGTAGTTAATGTGCTTATGGAACAAGTACCAAGTATGAAAAGCTGAGATCAAATCCCCAACACCCATGTAAAATACTGTGCATGGATCATATAATGATGAGTGCCTGAAACCATCCCCACACTCTTAGGGCTAGTTTAAACATAGATTCTGACTACCAAAACAGACAATGGAATGTTCTAGAACATATAACATCCCCACAATACTGCACATGACTTGAATTGCTGGGCTTTCCCATCAGCCCAGTCAGGAGAGTGCCCCAGACCTCAGTCAAAGTGGACCATCATCACTCTCTCAGACTTAACTAGGGTTGCACAGTTTGAGCACTTTGCCAGCCAGACCCACTTTTGTGTAACATTTGCACTCTTTCTCAGTTGCCACGGAATTGAAACCACCCACCCCATTGCTCCAATAAAAATTTAACAAAATATATAAAAGGTCAAGTAATATCTTCCCCTCAAACTACTGCTCCTACAGATATGTTCTCCAGTGAGAATTACTTAGATTAAAGGATGGAGAATCTAAAGAATATTCATAAACACAAAGACAAAATAAAAGCATCTCAGTGATTTAAAGAAGAAAGAAAAAACAAATAAACAATTGAACTTGTAATTATTGAAGCACAAATCAGGACTAAGAACAGAGACATCATAAAATAACAAAATGACAGCAATCTACACACATCTTTTAATTATAAATTAAAGTACTAACAATTTCAACTCCCCAATCAAAATACACACACGTAAATAAAATCTTGGGGCTGAAGAGGTGGCTCAGTGGTTTAGAGTCCTGTTTGCTCTTACAGAGGACCTGTGTTCAGTTCTCAGCACCTACATGGTGGCTAACAACTGTTGATAGTTATAGTTGCAGGGGATCCAATACTCTCTTCTGACCTCCATCGGCATTGCATGACATGAATGCACTTACACATATGCAGGCAATATATTCATAAACATAAAAGTAAAAGAATAAATGAAGTATTAAAAAAGAATTTTTTTGTTGTTGTTGTCTACAACAGGCACATTTTACTTACAAGGATAGGAACTACCTTAGAATGACAGCTTGGCAAAAATTATTCTAAGCAAATGAGTTCAGAAAAAAGCAGACATTGGTATTCTAAGATCTGACAAAATAGAATTCAAACTAAAATCAGAGAAAACAACCAACAAGATAGTATAATCCTAAACCCAACACCAAAGTGTGCTGCACTCATTTTCATAAGATGGGTACAACTGGACTTTAAAAAACAGTTTTCCTCCAACTTAGTAACAGTCATTGATTTCAGTAAAGTAATTCCTCCAATAGACAGTTCAGCTGGACAAAAATAAGCTGAGAACCATCAAAATTAAATAATATTATACAACAAATGAACGTAGTGGAAATCTATAGACTATCTGACCCAACTCAAAAAAAAAAAAAAAAAAAAAAGAATCCACTCTAAAATCCAATGTGTTTTTTTCTAAAATAGAACACATGCTGGGAAAGTAAAAATTCCAAACAAATACACAAGAAATAGAAATAACTCTGTGTATGCCCCCTGACCACAATACAACATAGCATGAAACCATCAGTAAAATATATAAACTCATGGAAATTAAACAATAGTGCTAAATGGTGAGTGGATAAAAAAAATTTCAAGAAAGAAAGAAAAATTTCCTTCAAATAACAGAAAATGAAAATACCATATACTTAAATCTCTGGAGCATGTTAAAAGCTGTCTTAAGCTATTATATCTCTATTATCTTATATGAAAAATTAGAAAAAGCACAAATAAATGATTTATGATGTAACTCAAGAGTTTAGAAAAACTAGAAGAAACTAAACCCAAATCCAATAAACAGGAAAAAAATAATAAAAACTAGGGAGAAAATAAAATAGAAACAAACAAAAAACAGTACAGAGAATTAACAAGTCAAAGATATACTTCTTTTAAAGACTAGTGACATTCACAAATCCTCACAGAAGTTAACTAAGAGAAAGAAGTCTCCCAAGTTAATAAGATCAGATGTGAACAGGGAAACATTAAAACAGATTTGTAAAAATTCAGACTATTTTAAGGGAAAACACTGTAAATGAGAAAACCAAAAATAAATGGATCGATTTTTTTTTTTCAAATTCATATGAACTGCCAAAGTTAAACTACAAAGAGATCAAACAAAGAGACTGGAGCAGTAATAAAAAACATTCTGAATGCAAACATAAAACAGGTCAAGACAGATTTTCAGAATTCTCTCAGACTTCAAAGAAGAAAAACAACCGATACTCCTTAAATTATTTAAAAAGAAACAAAAAATAGGAACAGCAGAACACTTCCAAACTCCTACAAAATTTTCCATATTCGAATAACAAACTAGCTAAAGACAAAACAAATAAAAAAGAAAACTGTTAGCCAATATCTCTGAAGACTGTAGATACAAAAATTCTCATACTTGCCAACACAAACAGGCATATAAGAAACTGATCATCCATCAAAATTATGTTGATTATACTAGAGCTGCAAGGACACCTCAATATACAAAAGTTGATAAATATAATAAATATGTAAGTTATTAAAAGACAAAAAATCATATGACCACTTCCATAGATACAGAAATGGTCTTTAACAAAGTTCAGTGTTTCTTCATGATAAAAGTCCCAGAGAGAGTAGACTGAAGTAAACTTACCTTTACAAAATAATGGCCATGAATGAAAAATTCACAACCAACAGCTTCCTACACGGATGAGGCAATTCCAACAAAATCAGTAATCAAACAGGCCTGTCCACTATTCCCATTCTTTATAAATAGAGGGATTGAAGGCCTAGCTAGAGCAATAACTTGAGAGAAGAAAATCAAAGGGAATCTAATAGGAAAGAAAGTCAAATTATCCCTATTTGTAGATGATATAATATTACCCAGAAATAAGAGTTCCCAATACAGGGCTGAAGAGATTGCTCAGTGGTTAGGAATAGTGACTACTTTTGCTGAGGAAATAGGTTGCTGAGGAAAGTGGTGTTTGAAAAATATTCTAAACTCCAGAACCAGGGGATTTAATTTCTCATCAGGCTCCTGAATGCACTCACACATGAGTACACTCACATACATGCAGGTAAAACAAACATAAACATAAAAATAAATAAACAAAAGCTTAAAAAAAATCCCACCAGAAAGTTTCTAGGTATGATCAACACTGTCAGCAAAGTGACAGGATACACTATCAATTTATAAAAATCACTTTCCTTTCTGTATACCAATAATAATTATACTAAGAAATAGATCATGAAAACCCTTTCATTCACAAAAGACTAATTACATATAACAATAATAATAGTACAATTAGAAATGGAATAAAGAGATAAATAGCAAAGACTGTTTAAGAAAGCTATAGCAAAGCATATTTTTAAACTTAATTAAAACATATTATATATGAGATTGCACACATATAGGCTTTATAGTGTGTATATACAATTTAAACATACACTACATATATATCACATGTATACATATTATATATATTTATATATATAATATATATAATATACATATGGAGAGAGAGAGGAGAGAGAGAGAGAGAGAGAGAGAGAGAGAGAGAGAGAGAGAGAGAGAACACTTAAATAGAGTTATGCTACATGCCGAGAAACTCTGCCCTCAAAGTGAATAGAATATCAAAAGCCATAGGAAACTTCATTACCAGTTGTTAGTCAGGGGTTGCATGAAACTCTGAAAAGCATGTAGGATATTGCCTTTGTCCTTGGTTACCTCCCAAAATTTGAAGGTAAGACCCTTTTAGTGAAGAAAATACAAGCTTCTTAACGTAGGACTTGGGGAATTGGACTAGATGTGACTTTGAATACTTCTCACTGAGTATATTTCTCTTAGTATCAGACAGTACTATGTAAGCTGCCAAGGACGAAAAGCAACAATAATCCTACACAGCTGCAAAGTCTATGAACCACAATAATAATCAGTCCAGTAAGATATACCAGTGTATAATAGTTGCACTTTATTTTGGGAGGAACCTACAGGTGTTTAATTGTCCTTAAGTTCTGCTCAACAGGAAGGAATTTATGTCTGGTACTATAAACATAACCGACTACCCATGCATATCATAGAGGTTAAACTATCATTACCAGTTTCGTAGACCAATGAAATTACTAATTCTATTCTACATACTTACACCTGCAGTAATTGTAGTTCTTACCCCTCCACTAAGAAACTTTCATTTTCAACAGATGGGGAATATTACAGAGTTCCATAACTTTTTCAAAATGCAGAAAATATGTGAACATGTTGTGTCCAGCCCCAGGTGGTACATGTAAAACATAACCCTTATTGCCTAAGCCTGAGGGAACAGTGTAAAGATATGGTGAAAAACTGCTAAGAGTCAGAGGACGAAGAGACTTCTAGATAGTGTCTTCTCAGTTTCTTGATGTGATAGAAAATTTGCACCTATGAAATATCAAAATATGGTTGTCTGAATAAGATCTGCATAAAGGCACCACAAGTTGACATCCCAGTGTGAATGGAGGACATGTCATTTGGACTCACAGCTAATTGAAGTGTTACAGGAAATCAAAGGCTGCTGAGGGAGGGAGAACCCATTTTCTCCAGGGAAGAGAGCCTTGATTGTTTTACCTAATTTCTAGTATTCAACCCTAAAGTCTTTCACATAGAAACAATACTAAATGGACTTAGTGGATTATATATATATATATATATACATATATATATATATATATATATACAGATTCACATATTTATGAAAGAATAAAATAATAACTAAAGAAAGAAGAGGTCATGAATTTGAGAGGTAGTTGGAGGGAAATGCGAATAATTGCAGGGGAGGGATAAAAATGATGTTACTATAATAGTTGTATATGAAATTCTCAAAATAATAAAATTATAAAAAACAAAAAGAATATGGGTAAAATTTCTGAATTTGTAAAAAATGTTATTACTGTCATATGTGCAATAAAAATGACAGCCTAACTCTAAGCATTTGCTTTAAGACCAAGAATAGATCTACACTGCTGAGAATAGGTTTCTCCAGTTTTCTCTTGGAACTGTGCTTTTAAACAAGGCCTATGCTAAATGTGCAGCCGGTTGAGAGAGTTTGCTCTACAGATTACAAGAAAATGATATATTACAGCATCATCACACCATATAATGATTACTTTGTCTAGTTTATTGACTCTATCTTACATTAAAAAACCTGTAAATGTGTTAGGAATGGGTTATGTATTTATGGGAGAAAAGACTTGGATAAGAAATGATAGAAGTACATAGAACCTTTAAAAAAGGAGGAAAGAGTCTATCTGGTCAAACATTTGTACCCAGATGTCGCTTGGTGCAAGTTCATCCAATGGAGTCTAGTCAGCCTACCTAGAGTCACTCCTTAAAGATCACCTCTCCCTTCCCCATCAGTTATCAGTTGCCAGTAGTTACTTGGCTAATGTTTGGTCCTGTTGCCTATTTCCTCAGTTATATGATGGGTTTTTGTCTGATTCAGTCAGCATAGGTCTTGTGCAGGCTGTCACCACTGTTGCAAATACATATGAGCAATTTCTTATAAGCCTGAAACTTCTGTTTTCTTATGTTTATGTTCCAACCCTGGCTCTTACAATCTTTCTGCCCCTTCTTCTGTAATGCTCCCTGACTGTGAATGACTGAGCTTTAATATAGGACACATACTCCTACTCTGCAGTCTCATATTCTCTAAAATTTAGTCAGTTGGGGATAGGCCTTAACATATGTGTCAAAATGCTTGAAATCTGGGGAGGGGAGAAGTTATGGGGTACAGGTGGATAATGGAGGGTCTAAGTTTTATATCATATATATATATAATACATAGATTGTATATATAATATCTATTATATGAAATGCACAAAAACTCAATAAAATATACATAAAAAGTGCTGTAAATAAATCAAAAGAAAAATGGAGTTAAATAAAACCTGTCCGAGATAAGTAAAAGTTGGTCCCTATTATTTCAAGGTTTATTAAAGAAAGTTTAAATTATCTTGAAATGTAGAAGGGTAAATTATATCAATATCTTGTCCAGTAAGTTGAATGTCTAGGAGGTTCAGCCAGGTTGAATAAGAGTTTTAATTAATTCTTTGTTGATTTGGGGTGAAAAAGATGTTCAGCTCTATTGGATAGAAATAACCATACCAAAATTCTTAAAAAGAAGAGTTAATTGTCCAGTGGATGTTGTAAGAGAGAGTATTAAATAAGTATGTAGTTCTAAGAATCTACAAGTAAGTTGTTATAAATTCAGCTTCTAGCATTGCCTTGGGGGAAATTTAAATTAGTGTCTCTTTTAAAAATGAGACAGACAAGCAGCTTTAGAAATTCTGAGGGAAAGCTAAAGCCAACTGATACCAAAAAGCTGTTGAATAGACTTTAATGTTCTCTTTTTTGGAAAAACCAATTGTAATTTATGAGACTTAATGAAAAAATAAATGAGTGATATCCAAGATAGTTATGTGAAACATTTAACTGAATTTTGTCTTGGGCTAACTATAAATAAGAATTTTTGATGAAGCTCATAAATCCTTCAAAACAGATTCATATCTTTGGTAGAGATTAATAAGATATCACCCATATGATGAAATACACTAAACTTTAGGTTTTTTCTAATAAAGTGCATTGCCTTATTCACCCAATATTGACAGAAAGTGGGGTTGTTGATCATAGTTTTAGGGGAATTGTCCATTTAAAAGTGATATAGGTGCCTAATTGTACCAGGCATTGAAATGTCAAATTTTTAAAAAAGGAAAACTTAAATCATTAACAACAATATGGTAGATTTTTTTTTCCAAATCAAGTACATTGTATTACAACATAATGAGGAAAAATTTAATTTCAAAGATATCTTTACATATATTTTCCCAAATGATAATCAAGAAGTTAGGATTTGGAGCTGGAGACATGGATAAATGATTAGGAGCACTGGCTGCTCTTGCAGAGAACCAGGTTCAAGTCCCAGCACACACATGACAACTAACATCTTTTTATAACTCCAACTCTAGAGGAATCTGATGTCCTGTTTTGGCCTCTGTGGGCATTAACATGACACAGGTGCACTTATACACATGCAGGAAATACATTCATACAGATAAAATATTTTAAAAAATGAGATTAGCACTTAATGTTTAATTTATTACTTTTATTATGTATATTTTATTGAATTTTTGTTCATTTCATACAATAAAATAAATCTCAGTAAAATTTAGATCCCTTGCACACCTGCACCCTCCACAGCCCCCCACCAGATTTCATGCGTTCTATCACACTTTTTAGCATTTGTACCCAGATGTCCCTCAGCGCATGTTCATCCCCTGGAGTCTAGTCAGCCTCTCTAGAGTCACTCCCTTAAAGAAGGTCTATTCTCCCAAAACCTGCACTAATCAGTTGCCAATAACAGTTCCTTTGATATGGTTGGAATCTGCTGCCCATTTCTCTAGCTCTACGCTGGGTTTTTGTCTGATTGAGTTGGCATGGGTTTGTACATGCTGTCACCATTGCTGCAGGTTCATATAAACAAGTTCCCAGGGACCTGAAAGCCTTTGTTTCCTTATGTGCATGCACCAACCCTGGCTCTCATACTCTTCCCACACCCTCTCACCCAGTGCTCCCTGAGTATTACGTGGGTGAGTTTTAATTATTGGAGTTCTATTCAAGTAAACACACTCTGCAATTAGTTATTCTCTAAAACTTGGCCAGTTGTGGCCTTCTGAGTGCATCACACCATATTTTATGAGGAAACTTCTCTTTACCTCTGTGGTTCCTTTCCATTTTCTTAGCCTCTGCTCTTAAATCAGAATATATGCTCATATATAAGGGATTCATGCTAAGATCCTTAATGAGGGAGAATATTCATGACATGTTACTCTGTGTCTGTACTACTTCAATTGGTATGACAAGTCTAGCTCTGTTCATTTACCTGCAAATCTCATCATTTCAGCTTTCTTTAGTGCTGAGTAGAACTCCATTGTGTAAATTACATTTTCATTATTCATTTGTCTGCTGTAGAGCATTTAGATTGTTTCACTTTCTTAGCTATTGTGAAAAGAACAGCCACAAGATTGATGCACAAGTGTTTCTATAATGGGATGAGTCCTTTGGGTATATGCCAAGGAATGGTATAATTAGATCATATGGTATGTTCATATGATTCACTCATATATGTAACAAAAATAATCATAGAAGAGGGAAAAATTGAGAATTTAGAGGGGATGGGAGGAGTTGTTGGGGTACTTGAAGGGATATAAATAATGTAAAGAAAATACCCCATACATGAAATTCCTCTAAAGAAAAAAATAGTATATATTGGAATTGTGTTCACATGTTATTTCTCTCTGGTGTTACCCGTTCTTTTCCTCTTAAGTTTCTACTCACCCAATCCATCAGTAGCTAAACCAGTGGAAAAAGAATCTGTATCTTATAGGTTGAAATATTTTCTAAAACAAACTTTGAAAGGACTGAGCCAATTTATTGCACTTATTTTTTGTTCCTCAATTATTAAACTGTACTTTCAGGTTTTCTTAAAAATTGCTGATTGTCTTTTTAGTTCCAATAGAGAATTATTATTCAATTATGTTTTGCAAGAATAGCAGAAATTCAGAAACCCAATTTCATTTGCAAGACAAAGAACCTAACAACATTTAAAGATTTTTGTTAAAAGAAACCACAAGTTTCTTGGGTCAGAGGTATAAGGAGTTTGTTATTCATAGCACAGCACGCAGCAACAGCAGAATACTTTTAAAACCAGTTTCATTTTGCCTGAAATCTGAAAGAGGTCACACAGAATGTCACTGAATGGGAGCTGTATTATAAGTTATGTACAGGAAAGTCACCCAAATCTTGTCGTGAGCAGAAATCTTAGCTGCCTATAGTCTTGAGGTATATCTTGTCTTTTCTTTTTCCAAGACTATAAGCAACCTAACCCACAGTACATGGTGGTTGCATAACATGTTTTCTAGTACAATCAACATTCTAATTATCTTAGAATCCAGAATAATATCAGAACATGTTTCTGATTAAGAGACATTTAAAGAAATCCATAATTTTTATATGTTTATAATGTTTTCTTACTTAAAATATCTCAAACCAATATGGTCATAATATATTATCTGCTTAATAATGTTCATATGTGCTTGAATACATATTAAATAATTTTATAATATATATTAAAAATTTATTGACTTAAATGTGATTATTAAATGTTCTCAAATTTTAGCTCTATTTCCAATTTGTCCAAGCATTCATTTATTGGTGGTTCCTTTTCATTTCTCCTAGGAGTTACTGATCAATTTATATCTATGTTCACTATATATATATATATATATATATATATATATATATATATATTTTAAAAAGTTTGTTTTCACAGAGAAGTAAGCTGCAAAATTGGAAGAAATAACATGGCATGACACCTCAGGAAACAGTCCAAGAAATAAAACTATTTGGAAGTTAAAATTTTCAAAATCCCACCTTTGCATCTGTATTATGAATTTCTCACCCATGAGGCTTGGCCTTCAGCCCCACCCCACCCCTAGGTTTGAACCCATAGAGCAGACAGAGAATGCTCTTTGGAAAAGTGGATTTATTCCAGGGTACTTACAAAGGATCCATCCCTGGGGAGAGAGGGAGATGAAGGTGTTGTATGGTGGGGGGGCTGCATTCGCATAAGGACCTCCCCAGACCTCTGGAACACACTTTCAAGAATGGCACCCTGGCCCTGCACCTGCCTCTCTTCTTCCCAGCCTTCCCTGTGTTGCCACTAAACCTCCGCGGTTAAGTCATTGGTTAGTTGGCTGTCAATCATATTTGGAAGCCCAGCCCTCATAGCAGACAGAGAGAAAACCATTTTTCTCTGCAACATCCCACCCCTTTTTCCTCTGGCTCTTACATACTTTCCACCACCACGTCTGTGATAGTCCCTGAGCCATAAGAGGAAGGGGTTTGGGGAGGGAGAATAACAAGTATAAGATGATGTTCTTTCCACTGTGGCAATGAAAATGGTTATACAGAGCCTTCTAATTCACCAATTTTTGTCATTAAAAAGTCACAAAAATGGAGGTTATTATAAGATCTTAGAAAGGTTAATGAAACAATAGAACTTTAAAAAATCAATTAGAAAAAATAATGGCCCAAACCCGGTATTAATATGGGGAAGAGGGCATGTTTGCTTTTCCACAGGACGCCGAGAACGCCAGGCGGCTTCCAGAAAGGCTGGTTTGGTTCACAGGGACTGAACAAGGGAAAAATGACGTTACTGTTGCTGTGGAATCAGTTCCTGATGATACACGGAGAGCTGTATTGAACTTACATAATAAATTCAACTATGCTACATCTCGCCATATAGAAAGAAAAGGAGATTGCAGTGATAGTGAATGATACTGAACTGACGGGACATCATTACATGGAAAGAATAACAGTAAATCAGGTTTCTACTGCAGGGAATGCTGATAAATGAGAAAAAGGACTAAGTATAGAACTTTGGTGATCAGATGATAGTTTTCCACAGACTTATATAGGGAAACAGACAGCAGGCATGGACAAAGTCAAGGATGAGTGATAGCTTGCATAAGTCAACCCTATGTACGTTTGGACAGTTAAATATCACTCATAATGGTACAAGGTTTGATGTTTCCTTTGTTCAATGTATTTCTTGTGTTTCAATGTAACTTGCTTAATTGCATTTCAGTCATTCCCATGAGAATGAAAGTTATGATATTTTAGCAATTTTTGCATATTATGATTTCTGTAAATGTTTCAAAACCTTAGTATGTGAATTGAGGGTATAAGAGTAAGCCTTTGCTACATTACTGGAATAATTACCATGATGCCTGATTCTAAGGATGCTGGGTTGTGACTTGCTAGCCTCTAGTTAATTTGCATGGCCTCTCAGTCCCAAGTCCACCACCCTACATTGCAACTGTCAGAATTTGCTGACTTTCATAAATGAGTAGCCAGAGACAGGTAAGCCCAAGGGGGGTGTCTGTCAACCTAAGACAGGGAATCAAACTCTGTGGCCAGATATTGTGGCTGGTTTTCCAATGATGGGTAACACAGGCACTGACGTCCTTGGTGACCTAAGACAGACGCTCATTTATGTAAGAGAAAAGGGGGAAATGTAGGGCTCTGGCCCCCCTGCATGCTCTTCTCTCTTAGTGGGAGGCTCTCAGCCAAGAGCTAGCAGGATCTTGTCAGTTACAAAACTCAAGTAAACAACTCGACCTTTAAGCTAGCCGGATTGCAACTTCATTTTTCCTGTGTACAGCTTTGTGTCATCCTAAGAGGATGTCTCCTGAGAACGTGAACTTTTACCCTCCTGCAAAGCCCCGCCTCAGGATATATAAGGCTTACTGCCTCTCAAAAAATTCAGTCATTCTCCTTTCCTCCTACCTAGTGTGTGTGTCTGTGTCTCTGTCTTGTATATTTATTCAATCTGCAGCCCTCCGCCGATCCGGACTCGGTCAATGAACATAGCCAGGGTGCTACAATTTAAGAGATGTATTCATCCTAAGTGTACAGGTTGCACTGAAGATGTGTCACATAATGTTAAGCATCTCACAGACTCCTATTCTTCGCATATGAATCAATTCTGTAACTCTGCTATCATCTGCATCTGTTGTGACCAGAAGCTTCTTTGATGAGAGAGGAAAGGTACAATTGTCTGTAAATATGAAGATGCATATTTCAAATGAAGTACGAAATTACATTAATCTAGTGATGTGGCAAATGTAGTTTTTTGTTTGTTTTTCCCCCCTAGGATCTATGACTTCTCCAGCCATGTGTATTTTTTCTGTTACGGTACATATTATGTTCCCTCCAATCGGGTAGGTCTTAATTCCAATTAGACAGCTGTTGATTACTCCACAAATAAAAAAAGTACCACAACTGTACTAATAGCAGTAGTTCTCTGGACCAGTCATTGCTGTTTATTAGGCTTTACAAATGAGTTATCCTTTAGCAGCTCATATAGTATCCTTTGACACCATGAGAGCTAGTCTTGAAGTTACAGCAGGATATATACTCACATTTAGGAATTTGGAGCCAAAATACACAAATGAGAGAGAATATATGTGGCTTGATTTTCTGTGTCTCTGTTACTTCACAGTATAACAGTTTGTAATTCCATTCTTCATCTGCACATTTTATGATTTCATCTTTCTTTACTGCTGAGTAGAATTCCTTTAATGTACCACATTTTCATTATGCATTCTTCAGTTAAGGAACATCTAGGTTGTTTCCACCTCTTAGCTATTGTGAAAACAGCAACAATAAACATGACTTTGCAAGTATCTCTGCTGCCGAATGAATCCTTTTTATTAGCCATTATTATTTATTCTTTGGAGAACTTTCTGTTCAGATCCATAGCCCTTTTGTAGCTGAATTTTTTTCTTCTTGCTTCTTTGTATTTGGGTTTTTGTATATTCTGGATATTAATCCTCTGTCAGATGAATAGCTGTGATGATTCTCTCCCACTCTGTAGGCTTCTTCTTCACTTCATTGATTTTATTTATTGAGGATATGCTTTTCAGTTTAATGAGGTCCCATTTGATGATTGTTGACCTTAATTTCTGAAAAACTGATATCTGATGTAGAAAGTCCTTTCTTAAACCTATAATTGTAAGGTACTGGCGAAGTATTCCTACAAGAGTTTCAACATTTCAGACTTTGCATTGAGGTTCTTAGTATTTTGGAGATGACTTTAGTGTAGGATGAGTCTAATTTCACTATTTTACTTATGGAGCTCTAATTTTGCCAGTACAATTGTTGAAGATGTGGTCTTTCATCCAACATGTGTTCTTGGTAGCTTTGTCAAATATCATGTGGCTGTAATTGTGTGCATTCATATTTGTGTCTTCTATTTTGTTTCACTGATCTAAAACTGTATTTTTGCAGATACTGTACTTTTTATTATGACAAAGACTTTACAGTATAGAATGAGGTCTGATGGTGCAATCTGCCATCCTAGCACTGCACTTTCTGCTCACATTTATCTTGCCTCTGTTGGGTCCCTTGTGATTCCATGTGAATTTTGGAATCGATTTGTCTACTTATATGAAGAATGTCATTGAGATTTTGATTGGGACTGAATTAACTCTATTAATTGTTTTTGGTAGGGTGCTGATTTCACCATATTGATCCTAATAATCCGTGACCACAGGAAATCTTTCCATCTTCTTCTGTTTTCCTCAATCACTTTCTTCAAAGTTTTAGAGTTTGGGGGCTGTCTGGAGAGATGACTCAGGTGTTAAGAACACGGGCTTCTCATAGAGAGGACCAAGGTCCAATTCTCAGCACATAAATGGTGACTAATGCCTGTCTGTAAGTTCAGTTCCAGGGAAATCTGATTAATTCTTCTAACCTCTGAGGGCATTGCATGACAGGTGCACTTACACACACTGAGGAACTACATTCATACTCATAAAATAAAAATAAATATTTTTTGAAAATATTTAATGTGTTCTGTGAGTATTTAATGTCTTTGGTTAGGTTTATCCCATTATACTATTTTTTAAGATATTGTGAACACAAGGTTTTCTCTGATCTTTCATCAATTGCTTTTTATTTGTGTTTAGGATGGTTACTGATTTCTGTAAATTGATTTTGTAATCTGCCACAATACCCAAAGTGCCAATCATTTCTAGAAATTTCCTCACGGAATTTTGGGAATCTCTTATGTATAATATCAGATCATGTATCAATAAGGATAATTTGACTTCTTTTCCAAATAGTATCCATTTAATTTCCTTCTCTTGTCTTATTGCTCAAATAGATTTTCAAGCATTTTTTTTATGAGTGTGGATATCAAACAGCCTTGTCTAGTTCCTGATTTTAATGTGAATGATTAAAGATTTCTGCAATTTACAATAATGTTGGCTGTAGGTTTGTTTTATATAGAATTATTTAAGTTGAGATATATTCAAACCAGTCCAATTATTTTAGAACGCTTATCATTAGAGTATATTAGATTTTGTCAAAGGCTATTTTTCGCATCAATTAAGATGATAGTGTAAATGTTTCTTTAAGTCCATATATACATGAATTGTATATATAATTTATTTATATGGGATATATATATATATATATATATATATATATATAAAATCATCCCTGCATCTCTTTAATAAAGTCTACTTGATAATGACTGATGAAAATTTTGATAAGTATTTTGTTGAGAATTTTGCATCTATGTTCATAATAGAAATGGGACGATAGAGTTCCTTTACTTGCAATGTCTTACCCAAGTTTTGCTATTAGAACAATACTGGCATCATAGAAGGAAATTGAGAATTATCCCTCTGCTTCTATCTTTTTGAATTGTTTAAGAAATTTTGGTTGTAGATATGTTTTAAGGTCTGTTGTAATTCTGCTGTGAGTCATTCTAAACCAGGGTGATTTTTAGGTGAAAGATTTTATTACTGCTTCAATTTTCTTCTTTGTTATTGGTCTGTTTAAGCTGTTGATATCTTTCTGGATTAGCTTTTGTATTTTCCATGAAATTAGAAATTCATCCATTTCTTTTAGGTATTTAAATTTAATAGAATACAGGATTTTAAAGTATTCCTTTATTATATTCTAAATTTCTTTGGTGATTGATGTGACATTTCCAATCCTCTGAATTTGTTGGTTTGATTTTTCTCTGTCTCTCTCTGCATCTCTCTCTTCTTTTTCATTTTAATGGAGTAAGAGCTCTTGGATTCATTGGTTCTTTATATTGTTTTCTTTGTTTCTATTTCATTACATTGTGCTCTAATTTTATTTTTATTTCTTCTTGTCTTCTATGTTTGGGTTTATTTATTTTGTCTTTACAGAGTGTTGAGTCGTACTGTTAAGCCACTAATTTGAGCTTTCTTATTTTCCCAAGTAGGTTGCTTAGAGCTATAAGCTTCCCCTTATAACTGCTTTACATGTGTCCCAGGGGTTCTACTGGGTTGTATTTGCTTGATTTAGTCACATGAAAACCGTTATTTCTTTTTTGATTTCTTATTTGATACATCATAATTCAGGAATGTGTGTTGACTCTCCATGATATTTTGCAGTTATTGGAGGTTTTTTTTGTTGTTATTGATTTTAAGCTTTATAGCATTGCAGTCTCATACACAGCATAGAATTATTTCAATTTTTTGTATTTGTTGAGGTTTGATTTGTGTCACAGTAATTGATCTATTTTGTTGAAACTTCTATTGGCTACTGAGAAGAATGCTTATTTTTTGGTTTTTGAGAGGAAATTTTTGTAGATTCCTCTTTGGTTTAGTTGATGTATGGGGTAATTTAATTAGTATGTTCCTCTGTTTATTCTGTGCCCAACTGATATGTCTACTGAAGAGACTGGCGTACTGAAGTTACCTACTATTACTGAGGTTGGATAAATCTGTGCCTAGGAGTCCTATAGTACAGTTTTTTTTTAAAATATTAGCACTAGAGTTTGGTACATATGTTTGTGATTGTAATGTCAGTTGTTCCCTTGATCATATTGAATTGACCACCTTTATCCTTTTATCTCTTCTGATTAATTTGAAGTCTAATTTGTGAGATATTAGAATTGCAGCACCTGCTTGTTTATTAGTGTTATTTGTTCAGAATATATTTTCCACATTTCACCATAAGATAGTGTCTATCTTTAATGGTGAGATGAGTTTCTAGCAGACAACATAAAACATTGATTTTGACTGAGCAGTTGAAATCATTGATATTTAAAGTAACTTGAAAGATGTGTGTTGATTATAGTCTTCTAAATTTTTTGTTTCTGTTCTTGATTCTATTTTGTTTTTCCACAATTATATTTTCTTTTTTTTTCTTTCTGTAGCCTCTTGGTTATGATCATGTCTTTCTTTAGTCCACTGTACTGTTTAGACCCATTTTGGGGGACATGGATTTTTTCAGTTTATTTGTGTCCTAGAAGATTTTTCTTTCCCCTTTGACTATGATAGACAATTTTTCCTTGCTGAAGTATTTTGGGTTGGGATCTATGATCTTTTAGACCTTAATATACTTTGGTCCAGGCTCCTCTTCCTTTCATAGTTTGTCTTGAAATATCAGCTATAATTCTGATGGATGTTCCTTTATGCAGGACTTGTTTTTTTCTAGCAGTTTTCAGCACCCTCTCTTTGTTATGTACCTTTAGTGTTTTTACTATGATATACCATGAAGAGTTTCTATTCTGGTCCTATTTTATGTTCTGTGTATTTCTTGTATGTGTATGGGTAAGTCATTCCTTAAGTTATAAAAATTGTCTTCTGTAATCCTGTTGAGGATCTGGTCAATATTAACCTGTGATTCTTCTTTTGTCAATGCCCATGATTCTAATATTTGATCTTTTCCTCGTCTTTACCATACCTATATACTTCAGTCATTTGTTTCTAAAATTTTTCATATTCTTTGCATGAGCAACCCAATTCTTCAACTTTTTTCCAGTATTAATAGTCTGTTTTCCATTTCTTTCTTTCATTCTGTTGGTGAGGCTTTCTTCAGTCATTTTAAAGTTGACTTATTGAATTGCCACTATGAGTCACTACTCATCCAGGAAGCTTCTTTTGCAACAGAGATCATTAAAGAATTCCACAACTGGTCATATACAGAAATGATCTGTGAATTTTTCAAGCCTAAGTGGCACATCTAAAATGCTACTCTATAGATAAGGCTCACAGAACATAGAACACGTGTTAATAAGAAAGCTAACACATCTCTCATTTCTCATCAATGATGGTCTCTCATGTAACAGAGGACCTGTAACAGAAAAAGTTACAAAAGGCCAAACCACAGAGAATGAGTCTGCACAGAGCAGGTCCTAGGACAGACTTTTAATTATGCTCCAACTGCTCAGGGCTCAGGAACAACTGTGGAAAAGGGGGAAGAAACATTATAGGGGGCAAAGCCAGGGAGGAGGTAGGTGCATGACCACGTGGAAGTAGAGTCCTACAGGCTCCTGGGACATTGCTTGTATGAACCTACAGCAAATGCTAAGAGCATGCATAAGACCCATGCAAGCTGAAGCAGACAAAATCCCAGCACAGAACTATGGAAGTGAAATAGTCAAAGAATATTGGCAACTGATTACTGTTGGGTAAGAAAGAGCTGATCTTCTTAAAGGGAGCAATACTAGATATGCTGACTAGACCTCAGTGGGTGAATTGCATGGAGAGATATCTGGGGACTGTGGGAGAGTGCCGATGGGGAAGGCAGTATAGATATAAGTGGGATGTTCTTTTTGAAACACACAAAAATTTAATAGAGAATTTACCAAAAATTGACTTATTGAGTTTTTCAATTCCATCTACATTTCAAACTGTTTTCTTCTGTATTTCTATATCCCGGCCTGAATTCTCCTTTCAAGCCATGAATTGTCTTTATCATTTAATTTAACCATATATTCATATTTTTATATTTAATTGATCTTCAGTCAAAAGCTTTTCCTTATTGTCTTTGAGTTGTGTGTTCTTTAAATTGGTAGAATTCTTTGGTCATATGTTAGGCCATTTTCCTCAATTCTGTACCTTAAGATTCCTCTAGATAGTTCTTACTATAGGACACTTGTATAGGACTCCTGGGTTTTAGTGGGAGCATAATAATTTCTTTTTTAATATTCATAATTTGTGGCTTGGATTTGTATGTTAATTTCTTTGCTTTTGATTCTGGTATAAAACTTAGGTCAGACTTTGTTGAATTGAAGTTTGATTTTGTTTGTGTTTTTGTTGTGGCTTGGTTGCTTTCTGGTCAGGTATGAAGAGATATTTGATCTTGGCTTCTGTTTCTCTCTTTTTATATTGCATTGAAAGGGTGACAAGATAGACTCAGGCCAGCTAATCAGGAACTCCCCTGGAGGCTAAATGAGTTAATCAATTCTTCTTCAGCAGCCTCAGCAGATGGGCCAAGACCCAAGGAGATCAGATGGGAGCAGAACTTGGCAGTCCTTACTAGTTGAAGGTAATACCCTTTTGCTGAAGACAGTGGATACTTGGACCTTTGTCTTAGAGTCATCAAGCTGAAACTGATGTGGAAGCCTCTTTTCTGAATCCCCTTCCTGTATCAGAAGATACAATGCAAGCTTCCAAGAGAGAAAAACAGTTAATGATCCTTCCAAGAGGTAAATTCTATGAGCCACCACAATGAATGACCCAGTGAATTATCTCTCTTGGTGCAACAGTGGTACTTTTATCTCACATCCAAGGGTCAGGATAACCTCTTACTACATTCTAAATATACATTCTTATATTTACAAACAAGTGTACTTGTAACCACTTATGAATGAACCATTGTTTTGCAACACATGGAGACTACCACAAAGTTCCACAACTGGTCAGATGCAGAGAATAAGTGTATGTGAGATACGCAGCCCTAAGTGACATATCTACAATGCAAGCTGAGCGTTAGATCAGTAGGGGGCGGGGGTACTAAATATGGTCCCAAAGCAGGCAGATGGGCACAGCTGCTCTTTGGCAGCCTCAAAGAGACAGGACAAAGGTCAAAGGACAGCAGATGGGAATAACCCTGAACAGGATCATACTAACCAGCAGGCAAGTCTTGAGCCCTGGTGCACTATGAGGGACTAGAGATGGCCCCAGTACAGAGTCATGAGTGCAGTGTAATTTAACTCCCCCCAGTGAGTCAGGTGCTCTCAAGCAACCTCAGAATGACAGGGCCAAGGCCCAAGGAGAGGAGAAAATTAAATCTAATTAAATGTTTGGTACTATAATGTTTTCAAAAATAAAGCAATAAAACCATTTTACTTTTTAGCATTCAAGAAATTGAATAATTGAAATAATTTTAAAAATTATTTTTGTCAGATGCTATTGGCCTACACATGTGGGAAACAACCATCTGTGTCCATCATAAAATATGCCAGTCTAGTTATCAGCAATGTTTACATATTTTGTTCTTTTAAAATTTAATCCCCCAAATAAATACATTAATTATTATGTAGTCACCATCGGTTGTAAAAAGAAGCAGAATTCCGCAACTGGTCAGACACAGAGAATATATGACTGAGAGATGTCCCGTTCTAGGTGACACATCTACAGCTGAACCTGTATACCTAAGGCTTATGGAACATAGCAGAATGACGGCAGAGAGAAAACGAATCTATTTCTCACTCTCACCAATGAAGTTTCCTTAAACAACATAGTGCTATGCACACTGACGGTCACAACTGGCCAAGTTTTAACGAATAATAGACTGCAGAGTGTAGGTCCCTGGACTGGAGTCCTATATTAAAACTCACTCTCCTATGGCTAAGGATCATTGAGGAAGAGGGAACAGAAAGACTAAGATACAGGACTGGTTCATGAACTCAGGGAAAGAGGCTTTCAGGCCACTGGAAACTTGCAAATGCGAACTTGTGGAAATGGTGGCGTGGAGCACAGGCCCTATGCCGACTCAGACAACACCCCAGAGATCAAGAGAAAGCAGTGAGAGGCCAGACACAGGCTAAAAACACTTAGAGACTAATTACTACTGGGAGAGGGAGAGTATGCCCTACTTATGATCTCTAGATAACCTGAGCAGACTCCAGTGGATGAATTTGCACTAAAGGATATCTGGGCACAAATGCTTGATTAGATAGGACTTAACATGTATGGCAGAATACATGAGGTCAGGTGGGTGGTTTGGGGAACTGGTGGGAGAGGAGGTATAAATTTGATCAAGAACTGTTAAATGAAAAGTATAAAAGTTCAACAGACTTTTAGAAAAGGTGTTACCACAAAAAATATACTAAATTCAATGTCTTTAATTTCTTTTAAAATATTTTATTAGTTTTATTTTATGTGTATGAGTGTTTTTTCTGCATGTATGCAAGTGAACCATGCGCATGTGTTGCCCATGAAGGTTAGAAAGGGGAGCAGGTCCCCTGTAATTGAAGTCACAGATGGTTATCAGCTGCCATGTAGGTACTGGAAATTTAACCCATGTCTTCTGGAAGAACAGCAAGTACTGACTGCTGAACCAGCTCTCAATTCCAATATTTTAATTTCTTGCAATGTTCCAAACATTTGTAGTATTTGGATAATCAATATTTTCTCATTGACATTTTCACTGTCTGCTACAATGCTGAAATTTTCAAAGTAATTCAAAGAATCCTACTTGATGTTCTCTATCTATGGGTGGCTAATTTCATATCTCTATAGGTTATAGAATTTAAATATTAGATTTGGTACTGCACTTTAATACAATGAAGTCACTTACCATTTGGAAAGGGTAAAATATAGATATTGTTTTTTAATGAATCTATGATTTGATTCATCTATGATTTTGATTACAAAGCTTCATTTCTATATATACATTGAATTAGAAATGAAATAGCCTTATTTTACTCCTCATAATCAGGAGATGCACAGTTTTATGATATGTGATTTCCTTTTTCTTATGTTATGATTTGAAACTTACTTCAGGGTCTTATTTCTTTACTTTGTATATAGTAATTTAAATATATTTTTAATAATTCTTTAGTAATTTCATACAATGTATTTTGATGACATTCACCCCCCCATCTACTCCCAGACCCTCCTCCCTTTGTGATCCACCAAAGCCTGTGTCCTAAGTTTTTTCATAAACCCATTGAATCTCATTTGTGCTATCCATATGCCCCTAGCATGTCACCATGTGCAAGAGAGTAGTTTTATATTGAATAAAACACATTTGACCGATTTCTAGGTTTTATTTTTAACTCATTTTTATTGCTTCTATGAATTCTGAACTAAGCACCTAAAATTCTGCTATTTACACATATGGATTTGAAGCAACATATATTTAAATGTTGTTTGTCCAATAAATGCCTTACATAAAAAATCTGGTCAGCTGCAAATCATTTTATTAGTAGCAATATGTGCATCTCCTTAGAAATTTACATCATGTGGTCATTTGAAGTAATTACAAAACTTCTTTCTGCAATATGAATTGTAGCCTAATTAAACTAGCCTCGGGGAAGCCACAGTAGTGATGCTAGATAAGCAGCATTGCCTCAAATTCCCCAAATACTACTATATTTTTCTTAACTTTGCTGATTCTGTGTGTTTTCTGCCAACTTAACTTTTTCATATTTTAATATGACTCAATACTAGAGTAAAATCCTTAATAGGCTTAAAGTCAGCATAGGCCTTCTTTGAAATATGAGAAGGCACGTAATTTGCAAAAAAATAGTATAAATAGCAATAAAAATAATCATTTTATGAATAGGGATAAATTTATAATTATATGCTTGGTGTCTTTTGTTCAATATACATTAATAAGGTTAGACACATATTAATTCAATGACTTTCAAGACTTTAAGACACTGCCACATAGATGTGCAAATTTATGTCTGTGTAAACATAGCTTTTACTGAGTATTTATTTTCCAAAACCAGCAGTTTAGACAGTTCTAAGGAGGGTTAGGAATTGTTAACTATTTCTCTTCAAAGTGACTTGAGGCAGGGAAATACTAGATTTGAAAGTGATCTTATATTATCTAGTATATCCTTGACCTTTTCAGTGATGCTTTAGCTCCATTCTCCATAGCGCCATTTTAAGAAGTCTTGAATATTAACTTTATAATCAGTGCTACTGTGAGAAAGATAGATTTCCTTATAAAACATTTCATGTGTTAATCTCATCTTCAAAGGATACACTTCGTTGTTGAGTTTCATTTGAAGAACTGAAAATTATTCAAGATATTAAGAACCAATTTAATAAATTGGTTTTCATAAAATTTATGGAAGCTTTTATTCTCCTAATTCATTTGAAACCAAAACGTGCCTTTCAGTATTAATCATTAGAAGATTAAATCCAGTCGTGATCAGCATTTACAATATTAGACTAAGATAATTTAGTATTCAGTTAATAAGTACACACAGATACCCTGCATGTATATCTTATGATTTCTGTAAAAACTTAGCAAGGTATTTTAAATATTTAAAAGGTCATGACTCTACTTTTTCCTATGGATAAAGTAAAACTTTGTAAAGGAAAATACTATGCAATATTTTATTTCTAAACAAAGAGTATTCAGATACTTTAGTCACAGTTTCAACATAAAAAAAAACTTATTTAAAATTATATTTTAAGGCTGCTTAGATAGTGCAATGGATACAGACACTTGTGCACAGACAGACTGATGATCTGAGTTCAATTCCTGTGTCAAAGAAATTATCACGAGAGATCTGACTTTCAGAAGTTGTCCTCTGACCTCACAGGAGTGCTATGGCATGCACATAAACATATAGGCATATTTAAATTAATTAATTTAATTTTTAAAAGTAAAATAAAATTCAGTATTAATTTCAATTTTACTAATCATGTATGTAGGTAATTATTACATAAATAGAGATGAACCTTATTTTATAACAAGTACTGAAAACTTTTTGTTCTGTGTATTTTGAAGTATCCAATGGCTAATTTTTCTGCATTAAAAGCATGAATGTGCACTAACATGAAGTGTTGATTTATAAACAAAACATTATTTAATTTTTAGTTTTTTCATAAGTCCCTCTCTAATTTCAATTAACACTTCATTCAAATTTCTCTTGGTGTAAGCTAATGTGAAAGAAGAAAAGTCTATGATTTAAAGATGAAGGTGTAGATTGTTCAAAATCCGAGGGGCTAGGAGCTAGCCATATGTTTAGATAGGTAGTTACATAAGACCAGTGGTGACAAATAGTTCCTCAGCAAAAGTTGGAACTTACGTCCCAATTCCTCACTTCCATTCTGGGATTTTATATGACTTGAACTTCCATGGGCCTTGTGCATTCAGTTATGATTGTTGGAATTACATATAAGTAACGTCTCAAATATCTGGAAAATAAATTTCTTTTGTGGTTATCAACCTCTGGCTCTTGCAATCATTCCACCCCCTCTTCAACAATTAACCTTGGACCTTGGGTGGCAAAGTTTAATATAGATGTACTATTCAGGGATAAGCATGCCAAAGTCTCTTATCCTCTGCACTTTGAGCAATGTGACTTTCTGGTTTAACCACCATATGTTTCATGAAGTCACTTCATATGTGTGTTTTGAGAGATCAATTCATATTCTTTTTGCACCATTATCTGCAATGTTCCCTGTGCTTTATGTGTGTACAGGTTGCATTGTAGATATGTCACTTAGGGCTATGCATCTCACATACACTTATTCTCTGCATCTGACCGGTTGTGGAACTTTGTGGTAGTCTGCATGTGTTGCAAAACAGTGGTTCGTTCATAAGTGGTTACAAGTACACTTGTTTGTAAATATAAAGATGTATATTTAGAATGTAGTAAGAGATTACTCTGACCCTTGGATGTGAGATAAAAGTACCACTGTTGCACCAAGAGAGATAATTCACTGGGTCATTCATTGTGGTGGCTCATAGAATTTACCTCTTGGAAGGATCATTAACTGTTTTTCTCCCTTGGAAGTTTGCATTGTATCTTCTGATACAAGAAGGGGAGTCAGAAAAGAGGCTTCCACATCAGTTTCAGCTTGATGACTCCAAGACAAAGTTCTAAGTATCCACTGTCTTCAGCAAAAGGGTTTTTCTTCAAGTTTAGGTAGGCAAGCAAGAACTGTCAATAGTCTAAGTTATTTTGGGTGTCTACAATTACTCGGACTAAGAACTTGAAGAAATACTTGCCTTGTCTGACATCACATTTTTAGCTATGCATCCTTCAGCTCTTCGTGTGCATTTATAAGTATATTTTATGTATGTTGTTCAGTAGATTTTGAACTAATAGATTTCCCTCTGGCTTTTCATATTACCTAAGCATTATTTATCTCTCCACTCTCTCCCTCTCCATAGAAATCCCTTTATGCGCTCAAGTTAGAGTAGCTCCATTTTCCCTATTCTCTGACTCCTGCAGTTATGCCAGCATATATACCCATATGTAAGGATATAAAACTATGATCTAATCCATAAATGGGGAAAAATGCATCCCTTAATTTCTGTGTTTGTGTTCTTGACTTCGTGTGAGTTTCTCTGCAAATTTCATGACTTGGTTTATTTTAGCACTGAATAGAACAGCATTATGTAGTGGTATCACATTCACATTTATCTATTATTCTGTGGAGGAACTTTCAGTTTGTTTTTACATTCTAGCTATTGTGAAAGGAGCAGCAACAAACACTGCTGGGCAAGTATCTGTGTAGTGAGATCCCAAGTCCTTGGAGTATTTGCCAAGGATCAGCGTAACCAGATCACATGGTAGACTTTTCTATATTTGGGATTTTAAAAAATTCATTGAATATATACATATATATATATCTATATCTATATCTATATCTATATATATATATATATACATTTCCTACAATATTTCTTCATCAACTTTAGAACCCTTTCCACATCCATCTGTCCTCATGCCCCACTGGATCTCATGTATTTCTCTATACATGGTACATCCAATCCAGTTAGGCATTTGTGCCCAAATGTCCTTTAGTGCAAATCAACCACTGGAGTCTGGTCAAGCTACCTAGAAGATCACAAGTAATGCATATTCTCCTTCTCCAAGCAGTACTCAGTCTCCAATAGTTCTCACTGTAGGTCCATTCTGGGCCCTTGTCTAATCTGAGATGGTGTGGATCCTGTGCTCAAGGCAACCATTGCTACAAGTTCACATGTACAAGCTTCCAGTGGCTTGAAAGCCTCTGCTTCCCTGAGTTCATGAACCAGCTCTGGCTCTTACAGACTTTCCATTCCCTCTTCTACAATAATCCCTGAGCTGTGGCTGGTTAAGCTTCAGTATAGGTGTTATATCCAGGGACACAGACTCTGCAGTCTCTTACTCTGTAAAACTTGGCCAGTTGTGTCCTTCTGCATCTTAGCACTATGTCCTTTAAGGAGGCTTCACTGATGAGAGTTGAAGGATGCATTAGTTTTCTCTCTACCCCTCATGCTCTTGTGTTCTATAAACCTTAGCTGTAGAGGTTGAACTGTAGATACACCACCTGGGACTTGGCATCTTGCAAATGTATATATTACATGTTTGACCAGTTGTGGAATTCTGCTGCAACCTCCATCTGTTGCAAAAAGAAGCTCCTTTGATAAGGGAGAAAATATGTTACTTGCTTTTCTTTGTGTTACTTCATTTAGTATAATACTCTCTAGTTCCATCCATTTACCTCCAAATTTCATTATGTCATCTTTTCTTTCTGCTGTGTAGAACTACCTTTTGTAAATGTGCCACATTGTCATTATCCATTTGTCAGTTGAGGGATATTTAGTTTCCTTCCATTTCTTAGCTATTGTGAAAAGAGCAGCAATAAATATGGATGTACAGGTATCTATACAATAGGATGAGTCCTTTGGGTATATGTCAAGGAGTGGTATTGCTGGATTGTATAGGAGATTCATTTTCAGTTTTTTGAGATTTCTCCACACTACTTTCCATAGTGGTTGGATGAACCTACTTCTCACCAGCAGTGAATGTGTGTTCCCCTTTCTCTACATCCTCTCCAGACTTTGGTGTCTTTTGTTCTCTTGATCTTAGCCAATGATACTGTGCTAAGACAGAATCTAAATTGTTTTTTATCTCCATTTCTTTAATTATTAAATGTGTTGAGCACTTTTTAAGGTGTTTCTTATTGATTTTTATTTCTTCACTTGAGAACTTTCTCTATAGGTCTACAGTCCATCCTTTTACTAGATCATTTATTTCCTTGTTTCTTTGTTTTTTGAATTCTTTGTATATTCTGGATATTAATCCTCTGTTGGATGTTCTCTGGTAAAGATTTTTTCTCACTCAGTGGAGTTCCTCTTTCCTTCCTTGGTTGTTTCATTTGCTGGAAAGAAGCTTTGTAGTTAAGGAGGCCCCACTTACTGATTGTCGACCTTAATGCCTGAGCAGCTGATATAAAATTTAGAAAGTCCTTTCCTACTTGTATATCTTGTAGGTTTCTGACTGTGTTTCCTTCCAGCAGTTTCAGAGTTTCAGGTTTGATATTAAGGTCTTGGATTCATTTGAAGTTGACTTAGTGCAGGGTGAAGGATAAGGGTCCAATTTCATTCTTCTACAGGTTGAGAGCCAGTTTTCCCAACACCATTTGTTGTAGATGTTGTCTTTCTTCTATTGTGGGTTCTTGCCATCTTTGTCCAGATATCAAGTGACTGAAATTGTTTGTAATCAGCAAGTGGCCGAAACTGCATGTAATCACGCTTATGTCTTCTATTATGTTCCATTTATCTACGCTTCTCTTTTTCTTTTTTTTACCAGTACCATGCAGGTTTTTTTTTTTTTTTTACTATAACTCTGTAATATAATCTTAGATCTGGTACTGTGGTCACCCTAGTGATGTTTTTTTTTTTTTTTTTTTTTTTTGCCCAAATTTGCTTTGCTTTGACTATCCAGGGTATTTTTCTTTTCTGTTTTGTTGTTGTTTGTTTTTGGCCTTTTTGAGACAAGGTCTCCCTGTATCCCCAGTAGAACTTGTTATGTAGACTATGCTCCCACAGAGATCCCTCTGCCTCCGTCTTCCTCCCAAGTGCTGGGAATAAAGGAGTGAACCACCGCATCTGCATAATCTGGGGTCTTTTGTGATTTCATATGAAATTTAGGATGATTTGAAATTTAGAATGATTTTTTTCTTGCTTTGTGAAAAATGTCATAGGTGTCTTGATAGGCATTGCATTGAATCTATAGATTGCTTTTAGTACATGGTCATTTTCATACTATTGATTCTACCAATCCATAAGCATTGTAGGTCTTTCCTTCTCCTAGTGTCTTCCTTTATCTCTTTTTTTTAAGATGTGAAATTTTTGTTGTAGAGATCTTTAATGTCTTTAGTTAGATTTTTTCCTAAATATTTTAATTTTTTGAGGTTATTATGGATGAGGAGGTTTCCTTGAATGCTTTTTTCTTATTGCTTGTTATTGGTGTTCTTCAGCCATTATTACTTCTTTATTTGAGAACTCTGTGTTCAGGTCCTTAACCCATCTTTTATTGGGTTGTTTATGATACTGTTCCTTCGTTTTTTTTTTTTTTTAATTCTTTGTATATTCTAGACATTAATCCTCAGTTTGATATGTAACAGGTATAGATTTTCTCCCACTCAGTGATTTTCTTCTTCACTTTCTTGATTGTTACTTTTGCTGTACAGAAGCTTTTTAGTTTTGTGAGATCTTGCTTGTTGAACTGCTTAGACTGCAGGGGAATCAAGGTTTAGTGGGCAATAACTGACTTTACCAGGATATTAAAGTGGGTCTGTGGCAGGTAAATCAGGGTGCCAGGGTCAAGGTAGCAATGGGATCTAAGAAACTGTGCTACAGAATTAAGCTATTTGGGGCCAGAAAGATAGTCCAGAGATCTGAGTGGAAGGCAGGAACTAGAGTGGGAGCCAAGGCTAGAATTGGGATAGAGTGCTGGGAGGGAGTGGAACTCCGCAGGCTGTGTGGTAATCAAGACCACTATTACTTTTGATTGTCCATTGTAATCTTACAGTAAAACCTCACTGTTGAAGACACCACATGCTTGGTTGCAGAATATAGAAAAAATAAATCTTAAAGAACAGGTAGCTCTCCCTTCTGGCTAACTTTCATAGTGGAGTGTACAACGTAACGTGCTGTGGGAAGACAGCGATCGATGGCTTTTACCAGGCCTAACCCTGTGAACAAAATAGTGAGTTGATAGGAAGGATGTACCAAATATAAGGTAAAATTTTGAGTAATTGTGAAGGTATTGTTGAAACAAAGAGTTCTAGTTTTGGAGCAGAAGATATTTATAGGAGATAGGTGGACTTATGCAAAGGCTCTTTCACTTCCAATGTAAATTTGTAATATAAATGTTTGACCATCTTATCCTTAAGTACATATTACCTAGTAACACTTATTCAAAATAACTCAAAACCATAACTAAAACTAAATCAGGGAGTAGATATTGTCAAGATACATACATATATGAAAATTTTAAAGGATGCACATTTTCCCAACAATCATTCTCACGAAAAATCATGAAGTTGCAATTTATTGACTGCCCCATAATAGGTAAAGTTATCTTGGAGAAAATGCTTGTTCTATGCATAGAGTGAGATTTTACATGTAGCATCTTGACACTGGAGAAACAGGACAAAATCTGTAGCTCAGTGGTAGAGCGCTTACTTAGCAGGTCTGAAACTCTGAGTTGATATTTAACATCAATAAAATAAAAGAAAACAAATGAGGAAACAAAACATAAACCAAAATGAAGGTAGTTCAAAGGACATATAGACTTTGATTACTTTAGTTTATGTAAAGAAATCTGAAGAGCAGTTGAAATCTGGGACAACCTGACCTTCACAGGAACCTTGGCTATAGTGGATTAATGAGCATTAGTAATTAATAAATTTGTTTAACTCCATGAGATCTTTGCATATCTCTAAAGAATCTAAATGGATATCTTCATCTTTAGAGAATGAAAGTAATTCTAGAAGACAATTATTTATGAAGACTTTTATTTACTATCTTGGTGTTTAAATGCATAATGAATTCATGGAATTATGCTTTATAGAAATACAATAAACTTAAAGCTAAAATTAAAATATGAACATTTGAAATATTTGTGAAGTTAATAAATCCTTGCATTGACTGACATTGTTCAAGTCAGCAAAGAGAGGCAGTGAGAAACGGAACCCCACATGGCAACTAACAACCATCTCTAATTCCAGAGATCTGAAGCCCTCTTCTGTCCTCCATGGGCACTGAGAAAAACAGGTGCACTTACACTCATGCAGACACAACACTCATACACATAAAAATTAAATTATTGTAGCAAATCAAAGTTAGAGAGAGTCAGAATCTAAAGACTGTGATTTAAGATGAAATAAAGTAATTATAAAACATGTATCTTATATCACTGTGAATTCAGATAATTGATAAAAACTAATTTGGAAAATAGACAAGTTAAATTGAATAAATTCAGTTGTTAGATATTTTATGAGATAAATGGTGGTTAATTTTGTTGAGATAATGATATTGTGTTGGCACTTAAAAACTGTCCTTTAAAACATTTAGCACAATACTTTTTAAAATATCTGCCGCATTGCATTGATTTTAGACAACCCAGATGAAAGGGATGTTGAAATAGTCATACACTGATCATGTAATGATGGCTGTTAAACCTGAGTGATGTGTCACTCTTCTCTATGTTTTTGGGTATGGACAAATAGTTCAATAATGTTAATTTCTGAAAAAAGAAAATAATGAAATAAATGAACTATGTCAATTTCTTACTAAAGAAAGGCTTACAAAATACTTAACACGGGGATTTAGAATTTTGACATTCTGAATTTATAGTCACTTACGAACTGAATCTGTGATGCACTGAGACAAGGTTCTATTTCTCTTTTGTTCCATTACTGAGAACAATGTCATGGTGTTGTTGCCAAATATCATTGAAGCATGATTTTTAAGCTGATGTTGCATATCTTGTGTCATCCATACACTGGTCATTTGAGAGCTTTGCTATAAAACAGAGTTATGGGAAGCTAGATATGTAGATCATATGTAGTTCAGTGGTAGAGTGCTAGCTTTGAATATATGAGACCCTAGAATCAATTCCAACTACAACAGAACTGGAAGAGGAGACACGTTATGAACATCTATCTCATTATATCTGGGTTAGTTCTTTGGAAACACAAGAAAAGTTAATGTTGCAATTCTGTTCCTTTGGCAAGGTGGTTTGAAGTGATTTTAACATTGATAAAATGGCGATAAAGCAGTTATGTGGGTTTAGAAACTGTCTGCTAGCTACACACAGTCATGCTGACTTGTAATCCCAGCATTTAGGAAACTAAGGCGGGAGCAGTCACCCTTATCCCAGACACCCTGGCATATGCAGTGAGAGTCTGTCACATACATACATGCACACACATATGCGCACAGAAACACAAAACCAAATCAAACCAAACAAATAACATTAAGAGAAAACTCCCAACTCACTCCATCACTCCATTGGCCACCATGTTTTACTAACTATTCCTTTTTCATATATGCTGAAATGAATTCAAATTAAAAGGGTACACTTGGTTAAAAGATTTAAACAAAAACATGTCCTACGTTGTTACACAAATAAATCTACTTCTGCTTAACAGACAAGGCAGTGTAATAGTTTGGCCTTCATACAACTCAACAGGTTATGAAAAGCAAGCAAATTACTTCATTTTATTGCATTCCAGCTTGTGGACAAGGAGATAGTATTGGGTCTGGCCAAATGGCACACATTCAGAAACCGACTCTCCATTTTACAGGCAGTCTCAATAGAGAAAATTTAATTACTTTCTCTTGGTTCTTCAGTTATATTATCACAAAAATGAAAATAATAGGAGTTCCCATAGTTAGGGTCACTGCAAAGTTAAAATGATAAGTTAGCATACTAAAAAATCTGACATAAAAGAAATGCTTAATAAATGCTATTCATTTTCATCACAATTAAATTGTTAGGAGATATCCTAAGAAGGTTTAACTTTTACACATTTGACCTAGGGGAAAAATAAAGAAGAATACTGAAAACGCTCAGAGTTGTCTATAAGCTTCACTAAGCTGAGAGAGGCACTGGGAGAGGGTGACAGGGACAAAGTCTTTCAGTCTTTTTTTTCCCCATAAGTTTCTTTTTCTATCTGTCATAAAAATGGTTACTGTCTACGGTTTGTGGAGAGGTTCATTTTCTCAGGCAACTAATTAAAGTGCAAGTAAATTTCGAACAGAGCAGAAAGGAACAGGCAAAGAAACTTTATTAAGATATGAATTTACACACTTGATAAACCCCCACTCAAATGTGCCACTACTGCACCAATACAGTTTACTTGCTGGGCCGGTCCTCTTTGTGGTTCATAGACTTTATAGCTGGATAAGATCATTGATTGGTTTCCTCCCTTGGAAACTTGCACAGTATCCTGAGACTGTGAGAGCTAGTCTTCAGGGAGGAGACTTCAAGGTCTGTTCAAACTCCATTATTCTATATCCTATGTCCCTAAAATATGCTGCTTTTTCAGCAATATGATCCAATTTTCAAGTTCTTGGCAGCAATAAAGGGCTCTGGCAATGGCCTGTATTATTTTGGCTGCCTTTTGAAAGATCCTAACAACTCAAAAGGAATTACATTGTCAGTATGATTTTTGATATATAACCTAGTGGTATACATATTCACTCATAAACGTGTGTATAAATGTATCTAATGTGTTACATATATGTATAAATGTATATGTAACAACAATAAGGAAGGAAGGGGGAAGGAAATTGAGATGGAGTAAGGGGGGTGTGAGGAGAAGGCTTTGAGAGGGCCTGGGAGGGATAGATATGTTGTAAGGACTACCCTTATATATCATGTTCACAAAAAATAAAATAAAATAAAAAGGAAAATACAAAAGAGATGAATGAGTGATTCCTTTCCCCAAACCCTCACCACTGTTCTGTGTCACTTGATCTGTTGATCTTAGGCATTCTTACTGAGGTAAGATGAAAACTTAGATTAGTTTTAATTTACATCTACCTAATTATGAAGGTTGTGAACACTTTAAAGACATTTTTTGACCCTCAGTCACTGCTGGTGAGATTTCAAACTGGTGAAACCACTGTGGAAACTAAATAAAGCTCTATTCCATTCCTTTGGTACACTCCCACCCTGTCCCCTGCCAGTCACCAGACCCCCCTACACCTGGTTCTCTGGACTAGCTTCCTAATTCAGACTACCTAAACACCCTCCTCAAGGGAGTGCACCCACCCTTTCTTCCTAGTCTCCTGATCAGCCTGACAGACCACCTGGCAAGTCAGATCCTTCCTCCTGAAACTCTATTCCAATCCTTTGGCTCACCCCGACCCTGTCTTCTGCCAGCTTTGGCCCCAGCCATGCTTCACTTCCTCCCCCTCAGATATCAGGCCTAGCTTCATAATCCAGGCTAGCTAAACTCTTTAAAATAGACTCTGCCTGCTTCTGATCTATCTAATACAGACCAATCCTCCTACTAACTTGACTAGCCTACTAACTGCCTTGTTCTACTAACTACCCAGACCAGTCTACCACCCTGAAGAAGTTGAAACACATATCAATTAATTTTCCATTTCCAAACAAAAAGCAACCAGGCTATACAAACAATATAAACAAAACAGAACCTAAATTAAAAGAAAAACAGAGTGGAAGTTCCTATTAGACACATGATCAACAAAAGACAGTCATACGCACAGAAACACAAATAGTATGAAAAACCATAAAAATATTTTCACAACACAATCCGATAATCTTACAGAAATGGACTCCAATGAGAAACCACCCTAAGGAACACAAGGACAGAGAATTTAAAATAACAATCATAAACATGATCACAGAAATTATCACAGACAACTCAAAGAAGTCAGAGGAAAGACATATGCTTGTGATGGCAGTCCATGAATATAAAAATATATGGCTTAATAAAATATCAAAACCAATTCAAGACTTGAAAAGTTAATTCACAAAATAATAAAAATATTAAAGAAAATCTAGATGGAAATGTACATGACACTAAAAAACTCAATAAGTCAATTGTAAGAAACAACAGAAAACATCACAAGCAGAGTAAATGAAACAAAAAACAGAATATCAAGACTGGATGACAAAGGTGAAGATTTGGACTGCTTAAACAAAGACTATGTAGAATTGACTAAACCAGAGCAATGGAATACTCAGGAAATGTGGGACAAAATAAAACAACAAAATCTACAGATTATAGGCATACAGGACAGAGAATAATCTCAAACCAAGGGTATTGAACAGATATTCAAGAGAATTATAAAAGAAAACTTGACTAAATTAAGGAAAGGCTTAACTACAGAGATTCAAGAAGCACATAGAACACCAAATAGACATGACTAGAACAGAAACTCCCCATGGCATATGATAGATAAACATCAAATGCACAGAACAAAGAGAGGGTAAAGAAAACTGCTAGAGAAAAACAACAAGTTACATATACAGGAAAATCCATCAGAATTACAACTGACTTTTCAATGAAAACTATGAAAGACAGAGAGCCTGGACAAATGTATACCCAGCTCTAAATGAATGTGGATGCCAACCCCGAATACTTAATCCAGAAAAACTATCTATCATGGTCAAATGGGAATGTAAAAATTTTCATGACTTGAATACGCTGAAAGAATTCATGTCCACCAAACTATTCATGAAGAAATTTCTCAAAGCAATACAAAGAACAGAAAAAAGGAATGAGTACACACAAGATACTATAGAAAGAAAACAAAGAAGGTATAATGACAGAAATACAAAATAGGGCTACAAACACAAAGAAATTAAAACGAAAGTACCCAATACACATCTTTTAATCATAACACTAAATATCAATGACATCAACACCTTTGTCAAAGGACACAGACTAGCACAATGGATCAAGAAAGAAAACACATCTTTCTATTGTCTTCAAGAAACTCTTTCAAGGATAGACACTACCTTAGGGTGAAAGAATCGAAAAAAAAATATTCTAAGCAAATGGCTGTAAGAAGCAAGCAAGTGTTGTAAATATAATATCTGACAAAATAGATTTAAAATTAAAACTAATCAGAAGAGATGAAAAAGATCACTTCATTCTAATCAAAGGAACAATTGATCAAGAAGATATTACAATCATGAATACATATGCACCAAACTCTGGAGCACCCAATTTCATAAAAGTAGTACTCCAGAACTATAAAACACAGATTAACCCTAACTTAATAATAGTAGCTGATTCAATCAATACCCCACTATCATCAATAGATAGGTCAACTGGACAAAGAATAAAACAGAGAGACATTGGAATTAAATGACATCTTATACAAACTTAATCTAACAGACATCTACAGAATATTCTACCCAAATACCAAAGAATATACTTTCTATTCAGTAGTCAATGCAAATTTTTTTCCCTAAAATTGACCACATTCTGGGATACAAAACACATCACAAATACAAAATAACTGAATTAATTTCATGAATTCTATCAGACGACACTGCAGTAAAGACTATAATTACCTGAAACAAGAAGCTATAGTAACTACAGAAATCATGGGGTTAAGCAATACATTTCTGAATGATAAAAGGGTTAAAGAAGAAATTAAGAATAAAATAAAATTATTCTTGCATGAAATTGAGAATACAACACAGAAAAATATCTGGGATACTTTAAAAGCAGCCCTAAAAGGGAAGTTTATACCTTTTAGTGAGCACATTAAAAAATATAGCACGTGTGAGTGATTTAACAGTACAACTCAAGACTCTGGAAAGTCAAGAAGAAAACCAACCCTAAACCTAGTAGACAAGAAGAAATAACAAAAATCAGAGGAGAAATTAATGAAATAGAAACAAAGAAAACAATGCAAAAAGATCAATCAGTCTAAGATATGGTTCTTTGAAAAGTAAAACAAGATAGACAGACCCTGTATTAATGTGCTTTCTGTTTCTGTGATAGCAGCACCCACCAAGGGAACTTATAAAAAGAAGAGTTTTTTTAGCTTACAGTTTCAAAGGTGCAAGAGTCCATTAAAGCGGGAAGGTATGGCAGAAGAGGTGGCTACAGCAAACACAGCAGCTACATCCTCAAGCAGACTCCGGAAGCAGAGAGCAACTGGAGATCCTGCAAGGCTTAAGAACTCTTTAAGCTTACCGCCAGTGATATGCTCCCTCCTGAAACAGTGCCACTAACTGGGGACAAAATGTCCAAATACTTAGAGCCTATGGGGGACATTCTCATTCAAATCACCACAGACCCTTAGCTTAGTTAACCAAAAGGAAGAAGAGCAAATCCATATAAACAAAATCAGAGATGAAAAGAGAAAGATGACAACAGACACAGGAAATTCAGAACATTTCAGGGAATACTTAAAAAATCTATACTCCATTAAATGTGAAAATCTAAAAAAAAATATATGGATTTTTAAAATCATGGACACCACCAAAGTTAAACCAAGGAGAGACTGACAGTTTAAACAGACCCATAGCAAATAAGGAAATAAATTCAAAATGACCTGATTAAAAAAAAGTCCAAGCCCAGATGGATTCACGGCAGAATTCTACCAGACATCCAAAGGAGATCTGCAACCAATATTGTTTTAATTCCTTAAAAATATAGATACCGATGGAGAAGTCTTAAACACCAACACAAAGAGAACAGAAATACAAAAATATAGGCTCATATCCCTAATGAATATAGATACAAAGATGCTCAACAAAATTCTCCCAAAACACATATAGAGACACATCAACTGGATCATGTACCATCATCAAGTAGACTTTATTCCAAAGATGCAGGGAAGGTTCAATACACATAAGTCAATAAATGCAATAAAACATAAATGTTTTTAAATACAAAAAACACATGGTCATCTCAATAGATGCAGAGAAGGCTTTTGACACATCAAACATGTATTCATGTTACAAGTTGCAGAGGGAATTGATCAGGAGGGAACATACTTCAACAGAATTAAAGCTATATACAACAAACCCAAAGCCAACATCATTGTTACTGGAGAATAACTGGAAGCATTCCCATGAAACAGGAGCCAGACCTGGCTTTCCACTATCTAAACTCTTTATCAATATAGTGCTTGAAATTCTTGCAAGAGCAATAAAACAGGAGAACAAAATCAATGAAGTACTAATTAGAAAAGAAGAGGAAAGTTATCTGTATTCATACATGACATGATATCATACACAAGAGATTCCAAAATTCCCACCAAGAAACTGTAGAAATCATTAACATTTTCAGTAAAATGGTAGGATATAAAATTAACTTAAAAGTCTGTAGACTTTCTATATACCAATAACAAGATTCATAAAAAAAGAATGCTTTTTTTCTGAAAGGAAAGGGAACCCTCCCATTGACAATAACCTAAAAAATATGAAATATTAGGAATAATCCTAACTAAAAACATTAAAAAGATCTACAATGAAGATTTCAAATCATTAAAGAAAGAGATAGAGGGAGGTACTAGGAAATGGAAGGTGCTACCATGCTCATGGACTGGTGGGATCAATATCATGAAAATGACCACCTTACCAATCAAAATACTCACATTATTCAGAGAATGAGAAAAAATTCCTAAAATTCCTATGGGATCACAAAAGATTCCAGATAGCCAAAGTAATTTGGGGCATAAAGAACAATGTTAAGGGGATCACCATATCAGACCTCAGATTTTATTACAGAGCTATAGTCATAAAAACATGATGGCATTTCACAAAAAGAGAAATGTAGACCAATGGAACATAATAGAAGACCCAAACATGAGTACATGAAGTTTCAGCCACCTGATATTTGACAAAGGTTCCAAGAACACACAATGGAGGAAAGACAGCATCTGCAACAAATGGTGCTGGCAAAACTGGATCTCCACTTGTAGAAGAATGAAATTGAACCTTATCTTTCACCCTGCACAAAAGTTAACTCCAAATGGATCAAATATCTCAATATAAAAGCTCAAACTGAAAATGCTAGAAGAAAACATAGGCACTGCCTTTCAAAATATAGGTGTAGGATAGGACTTTCTAAATTGGATATGAGCTGCTCAGGCATTAAAGTCAACAATCAATATGTGGGACCTTAGTAAGGAACAAATCTTCTGTACAGCAAATGAAACAACCAAGGAAGGGAAGACACATTCCACTGAGTGGGAGAAAATCTTTACCAGCTGCATATTTGACAAAAGAGTAATATCCAGAATACACAAATAATTCAGAAAAAGAAGAAAATAAGCAACCCAGTAAACAGATGGGCTACATAGCTGAAGAGAGTTCTCAGATAAAGAAACAAAAACGTCTAAGAAGCACCTTAAAAAGTGTTCAGCATCTGGAGCAATTAGAGAAATACAGATAAAAACCAATGTAAGATTCTATCTCACTCAAGTCAGACTGGCTAAGATCAAGACAATGAAGACACCAAATGCTGGAGAGGATGTGGAATGCTAATTTACTGCTGGTGGGAATGTAAACTCATGCAACCCTGAGGAAAGCAGTGTGGAGAACTCTGAAAAGACTAAAAGTTACTGTCATTGGTCCCCATTATACCACTCCTTGGCCTATACCCAAAGAACTAATCCTATTGTAGAGATATGTGTGCATCCAGGTTTATTTCTGCTCTCTTCACAGTAGCTAACAAATGGAAACAACTTAATGTCCCTCAGCTGACGAATGGATAATGAAAATGTGGTACATTTATACAATGAAGTTCTACTCAGCACTAAGAAAAAATGAAATAATGAAATTTTCAGGCAAATGAATGGAACTAGACAGTGTTATAATAAGTGAAGTGACACAAACAGAAAAATAAGCAGCCTATGCACTCCTTCATTTGTGGATTGGAGCACTACTCCCCTATATTTGAGTGTAGATCCAGATTTAACACCAGGAGCCAGGAAAAGAGAAAGTTTGCAGGGAGGTAAAGGAGAAAAAGAACCCCCAAAAGGGAGATAGCAGGGAACAGATGTCACCAGGCTGGAAGCTGTGGAAGTTGGAGTGTTTGGCAGGAAGGTGAGGAGTCAGAGTTATGCTGTGTGTGGGGTTAGGAATCCGGAGAAAGGGGATTGAGGGATGCTGGTGTTAATGGGGAGACGGAGGGGATAATTCAGGTGCTGGGGCTGGGAAGTGAGGATGGAGGTCACACAGGTGGACAGGGAGCAGAGATGATTGAAGCTTGGGGGGCTAAGGAGCTCAGAGGGAAATGTATGCCACCTAAAACCACTGAGAAATGCACAAACCTTGTGTAAACATTAGTACTCTCTCTCTCTCTCTCTCTCTCTCTCTCTCTCTCTCTCTATATATATATATATATATATATATATATATATATATATATATATATATATATATACATAAAAATAGACTCCCTAAATAATACAGGCTATTGCTGAAGTTTTGGTTATTGCTGAGAAGGAGAAGATAATACCCTACTGCTGAAGACAGGACATACTTGGGAAACAGGACTTGGAGCAGTGTTGCAGGCACTGACCTGGAAGCTTTCTACATGAAGTGCTAAGGGGGAAAATCAATCAAGGTTCCAACCCAACCCTAAATTCTCGTACGTGTACCAACTCGCATAGCATAGTTCCTCTATTGGTGCAGTAGAGGAACTCTCATCTGGGAGGTAATTAACAGCTGTCTAATTGACCTTAAAACAATCTCAATGGGAGTGAACTTAGTCAAATACAGAGGACTAGAGGGGCATAGATCCTAGAGAGAACACTATCTCTGTCATATCTCTAGAGATATGAAATTTCTTGTCATATGCCAAATATGGAACCTTGCATTTACAAACATACAGTACACCATTCATCAACGAAGCTTCTTTTTGCAACACATGGAGGCTACAGAAGAACTCCACAACTGGTAAGATGCAGAGAATATATGACTGAGAAATGCCAATTCCTAGGTGACATATCTACAGTTGAATCTCTACAACTAAGGCTCATGGAAATAGCAGAATGAGGGATAGAGAAAAATAAAGCATCCCTCAACTCTCACTAGTGAACTTTCCTTAAAGAACGTATCAGATCCATACAGAAAGCCACAAGTGGCCAAATTTTATAGCATAAAGACTTCAGAATGTGTATCCCTGGATAGGACTCTGACATTGAACCTCATCCACTTATGGTTCAGGGATAATTTCAGAAGAGAGTGTAGAACGATTGCAAGATACAGGGTTGGCTCATGAATTTAAGAAAGCAGAAACTTTCAGGGTACTAGAAGCTAAACATGTGAAATGATGGCAATGTTGGCACTGATCATAGGAAAGACACCAACTCAAATTAGACAAGTCCCCAGAGTGGAGTGATAGAAAGTGGTGACTGACCAGACCTAGACTGAGAACCATTGGAGACTGAGTACTACTGGGAGAGTGAGCGTGTGCCTTTCTTACTTCTTTCTATCTTTAGATAGCCTGACCAGACTCAGTCTATGAATATGCACTAAAGGGCATCTAGGCACTAATGCTTGACTAGGAGAACTCAACATCTATGAAAGAATACATGAAGTCCTGTGGGAGTTCAGGGAGATGGATGGGGGAAGGGGCCTAAATTTGATTAAGAACTCTTGTGTCAAACATATCAAAATAAAAATAAAAAATAAAATAAAATAAATTAATAAAAAAATTTTAAAGTGGTCAGATCCCTAGAAATTAGAGAAATGCAGGTCTAAACCCCTTTAAGATATCATTTTATGCCATTCAGACTGGCCAAGATCAAGAAAACAAAAGATACCAAATGTTGGCCAGGATGTAGAGAAAGGGAGAGCTTGTTCACTGCTGATGGGAATGAAAACATGCATAAACCACATATATCTTTGTAATCTGACCCATAAGTATTAAAATTAGTCAGTAATACCCTTTTATTTTCAAATATTGCAACCCAATATCACTGGTAATATGGTAATTAAATGTTCATCTATCAGTACTTACCTATTTATGAAATGGGGTAATTACTAACAATAAATATCTCAGGCCATTATCCTGTTTCCCATTAGCTACACTCTAAATATTTTTTTAAAAAATGTAAGAGTCCCTGTGACATGGTTGTGCATTTAAGTGCTTTCTTCTACAATAAGGAAAGCCAATGCTCATTAATCAAGTTAATGAGGTGGATCCTAGCATTTGTTCATCTTCCCTCTGAACATCATCTCAACTTTCTGCTCTGAAGAAAGAAATGTGCAGTTTTGATTGATTTATCAGGGGAGAGAGTAGCACCTATCAAAATTTGGGAGCGAAAGAGTCATGAACCTATGCATACTTGGCTTATCTGGAGTGAAGAAACATTTCAGGGTGGGTATTCTGCAAAAGAAGAGCAGTTGAACCCTTTTGAAGAGCACCATTGCTAAACATAGAGGATACATATGATTTTTCATTATTTTATCTCATTGAAAAGATATTGTGTGACTAACCTTTAGAAGCAATAACAAAACTTCAGTGCTCAAAAATTAAGTGGGACTAAGAATTCATAAAAAAGAACTATCTTTTTTTTTTGCATTGAAGATATAAGCAAGCAGCCCAGAAAAAAAAAATGTCTCTAACCTACTCAAAACAGACATCTCACAACATAAATGTTTTATAACATTTGATTTTCATGCTCAACTTTTGAAGTATATAATCTTAACATGTATATTCTGAAACATCTTCTAGATAAGGCCTTAGCAACCTCTCCTTTTTGAAATTAGCTGAGGACACTGATCTAGCTTCTATTTTAAATAGTCTTGTAATGTATTTTATCAAGCTTGGTTTATCTTCTCCAGTAAATTAATGCTCTCATTTTCTCTCCTGTCACACAGTCATTAGGCCTCTGAAACAATCACTTGAGACTTCATCAAATGTCCAACTAATTATAATCTCTGAGTGAGATGGCCTCCTCTGGAATATGTATCACTGAGGAAAGTCAGAAATTTCTCTCAGGTTGCTGTGAAGTACCCACACTCTCTCCAGATCTCCGTTGAGAATGCTTCATCCACCAGGGGATATAATCAATATTTAGATGTAGGTGAACTAAGTGAGCTCCAAAGTCTCCTCAAAACTATTTTCTAGAATTAGAAATCATGCTTTTGTCTCTAAGTCTTCTCTCCATAGCATACTCACCTCAGATGCCAGAAGCACTATGGGGTCCAAAGAAATTTTCAGCGCATTGGTGTTTTGCACTCAGAGATGCCATTAGCTTACAATTTGAATGCTCGATCTTGGGTACCAAGCACCATAACTTCCAAAATATATTCTATGTATTGTTTTCTAATATTGGGGATTGAAGCCACGGATGTGTGTGCTAGGAAAATACTCCACCAATGAGCTACAACTCTGGCTACAAGGTAGAGTGAGTGCTTTTTAACTGGAAAGAAGGATTGGAGAATAACTTCAAAGATAGGATACTAAAATTGACTATTTAACCTGATTTGTTAGGTACAATGGCCAAAAAAGCCAATTACCTGAAATCAATTGCCTTTTGAAGCAAGGAATTCACAACTATCAGCATAAGAGAAATAAGAAATATAGGAAAGTAAAGGTGATGCCTAGTTCTTCTTCCACTGGAACACTTAAAGAGTGAAAATGTTGACACTAGTTTGAAATTATCTAGCTGAAGTAGGCAGCCAAATAAGTTTCTGAGTTTCCACTGTGGAGTTCCAAATCCCTCCAGTATTCATCAACACTTTGCATGTGAGGAGAAAGGGCTCCTAGTTTCTGCAAGATAAGATTCAAAATGCAGTTTTCCTTTCCTTATTTTTCATCCACTCCCTGAATGTGCTTTTGCAATTTTCTGTTGAGAATTTACACTTGAGGGTGAAAGTATGTTCAATTTGAGATTTCCCTTCAGCAAAAAATGGCTTAAATGGTATTTCTTCTCCCATGCTGCAATAATCTTTATGACAGATAAATGGGAACTTCAATGTCTTGAGAAAACGCAATATGCCAGGCATTTTTGCATGTTAACTCGTAATTCCCCTCAAAATGCTCTATGAGGTGAGCATTGTTTTCATCACAATTTTACACTTGAGGAATTTAAGGCTTATATATGTTAAATAACTTGTCTGGGATCACAAATTTTAAGTGAAATACAGTGGGTCGTCTTATTTTCTAAGCATCGCTTAATACTTCATTCATCCTCCTTGTTACTCGTAACATTCTTTTATCCTGGGCACTTCCTGGCTGCTACTTTGACAAACTGTTTGTGTTGTCCTTATGAATTTTAAACAAAGAGATATGATGCATTCATGCACCGAAGTGAACACAGGCCAACACAGGACTGGCCTCTGGCCAAGTTGGAGTGACAAGGATGTGGAAACCCAAGTAACTGAAGCGGCACAAAACTGGGGCGAATGCATTTGAGAATGACGTGAGAATGTGAGTTAAGAATCAGCCGCCCAGGGACACACCGACTCCTTGAATTAGAAAGTTAAAACTGAGACTCAAGAAGAGCAAAAGTTGCTTTATGTCATCACTGACTCTACTTCTACAAATTTCATAGTTTGGAGCCCAGGTCCAAAGACTAAAGGCATTTTGCAGTAGATATTGGAAAGCAATAGTTTATACTTAGCAGAGTAGAAGCCTCTGTGATTAGTGAACGTATGAAAGAATCATAAAGAGAAGGGTACTTCTTTCCTTTTTGTTCTTGCTCTGTGAGTAAATCCCGAGTGGTAGTCATGTGAAACAAGAAGTTTGCTGTCTGTAAGCTACAGAGAGAACCTGTGTCAGATACTGAATATCCAGGCTTCTGAATTGTGGATTTCCAAATCTCTAAACATTGAAATATTTTGACAGTTCTTATCCTCAATATTTAACTGACCCCATTTTTTCCCTCCCTTAGGATTTGTTCAAAAGAAATTAAATATGTTTACAAACAGAATTTCATATTACTCATAGTACCTTATTTGTAAGAGTCTTCTTTACCAAAAGATAAACTCACAAACTAAAAAGAGGGTACTCATAAATAAACTTTAGGAATCAAAAGAAACACACAATAATTTATCACAAAATGTTGATAAATAGCAAATATTTTGCTTAAAATTGAAAAATTATAATATTTTACTATTCCATTAATAGTAAATTATGTGAAATAAAAATGAATCTATAGTCAGAAGGCCAGCTTCTACCCATTTATGGAATCAGTGGGAAATTTTGAGAAATAAAATATAGAAAGTATATTTTGGAAATGTATTTTGATGGCTATATCTGTTTTCTCAGATCATTTATTGAAAATATAAAAAATACATTCTTTATTGTGTTTAACGTCACACAATTAAATTTTACCATGATAAACCTCTTCAAAAAATTTTAAATGCAAAACTCAAAACTGAGTTTCATTATTTTGCTGCAAATTTCAATGTATTCTGTCAAGATGGCATCTCCTAGGTTGAGCTTAGACATGAGACTGAGTAGGATAGCAAAGATAGTTCCAGAACAACACAAAATAAAAGTTCTTTCCTGGACTTAAAGGTATCCTGTCTCATGATTTCATAAAAGGACATAATCAGGAAAACAAATGATTTTACTGGAAGTATAAATAAATTTTGGTGGGTGGCAAGCAAATTTTGGGCTTATCATCAATGTCTGCACGCTGAACTAGATGACACCCTTCAGAAGAAGGGTGAGATGGTGAAATCATTTTAGATACATTTCACTATTGTTTAGAAGCATTTAGTGCCTGCAAAATGATTTCTAAATTCTGCTACTTGACAAAAACCAAGGGGAAAAACTAACAAAACAGAAAAACAGGAAAGAGACTGTGAAATGTTGTCTTCTGGAAATAAAATGACTATAAAAGTCATGAACTCACAGTAGCTGTGCTTACGTGCCCAAGTGCTGCAAAAGATCAAAACAACCCAAATTCCAGCAGTGAATGGGAGAGTCTGTGCAGGTCCTATCACTCACTCCTGAGATATTGGCAGTTGATATCTGGTAAGGGAGGAAGAATATTTCTTTTTGAGGATAGTCCTGCTGGCTGTACCATGAATCTCTGGATGGTCATGCATCTATGCACTGCATAATTAAGCAGCACTAATTGGAATTAGTGGGTTATCATAAAAATAAAGACAAGAAGTTGGAAAAGGACATGTTGGGGTAGATAAGGAGAGAGATGGCATCTGATCATATTTCATTGTATAACTATATTAAATTCTCAAGAATAAGGCCAGGAATGGTGGCACACACCTTTAATCACAACACTCAGGAGGCACAAGTAAGCAGATAGATCTCTGTGAGACTGAAGACAGCATGGTTGACACAGAAGGTGGGACTATAGGTATACACTCCCCCAACAAAAGAAAAAAAAATAATGGAAATTATCGTATGTTCAGGCCATTAGTCATAATAAAATGTTGAGATTTTTATATTTATAATAATATTGCTGAATTTTTAGAAATTTCATACACTATATTTTCATCATATTTGATCCCCCTTCCCTAGTTTCACTGTTATATTTCATTATTCCCCGCAGCAGATTTCATGTAGTCTGTTATATATAAAAGTCCTTCAGTTTGGGTCCATCCACTGGAGCCTAGTTAACTACTTTAGTGTCACATCCTCAATGAATACCAGTTCTCTGTCTTTCAGCATTTATCAGTTGCCAATAGTCCCTCAGCTCAGCCTGAGGTTTATCAGTCACTTCTCCATGTCTATTCTGGGATTTTGTCCAGTTTGAACATGTGTGGGTCTTATGTCTGTTGTTTCCATTGCTGTCAGTTTTTATCAGTACCTTCTCAACTCTTGTGAAAAATTGTTTCTTTGTGGTCCATCACCTCTGCCTCCTAAAATCTTTCTTTAACGGATTTCTCAATGTTCTTCAAGACTTGCATGGCACTAGTTTGATATAAGTGTCCTATTCAGGGATAAGAAACCTGCGGTCTTTTATTCTCTGCATTTGTTCAGTTGTGACTTTCTGGATTAATCATCTCTTTCTTCAGAAATATTCACAGGTGAAAGTTGAAAGATGCATTAATATTATTTCTGTGCCCACTTATTTTGTATTCCCTGAGCCTTAAGTGTACAAGTCTCATTGCAAATGAATCATTTAGGACTTCTCATCTCACAGACATTTGTTCTCTGCAAAAACTCTGTAGTAGTCTCAATCTATGGCAAGAAGATGCTTCTTTGATGAGTGATTTCAGGTACAATTGTCTGTAAATGTAAGGATACATAATTTAGAATGTAGTAAGGAATTATGTTGGTTTAGGGATGTTCAAAATAGAGTTTTCTCTAGGATCCAGCTCTTCAGCTATGCATATTTGGGTACAGTACCCCATAGGAGTTCCCTCTCATTCAGCGGGCTTTAAATCCAACTAAACAGGTGTTGATACTACCAATATAAGTGTCACTATTGTTCCAATAGAGATTATTTGCTAGGAAAGAGATCATTGTGTTCCTAGACTTTGAAGCTGGATGGAATCAATGGTTGTTTGTCTCCCTTGGCAGTTTGCATAGTATCTTATGATACTATGAGAGCTTGTCTTCAGGGAGTAGGCTTCCAGGACACTTCTAGTTGGGTTGCTCCAAGGCCTACTTCCAAAGTATGTCTTGTCCCCAGCAATAGAGAATTACCTTCAAATGGAATGTGCATTTTTAAGTTAAAAAACCAATGAATTAATCTGATATTTGAAAATAGTATTATGAAATAATAATCCATATTATGGCTCAGAGGAAACATTTGCATTTTTGCATGCAGAATTACCAGTATGTTATTCTGAAATGGTACTGATATAATTATTGACAAAGTGGCTTAGTGTATTTTGTTGGTGCAATAGTGGCATTTTTATCTTGGGGACAATAATGGTTAATGGCTACCTAATTGGTCTTAAAGCCCACTCAATTGGAGGTAACTCATGTGTGGAATTGTCAAATACACATTTCAAATACACATTTCTGGAGAGGTTATAGATCTTAGAGAAATCCCCAAGGCTGTCACATCTCTAGACTCATGTAATTCCTTACTAAGTGTCAAATTTATGTTTTTATATTTACTGTCAAGTATTTCAGTTACACTCATCAGAGAAGCTTCTTTTGTACCAGATGGAGACTACCACAGAGTACCACAACAGGTCACACACAGACATTGTCTGTGAATTGCCCAGGCCTAAGCAACACATCTACAGTGAAACCACCTAAGACTCAGGAAACATAGAACAAGCGGTAAAGAAGAAACTAATGACACAAAGTTCACAAATGACCAAAGCATGGAGATTAGGGGTTTGTGGAATATGGGTCCCTGAACAGGACTCTCGTGTTAAATCTCACTCACCCAGGGATCAGGGACCCTTGCAGAAGAGGTGGCAGAAAGATTGTAAGAGCCAGTGAGGAGGTATGTAACCATATGGAAATAGAATCCTACAGCCTCCTGGGACCCTACTCATATGAACATACAGCAATGGTGTCAACATCCTCAAGACCCATGAAAACTCAGGCAGACAAAAACCCAGCATGGAACTGGGGAAATGGGCAGCAGATGCCAATCTTTACCGAAAAATTATTGACAACTGATAACTGTTGAGTACAGATGAGCTAATCTTCCTAAAGGGAGGAACTCTGTATAGGCTGACTAGACCTCAGTGGATGAACCTGCACTGAGGAACATTTGGAGACACTAACTTAACACAATAGACCTTAAAACAGATGAAAGAATGTATGGATTGCAGTTGGGAGGCCATAGGGGTGCTGGGGGGAAGGAAGCATAAGTATTATTAAGCTTGATTGAGATGTTCTGTGTGAAATACACAATGATTCAATAAAAAATTAAAAGTCATCTAGTGTATTTTAAATGGAGTTGGTATAGAGTCAAAATATCTCTTATACCTGTGTAATCTGTTAGGAAATATTCTACATAAATAGGATAGGTTAATTTTCAATATAAATCAAATATACATGAGTATGGAAATTGTGTTAAATGATTACTTTATGGTCATTAAGCATAACTTTCCTCAACATATTTTTACTTCCCTTTAATGTAATTCATATACACACAGAAGATGTTGTCACAAAACAAGAAACAAATGTGTTCAGCTGTATCTTTTATATTCTCTGAAAGGTGAGAAGTTAAGTTTTCCTTCATTAATTGCATTTTTATATGTGTATTTTTACTTGTGTGTGACAGATAATGTTTTTACAAATAATGAAATAGTATTGTAAGACAGTATGATACAGTAATGGTACAAACATGACTCTGCATTTTTAAAAATTCACAAAATTATGGAAAAAATATAAAGTAAGAGAAAATTAGGAGTATCGGGGTTCTAATTGCAAATTCAGAATATGACAATAAAATCTAACTAAATCTCATAAAGATTTATAGGGACCAAGTGTGAATTAAGTAACTCTGCAGTAGAGGATAAATTGAACTTCATATCAAATTTCACCCTAGTTTGAATGATTGTTCCACATGGGTTTTCAGATTACTAATTCAAAAGCTATTATGTTTATGAGAATTTAGATTAGAAAATGGATGGTGAATTTAGTGTTTCTCACTGTTGCCTTGGAATGTTGTTAAAAAGATTACAAATGGAAAAGTTGACACAGGTAATAATGATTAGAAGTTAGAAATATCTGTAACATGTCATTAGTTTTATATATATATATATATATGCTTATGTATACTTATAGAAATATATAGAAGTTTGCATATATTAATATATGATGTTTAGTATGTTATAGTAATGCATTATACACAATATACATATAATACACAATATATTATATGTTACTACAAAATACTAATATATTCATTATGTATTTCCATACTCTGTGAACTTAAAACCTAAAATCAATAACATCCTAATCGCCACTACCACACCTTGCATCCGTTTCCTTAGTCTATTGTGTACTCTTTGGAAAACTTCATGATGAAATCCTACTTGTCCATTATTGCTGCTATTTCTAGAATACTAAAATGAAAATCAAAACTACATTGAAATTTCTTCTAACCTTTCTCAGAATATTTTTCAAGAAAACAGCTCTTTTGGGTAAGGAGGCAGGGAAAAAGGAACATTTATACAACATTGGTAGGGAAACAATTTAATGCAGCCACTGTGGAAATCTGTGTGACAGGTTATCATGAAGCTAAAAGAAAAGCTATCACATGATCCAGCTATACAACTCTGGGTATATAACTAAAGAAATCTAAGCCAGCATGTAGTCGTGATGCTAAGACACCCAGGGTTGAGCTGCCATTATTTATAACAGTTAAGTTATGGAGTCAGCCTAGGTTTCCATCAACGGAGAAATAGAAAGGTAAATATAATATCTACACAACAGAATATTATTCAGACCTAAAGAAAAATGGAATTCTGTTATTGGTAGGAACACGGAAGGAATGGGAGAGCATCATATTAGGTAAAATAATTCAAGCTTTGAGATAAATATCACATACATTCTCTCATATGTGGTAAGGGGATAAATAGGATCATCATTGATATTTATTTAATTACCGTCAGCGCTGAACAGGACCATAAAGAAGAACTGAACTGAATTACATTTTCTGTGAAATATGTTGTCTGTCAATCTGTAAGGAAGCTTGCCATATCCTTTAATCCATTCCTTAGTTTTTATTTATTCATTAATATCAACATTCTAATTTAGTGAAAAATATTACATTAGAATGTTTGGGTGTTATATACTACCCGGTACCCTTTTAAATACCAGAGTACAAATAAAATTGAGTGTTTGACTGGTATAAATGCACAATTATCTCAATTATTGTGTCTACATTGAATGGATGTGATAATCCAAGTCAGCTTGTTGCTGTATATCAGGACTTATTTAAATTTGTCAAATGGCAGGAACTCCTTGTATTCAGAAATACACTGTCAATTTGATTGCCTATCTTGTTGGCACAGCTGCTTGTTTTCATAATCCAGTTGCATATTAGAATATTTTAGTCTGTAGTTACATGACTCATCTGACAATTCTCTGCTTTAGTAATTTAACTCATTAGAATATAAAAATGTTAGTTCTGTGAACACGGGGATTTAATGACCAGTTTGTGTGTTGGTAGATTAATTAGTATTATCTACATTAAAAGATTTAGTGACAAAGGTAGTTCTTTAATAAGAAACATTAATACTAAAGCATATTTTTGTAAAATTAATATATCAACAAGCTGAATATACATAAGTATGAATAAAGTACACACATATGTACACATAAAATAGATGTTGAATTATATCTTTTATTAAAATGCAGACCTTTAAGCACGTATAGACTTGTCTCTTACCTGTACCCCTAGGGACTTTTGTGGCACAAAGGGTACCATTTAAAACATTTCTTGGACGCAGCAACTTTAACATGGCATGATGTTTGCCTAGATGTTTTATACTATGTTTGCATATCTTCACAGAGGTCAATCAAATCTTTTCATCCTTATGGTGTATTTATCATAAGAAAACATCACTGAATCTTATATATAAATGTCTATTTATTGTAATTTTAAAAAGAATACATTTACAGTAGATTTATGGAGATTTGCAGTTTTTAAATTTGAAGCAAATTCCTTATGAAAAAGGATTTTTGCATTTGATTTAAATTACATTTATTTAATCAAACTGGGGGGAGGTGGACATGTGTCATGGAGTGCCTGTGCAGGATAGAGAACAGCTGTAGGAGTTGACTGTCTCCTTCCACCATGGGTTCTTGGGGACTGAAGTCAAGTTTGGCAGGAAGCATCTTTCTAGTTTTTAATTTTTATTTTGACATATAAAAAGTTATTTTCTTCTGCTGAAAAGTAGGAATAAAAAATTTTAATTGATACATATTTTCTTATTTATGAGTGAGATGTTCTGTATGAAATACACAAGGATTCAATAAAAATATTGTTTAAAAAGTAATAACATTATTCTTAAGTTCTAGAAATCAGATTCTTAGATTTTGAGAGATGGGTTAGTGGTTAAGAACAGTGGATGCTCTCGCAGAAGAAAACCGGGTTTAATTTCCAGCAACCACATGGTGGGAAACACCACCCATAATTTCCAGGGGGCCTGACACCCTCTTCTGATCTCCATGGACATTACACAACATGGGTGCATTGACATACATTCAGATTATCGTTTCTTATAATACTGTCTAAATATTCAAGTTTATGAAACAGGAAACAACACAGCCAATACTGTTTATTATAATATCTAAAAATGATATATTTAGTTATTTTTCCACTAGAAGAAAACAAATTATTATAATACTGTACTGATAATGAAAAAGAAATCTGCAGAAGATATTGCCAAAAATGAGCACATGATTAAATAATAGAAAAAGATAAAACATATATATTTATATATATATGTTTATATATATATATATATTTATATATATATGTGTGTGTGTGTGTTTTAAATGGCAGGTACTTAAACTTTAAAAATATTCCTAGAATTCAACCATAGTACAAAAATAATTTACTCATAAAACAGAAAAGGCAAAATATGTGAATGGGAACCTTAGTCAAAACAAGTAAATACATGACAAAATTAAAAATGGTTCAGTATCTAGTTTGCACTATAAATATGATTAACTTGGAACTTATCATATACAGTCTTTATTATGTTAAGATTAACTCTTTATATACTTAGATTTTATCAGATGCAATTATCTTGCATCTATTTAATAATAGATAACTAGAGATAATTACTTGGAACTTCTCTTTCATCTGATTAATATAACTATAAAACTTACTGATTTGCCTGTTGAATTATTTGAATCACAGAGATGAATTTCACTTGAATATTGTGTTTGGTCCCTTTACCAAACTCCTGTACTGAGCTTGGTAATATTTTGTTGAGGCTTTTTCTACTCATCTTCATTGTAATTTCATTTTCATGTGCCATGGTCTGAGTTTGAAATCAAATTAATATTGGCTTCATAAATTTCAGTTGGAAGTGTTCCCTCCTCTAAAATTTGGCGGACTTTTAGAATGATTGGCTTTAATTATTTTTTAAGTGTTTGATAAAATTCACTTAGTGAAACCATGTGGTTCACATTGTTGGGAAAATTCAATCTCTGTACTCATTATCAATGTGCTAAATTATCTATTCTTTATGATTCATGCATGAACGATTTTCTATATCTTTAAATAATCAGGCATATTCTAGATTATCCCCTTTATCCACATGAAAATGTTCATAATAGCTGCTTATGATATTTAAATTCATTTATATAGTAAATATGAAACATAATAGATGCCTTGTCCAGAGAAATTAAGGAAAAGAATAAAAAGAACATAAATGGCAAATGTAAAGGTCTGTTTCTACAGTGATATGACCCATATGTAACAAACCAAGGATTCCACAAGAATGTGAGAACCACTGAAAATTAGGAAAGTCATAATATTTCAAATAGTCTAGTCCATGTTTAATAAAAACACAACACTACCTGTCAGTACGATAGCATAGTGGATAAAATTTTTGCAGCTCAGCCTGCTGATTTGAATTCGATTTCTGTAACTAACATAGAATGGCAGAAGACAAGTGACTCCACAAAGTAGTCCCTGACCTTCACACATGTGTCATGTGATTCACATGCCCACACAAGTCATGGACACACACAGTAATAATAAATATTTTTTAAAAGAAACATATCAATCCACCTGAAAAGGAAATTATGCAAGCAATTCAATTTACCAGAGCATGATAAACAGCAAGTTATTTAAGAATAAACTTAAGCAGGCAAAAGTCCAAAACTGTACTCTAAAAAGCACTGATGAAAAAAAATTAAATGAGCTATAAGAAAATAATCCTATGTTCATGCACTTTAAGCCAATATTATTCAAATGACCATGATTATCAAAGTGATATATAGATTTAATGTTGAACTAATAAAAGTAAAAAATGTCCTGATCATTGTTTTTTGGAATATGAATTCAAAAGAACAAGCAACAAAACCCCCAAATCAACAAGGGATCAACTTAACTTATGCACACCACATGAAATGACAAACCGACTGAATATTCCTCATTTAGGTAGGGAAAAATCTGTTTGCAATATATATTTGCTAAGATGGTAATCTGAAAAATATGAACAATAACAGAGCAGGGGCTAGACTGGAATAAGATGTTCCTACAAAGCCTATGTGATTAAAGATTTGGTTCAGAGCACTTGAGGTGTTGTGAGATGGTGAAACATTTGAAAGGTGGGATCTCATTAGAGGTCTTTCAGTGATTGAGGTCCTCTTCTACCAAGAGTCTGATGACCAAAGTTCAGTGATCCCTGGATCTTATATATTTTCTCTTCTGAGACATGATATTATAGTTTCAGTGCTTTCAGAGCCACATATTCTTGCTGTAATATCCCACCACAGCTACAAAACTGAAGTAGTGAATCATGACATGAAGTTTACAAAGTCTTGCAATCAAATAAAGAGTTCCCTTATGATTTGATTATTTCCATCAGTTATTTTTTTATGAATGAAAGGAATAATGCAGTAGAAAAACAAGTAATAATAGTATTCAAAATAGACTAAAGATTTTATTAGTTTTTTTTCAAAAGAGACAATTGCCCAATTAAAAGCACATTCAACATCATTAATTATTGAAAAGCACTGAAACGATGTTAGATGTTATTAGTACAGATTTCTGTAGAAAGAATTCATTATTGTATTTCCATAGTTGTTTATAATGTACTGTGTTAGTTAGGGTTCTCTGAAGGAACAAACTGATATAATGAATATATGCGTATATATATATATATATATGACATAAATATGATATTTAAATATACACATATATATTTAAATGGCATTTGCTAAGCTGGATTGTGTGCTATATTCAGGGTGGTCCAAAAATGAATGCCTCACAATGGAGAGGCCAAGAATTCTATAGCTGCTCATTCCAAGAAAGGCTGAATATCTCAACAGTCCCAATCTGGAGCTGAAAGCCTGGGAATTCCTGGAATGCTACTGGTCTTCAGTTCGTGTTGGAAGCCAAGAGAAGCTTGTTCTAATATACATAAATGATTACTGCAGCAACAGGATAAATGGATTTGTCAGATGGAGTCTAGACATGCAGGCCAAAATCAAATTTTGCTTCTTCCATAACCGTTTATCTGTGCTGCCACCAGAAGCTCCTTGACTCCCCACAGTTAAGGTGGATTTTTCCTGCTTCAAATTATCTGATCAAGATAATTTTTTAAGTGCTGATTTTTCTTGTGAAATATGTACTAGGTACTAGCATATTTCAGAGAGCACACCTGTGAAAAATTTTCTCTTCTCCTGTGACTACAATCAGTTTTTACAGAGTGAGAAATTTTCTGGTACAAATTAGCCTGAGAATATGGAAGGAAAATTTACACTGCTGATAAAGGTCTTTTAGTTGAATTAACTTCACATTCATTTTGGATTTTTCTTTAATTAAATTAATATATTGCTCAGGGTTTTCTGCAAATGAAGGCAAGCATTCAGGTACTCAGGCCCTTGATTTATATAGGTAATCATTGCAGAGGACAAAACAAAATCAACCATGTGGTAAAGATAAGTTTAACTAGAGTAGTTGAAGAAATCTTGAGATGGAATTTAAAAAGATGTTTCTCAATTATGAAAATACTTTGTAGTATTTTTTATATCTGTGAAAATTAATTTGTTGTTGGTGTCACAGTCACTGGTTGTGTGAATATTATTCAGATGCTCATATTCTGCCTAAATGCTATAAATATCTGAAAGAAATTTCTGATACATATTTCTTATTCTATTAAAATAGAAAAATAAAAATAAAACACAAGGTTCCTTACAGGAGTCTGGAGTGGCTTGAATTTTAATCAGTTCCTGTTCCAATCATGTTGACAGCCAAGATTAGTCATCCACACACTTTGACCACAGTTCTTTCACATCTCCTATGTTCTTCCCTGTTCATTTCCTTCTCTGCTAGCTTTGTGTATTTTTTGTTTCCATCCACGTTCAACATATAAGTGAAAATATGCTTGCATGTGCTTGACTGACTTACATATTTAATTCGATAATTTCAGATCCAGCCATTTTCCTGCAAGTCATTTAATTTCACTCTTCTTTATGGCTAAGTAAAACTGCATTGCTCATACCAGCCATGTTTTCTAAATGATGAGTTTATTATTCAACCCTGTGAGAAGTTTATATATCTCGAAATAGCTGTTTAGAGGTATTTTAATAGTCTGTTTGAAGTTGTGTGTATCATGCCTTGAATTAGGATTGTCAGGTTATCTGATGTTTAACATTGTCTTTAATATACAAAATTTGGGTATCTTTTCAAGGATCTTGTATTTTACAGAATAGCAGTTGGGAATAGATTTTAGTTTGGGAGGTGGTAAAAAATTTTGACATTTATTTTATGAAGATTAAGTTCTCATTTCTTTTAACTGGCTAGTAAAAGTCAAAGATGAACTTACTTTCCTCTTGCTGGGAATTTCATAAATGCCTTCTTTCTATGAATGCTAACAAGAAAAACCAGGCAGTTCTCAGGGTAAAAAAGAGTTTTGGAAGTCAGAACCTAATGAGTTTAAAACTCTGCTTCAGACATGTTATTCAACATCTAAAACTCAATTTCATCATCTGTAATGTGTAATATAATTCCAAGTTTACAGGCTTTCTGTGAAAATCTAATGAGAAAATATATGTAAATTGCTCAGAGTAGTGTTATGAAAACACAATGTACAATAACTGTTTCTTTTATATTTGCTTTTATCTAAAGAATCATGGTTATTTATGTGACTGAAAGGACAAATAGCAACAATTTTGCCTGTAGCTCCTTGAGTGTAGAATTTAATTTCCAAAATTGGCAACTCCCATGCTTTATGCTGGATCCACTTGATGAACAGTAGAAAAATATAAACAGATTTCAAAAGTCCATAAACACGATGGAATTTAAAAGAATAGAAAAAGGAGCAAAGTTGGCTAAAATAACATCAGATTTTGTAACTCCCTTGTGGTAGTTAAGCAATCTTTGAATGTTATGTATTATGAAGAATTTCAGAGTATGCATGCAAAGACATCGCACTGACACTTTTAGTTGAAAAATGGTTTCTGAGCTCAGAAACCTTTCATATTACAATGACCCTAACTAAATTGCTTTTTTATAATGTTTATGGAATCAGTATAAATGAAACAATATTCCCTCTATATACAGAAAAATGTGTTAAACAATGATGATATTCGTATTATTTTCCCAGTGGAAATGTTATTTTGTAGACAACGAATCATCAGTTAATTCAATTTAATTTAGAATAATTTCATTAAATAGGATTGGGATTTATGATTAAAACTGTATTTGGCATTCTAATATGTATACATAACCTTATGTAATAGAAGTCATCAACAGCACATTTCAGAAGAGTGAATTAATAATTATTTAGAAAACAAGTTTTGACATCTAACATTTTTGTCAATATTTCAATTGCTGTTTCCACTTTAAAATGTGCAGGAAAGCCCGAGGCATTTTGTTTATTCAAAAAAAATGATGCCAATGTTTATTATAAAGCAGTTTATAATCTTTAGTGGAAAACAATATGATATGTTAACTTATTCCCTTCCAATCTGTATCCCCTTTGTCTGCTTAATTTGTCTTATTGCTCTAACTAAGATTTCAAAAACTAGATTAAACAGGGATGGAGAGTGGGGCTATTCTTGTCTTGTTCCTGATTTTAATGGGAATGCTTTCAGTTTTCCTCCATTTACTATGATATTGACTGTGGGTTTGTGGTATAGCTCCTTAATTATGTTGTGAAATGTGACCTGTATCCCTAGGTTCTCCATGATTTTTATGATGAATGGATGTTGGGATTACAGACAGAAAAACCTCTAATAAGATGATCATATGGTTTTTGTCCTTGAGTCACATTTCTGTGGTAGTTTACATTTGTTGGTTTATGTATTTTGAACCATACCTGCATCCTTGGGATGAAGCTGACTTGATCACGGTGGATAATCTCTTTGAATTGTGCTTGCATTTGATTTGTTAGTTTTCTATTGATGATTTTTGCATATACGTTCTTCAAATATATTGGTCTACATTGGGAGGGTCGTCTCTGTCCAGTTTTGCTATTAGAATAATACTGACTTCAAAGAAGGAAGATGGCACTGTTATTTAATTTTCTATTTTACAAAACAATTTTGAGCCATATTGGTGTTAGGTTCTTTGAGGGTTTGATAGAATTCTGTACTGTATTCATCTTGTCAAGTAATATTAATGATTAGTATTGACCAAGATTTATGAATTCCTATTATATGTAGATATTGTAGTGCTGTTTCTTAACCCCCTTTGTGTTGATGATTCTTGGATAATTTATTAATTTATTGTGCCCTTAAGAGTGTTTAATCTTCAATTCTGACCAGCATATTGTATCAAGTATTCTCTGTAGACTGTGATGTTTTGGACATAATTCCTTCCAACTATTTTTATCATAGAAAGTTTTTCTTCTTCAGTTATAACTGAATTTTTTTTCAGGGATAATAGTGTGGATTAGAATCTGTGTTCTTTTATGACAGAAAGTACATTTGTCCATGTCCTTTTGGCTATCATAGTCAGCTCTAATTCTGATGGGCCTGCCTTTAGATATGAATTGATATTTGATATTTCACACTCAGAGCTTTCAGTATCTTTTTGCTGTGTACATTTACAGTCTTCACTATTATATATGTTGGGGAGTTTCTTTTCTGAACCTGTGTACTTGGTGTTCTGTATGCCTCTTGTGCCTTGATAGGTATCATTTCTTTGCCTTTGACCTGAATTTCATCTCCTCTTTGTAGGCCTATGATTCAAATGTTTGATCTTTTTAGTGTTCAAGAGATCTTGCATATTCTGTATCTAGGTTACTTTATATTTATCATTTTCACCGACTGGGTGCTCTATGTCATCAGGTTTGCCTTCAAGATCTAATATTCTCTGAACCATTTCCTCCACTTCCCTTTGGCTTCTTTCCTCAAAAGTTGTTTTTTTTCCCCCCCTTGAAATTCTGAGGTTTTTATTTCAAGTTGGATTTCAGATCGGCTTTTCTTCAGAGAGTCTATCTCTGTATTGCTCAAGAATTTCATGTTTGTAATTGTTTTAGAATTTGATTTAATTATTTATTTGTGTTTTCATGGACTCCATTCATTTTTATTCAGATCATCTTTGAGTTCCTGGAACATATTTATAAGTGCTATTTTGAAGTCACTCTCTTGTGCACTCATTTGGTTGCCAGTCTCAGGAAAAATTATTATGGCTGTGTTAATTTCTGTATTAGCCCTATTGTCTTGGTTAAATATGTTGTTTGAGCTTTTTCAATAAGATCTAGGAGGGATCTGGACTTTTATGGTAGTGTTTCTTTGGGTAAGTAGTGCTATCTTTGTTAAATGTCCGCTCTGTCTTTGATTGTTTTTCCCCCCATCTTATCAGATAACAGCCTGACAGAGTAGTGCTTGGTGTTCATTTTTATGTCTGCTTCATGCTGATGTGCAGCTGGGATAAAAGAAATGGGCTAAGTTCAACTGGAGATAGATCCAGCATTTTATCTGAGATTCAAAAATTGACTCCATGGCATTCTGGATTAGCAGAGTGGAATGGGGGAAACTCATTCAACAGGTACCATTACCAGCTTGTTAGCACTGCCCATTAATTCATTCTCATTTCTTGGAAACTTTTCCTGTCACTGGACAAAAGTCAAGAATGGAGTAGATAGATCTGGTTCCCACATTTCTTATTTTATTCTATATTTATATAAGTGGACAAAACACTCAGCAACTCAAGGAATAGCCCAACTATTTTGAAAAGCCACAAATACAATGAGAAACCTGTGTTGGAAGTGAATATACATGATGTGATGACATTAAAATGATGAGAAGAGTCTCTCAATGCTGAGTCACTTCAAAGCAACTCTAAATTAACATTGAATAAGACTGATGAAGCTCATTTAAAAAAGGGTACAAATGCCAAAATTCTGAAATGAAGGTATTCAAATTTCATTAGATCTAAAATACAATAGGGTGTAGAATGTGAAGATTTTTAAAAAAACTATTTTTACATATTTTTGTGCCTGAGAAATGAAGAAAAATAACCAGATAAATGCATATGTAAATGACATACACAGACTCTCTGACGATGGTATCACACAGTGGAATTGAGGCTACAATTCACTTATTTTTCTGAGAAGTCATTTTTGACAGAAAGTAAGGAAAAATAGTAGAAAAGAGAAGTAGAAATACAAAAAGTCTCAAAAAAAAAAAAGAAAAAAACAAATCAAAAAAGCTTACCTTTCAGAATACCTCCCTGGTTCAGTGAGTATTTCATGAATTCTTAGTATTTGTTAAAATAAGAAAATGTTAGTTTTCATGGTTTCAATGGAAACTCCAGTATCTAAATAATTATTGAAGTTAAAATAACAAGGTATTTTTAATCCTCTTCTGCCAGTGTTGGAATCAAAGCGCACTTAGCTGTAATCCAATTGCTAACACCTAACCCCTTTTGTTTTTGGAAAATTTCATAATTTTTCTGCTTATACTGAATTTTTGTAGACTCAAAGATAATGAGGCATTATTAATTTGAAGTGCTATCATAGAAAATTTAAGAAATTGAAATATCTACATAGGGAATTTACTTATGAAGCATATTATTTTGTAATGTATTTTAGATGTATTTTCAAAAAGTAAACAGAAATTAGGTTTCATAAAATATAGCTAGATATGACTCATCAGCCAAAACCCAGAGATTTGGTAGTCATATCAAAACAAGTAAATTCCGTATTCCTTGAATACCTAAGTATTATAAATGGTATTTGGAAAGATACATGACACTAATCATCCTCTAACTCAGTTTGAGTTAATACATTATTTAGATTTTTCCAAAGCTACAAATAAGAAATGCAAAATAAAATAAAAACAAAACTGTTTTCTGTTGTATATAATTAGATCATCCCCTGCCTTTAAGTTGAGTCTCCACTTATGAATACAAAACTCCTACCTGGCAGGTCACTAATGACAGGTGTCAGGTGCTTTTCATAACCAGTGTTTTACTACGTTCATAGAATTTCTAAAGACTTCTTTGGAGCAGGAAGACATGTTTGAAAGGTGATCCATTATTTAACCATATCACACATGAGCATAATGCATGGGTGAAGATTGTTAAGAAAAAAATGAGAAGCACAAGAACCTAGATAATTAATTTCAAATATTAACGATAATATAAGTAGTTAAGGCACAGGAAAATGACAGTTGTCAAAATGCTCTGTTGAGATTCATCTGTCAGCCTCACTTTCATACTACTTGCAGTTAGCATGTATACTACGAATAAGCTTTCATTAATCCCACAAGTTGACCCAGAGCTATTATGAAAAATGGTCTACTTACTTAACAAGAGCAGTATTTATTTTACCTTCACAATTGCCTAGGCACCAAGGCAAAACAGTTTATAATTCAATTTTCCCAAGGTTCCTCTAATTTTCTAAGAGTACACTTATTATTACTCATGTTTGTAACTGAGGAATCTAAAAAAGAGAATATGTCACTGTTTAATATTAAACAAAACACGTGAGAGTGGCATGAGTCAAATGCAAGGTACCACTAGCTTTCAAGCATAGGACTTAAGCATATTGCTATTTCAGTGTTAAAATGTAATGCTTTTTAAAGTGAGAGCACTGACTGGGGTATATTTTACTAAGTATTATTTTCATTAAACTGGTGATGACACACTATTCCCTTATAGAATAGAACAAAAATGACAAATACATAATTTTGTTCCTATTATATAATTATGCCAAGGCCATAGTTATAAAAACATAATACATCATATTATATGGAATGCATAATTATGACTTCAATTATTAATTTTAATTTTATAATTAGTTCCCGATTCCACCCTACAGGATAACATTACACAAAATTTAAGTTTAAATAAATAAACTGCCAGAATTTTGCTTTAGTTAGCATGCTTTGATCACTAGAAAACACATGAAATCTGTTAAGTTTTAGAAACTGCAGAAAGGTTTGAGGCAAGACTAGAGATATCAAAGAAAAGATAACTAAGATTCAAAATGAGAACAAAGATGTGATGTCTAAGAATTCAATTTCCTTAGCAAGAATGGATGAAAATGACATCAGAACAGGTTTTACTATGAACAGCAGAAGATTTTCTTTTCCTGTTTCATTCAACAAATTAAATTTCAAGAAACAGAAGAACAGAGAATAGAACTAAATCCCATATTCAAGAATTGGACAGGGCATTTAAAATTGCCCAAATTAGTAACTACCGAAAGAAAGCTAATTCTCCTACAAAATGTTCTCAAACTAAGTAATAGAGGATCACAGTGAAAAAAAGCTAATTGTTCAGCAAAAATCTCCAGAGTCAAACAGAATGAGAACCAAAGCAAAGAGAAAATTTATAGAGGGCAAAAGCAATCAATAGACAGTAAAGAACAGAACCACTACATGCCTTGCTATAGACCATTGATCAAGGCTTTGTTTGTACATTCTAAATAGAGTATAAGTTCAGGGCTCAACCAAACCATTTTCTGATGTTTTCATCTCACAGGATGTACATTGTCATGTGGAGGACAATGACTATGAGGGTTTTTAACTACTTCACTTAGCAAGCACAGCAATATTTTGTTTGGTTGTGAGCAGGGGTTTTGTTCCGATTGGCTCAAACACAGGCAACATTCAAGAAATACATTTTATCCTAAAGAATTCCGTGTCCATGTATTAAGATAATGGTTACTAAGCTTTCTTTTATGGGAGGAGGGGAATACATGCTTTTAAGTAATTTGATATTACTGCAAGAATTTAGCTGAATTTATCCTGTCCTGCTTCCTTATTCTTCACTAGGTGAATTCATTAATATTATAATCTAATCCGTCACCTTTCAGTGCTTCCTCCAAATGTATCCTAATTGACTTGAAAGGTCGAAAAGTTCATCTATCTCCATTCTGGAACACCATTCCACATCTAAGTATAGACAGGAGCATACCCACAGTTGAACTAGGTTCTCTACTCGCCAAACATGTCCTACCTCACGATCTTTCATTCTGTGTTTAGTTCTTTAATTCTTATTTGTAAAGAGGATAAAATTTTCTGTCCTACTAGTTGTTACAATGATTTAGAGGCAAGATTGGAGGTCAGATGAAGAGAATTGAGAACCAAATTCATGTTCAGACTACAGAATGGACAACAGATTTTTCTATCATTATTTGTCTCTAATATGTATGCATAGTTTTTATTTCACAATAATTTTTAAGAAGACCAGGATCTAGAGTTTTGCAGAGTATTGAACCTTTGAGGAAATGTGGTAGGCCCTGGATTTGATCCCCAGCATTCAAAAAATACAATTTCAATGATGTTGGATTGTTTATATATTTTTCTTTAGTGTTTTAATATTATTATTAGCTGACTTTTAAAATCTCTATTTCACTTCTGGACTGTTATTTATATATTTCTTTTCTTTTGATTTTTCCTTTGTTTTATTTCATACAGGGTCCTCCTATAGCCCCAGGTAGTCTGAAACTCACTATGTAAACCAGTCTGGCCTCAATCTCACAGAGATCTACCTGCTTCTGCCATTCTAGTGTTTGGATTAAAGGAATGTATCACCACACCTAGCTAATATATACATATTTTTTTCTTTTGTTTAATCCACTTTAATTCCCTCTGTTTAAAATTTACTTTCTATTTTAAGTTTTGAGCAATTAGACTGTGCTGTACTATATATGATTTTTCTCTCCCCTTTTTTTAATTATGTACAAACTATTTGGAAAATTTGAACTTCTGTGATGAGTTTGTATTAACTCTTTTTGGGATGATGTTCATTGGTATTGTGTAATCATGTTTTTTTTTTATCTATTTCATAGTTCTTGTTTCATTTTGTTGTATGTGTCACCTGTAAAATCTTGTTTGATTTGACCTCCCTCCTGGTAATGTTTCTTTTTTAAAAAATATTCTTCATAATATTTTCTGTCATATGCAATCTGATAAGTATAAGTCAATTTTATATTTTAGATATTGTAAGCTTTCGAAAAATTTAATAGTCTAAGTTTTACATCATCCCAGTTTTACTTTTCTAAGGATATGAAAATATTTTTTATTGAACTTTTGTACGTTTCGTACAATAGCTCTCAATTAATTTTTATCGCCCCCCGATGCCTCTGCGGAACCAGGCCTCTTGCACTCTGCCGTACATGTTAAGTCCCATTCCATCCATAAGGAGTCTATTCAGCCTACTTAGAGATCCTATTATGGGAAAATAATTTACTTCATAATTTGCAGCATAAGTAGTTTATTAACTAAGTTCAGCTGCTAAGGTATTTCTACTTTTTATGTAATCTTTCTCCTTTGACAATGGACTGCAGTTCTTTTTCACACATTCCTATTGTATTTTTATTATATTTAATTTTAGTATTGAATACTAGATCTCATATGAGAGTTATATTAATTTTGGGGGCAAGGGGTATTACTTAATGTATAAGAGTTCTTGTGTAAACATGAGCAAAGTTCAAATTCTAAGTACCTGCATAAAAAGCCAGGCATGTTTATTCGTGCTTTAACCCAGTGTTGAAGGTCTGAGACAGAAAGATCCCCAGAATTTTCTGACTAGACAGCAAGGCTTCCACAAGCAGACTATTTCAGTATTAGTGAGAGACCTTTTTGGATATTTTATTTATTTATGTATATTTTGTGTGTATGAATACATATTGCCTATATGTACACCCTTGTCATGCAATGCCCACAAAGGTGAGAAGAGGGTGTCAGAAACCCTGGAACTGGGGTTAAAGGTGGTTGTCAGCTGACATGTGGATGCTGGGAGCCCAGCCTGGGTCCTGTGAAGAGAAGCCAGTGCTCTTAACCATTGCTGATCCATCTTTTTTAAAGGAGAGAATGATAGAAGATACTCAAAAGTCCTCCTCTGACATCAACCTGTATGCATACAGGCATGCACACAGTCACATCCACTTGCATGCAACACATATCTCCAAAACATAAAATAAATACACATTATTATTTAAATTATGTTTTTGAGAGTTCAGTCCCTGGAGAGAGGAGTAACTCATGAAAATTTTAGCACAAGTCATGATTCATATGGAATCATGAGTGTCATGCAAGAAATGAAAACAAGATCTCTCATATGATACTTGAAATTTGTCCATTATTTTCAAAATCCCCAGTAGTTTAAGGAGCAATTAGTGAGAAATATATTTAATTATGGTAATCTAATTAAATGACATAACGCACATGCAATTTACAGACAATTCAGCGTTAACAGACATTTCAACGTACCTATCAATAACAATGAATTTTTCTCAAATTCTGTGAAATATTTTGACTAGATATCACTGTATTCGTACAAAACTTTAATGAAGCCCTAGATGTATTTCACTTTTTATGTACAAATAGTTATATTTTAATATTTTAACATAATTTTGAAAGAATATATTAATGAGATGAAAACTTATTAAACTAAACTAGTGGTTGAATATTTGTATCCTTGAAGTTCAAATACGAAGCAGACCAAAGCCTTAATCCAGGGTTCTAGGAATTCAACACTTTTCAGTGATATTTAGGAATAATTTTCCTTTCCATTTTTTTTCTTCTTCATTGAAGCTGGAAAAAGGTTTGCACATGTTATTTGCTTGCTTTGCATATTCATAACAAGACAAAGAACCATTAGTTCAAGTGTGATTTGGTTAAAACCAGAATATCCAAGGAGGAACAAAAGTCAAGTCAGAAGCTTTTAGTCATTTTAGAGTATTTTATCATTGCAGATGCAGTGAAGCTTCATGAATACTAATGAGGGTATTATCCTTCTCATAATTTATATGTTAAATCTCTGAGTCAGAATACAATAAAATGAAGAATTAAAGCAAATTCTGATCACATTTTTAAACAGTGGTTTTATATACCTTGAATATATCTTTTGACTATGGAAAGATCATTAATTAATTTTAGAAATATTTTTACATTAAGAAATGTTTTCATACAATTAAAAGAAGCAATTAATGAAATTGCATCTTTATCAAATGAGATCTGATATAATTTGTCAAGAATACAGTACAACTGATGAAAGATCGCCCTGGATACTTCTTGTGGTGGTGCAAATCTGTAATCACAACATTTAAGGAAATTGAGGTAGGAGAATCGTAAGCCTAGAAAAAATCTAGGGTAGAAGAAATTAGCCTAGGAAACATATTAAGACTTTGTCTTAAAAGGGTCATAAATAAATAGATAATAATAGGCAAAAATAAAGCAGATGTTTTTATAGCATGTCATCTATGTACATGAATTTCTTCCCTTTCTGAATTGACATTCTTTTTGCCCACTTTACAGGTAATCTGAAAACTACATTCATAGTAACAAATTGCCAGTATCTTGTTGCATGCACATATTTCAATTAGTCATATTAATTAATTTTATGGTCTTACAATTCTAGAATTAAATCCATTTTATAAAGAAATTAAGTAGCTACTCACACAGGCACAATTCTTGTAAGTGCCAGGTTCTGGATGGCCATGCACATCCTGACTCATGAAGCTTTTGTTAAAAATATTAGCTTTGAGGGACGAGGGAGATGGCTAGCTGGTTAAGAACAGTGGCTCTTTTTTTGTTGAGGACCAGGGTTCGATTCCCAGCACCCCCATGGTGGCTAACAACACTCCGTAACTCTTTCCAAGGGATCCAACACCGTCTTCTGACCTGCAGGGGAACTGCGCAAGTGGGTACACTTGCATACATGCAGAAAATACACTCATACACATAAAATAATAAATTAATTATTTTTCAATTTTTTTCTTTAGAACTCATTTACTTAATGTTTATATTTAACAACTGATACTATTTTATTGTGTTATGCACATGGAAAGAATTATATATTTTCTTAATTTTTTTGAAAAATGTAAATATTCAGCAAGAAGTCATCAAGTTCAACTGAAAATATTACAAACACATTTAAGAAAAGATTAGACATATGTAAAATAAACTCTACATGAGTGGAAACAAAGTAATGCAAGTTAAATTTCACTTAAATTTATTCTGTTATCATAGAAAAATATTTAATGTATCCCTGAGTCTGTTGACTTTCCGTAAAAGAAGAATAAAATATTTTCATCTCAAATGTTTGTGATGAGGAAAAACAGAAGTAACACAAAAATAGGCCAATGGGCAAAATCTTCTTAAACAGAAATTAGCACCTCTAATGATTCACAAAAATTATATTTTCTTGTGGACACATTGGTGTAATTTCAGAGTCTTTGGCAGTGAGAGAATTTTGCTTTTGAAAATTTTCCTAATTTTGTATGTGACATTATTACTTTAAATTGTGCACTGTTATGACTTTCTCCTCCTCTTTTGGTTCTGTCTTTGGTAATTGAATTTCAAATGTTGATAAATTGAATTTCAATATGTTGATAATAAATTCATATTTATCTATTTTATAGTGCTTGTTAGCATAAAATTATGCTGTTTATTAAATGATTCCAATGTAGCACCTTAAAAATACATTCCACCATTATATGTTCTGTGCTTTTAAAAGTAAATAAAAATCGAGGAAAAACAAACATTGTTTAAATTCAATGTATATTTGGCTAACTGAAATAAAAGACAACTTCATTTAATCAGTTTTTACCTAAAGATTGAAATGCATAGGAATAATATTAAAATATAGTTATTTACTTAGTGCAAAAAGTATATTATGCTTTTTTTTAGATTTTAGACATGTAGACAAATTGGGAAGAACATTATGCTGAAATTAATACAAAAAAACACTACGAAATATAAGGTAATAAACATTGTAAATTAGCTTGATGCAAAGTTGACTGTATTTAATTGTTATTCATATATTTATACCTGAGCTGTTCCTTTTAATTAGTGATAAAGAAAACTTCTCATTTCAAAAAAACAAACACAGTCCTAAACATATTTAATCTTTTTTTGGTTTCAGAATTTTATATATGTACATAATGTATTTTGATTCCAAGTATCTGCACTTCCTTCCTGCCCGACTCCCTTCTTTCTTAATCTCATATATATATTCTCCTCTTTATCTTTGGATTTTTTAAAGCCATGGAGTCCGTTTAGTTCTTCCAGTATGTGTTTGAGTGTAGGCCGTGTACTGCTCCGTTGGTCCACATCCCTGCAGAAACCTGATTGTCTGAATTAGTTACTTTTCTGTTGCTGTGGTAAAACATCATAACCCAAAGCGACTTACAGGGGAAAAAGTTTAATTTGACCAAGGTTCTAGAGAGAAAGGGAGAGACAGAGGGAGAAGAAGAGAGAGAATAATGGCATGGGAGGTATGGCAGCAAGAGGCGGAAACAGGAAGCCCAGAGATAAATTTTAGTCACAAACATGAAGCAAAAGAACAAATGCGGTGGAGAGAAGCTATGAACTCAGAGTCCTTTCCCAGTGGCATACTTCCTTAAACGACGCTCTGCCTCCTAGGCACTCCATGACCTCCCCAAACAATTTCATTCACTGGGGGCCAAGTGCTCAAGTATTTGAGGCTAGGGGACATTTCTCATTAAAACCAACAAATATTATCCCTCTCCCAGCAGCTATGAATTGACAATAGCTCCTCAGCCAGGATTGAACTTTGAGACCATCTTCTCCTTCCATGCCGGAAATTTGATTTGCTTGCTTTTTGTGTGAGACTTGTGCCTGCAGTAAAAACCTCTGTGGTTCATTTGACAACTACCCTGTTATATCCAGAAAACATTGTTTGTATGTAGCCATTCGTTGCCCATGGCTCTTAACAATTGCATTGCCCATTCTTCCACAGTAATACCTGAGAGCTGGGAGGAGAGGCCATGTCATAGAAATCCCATTTAGGACTAAGATCTCCTCAATTTCTTATTCTGTGAATGCTGACATCCACGTTATGAGCCTCCATGTTAATCTTCTTAAGAAAAAAAAAAAAAAGAGGCATTTATCTATATCTATGGGTATAGCAGTAAGTCCTTAGGATTCAGTTTACTACTATGTCCATTTAGAAGAATAGTAGAAGGAGGGTCTTCTTTGTGGCCTATTGCCTACCTAATCTTGGGTTCTTCACCTTGTTAAGAATGCCAGACATGAGTTCTGTCTCATGGGGAGGGCCTTAAATATAGTCAAAAAATGATGGGTTACTCTTACAGTTTCTGGGCCACTATTGCACTAGAGGGCATATCCTGCCAGGCAGGATATTAATGTAACTCTCAGGGTTCACAGCTGGGTAAGACTGATGAGTTTTTTTTTCTCCTGTGGTAGCATACATAGCACTTTCCAGCATTATGAAACTAACCAGCAGCGATGAAGCTTCCAGGTCAGAACCAGCTTGATTTCTCCATGGCCTAAGACTCATGTATGTGGTGTGTTCAGCAACAATGTTTACCTTCAAGTTCTGGAGAGGAACTAAGATCAATTTAGATAACCTATAAAATTTGAGGTCTATTTGAGACACCCAGGACTTACTATTCTAGAAAAGGTAACCAATTCCTGGCCCTGGCCCTTATGTTTGATAGCCTCTCTGGAGAGGCATTATCTCCTATTGTAGAGTAACTCCATTAAACTCATTTATATCGATATATGTAAATGTTCTCAGAATCTGGTAAAGTTGTGGATTTCCACTGGACCTTTTCAAACGTATGTAATGTTAGTTATCCCCTCAGTCCAATGATTGTTTACGGTTTTTCTAATTACTGTGAGTACTTCAATTTAAAGATTAGCAGCTGACATTCTTTTATCTGAAGGTAAGCACCTGTAACATTTGTTGTTCTGAGTCTCCGTGGCCTCACTCATAATGATTTTAGCTCCATCCATTTGCCTGCAAATTTCATAGTTTCACTTTTTCTAGCAGTTGCATAGCATTACATTGTAATATACTACAGGATCATTATCCATTCATCAGTGTATGGCTATATACATTGTTTCTATTTCCTGGCTAGTGTCTTTCAGTGAATCCATACTACTACTATACATAAGCCCAATAAGCTAATTGATTCACTAAGCTAGAGTCTGATGGATTCATTTCTCTGCTATAACTGGAACTTCTAAGAAAAGAGGCATGGACCTCTCTCTGTCAGTTCATTGTTTATTGCCTCATGGTTTTTGAAATACCTATTTAAAGATTTGAAGCATTAATATAATTTATTATGAGTTTTCTACTGGCTTGTATATCCTGGATATAAAAAAGATAACCCTGTTTCTCACCTGCATTTTCAATTTCTTTTCAATTCTGTGACTTCTTTATAAATTCAAATGTTTCTTCTGATAAGAAATTTCTATTAAGTAACTATCTTGCTTACTAATCTATGCAAATTCCAGTAGTGGATAGTGTATGAAAAATAAAAATAGAGCGAAAAAGTTTGTGTATATTTTCTATGAAAAACTAAAGATATGTGATAAAATGAAGCCGTTGCCTGAATAAGATGGATTTTATCTTTGTAAAAATAGAACAAAGAAGGTAAAACTTTCTCTACTCAAGGAATATACAGTCTCCTAGGAAACTAAAGTATGTGCTATATATTTGATGGCACATTCTAACTAGAATCAGTATTTCTGAATTCTATTGTGTAACTCTAGTGTTTATCCTTAACTGTCAACTTGAAACAATCTAAAATCCCCTAGGAAAGAATTTCAATGAGGTATTCTTTGCATTGTGTTCATTGGTGAGCATGTACATAGACTGTCTTAATGAAGTCAATTGATGATGGAAGACCTGTCCTACCGTGGGCATCACCATTCCCTGTTCAGGGGTTTATGAGATGCATGTTAGTGGAGACATCAAGCTGAGTGCAACCATGTAAGGACACAGACATTATTTTTGTTTTTGTACATGACTGTGGATGTTATATGACTAGCTGAAATTCCTGCCTTGACTCCCCATAACATTCTGCTGTAACCTGGAATTGTAAACAGCTTAAACCCTTCATCCCCTTTGTTACTTTGCTGTCAGGCATTTTGTTTTCCCATGCATATTTTAAGATTGCTTTTCATAATTCTGTGAAGAATGTCAGTCGAATTTTGATGGGGATTGCATTGAATTTGTAGATTGTTTAGGTAGATTTGTAGAATGCATGATACTATACTTAAAGTGTCATAGACTTTATCAGAAAACTTTTGCATTTCATCGATACTTTCAGTTAATTTGCTGTATATAAATATCAGTAACTTTTACATACAAAGGTAATTAATTCGTTGAAAAAGAAATCAGGAAGAATATTCTATTCACAGTAGCCACAAAATGTAGAAATGTGCTTGTGTTTTTGGAAATACATATATATATATATATATATATATATATATATATATATATATGTATGTGTGTGTGTGTGTGTGTGTGTATATAGTACTTCCTAATATACATTTGCTCGTTATTGTAATTACTATATAAATTTGTATTATTTATATTTCAACATAACCAGAAATGCTACACAGTTCTCTCTGGGTACTCAACAGGTATTCAAGGTTTTATTTCTTTCTGGGTTTTCCCATGAAGAATGAATTTTCTTCCCCTTTGTTACTCAGAACTACCTCATTGCAAGGCTTTTTCCTCCTCTCAAGTCATCAATATCCCAGTGTACATACCTTACAACACTGATAAAAATAATGGGGAAGGTTGTCTGCTTCTAAGTAATTACATTCAATATTAAATTGAATCCACAAATATTGTCCAGGCAAATCAGCAAATCTCATTATATGCATTCAAACAAAACTTCATGGTTCTTGTTTTCAATGTGAATGAATACCTAAAATATAGAATTATGGTTTAGACATGCTTCTTTAATAATGTTTTTGTCTAAACATCTTTCATAATATCTAATTTTTTGTTTAAAATTCCAACATTTATCAATTTAGCAGATTGTTTCTTAAAGAATTAATGATATAAATAAAGTTATAAGAAAACAAGCACATGAATAATTATGTCATTATTGAAGTTAGTTTTCTCTGGGGAGAAGGAAAATGATGGTATACAAATGGGAAGATTCAAACAGAGGGAGAAGGTAAGAAATGAACTAAGTTTAGACATACTTGGACATAAATTTGGAAAGTACCAAAGTGCATAATTCTTCTTCAAAGAGAACTCCTCAAAATCTATTCAAAGATTATGTGAAACTGATTACCAGGAATTGACAGGTACTTAACTCATTATGTCTTAACAACGACTTCTAGAGTTTGTCAGCTCAACATCACCCACATAGAACATAACAATCCTGCTCCTCCAAAGAAACATATAACTTGTGAAGAGGCATAATATCTATGTATGTTTACAAATGAACCTTAAATTTGACATCTGGTCTTTAAATCAGCCACAATTTGTCCACTCTCTCAGTTATTCACTACTACCAACCAAGGAGGAAGGCAGATTGAGTTTCATTTCATTTTATTCTCCAGTTCCCAGACTTCTTGCTAGATAATTGTTAGCAACATCTTTCATCTTGCATAAGCTGATTTCAAACTGACGTTTTTTTTTTTTTGTCTTTTAGACAGTAAATTCTTGTTCATTTTGTTCCTTTTCAGTTCAAGAGTGTTGATAAGGTTCTACTTCTTTTAAAATGTCTTATTTATTTGTTTATACATGGCTATCTATATATGTGAAAGCTGGATTGCCATGACATTTGTGTGGATATCACAGGATAAACTTTTGGCTGTACATTTTCTCTTTCCAGTATGTGGATCAAAATCAGATTGTCAGGCTTGATACTAAGCACCTCAAAGTGAGCTGTCACTCTGGTCCAGATTTTACCCTTTCATTACATAGTTGTATGTATGATGACATAATGCCTTATGTGTACCTTATACACATATACAAATATGCACATAAATAGAATTTTTATATAAATTATATAATATAATATGGTTAGTTACTTATTTAGTATATAACCAAAGCCTCTTCTTGTTAACAATTTGAAAAAAGGTGAAGGATATATTTGCTCTAAAGTTTCTATTGAGTTGCAAGGACAAAATTCAAGAGTTGGAAACATGTTAGACAAGCATGTATGTCTATCCCCAGAGATCAATGTTACATTCTAGCCATTTGTAATTTCTGGAAATATTATCAGAAAGCTAAAAATTAGAAGTAAATTCTCACTGTGTAATCACCACCAACAGCAGCAGCAGCAGCAAAGTGAAGCAAAGAGAAAAAAGCCCCAAAGCCAGCTAACAGCAGCATCACTGCCACATGAAACTGATGACAGCTGTCTCATCAGAAGCCAGAAAAACGTAACTTTAGTGAGCACATTTAAAATCATTTCTAGCCCGTAATTATATATAGCAAAAAATTCTTTACAATAAAGTTGCAGAAAAGATACATGTAGATTATGACAGTTGAAACAAATAATCATTTCCTCTGAAAATTATTATTTTTTATTCTGTGTAAGTAATGGTGTCTGCAGTGTATAAGTACTAAGTGGCCACCAAAACGCCATCAGCAATTACAAATTTCACTTTTTAATATCAGAAATACAAGTATAAGAATAAATACAGACACTGAACATTTGCCATCACAAAACTCAGTGACTAAAAATGATCATTTCTCATGACTATATAGGTCAGCTGGGTGGTTATTCCAGGTTTATTTTGGATTACTTTGTATCTGGGCTGAGCTGCATGTTGGCAGGAGACTTTGCTGAACTTGGATTAGTACTATTTGACAACAGACAGTCTTATCAGACCAATGCAGGGTGGTTTGGCTAGGAGAATACTGCTTTCTCCAGTGTGATCCTCCAAGTTTTTCTACTAGTGGGCTAAATCCGATTCTTCTGAAGTGGCGATCCACAGACAATGAAAGGAAACATCCTCTTGATGTTCAGGCTTAAATCAGTCACAATAGCATCTCCACCACATTCTTATGAGCAAAGAATCTGGCAAACTAAGCTTAAAATGTGAAGAAAAAAATCATTCCTCCCATATAATAATGCAACAATTGATAAACTTTCCTAAGAGTTTGAGCATGAGGCATGATGGAAAATTAAGGCTTTTGGGGGTCTTTTTGAGACAGGATCTCCTTGTAGTCCCTGTTATCTTGGAACTCACTATGTAGACCAGGCTGGCCTTGAACTCACAGATAGCCACCTGCCTCTGCCTCCTGAGAGCTAGGATTAAAGGCGTGCACCACCACTAATTTAATTGTTCTGCAGGTGGAGATCCAGTTTTGCCAGCACCTTTCGCTGAAGAGGTTATTTTTCCTCCAGTGAATGTCAAATATGAGGTGAGTGAAATTGCATTTACTCATGTTTTAGTCTTCAGTTATATTCCATTGATCTATAGTCTATTTGGAGGGCAATAACATGCTGTTTTTATAATAGATTTCATAGAACTTAGAGAAAACCCTAAAGCTGTCACATGCCTAATGTAATTTTTTACTATGCGCAAAATAAGTATCCTTATATTTACAGACAAATATCCCAGTCCACACTCATCAAAGAAGCTTCTTAGCTTCCTTTAAACCAGAGACTATTACAGAGTACCACAACTGGTCACACACAAACATTGTCTATGAATTGGCCAAGCCTAAATGGCGTATCTACAATGAAACTTCTTCACCTAAGGCTCACAGAACATATAACAAAGAGTAAAGAGGACACTAATGATTCTCTCAGTTCTCATTAATGAAACTCCAACATGCAATAGTGGGTCAGGAACACAAAAATTCAAAGATGGCCAAAGCATAGAGACTCAAATTCTGCAGAATACTGGTCCTTTGACAGGATTCTTATATTAACTTTCACCCACGCAAGGATCAGGGACCAATGAGGAAGAGGGAGCAAAAAGGTTGTAAAAGCGAGGGAAGAGGTGAATGATCATAAGGATACAGGGTCTCACAAGCTCCTGGGCTCCTGCTCATATGTACTTACAGCAAGAGTAGCACAAAGCACAAAACCCATGAAAACTTAAGCAGACAAAAACCCAGCATGGAAACGGGGAAACAGACAGCAGGCCACAAGCTTAGATGAAGAAATATTGGCAACTGATCACTGCTGGATGAGGAAGAACTGATCTTCCTAAAATGAGGGACTCTAGATAGGCTAACCAGAACACAGTAGAAGAATTTACAGTACTGAGGAAAGTCTGGGGACACTAAGGACACTGAGTCCTTGGCTCAAAAGACAGAATGTATGAGTTCTGGAGTGGGGAATATCAGAGTTTGACAATGTTGAAGCGGGTATATAGAGATGAGTATGATTGACTGACATGTTCTGTATGAAATACTCGAAAGTTCATTGAAAAATAGTATTTTATAATTCTGTGAAATGCAGACAAAAGTATAATATGAACATTTTGGCCTTTGAGCAAAGTAATGAAATAAAAACTGTACAAAACATCACAGTAAAATTAATTTACATAGATATTGTGATTATATTTAATAAAGCAGGCTATTTTTAGTTTCACTTCATGAAATAAGCTTATAAATTTCAAACAAAGAAATCTATGGTTGTCAATATATTTTTCAAAAATGGTAAAGCACATCTGGGCATATAATTTTAATTAGTTTCAAAAAGAAAAAAAAATCAAACTATGTTGCACAAATTTTCAATTCCTATGAAAATTAAATCATCATTGATTGCAAACTTTTAAAATTATAGATTTGACTTGATTCCCATATAATTGTTACTCTTTCACTTTGTATGTATAGATAATATTTATTGCATCTATAGTGCATTGGGAGGACCTATAGACACTACTAACATCCCCCTCAAGCCAAAGTAATTAATGGAAAATTACTAAGTGAAATAAAATTTAAAAATTGGTGTCTGTATGTTACAGACAGAAATAGAATGTATGCGTAGGTGAAAGAATGTCTGTTATATAAAAATAAAACCAATGTTAAAGAAAAACTCATTGCAATATAATAAGAGTTCGATAAGTGTTTAAGTTCACACTAAAGGGGGGATAATAAATCAATACTATAATGTGGAATATACCGTATCACTTCATAAACATAACTAAAAGTTAATATTGACAACTGTTTATGTTTTTATTTTCTCCAAAAGATATACTTCAGTAGTTCCAGAATCCATTTATACTTTGATTTGGCACTAAAATTACTTTTCTTATTGCTGTGACAAAATATTGACAAGAAGAAATTCAAGGTAAGAACTTATTCTGGCATGTGGATTTGGGAGATCATGCTATCACTGGAGACTAGGCACAATGGGCAGACACAAGGAAGGTGGATGTTCACTCTGAATCTGCAATAAGGATTAGAGAGTGATTAATTTTAGTGCTGAACTCATTTTTCCTTTTCATTCCATCCAGGTTAAAAATCATAGAATTACATTGCACATGGTTTTGATTAGTCTTCTGACCACAAACTATCCTAAGCTTAAAGATCCCTCACAAGCATCACCAGAAGCTTGTTTTGTAGATGATCCAAATCTGGTCAAGTTGCCAACAAATACTTATGGTCATATTTAGCAAATGAGTTGATAAGATAATGGATGTCAGGTTCTCAGTATTGATGAAGGCAATTGCTAATGTTGAATGCCAGAATAAATTCAACATGTTGATTTGGAGTCAGAGATATGAGTAAAGAGAAAAATAAGTGGATAAATATATTAATAGATAGGGTATGAAAAAAAGAAACAAGAAACAAATTTTAGAAAAAATCTATATATTTAACGAATTATCTAACAGATATATAACTATTCTTTGCCACAATTTTCTTCAAAATTACCCATGTATTTTATTCACATTAGCCAGATTATACAATCTTTGATACTCTATTTTCTTTCAAATTAATGAATTAATTTATAAAGAATAAAAAGTAGCCACTGTAAAGTCTAAGCTACATCAATTAGTATTAGAGCAGTAATATAATCTTTAACTGAGTGCACATTCATATTTTGGTTGTCTCACAACAACAATCTACACTAAGCCATCCTGGTCCACACGTTTGATTGCTTTTCATTCCCCTTTAACTTGATATTATTTCTCTAACTTTCTTTGCAATTGCTTTTTATTTTTGAATGCTTCAGGATATGTGAATTTTAAAATACCATGTATAAATTAATCTATATACATATAATTGCATATACATGTAGCAGATATATTTATGTTTACACATGGTGGAAACTAATAGAAGTTAGAATACATATAAACAATATATTAAATATAACAATCAACAAATAAAGGTGTTTCTATAATGTTAGAAAGACAAATATCACGTGTTCTCTCTTTAGATATGTGTGATTCAATTGGAAAATCTAGAGAGGTCAAGAAACTACTAAGGGGCCATCGGGAAGGTTTTCTGGGAAGAGCATAGAAAGGAATGATTTAAAATTGGAAAGCTTAATATTATGAAGTAGGAAGGCTAAATTGAGTGGGGAACTAGAGAGCAGGGAAGAGGAGAGAACATAGGAGGAATTATACCAAATGCCTTTAGAGAACATCATATAGAAACCTACCACTATAGAAGCATCTTAATGCTTAGCCCTGAATAGGACACTTTTATTCAACCTCTGCAGCCTAAAACTAAGGGCTCACTGTTGAACAGAGATCAGAATGATTGTAAGAGCCAGATGTGGTGGATGACCACAAGGGAACAGTGTTTTCCAGACTGCTAGAGAATTAGTCACATGAATTCACAGCAACGGTGAGAGCATGCACAAGATGTATGGAAGTTCAAGCCAGACAAAATCCCAGCATAAAAGCGGGAAGTGTGTAAGAATATCCAGTCCTAACTTAGGAACTACTAACAACTGATAAATGCTGGGAAGGAGGGAGGGAAGGAGGGAGGGAGGGAAGGAGAGAGAGAGAATTTTTTTTAAGGCATGAGGGGCTGCATGGTTTAATCAGACTGTAGTTGACAGACCCACACTGAGGAGCATCTGTATGTATATGTGTGTATGTATATATATATATATATATATATATATATATATCAAGTCACATGTATATATATTTTATATATATATGAAATTGGGGAGGAGGTACTTAGGTACTAATGGCCAGTGAAGATAGAGGACAGGGTTTAAATATGATCAAAACAAAAATTCAACCATAAAAATCATAGTATTTGGTGAGGGATTGGATGTTCATTGGATGTTTGTCAGCATTCCTTTCACCATTTATTTATTTATTTATTTATAAAGTGAGATTATTATAAATTTTAAAAATATATTTATTGAGTTTTTGTGCATTTCATATTATAGTTCTTGATCAGATTTAGACCCCCTTCCAAATGCCCTCATAGACTCCCCACTAGATTTCATGCATTCTATTATATATAAGTCCTATTCAGTCAAGCATTTGTACCCAGATGTCCTTCCATGCAAGCTCCTCTACTGGAGTCTCAACAGCCTATCTACAGATTTTAAAGAAGGCGTACTCTTTCCTCACCCAGCAGTTAGTTATCCATGGTTCCCAGGCTAGAATTGGAGTCTGCTATCTATTTCCCTCATTCTATGCACAATTTTTGTCTCAGTGAATCAGCATGTCTTGTGCATGCTGCCAGAATTGTTGAAAGTTCATATGAACAAGGTTCTAGTGGCCTGAAAGCCTCTGTTTCTTTGTCTTCATGCACCAACCCTGACTCTTAAACTCTTTCCTACCTTTATTTGACCATGGTCCATGAGCCAGGAATGGGTGAGTTTTAATATATGAGTCCTATCCAGAGACACACACTCTGAAGTCACTTATTCTTTAAAACTTAGCCAGCAGTGGCCTTCTATGTGCGTTGCACTTTGTTATATGAGGAAGCTTCACTGGTGACAGTTGAAGGATATATTAGTATTCCCTACACCCTGTTATTCTATGTTCCACCAGCCTTTGGTATAGAGATTCCACTGTAGATCAGTCACTAAGGGATGGGCGTCTCTCAGACATGTTTTTTGTGTATGACAAGCTGTAGAACTCTGCAATAGCCTCCATCTGTTCAAAAAAGAAGATTCTTGACTAGTGATATGTGGTATACTTGTCTGTAAATATAAGGATCCATAGTTAGCATACAGTAAGAAATTTCATTTATCTAGGAATGACAGAGATAGTGTTTTCTCTAGGATCTATGACCTCTCCAGCCATGTGTATTTGGCTGTATTTACAGTACCAGCCTTGAATTCACTCCCGTTGAGAGGACTTTAAGTCCAGTTAGGTAGCTGTGGATTACAGTTACACTACTGCACCAGTCATTGTGGCCATTAGGCTTTAGAGCTGGGATGGACCATTGATTGTTTTCTTCCTTAGCAGCTTGTATAATATCCTCTAAAACTATGAGAGCTAGTCTTCAGGCAGAAGGCTTACAGGTCAGTTCCAACTCCATTGCTCCATGTCCTGTCTGAAGTATTCCCTGTCTTCAGCAATAGGGTCATAATTTCAAGTTCTGTGAGACAATTCAAGGACTATAGCAATAGCTTGTGTTATTTGAGGAGCATCTTGGTCTACCCTGACCAACTCAAAGGGAGGTTTCTCCTCTGTGGCAATGTGTTTCTTGTTATGCAAACAAATTTATAGTGAGGAAAATAACCTTATATCCACCACCTTAACCAAATGTTGTAAAGGAACTGCAACATACAGGGGACTGCTCCTCATCTTGTGACTCCTCATGTAAAGCACTTTATTTATATCCCCATTTCTGTAAATAATTCCATAAGGAATAAATAAATGAAATAAATCTCCTTCTGAAATAAATACAGATTAATCTATACATGATATTTAAAAATTCACATATCCTGAAGCATTCAAAAATAAAAAGCAATGACAAAGAAATTAGAGAGATAGTGTCAAGTTAAAGGGGGATGCATGAACAAGCAATCAAACGTGTGGACCAGGATGGCTTAGTGACGATTGCTGTTATGAGACAATTAAAAATATGAATGTGCACTCAGTTAAAGATTATATTACTACTCTATTGTTGTTGCTTAGGCTTTACAGTGGCTACTTCTTTATTCTTTATCAATTAATTCATTAATTTTAAAGAACATAGAATATCAAAGATTGTATAATCTGGCTAACGTGAATAAAATACATGGGGAATTTTGAAGAAAATTGTGGCAAAGAATGGATACATCTGTCAGATAATTCTTTTAAATATATAGATTTTTTTTTCTAAAATTTGTTTCTTGTACCTTTTTTTCCCTTTTATCCCCGTGACAGGTTACTTTTATCAACTAAAGAAGGAGAACAGCACTAGAGAGTATATTAAGATTCAGGTGCTTTCCATGATTAGCCACACATCTTTCTGAAGTTGAACCATCACATCTCTGAACTAAACATTAGTACAGGGTCAAAATTAGTATCACACTCAACATCATTTATAACTCTTTTTGAAAGGATAACGGCTTGATTAAACTTAATCCAGTGATGTGATTAAATTTGCAGTATGTTCACTGAGTTTCCAGGAACACTAAACACTCTAGGATTTATCAAATGTACAGTTAGAATTCTATAATGAGAAATTATACTCTAATAGGAAAAAGTTAAAAAAAAGAATGTGTTAATAACAAACTTTAAACCCATGTAGGTCAGAAGTCATAATAGTAATGTCTATTAAAATATAACTATGATTTTTGGGATGTGGCATAGTAAATTATCAGAAGCACAAACATGAGAGCCTGGTATGGGCCCTCGTGCCCACAAAGAAAAGGAGGCATGATAGCTCATACCTGTGTCTCTAGACCTAAACTAGAAACAACAAACAAAACAGAAATAGGAAGCTTACAAACCAGCCCTTCTAACCCAATTGGTGAAGTTCAGCATGTGAGAGAATCTGTCTCAAAATATAAGGTAAGAATGAATGAGGAAGGATAACCAGTATTGACCTTTGGTTTTCACATGTGAAACCAATAACAACAAGCCCAGACACTGTCAGGACACCTGAACTAAGGAATTCCTTCCATCAGATTGGTTTGTGGTCATAATTGCAGGGACATTTTCTTGATGGCTGATTGATGTGGATGAGCCCTGCCCGATGTGAATGATATCATCATTAGGCAGTAAGGCCTGGAATGGGTAAGAAAGAGAGCTGAATGGAAGCCTGGAATTGAACAAGCTGGAAAACAGTGTTTCTCCATCATCTCCACCTTGGTTCCCACATACCAGCTTGTTTTCTTGACCTTCTGTCTAAGCCTTTCTAAGATGATGGCCTGTAAACTGCAAGCCAAATAAATCCTTTTCATCCCCAAGTTGCTTTTGATCAGCGTTTTTTCACAGTAAAGGAAATGAGCTAGAAGAAACACCCATGAATGACACAGATACACACAAAACCACCACACACACACACATACACACACAGACACACACACACGTTTTTATATTTATATAGAAAAAGATAGATACAATTATAGATACGATTTAATATATTAATAATTTAGGGAAAAGGTGTCTATAGAAGTAAAATAGCAATAACATGATCCTAATCTCAGTAAATTAAATTCATGATAATCCTTTAAGTGGTATAAAACAATTGTTTCATAAAATTCCATTTTGTAACTAAATGTTTTAAGAGTAAAATAACATTTAAGCCATGTTTTTATTCACACACATCCAAAAATGTATGACTTAAGTTTGAAGAATTTTGATGTTGGTATACTTTGTAACTTGCTTCATAGATACAGAATTAAATTTTTCTCTTTTGAGAACTTGAAATAACAACCTAAAAACTCCATTTTACTAAGACAAATTGGATTTAAATATGAGTACAGCCTTAGAACTGACCCAGAGCAGTGATCATATATTATGCATTTTTCATCCTCATTTTTCATGTTTGCTCATGTGTTCCATCGCTGTCTTCTTTTTTGTTTCTGTAACAGAGTGGATCACTGTAACACTTAACTGAAAACAGAATGTCTTTTTACATCAGTTAAAGCCATAGGACAGCAGAGTTTCTTTAACTTGGCTAATGTATGGGTTAATATTTATATTAAATTGCCACATATCTGGTTTATCTCTCTCATCAGACAGTTCAGAGCATCAACATCAACCAAAGCTGTTTAATTAAAAACAAAATTGAAAAATAAACAAATAAGTAGTCAGAAGTATGCACTTTTAGTGTCAGCAGGCTTCATAAAAAAATATTCAAGATTGTTTAGTAAGGGCATAATCACAGAAAAATTGTATGCAGAATCTGTTTGCTCAGGGGTTTATAAATCTTGAATGACTCTACTGGATTTCTTTTTAATCTGGTGTTTTATTCATTAAGCATTTGAATAGCATTTATAATGTACATTATTACCTCTTATGAAAGTTATCTGAACAAGAGTGTTATCCAATTTTAAGACTCCGTTGCTAAAACATCTTATTTTGGAGTCATAGGACATGGAAAAATCAAGCTGATACTGACATGGAAGCCAGCTTCCTCTAACTGGGTAACTTTAACTACATTGAAAGATACTATGTAAACAAAGGTGGGGATCAAGAAGGAATAGTTGCTACTTGCTGTGGTACCTACTATACCTAAAGACTATATTATTAACTGTGCTAGCAAGATTTGTACATTGTTGATGTAATCAAAAAACTGATTTGTTAGTAGTCAACCACATTCTGAATGAATTTGAAGCCCATTGTACAAGACAAAATTAATTTTTGTTGCTGTTAACTGGACCAACAACTCTTGCCAGTTACATCACAGTACCTAGGGGAGAGCCTACCACTATTATTCTTTGAAATAGACATAATAAACAATTGTCTCCTAAATATTTACCTTTATATCCACAAATTAGCGCAGTCCTTAACCCTCAGATGCAAAGCATCTTTTTGCAATTCATGGAGTTTTAATATAGAGATTTGAATTGGCCAACATTAAAAAAAAAAAAAAGATTGTGGAGCCCTAAATGGGTTCTGTATCTCACTCCTTCTCCACAAAGCTCAGGGATCATCAAGCAAGATTGGACAGGAGGATTGTAAAAGCTAGAGATAGGACTATTGTGAAACAGTATTTTCTGGATATGAGAAATAAAATAAACACATACTCTAATATTAGCTGTGGCCATTTGCACAAGACCTATTTATGATCAAACCAGTCAAAATCTCAGCATAGAAAAGGGAGGTTTACATGAAGTTCCACCCCTAGCAGAGAGTCTATTGACAATTCACTACTGGGGTGGGATTTAATTGTTCTTCAGATGCAGCTTTTGATAGAATACCCATGCTCCAATGAATGTCCCTACGCTCATGAACATACTGGCAGCACTGAAAAAGAGTACATGAAATTTGGAGAGAAAAGTGGGAGGAGGAATTGAAGGAGAAGGAATGAGGAGAGAATTTGGCTTAACCACATTAAATTCATGGATGAAAATGAAATCATCATTTTAGTGGAGAGGAAACCTATTGAATGGGAAAAGTTCTTTAACAGTTGTGCTTCTGAAAGTGAGTTAACATCTATAGTACACTAAATACTCAAAGACCTGAATGTCAAAAAGATAACCAAGGCTCAAAAAACAAGTTAAAAATTAAAGCAAGGACCTAAACAGCTCTCAAAAGATGAAATGTAAATGATTGCTTTCCAATCAGGGAAATACAAATTAAAACTACTTTGAAATTTCATCTTACCCCAGTCAGAATGAATAAGTTCCAAAAATAAAAAGGAAATGCTGGTGAGTATATGAAGGAAAAGAGAACATTTATTCACCAACAGTGTGTGTGCAAACTTGTGCAACCACTATGGAAGTTAACGTGGAGATTCCTCAAAAACTTTTTAAAAAAGTAGATTTTTCACATGATACAGCCATACAACTCTTCATCTCTACTACCTAGTTTTCACAGTATTAGAACATGCTATTCATGCTAGAATAGAAAGACAAAAATAAAGAGAAAAATAATCACCAACTTTGCCCATTTATGAACTCTGCAACTACAGTAACAACTGACGTGGGAAGCTATGCACACTGGCACAATAGTGGCAGGAATGTTATGGGAATAACCAACCACATTCTGATTGGAGTGAAGGTTCATTTAATAAGATGCGGCCTGCACCTGCCACTGATATCAGGTTTAGAAATTATTGGCTAAGGAGGTTGTAGTCCAGAGACAAAAACCTGCCATTATTAGTTTGGTAAACAGACATAGTTTTAAACTCACTCCTAATGACTTAATGTTATACCCATAGATTAATACATTTCTCATCTCCCACCAGAGAACCCCGTTATTAACACAAATACCTACTGTTTACCAATGTGTAGAAAACTAAAGAGTGCTTTTTCACTGAATGGGCAACCTATGTGAAGTTCTTGCCTCACAAGGCTCAGGGATAATTTTGGAAGGAAGCAGAAAGACTGTACAAACCAGAAGTGTTGGATGAATACAAGGAAACTAGTTTTCAGACAGCATGACAGTTCCTCAGACAAACTCACATCTGTCATGACAGTATGTACAAGACGTTTGCAAGCTGAAGCCATACGGATTAGGGTAAATGAGTCAGAAGTCCTAACTGAGGAACCATTGCTAACTGATAACTGCTGGGAGATGAGTCATAACAGTGTTACACTGGATTGGTGGACCAGATAGGAGGGCATTTGGGGACACAAATTAGACTTAATAGGCATTAAATAATGAAATGAAGTCAGACAAGGAGTAGTAACATGTCGATAATAGAGGGGAAATATATATCAAAATAAATTATATGAAATTCTCAAAAATTCAAAATCATTAAATATAACAAAGAACATGATAGTAAATGAAATAAAAAGGAAAGAAATTCTCAAACAATATAATTTAATGCAAAGAAAAACATTACAATGACAAAAATTTAATATTTGTTCATACTGAAATGAGAATAAATATGTGTTCCATGAAGTAGTGAAAATATGTTCAGCAATTCATAAGGAAACAAGATAGAAAATAAAAAGGAAGTGATATTCCTCCAGGGAAATGCTCACTATACTCTTTTAAGTGATAAGAAACTGTTTTATAAATTCAGAGTTTATCACAAATTTTGCTCTTAGAAATTACATAACTAAAATATAATTCTGTTATTTTGCGGAAGATCTAAGTCACTTTAATACAGAAGCACATTTAAATTTACAACCCTCAAATATAGTTTGGATGAAGGATTTTAGACACAGATTTCCATAATTACCTTAATTTGTAGTAACCAAGGAAACAGCACCTTGGGGACACTTTTCTGTCCAAAGCTGATGTTAGCTTGTTTACACACATGCTTAACTGTGAGTCTACTTAATTTAAAATTCACTTAAACTTGTCACTTTTCTCAAAAAGCCCGAAATCTCTAACTTCCTCTGTATCTTTTAAGACAAGATTTTTTCTACTTTATAATTCCTCATTCAGAAAAATCAGTAAATATACATTTTCAATATATAGGTCTATTCCTGATGGTTTAGGCTTGATTGGGTAGAACCCAAGTTATCTTAATTGGTTTCATCTTTCTTTAAATGGATATGTATTTAATTATAAAAAAGATGCTATTTTCATCCTACATATAAAAATTTTGTGTGCACTTACTATTATTTCACTGCTACTTAACAAATAATGATGCTAGCATTTTAAAATTCTTTGCTTCTATACATATTATTCTTATACATATTTTCTCTTACAGAAATGAGAGTAAATATGTCACATAGTGGTTAATCATCTTTATATTGTTTCTTTGCTAATTTAAAGAGAGATTATTTTAATGATTCAATTTACATTTCTTTACTCCTGCTCCTTAGCATTTTATTTGTGTTTCATCCTATTTGAAATTGTTAAATTATCTCTAAAATTCTCTGCTTACATAATTTCAAAATATTAGTACATTTCAAAAATGTATTTGGATGCCCCCCCCAGCAAACATGCTAAGATTTTGCTCACATTCAAAGACTTCTATATTCTATTCATTGTGTTAAATGTGGGTAGTGTTTACTTACCCTGTCACCTCATATTTTCTGGTTCTAAGTTCTCCCTGAAATCTAGATTTGTCCACTGATTTCATTAATGACAGTGTGCTGCAGAGGAATGAACCCTTTTAAAAAGAACATGGAGACCATGGCTAAAAGATTTACATTGACCGCACAGTTCATAGAAAATTTATTCAGTAGTTATAGTTTAGTTTTTTATCCATCAAAATAAACACAGGTGATGAAAAATCTCTAGGTTGTGACGATGAAAACAGCTGGAGGGGAGAAGAGTGTAGCATACCACAGTTGTACTTCTATGAAAGGTTGTTGATTTCACTTCTCTATTTTGGATTAAATGAGACTGAGGTTCCAAGGAGCTCTTAATTTGTGGATTTAAAGTAATGCAAAACTTTGCCAATACTATTATCTATAACAGTTTGATGAGGAAATTTTTCAACAAAAATTTCCACAAGCGCCTGGAAATATAGTAGAATCAAAATAGAAATATTTATTGCCTTAAGTATATGTGCTCAAAGAGCCTAACCAAGTATAGACATACACATTTTTCCTGTGCAGTTCAATAACAAGCTGATTAAATGGTTTGTGGTGTGAGGTTGCCTAATGAACTAATCAGGATTCTGAATGAAAATTAGGTAATTATTCTGACCAAACTTCTGGAGACTGGATAAAAATGGAGATTCTTGCCAGGCATGTTGGCACACAGTTTTAATCTCAGCAATTCTGTGGTAAGGTGAAGCAGAACTCTGTGAATTGAAGGCCAGCTTGGTCTATATAGTGAAATGCTGTCTCAAAGGAATGAGAGAGAGAGAGAGCGAGAGAATATGAATCAATAAATATCATCTGATGTATGCCAGAATAGAAGGTAAGAGAAGTGCAATTGATGTCTATTTGGAGAAGAGTAGAGTGTAGAATGGAAGGAAATGATATACACTGTCAGGTTCATTCCAATTCTGTGATATGACTGTTGTGGGAGAAGTGGAGATAGTATACAGTCCTTTTATTAAAATTGTTTTTAAAAAGAATAAAGCTACTGAAACCTAGTGATTTAACTCACTTCAAGTATCCCTAAAACTTCCAAAAATAAGATTCAAATGAGAAATGAGGCATAGTATCTGATCTTATTATGCATATAAAAATACTGTATATAAATATACTGTATATTAAATACATATAAATGTATCATCAGAATATGTACACAATATACTTTTCTTTTTTCTATTGTTTTAAGACATAGTCTCTCTGTAGTCCCAGCTGGCCTGGAACTCACTATGTAGATCAGACTAACCTTAATTCCCAAAAGATCTGCCTGCCTCTGCATCCTGATTGTTTGAATTAAAGGCATGCAACACCATGTCTGCCTATTTTTAACATTTAGTATACCTAATACTGACATTGCTATTAGATATATGAGTTTAAATGAATTTTTGGAAATATTCATGTTACTTTTACTTACTGCTTAATTAATATATTTCTCATTCACTAGACTTTTTTTTGCAATTGTATATTAAATGTTTTCTTGGACTGTGTTATCCTGTTATTTTTGTCGTGCAAAGCATTCCAACTGTGAAAAAATTCAATTTATCATTAACCTTGATAGTGTGCACAATAAATCCAGAGACTTGAATTCAAGGAAAACTGTTGAATCACATAAAAAAATGACACATGTATTTGTCGTTAAAAGGCAAAATCTTTTGGATCTTTCATGCATTCCTCCATATTTTCATGAGAAAATTTATAAGGAAATACTTGTCTCTGTTCTGATCTCATAGTTTTTAGCAGAAGCAAATCAGTTCAGTCTGAGATGTTTCTCATATGGTAAGAAAGCTAAGCAATATAACCAATTTTCTATGTGGGTTAAAACTGAGGTATCATAAAGGAAGAGAATAAATTCTCAAAGTACAATTTTGATGATAATGTTCACCTACAATATAAAAAATTAAAAGGAGCTATCCATAAGAAGGAGACCTTGCCCCTTCTAGATACCATAGGCTAATACATACAAATTCCAGTGCCAAAAATGGACCCTATCATTTGAAGCTGTAGACCAAGGGATCTATAGGCACTCAAACATTACTGGCCATTGTCCCCTTTTTGGATTACCCTCCAGAAATTGATGGTAAGACTGTGTTGCAGAGAACACTAAATACATTAGTTTAGAACATACCAGGAAAAGCAAGCATGTACCTACTAGCTTTTATTGTGATAGAAGGTGATAGACATACTACTGGACAAGAAAAGTAACCATCAACCATGCTCTACTGTGAATTCTGAAAGCTGCAACAATAGTCATGGAAGATATGCCCACTGGTACATAGCGGCTCAAATTATTGGAATAAACAACCACTTTCTGCTGCACAAAATAGAGGCCATACCTGACACTGATATCAGTCTTAGGATCCTGTGCACAGACAAGTCACATGCACCAGGGAAGCTCCTACTACTATTATCATGTTAAATAGATACAGTATTAAACTGATTCTTAATGACTTATCATTACATCCATAGATTAATTGCATCTTTCAACTCTCACCAGAGTAGCTTCTTCATATAGCATACAGTGATTAACAGAAAGACCCTCAACTGGCCAACATGAAGAGGATAGGAGACTGCAGAGTGATTATTTATAAATAGGACACGTATCTCAAAGCTCTGCTTCCCTAACCGCGGGGATTAGTGAGAAAGAGGAATTGGAGAGATTGTAAGAGCTGGAGGAGGTGGATGACCAAACCCTGGACACAGGGTTTTGCAGAGAGCTGGACAACTGCTCATGTAAAGGCACAGGAGTGGTGACAGCATGCACAAGGTCCCTGTAAAATCAAGCCAGACAGAATCTCAGCACTGATATGGGCATGAGGTCCCAGCCCTTGTTGAGGAACTGTTGGTAACCAGTGGCTGCTGGGAGAGGGAGAGTCCGTTTACTTTAAGGCTGTGATGCTAGATCGGCTGACCAGGCTCTGGGGGAGGGACTCACACTAAGCAGCATTTGGGAACACAGGTTTGACTTGATATGTTGTCATTTATATATATTCACACACACAAATGCAAAGTGTACATGAAACTTGATTTTTTTTTTTCAAAATAGAAAATTTTTGATCAAATTTGTAAATAAGACAAGGAATTCTGATATGCAACATAGGCTGTTTCCTCAATGTTGTGGCATATTTGTCACAATTAAACAACCTATAATTGATCTATTATTTACTCAGTCTCCAGTAATTCTTATTAATATCTTTGTTTCCCTGAAATATTTCTGCATTCAGGAAATCACTCCTAAGTCATAGCTCCCTAGTGTTTTCTCTACTGAGATGACCTCAGAGTTTCCTTGCAATTGATAAATACAGTTTTGAGAAATTCTAGTTCTGTTGTTCATAGAATTTCATTTATATCCAAGTGTTAATTTTCTAATGAAGATTATACTTGTGTAGACTTTGGAAGTAGACCACAAAGATAAAACATCATTTTTTAAAGATTTTTTTTTCATTGTTTGAGAATTTCATATATAAGTACATCTACATCATTTCCACCATTTACATCATTTCCACCTCCCCTCCTCCCACTCCATCATACCCCAGCTCCTCTCAATGCCAATTCTAAATGAAGAGCTAGAGGGCATCAGTCACAGATTTATTATAATATGGTTTATTCTTTCATTCAAACGTTCATACATTTATAGAGTATAGTTTATCATATTCATTTATCATTACTCCCTCTACCTCTCCAAATGCCCCTCATTATATCATCTCAAAAATCCACACTCTTCTTTTCTGTTATTACTAACCCTGATTCCAATTGGTACTACATAGTCTCACAGTGTGACACCATCCACTGGGGCTTGAGAACTTCCTACCAGCTACCATGTCTCCAAGAGAACATGACTTCCTTCCTCAGAAACTATCAATGATAGTTTCCTTTACCAAAGGTGGGATTCCTGGACTCCTTATTCATTCACGCTATTATTTTGACTGACATAATCTTAGGCAGGTCTTATTCATGTAACTAGAGGGACTGAGAGCTGCTGTGTATAAGAGCCCTGCCATGTACAGAAGTCAGCAACTCATTGCTCTTCTCACCTGTCAGCTCTCACACTTATTTTGCCAATTCTTCCTTGATGTTCCTTGAGCCTTGGATATGGGAAGGTTTATATAGCTGATTTGTCTGTAGCTGAGCACTCTTGATTAATTAGACTCTGAAATTTGACCAGAAATGAGTTTCTGTATTAACTGCTAACCACTACAAAAAGAAGTTTGCTTGACCAAAGTTGTAAGCAACAAAAATATGAGAATAAACTTAAATACTTAGAAGGCATTTTCAAAATATGACCATTTACATATCCAGACCAATCCAGAGTCCCATACTCAGACCAGCTCAATTTTTCTGTCTAGTCTGTTAGAGCCAGTCACAGGCTTGCCACTGAATTCCTCTGACCTCCCATCTACCTTGGCTTTCCCCTCCTCCAGCATTCCTTGAATTTCTGTGAGACACCTCCTTCACTGTTAAGTTTGATCTATCCACTGTCTTTCCATTCCCCTGCCACCTGAGCAACTCCAGTCTCTCCCCACACCACATCCTGTTCTTCTTCTAGGGATCAAGACACAGGCCTGCTCCCACTCTCAGAACTCCAGATTCGAGACTGATCTCTTTGTCCAGCCCCTCCCACTGCATTCAGAATCCTGTACTCAGAGCAGCACATTTTTCAGTCTAGTCTGTTAGGGCCTTCACAGGCTGTCCCCACCCTCAACCTGCCCTTGCATTCCTATGACCTCCTATCAACCTTGGCTGCCCCATCCCCCAACCTGCCATGGATTTCTCTCAGACTCCTTCTTAACTGGGGCCCAGAGTATTGCAGACTGCCTGAGAAGGCCTGAATCCAGCTTCTGCCTAACAATTTTCCCAAATTCCCAAATTTTCCCAGGTGTGCCTGATGGCTAGAGGGACGCATACTTTAAGAGTGATTGTGAGAGCATCTGATAGCACCTAAACTGTGTCTTTGAGGGACCCCTGGAGCAGCTGAACTAGAGCCAATATAAAATCAATGGAGAGAAAACCTGAAGTCTTGATTAACCAGCCTTTCATACCCTATAAGAAAATAACAAGTTACATCAAGTATACAAACAAAATCATACTTTAAGTGAACAAAGGCTCAATTCTCACATCAGACTCACAAACAGAAAAGGAAATCTGTAAGGTCTGGGTTCGAGAGACACAGCAGGAAGATGGACCAGACTCTGCTGGGAGAGTTAACAGGACCGGTTTATTAAGGGCACAGGACTGGCTTCCCCAGTCACGAAAGAGAGACCAGCTGGGACTAGCTTTCTCCCTGGAGCAAAGAAGAGTACTGTGTATTATCATCTTACTAAAAGAACACACATAATGTCATGAATTGATACTACCTGTGTATACATTACACTTGATAAATTTCTAGGTGAGACTGTAGAAAACACAAAAATTGTAGTAGAGAGAAAGAGAGAGAGAGAGATCCACCAATGATTTAGGACTTGAAGGAATATATGAATAATAATAATAATCTCTCTAAATTAGAAAAACTATATAGGGGTGCCCAGAGCAGGAAGGGATAGGGAATGCTTTATTTCAGAGGAAGCATTGTAGATCACAAAGAAAGGCAGTAACTGAAGTCACAGAATGATGCATTTCATGGCCTGACCAAAAGAGTGAGGGCTGTCAGGGAAATCTCAAAGAATGCAGGGAAGAGGTAGTGTAGCCCTGGGGGTGTGGGAAGGCACATTGACTCCCACCATGGAGGGCTGCTAAGAGTGTGTCTTACCTGAGGACAGACCACACAGTACCCCATTACAGACAGGGCTTTTGTCTACTGTGCCAGTGGCTCTGGGTTCCTCATTACTATGGTGCAGAAAGTTAATCCTTGGTGGCCAGGTGATTGAGCTGTTTAAATGAAGAAGATCTGGAGGTAGGTTGGAGGCATCTGGGGGCCACATGACTGGCCAACTTCGATTTTTGCAAAGTAGGGCAGTCATCATCCAGGCATCCCCATTTTTCCATTGTGGGCATCACCTTGGAAGTGGTTGCTGAGTTGGGGCAGGCTTGTGCCCAGTGTCCTCCATTGTCACTGTGGGCCTGGCAGCTGTTGTGGCATTGATGCTGAGTTGCCTAAAGTCTTCTTGGGAAGAACACTGAGTGCCACTGCCAGCGGTTGAGCCTTTTGTGTCTCGGGTGGCCCACACAGTCTGCCTTCTCCCGTTCCTCTGGGTTATGGAATATTTTAAAGGCCGTTTATCAGCAACTCTCCCTGTGGGGCTTCTGGGCCCTTCTCTAACTAACTTTTTTAGTTTTTTCTGTATATCTGGGACAGATTGGGCTATAAAATGAGTGCTAAGAACAACCATGCTTTCCCTAAAATGTGGCTCTAGATGGGTGTACTGGACAAGGGTGTCTGTAAGGTGACCCATAAATTCTGCTGGGTTTTTGGAAGGCCTCTGTGTTACCTGGTTAAGTTGTCATAGTTTACTGTCAAGTGTGAGGCCCTCTTTAACTCAGCCAGAGGGCAAGAGATCATGTACTCTCCTTGCCCTTCCTTCTCTAAGCCCCCCCCCACCAAGGGGTGTCTTGGTAGTCCCACCCAGGGTCTTGCCTGGGGACAGCCTCAGTACCTATTGTTCAGATTAAACTCATTCACCCCTTGTGGAAAGCACTGTGAACTCTTAAACTAAAAATGAACCTGCCATTTGAGCAGTTATACCACTCCTTGGTGTATACCCAAAGCACTCATTCTATGGCAGAGATACTTGTACATCCATGTTTGTTGCTGCTCTCTTCATAATAGCTAAGAGATGGAAGCAACCTGTGTTTCTCAATTGACGAGTGGGTAATGAAAATATAGTACATTCATACAATGGCATTCTACTCAACAACAAAGAAAAACAAAATTGTGAAATCTGTAGGTTAATGGATAGAACTAGAATCTTTTGTGCTAAGTTAAATAACAGAATAAGAAAAGCAAACAATGGATGTTCTCTCTCACTTGTGGATCTTTATACCAAACACTTATATGTATGTATCCTGAGGTAACTGCAGGAACCAAGAAAATGGAAAAGAACCAGGAAGCTAAAGGGAAAGAAAGAACCTAAGAGAGAAGAATAATAGGAGACAGGTGTTACTAAGGGAGAAATAGGTAAAATAGGGGTATTTAAATGGTAGGGATGGGGAGGAGTTATATAAGGAAATATGGGGTAAAGCAAAAGAAGGAACACAAGAGAGGCGGGGGACTGGTATTATCATGGGAGAAATGAGGAAAATGGGGACACTTTAAATAGGGAAGGTATGCAGGGAAGGTTAGACAGATGGGAGAGAGAGAGAGAGAGAGAGAGAGAGAGAGAGAGAGAGAGAGAGGAGAAATAAATAATTCTTAGCTAGTGCAAAACACCAGAAGGAATCATATTAGTTAATGACAATTTCCACATACAGTGTCTCCACATGAGCCAGTGTGCATGATAGAGGGCTACATAACAAGAAACAGTGCCAGACAGGAGAAAACTTCCCTTGAGTTGTTGGCCAGGGTAGTCCAAGAGATTCTCACAATTACATGGGCTATTGCCACAACCCCTGATTGTCACTCAGAACTTGAAGGTAAGACACTATTGTGAAGACATGACAAACTGTTGTGACAGATTTGGAGAAAAGGAACTGGAATGCACCTGGAGGTCAGTTCTCCTGAAAGCTATCACTCATAGCTCTGGAGAGCACTATGCAAGTAACTAAAGGAAAACATGAACTGATGACCCGACACTAGCTTCATGACCAAATAACCACATCAGTGACTGGCACAGGATTTGACATTGGTGCAATAGTGGCACTTTTATCTTGGGGCCAATTAAACCCGGCTATGGTCTTAGTTTCCACTCAGGGGTAGTAAACTCATGTGTAGTTCTGTAACCATAGACAAATACACATGACGGGTCACAGATTTTAGAGAGATTTTCAAGGCTGTCACATCCCTAGGCTAATGTAACTAAATGCAAAATATGTATCCTCATAATTACAGTCAAGTATGCTAGTCAACACTCATCAAAGAAGTTTTTTTTTGCACCAGATGGAGACTAATACAGCTAGTCCCACACAGACATTGTCTGTGATTTGCCCATATCTAAAAGAAACAGCTACAATGCAGCCTCTACATGCAAAGTTCATGCAAAATAGAACAAGGGGTATAGAAGTCAATAATGAATCCATGAACTTTCATTAATGAAGCTCCTTCTTACAACAAAGAGACAGTAGTACAAAAGGTCACGAAAGGATAAATCATGGAGATTAGGAATCTATAGACAATGAGTCCCTGCACAGAACCTGCACTGAAGTGACTAGGGGACACTAACTTGACCCAACAGACTGTAAACAGGTAAAAGACTGTATGGATTCCATTTGGGGGGCTGTGGGATTGTGCCAGTGGGGAAATAAAGGTAATTATGATTGATTGAGATGTTCTGTATGAAGCACACCATGATTCGATGAAAATATTCAAAAAGATGTATAATTATTTTTCAGCTGCTCTTTGAAAATGTGTAGTTACTGCATAACCTTACAAGTCTGACATTCTAACCTTACATTTAAAAATATATTTTCTGTTATTTATCATAGTTTTAAGACTCATGAGTTACTTAAAATTATTAACAATACATATTTTGTGGAAAGCTATTTACCTGAGTGATGGCAATGTACCAGTGGCTACATAACTCTTCAATATGGTTCCAATACATCAACAACATTTAGCTTACTATATCTCCTCAGAAAAGACTGGGCATTCAGGCAACCCTAATTAAATACACTCGTGTGTATTTATGTAAATGAGTCAAGAAAAAAATGAAAATTATGAGAGGACATGGGAAAGAAGAATTTGATAAGAGGGGTTATTTATCAAAAGTAGGGGTTATTTATCAAAGAACATTGTGTATTTGTATGAAATTATAAAGAATAAATAAAATTTAAGATATATCTGTACATTTACCTTCAAACTCTTTTCAGATCCTACAGACTGGTGGCTCATAAAGAAGCTGAATCTTTCTTTTCTAAGAAGGAATATTAATTAACTACTTAAAATAAAAATATATATCTGGATGGTTTGGTTACTTCGTTACTGACAACTAGCTTAACCTTACTGCTATGAGAGTTCATGAGAAATTATTCCAGTTTTTAATATTAGGTTCATTTATGCTTTATAAAACATTGTAACATTTTCATGCGTGTGTGTGTGTGTGTGTGTGTGCGTGCGCGCGCACTGTAAAAATGTCGATTTCTTTTTTGTTCAAAACTTACATAGTTTACTAAAATTTTGATGCTCTGAGACATTGAAAGAGGTAAAATAAAATAAAATCCACACTGATTTAATGTTTCCTTATTTCTCTATTTCTACGTTTAATTTTTTGATAATGGTTTGAAGCTCTGTGAATAGGCATGTATGAATCTGGAATTTTATCTTCATAATGTATTATTTCTTCTTTAGGTTAAACTAGTATCTTTTTACATTAATATGCATTAGAGCATAAATAACCAGATAGTGCTATAACTTTTTATTTAATTATATATTAAGGAGGATATATATATATATATACATTTCAAATTTTAAAAAAGTATAAAGTAATATTTTTATATGTCCATTTATTTGAAAGTATTTTCCATTTACTAGAATTTAGACCTAGAATGTTCCAGAAAGCTTAAGTATCTAATTTTGTTCTTTCACAAGGAAATTCACTTTTTTGCCAACATCATTTGTTGAACATGCTGTTTTTCTTTTGTTATCAAAAGGGAATGGAAAATGGAAATATTTTACTTGGGAAGGGAGGAAAGGGGCTTATACAAAGAACCACGAAAGTAAAGGAGAAGAAGGAGCTCAAGAAAGAGGGGGGGCAAGTATTATTCAGGGGGAAATTTAGGTACTTCAATGGGAGAGAGAGGAGCAAGGCTTATAAAATGGGACAGAGAAGAGAGGTAATGTGAAGGTGGTGTGAAAAAAACAGAGGAAATGTATTAGTTCAAAGAATACTGAAAATAAACATACAATGTATGTATATGGGTACATGTGCATAGCTGAAGGGTAGACAACAAGAAACACAGACCCGACCAGAGACAAGGAGATCCCCAAATAAACATACAGTGTATGTATATGGGTATACAAATAAACACACAGTGTAAGTGTATGGGTACATGTGCGTAGCTGAAGGGTAGACAGCAAGAAACACAGACCAGACAGGAGACAAGGAGACTCCCCAAATAACAGAGGCTGTTTCCACAGGCTATTGTCACAGTTCTTGAATTGTCTCCCAGAACTTGAAGTTATGACCCTATTACTGAATACAGAGCATACTTCAGACTTAGAACTTGGAACAAGTGAACTGGAAATGACCTGGAAGTCTCCTCCGTGAAGATTAGCTTTCTTAGTGTCAGAGGATAATACGCAAGCTAATAACAGAGAAAACCAGTCAATGATCACATTCAGCTGTAAAACTTAATAACTAAAGCAATGACCAACATAGCAAACCAATATCTCTGTTGATACAGTAATGACACTTTTAGCTTGAGGGTAATGAACAGCTATCTAATTTAAAGCACACTCAGTGGGAGGGAACTCATGTGTGGTACAGTAAACAAAGTCATATACTAGTGGCTGGACAGGTCATTGATAATAAAGAAACCCCTACATCTGTATCTTCCCAAGACAAATGTAATTCCTTACTGTATGGTAAATATGTGTCCTTATATTCACAGACATGTATCCCTCTCACCAATCACCAAACAAGCTTCTTTTTGCAACAGATGTGTGACATTACAGAGTTCCATATCTGCTTGCACATAGATACTAAGCGTCTGTGAGGTGTCCAGTGATAAATGACACATCTACAGTGGAACCTCTACACCCAAAGCTCATGGCATGTATCAGAACAGGGACACAGAGAGTATCAATGCATTTCTCATCTCTCACCAGTGAAGTTTCCACATGAAACAGAAAATATTAACACAGAAAACAGCAAATGATCAAAATATAGAGATTAAGATACTTCAGAGTGAGTCTTCTTGGATAGGACTCCTATATTAAATTTATGCCACTCAGAACTCAGGGACCATTGCAGAATAGGGATGAAAAGACTATAAGAGCCAGGAGTGTTGGATGACCACCAGAAAACTGTGTTTATCAGGTGCCTAGGGATTTGATCATATGAATTTACAGCAATGGTGACAGCGGTTATAAGACCCATTCAAAGTCAAACCAGACAAAAACTCAGCAAATAACTGGCAAAATGGATAAGAAGTCACAACATTAGTTGAGTAACTATAAACTGATCATTGCTTGGTGAGGGAGTGTTGATTTTCTTTAAGGGTATGTTGCCTGATAGGCTCACCAGGCTTTAGTGGATTAACTCATACCAAAGAACATCCAGGGAATCAAATGTCACTCAATCGGCTTTAACATATATGACAGAATGCAATAAAATGCATGAAATCCTGTGAAGGGGGGGTTGGCTATTGGGTGGGTACAGATAGGGAAAGGTTTTAAACATGCTTAAGATTATTATATGAAATGAAAATTTTCATTAATATATATATTTTTTAAGTTATAGGAGAGAAGAATGAGGAGTGTTGTTAGAGGAGCGTGCCCCAGAGGGAAAATAGCATCCATTTAACTTGGAAAGCAAACAATAGGAAATCCTTAGATTTTCCAGCTCTTCAGTTGGTCACCACAAGTACCAGAATGGGAATGAGGCCAAGAAACACAAGAGACAAAGAAACATATCTGAATATCAGGCCCTTAGATATCTTATCACTGTGAAGCAGGAAATCAAGGGTAGATCGAATTTTGAGATGAGAATGATTGGTACATATTATAGACTCAGATGAATCACAGCAGTATAGAAAGGGAGAGAAACAAAAGACATCTTTTTATCTTCAAGTTCTCTTTTGGAAGTGTGATCAAAACTGCAATGGACTCTGAAGCCAAATTCTTATTATCTATGATTTTGCAAATCTAGACATACAGTCTGGAAGATGTTCTTGCTTAGTACTAAGCATTTCAGTTTATCATCAGTGAGATGGGCACAGGTCCTTAGTAGACACCTAAGTGAGAGACTCAACAAAGATTTCAACACTAGAAAAATAAAACATCCGATAGGAAAAGCAGAAAGTCAGGTGGAAAAAGTAGAAGCTTTGTTGAGAGGGGAATAGAGTAAGCTTGATTCCATGTGTGAGAAGCCCTTATGGGGAGAATCCCAAGTAGAGAAACAAGTCCATCTGGGGAAAAATGGAGCATGCTCTGAGGAGCAGGGAAGCTTCTTCTATAAGAAAGTTAATACTACCTTACCTCTCAAGCTCTGGAAATGGAGAGATCGATGTGGAAGAAGCCTCTCACAAGGCAGTTTGTCTTGACTAAACATTTCTATTTGTCATGGCACCCAATGTTAGTTTTAGGGAAAGGACAGGAGAGGTTGCACAGGAAAGTGCTGTGATGAATTTCCTTCCTGTGAATGCATTGTTAACGCTGCAGCAAGCAGTATAGTGGGGATCCAAAGAGGCTTTAGTCTTGTAAGACGACAAGAGGTGGCTCATTGGGTGAGTGTACTTGTCAATAAATCTTGCAACCTAGGTATTAATCTCTGGAGCCCATATGGAGGAATAGAGCCAAAGGATTCAAGTTGTCCTCATAAGACACATGTACCTGTGTACACACACACACACACACACACACATACACACACACACACACAGAGTAAATGTATAATTAAAAATAATTCTAAAAGAAAAGGGGAGGTCCTAGACCATAAAGAATCAGGCTTTGTTCATATTTGCCCCATTCTCTGCCTCCAATTATCTGGGTAAATTATGAATTTGTGCTTTTATGCTGGCTGTGAGAAGAGACAGAATGCAGAGCCTTATGAGACTCCTCAGAATAGCTGAATGGATCTTGTCATCTTTTCAAAGCAGTATTAGAGAACAGGGGAGACTGCAGGAGAACAGGTTCAGCTCTCTGGAGCTTTTCACAGAATCATCTGTTGGGGCTGGGCTTTAACATTTCTTACTCAACTATGGTGTTTGAAATAACCTTTTTCCTCATCTGGATATCAGATAATGAAAAAAAAAATGGACCTCAAGAAATTTAAGTTTCCCCACCAATCTCGTGCAGGGGAAAAAAAAAAAAAGCTAAAGTCCTGGGACTTGTCTCTAGGAAAGATTTTAAACTGGTCAGCTTATCTTACAAGAGAAACTGACCTTTCAGGGGAGAGTGAAGACAATGATGGACCGGAGAATCTGCCTTTGCCAGAGTGCTTAGTTATATATCTCTTACCTTCTGTTTAAATCTTAACTTCAAGTTAGAGCCCAGAAGATGGACTCCGTGAGAGGCTGACTGGATCTGATTGCCTCTCTTCACAATTCAGTCACATTTAATACATCCCCTTTTTCTATTTTTCAGTATTAATTTGACTCTTTCAATTGTTCATGGAAGATGAGTAACAGAGCCTGTCTTGTTAGGATGGCAGAGCACAACTTCTGATACTAACTCCAGTAACACGATGGATCTGAAACTGCTTTCAGCCTCCCCCTGTATAATAGCCTGCATTATTAAGTAAGTTTTACCTGAAGAAGTTGATCTGCCTCTGGATGTTTCCCTCTTAACTTCTCTTCTCTCCCTCATAATTTACCTAACATGCATGAAGGTATGACTGCATGAAGCAGAGGTAGATATACACTAAGATTTGCTATAGGTTTTAATTTTAGATTTTATTATTGTGTGTGTACATGTGCATGACGTATGTGGGGCAGTGCTGTCTGTGTATGCCGAAGAGCATAGGTGGAGTTAGAGGACTTCCTTATAGAGGTTTCTCTTCCTACTATTATGTGGATTATGCGGATCAAACTCGGGATATCAGAATACCATGGTAGGCTTTACATGCCCAACCATCTGACCAGCTGCATATCTTTTGGATTTTAAGGATTTATCAGTATTTATGAAGAGGGAGTCTTATTTACTAAGATGATTTTCCCTCCTAAATCATAGCAGACTGAATCTCTTTTCTATGACATTTCTTCCCATGATCCTCCAGAAAAACCCACACGTATTTGAAGTCCCATATAAAGTTTTAGGCTTTGTTACTTTTTCTGCCCTCTCTCCTTGGTAACCGCCTCTGAGCCTCCTTACTTCAAGCTGTGTGGCTTTTGTTCCTTTGCTCCATTTCCATCCTCCCTTTCTGGCAGCTGTAAACTTTACAGTTTGCCTGCCCTGTGATTTTCCTTTTAAACTCTAATAAATTGTCCTCGAACTTTTGCTTGAGTCCGTTTATTGTGTTCAAGCTTTCCTTTGTGTCCATTCTTAAATTCTTTTGAGACTGAGATTAAGAGCCCCAAGGGAGGACCCCTGATTCCCCGTGTATCATGTGATGGCTCTGCTGGAACTGCCTAAGATAACCAGTACAACTTCTTTCCTGCATTTTGGATCTGAAATTGTGAAAATGTTCCAGCAGTAGTTTCATCTGCTTGTTGCCATTCTCCAGCTGTGACTGGGGCCCTGGCTAGCATTTTGGATGGGCTTTTCAGTCTCACTACTTGTTGACCAGACATGCTGTAAATTCCGTAGGCTGACTTAGGAACTCGCAGACTCCCCTTCTCTTACTAAATGCCTCTCTAGGACACTGATCTATCAGTCTGATCCCCGGAATCTTAAAAAGAAATATAAAAACCTTAGAGATGTCTCATCTCTCTCTCTCTTCTCTTCTGTTTTCCTTCCCCTCAGGGTGCCTGATTCACTAACTTCCCTCTCTTTCTCTTTGTCCTCTCTGACCCCTCCTGCCTCTCTGATATACAAGGAGGCTCAAACAGTTATACAAGCTAAAAAATTTTAGTCGCTCAGATTGCCCTCTGACTTTCTTTCAACTTTCCTACTCCATTTCTTTTCTCTTTTGTTATAAATCATTCCTTCCTACCTTCTTTACCTCCCTATGCCATTCTGTGTTTTATAACAGGCTTTGTCATGAAAACTGGTACCAAAAATTGACAGTATGTTGTTGTCATTCTGTTAGCTTTGGGGCTAAGGTGTACTCAGACTAGGCTCACTTGCCTTTTCTCTCTATCCTCCAAACTATATAAAATGAATGGAAGGTAATCAAATACCCCAAACTATCTGGGTCACAGGTGACAATTCTTACATGATGGACAGACATTAACTACAGGGCTAAACTTTCCACCATCCCTGGCCATCAGCAAATTGGGGACAGGGATAAAGCTAGCATATAGTACAAGCTCTATATCAGCTACAGGGCAGTAGACCCTATCTCTCAGCAACTGGAAAGAGAGGCTCCTGCTCAGGCTCGGCAGCCTGAACTCAGAGGCCCAGCCACGCTGCCTTTCCATGATATTAAGAATTTCCTGGAACTGGAAAGATGACTCAGCAGTTAAAAACACTGGATGTTTGTGCAAAGGCCCCGTGTTTGCTTTCCAGTACCCAAAAATAGCTAAGAACCATATATAATTCCAGTTCCAGAGAAACGAACACTCTCTTCTGACATCCACAGATGCTGCATGACACAGTTATACTTTCATACATGCACACACATAAAATAATCAGTAATAAAATAATTTCTATAATAAATGTATCACCCAAAGGACAATCTTCCTCAGTGTCCCTCTATGATCCTGAAATCTGAGACCTCACAGCTGTATAAGCATCAACTTTGCTTAGACTGTCGCAGGAAAACTTTCTCCCAACTCCACTGCTCATTTGTTCTCGACATACCACTCCAGATTTTCTCCTTTATAATCATATCATACTTACAGCCCTAGTTCATTTACCACTCCTACCTTAACTTTTAATGTAGATGAAACATGAATTCTTTAGAAATAAGAAGTTTTATGAATTTCCTCAAATTTTCCTAATTAGAAACTTTATTCACAGATTTACTAAGAATAAACTATTTTCTCTTTCTCTGTCTCCCTTGTGTGTGTGTTTCTTGATAACAGGATTTAAGATTGAACACATGTTCATTTACTCTCTTCCAAAAGTTTCAGAAAGAAGTTCCTATGAGGGAAAAACATTTGCCGCTATGCTGCACTGGCTACAATGCTGAGGATTTGTCTAGCAGGCACTTGAATTTAGGTCTTTAAACCACATTTCCTAGTTTACATATCAAACACACACCAGTATTATATTTTACTGTTTATTTAATGAAGCTTTCATAATGCCTAGCTAGTGTAAAAAGCCCAAGAGAATCATATTAATCTAACAATCTAATGACAAATTACACATATAATATCTCTACATGAATCTATGTGCATAACTGAGGGCTACATAACAAGAAACAGTGCCAGACAGGAGAATCCTTCCTTTGAGTTGTTGGCCAGAATAGTACAAAAGACTCCAAAAATTACACAGGCTATTGCCACAGCTCTTGATTGCCTCCCAGACCTTGAAAGAAATACCCTAATGCTAAAGTCAGGCCATACTTCCAACACAGGATTTAGAGAACTGGAACTGAAACTGCCCTGGAAGTCATTTCGTCTGAAGCCTAGCTTTCATAACCCTGGAGAGCGCTATACAAGCTGCTAAGGGAGAACATCAATCAGTCAGTCGTCTAACACCGTCTTCATGACCAAATAATCACATTGCTGACCGGCACGACATAGGGCACTGCTGCAGTAGTGGCACTTTTATCTTGGGGCCAGTCAATGGCTACCTAACTGGACAGTAGCAGGAAACTCCTGTATGGTACTCTAAACGTAGACAAATAGACATGATTGAAGAGGTGATAGATCTTAGAGAAATTCCCAAGGATTTCAGATTCCTAGACTAATGTAACTTCTTACTAGGTGCAAAATATGTATCCTTATGTTTATAGTCAAGTATTCCCATCACCATTCATCAAAGAAGCTTCTTTTGCACCAGACAGAGACTACTACAGAGTACCACAACTGGTCACACACAGAAAATGTCTGTGTATTGCTCAATTCTAAGTTGCACATCTACAATGCAACATCTACACCCAAGAGTCACACAACATGGAACACGGGGTAAAGAAGACACTAATGAATCTTTCAACTCGCATTAATTAAGTTCACTTATGGAACAGACTGCCAGGACCATAAAAGATCACAAATAGCCAAAGCATGGAGATTAGGAGTCTGCAGAGTGAGGGTCCCTGGGCAGAACTCCTATATTAAGCTTCACTTACCTAGGATTCAGGGATCATTGAGGAAGAGGGGGTGGGATGATTGTAAGAGTCAGAGAGGAGGTGCAAAACCATATGGAAATAGAATCCTACAAGCTCTCGGGACCCTGCTCATGTGAATCTACACCAATGGTGTCAGCACGCTCTAGACCCATGCAATGTCAAGCAGGCAAAAATCCCGCATGGAACAGGGGAAAATGGGAAGATATATTGGCAGCTCTTTACTGTTGGGTGAGGAAGAGCTAATCTCAAAGCCAGTGACTTTGTATATTTTGACTAGACATCAGTGGATGAACTTTTACTAGGGAATACTCATGAACACTAACTTTGCACAATAGGCCTTAATGCAAATGACAAAGAGTGTATGAATTCCCATGGTAGGGGTTTGTGGGAGGGTGCCAGTGAGAAAGGGGGTATAAATGTGATTAACAATGATTGAGATTTTCTGTATGAAATACACAAAAATTAAAATAAAATATTGTGTTAGTTCAGATGCCAACAGATAAAAGGTCATGCTATCTATTTTTCACACATTTATTACATAATTGAGTATACTCAATTTATGACACATATAGACTCTATTTGATTATCAAACATGTTTATTAAATGCATATATCTTAAGTAGTGCTCCCTTAAAGTCCCTCCCATTCTCAGGAGTTCTTTTCACTTTTTCTTAATAAATTGTGTTTTCTCTGCAAAAACTAAATATTTATATTCCTCCATTTATATTTCATTTGAATTGGCCTGCAACTAATATAAAATGTTAAATAGTATTATGAGATTTAAATAATATATGAAATAAAAATTTCAAGCTTAGGCAAATCTGACGAATGTTCTCAGAAAACCTTGAGGCTAAACTATGTTAGCTGAAAACACATTTATATTTCAGGTCAAATATGACTAAAATGTATATAGATCGTATGAATGCTTAATAAATTTCTTGGTTGCTTAAAGTTTGAGAAAATATTCTCTTCATAAACATTTTAAATCATGATGGCATTAAATGTGTTAATTTTATTGTCCCTCAATATTAACTCTTCAAATACTATAAGTCCTGAAAAGTACCTAGTATAAAACAAACCATCATTTCAAGGATTAGAGCAGTTGTCACTGACAGTAGCTTAGAGTATTTTGGTATACAGTTTTAAAGTAACAGAAGTTAATTTGGTTTTCTGGGGTTATAAAGTCTTATCTTTCCTTAGGAAACAGCTTTTCTTTATATTTTGTTACATTCAGTTCTCTGAAGCCTGTGAATACCAAACAAGTAATTCAACCTACTTTATTAGGTCTCCAAGGCACAAAAGAGCTCAAACGTCAACAACTGACTATAATTCAAATTCGTATCTTTGTGTTTTCTCATTCATATTAACAGTCTCCTCCATCTTTAGAGACATCATTCCGTATCACCTAAACCCTCTGGATTTGATTATATATTCTCTGCTAAGTTTGAGAACAGAATAAATATATATTCTGGCTCAAAATTAAAATGCTTTTTGATGCAATAAAATAATGAGAACCTTGTATAAGCTAGGTGTCTGAGCAGTAGGAGGGATTTTATGGCAGAAATAAGAAAATTAAGCACAAGGTAAATTGCTTTGAAACTTTTAAAATGTGATTTACTGATCTCAGTCAAACAATCTACTGCTGTTCATAAAGGATCAAAACAATAACAAATAATCAGAAAGAAGAAGTTCATTTTCAGGAGGTAGTGGACAATGGACGATGACAGCAGTGAGCCTTGGCATTTAGCTTCAGGCTTGGAGAGTGGGAGGCGATGTTTTAGTTAAACGGCCATTTGTTTTATTGTTTCGAGCTATTCCTTTTATGTATTTCCTTTTTCCAGGATGAACTGGATAATGACTAAGTTCTCCTAGTCTTCAAAATAGCACCACTCTGTTCTTTATATAAAATTAGAATACTGAGAGTTACATAAACGTTTTATCAGAAAGAATTGAAATTACAGAATATTGTTATAGGATTGTTATTGCTGATTGACTAGTATTGATGAGAGAAGTATACTTAGAAAGGCTAAGTTTTGAGGGCCAGTGTGGTGTGACACATGTCTTTAATTCCAGCATTCTGGAAACAGAAGCTCATGGATTTCTGTGAGTTTGAGGCCAGCCTGAATGCCAATTTAGCAACCCAGTCTCAAGAGAAAAGAAAAAAAAAAAGTAAAAGAAAAGTATTTAAGAGAACTGAATTGTTTACTTTTTAAAATAATTGCAATTATTTATTTATTAGTGTGCATATGTGTAGGCACGTTCACCAGAAAATGAGTGGAAAGGTCAGAGAAAAACCCCTGTTAGCGTTATTCTCTTTCTGCTGTGTGGGTCAGGGGGACTGAACTCAGTCCTAAGGTTTAGCCATAGGTGTCCTTACTCACTGAGCTCTTACCTCTCTTACTCAAGCACAGTAATTTTTTTTCCTTCTATTTTGTTTTCTTTGACTCAAGGTCTCCCAGTAGCCCCACCTGGCCTGGAACTCACTATGTAGACTAGGTTTGCCTCAGTATCACAGAGATCCACCTGCCTCTGCCTCCCTAGAGATGAGATTAAATGCATGTACCAACTTGCCCAGTTTAAGAATGAATTTTAGTTTGAGAAAAAAATGTTTAAAAAGTTAATCTCAGCCATCTGTGACAATATTTTCCCTGAGAAATGGGTAATCTGTACTGTAAAATTTAGTTTAAGGAAAGGAATAGTTTGTGACAGGGAAGTCCGAGTAATGAATCTTCAAATTTAGCACTAATTGACAAGTGGGTTAAAAAAAATAGAATAAAAAAAGGTTCTCTGGGTCTTATTTACCCTTTGATATGAATCACCTCTTATTAGCTAATTTTCTTTAGAATTACAATAAAACCATCCTCTATTCATTTGTGACTTCAAATAACTTTGTGAACAATTTTTTAAAGGTACATTTATTTTTGGAACTACACAAAGCAAAATCTTTTCATCATCTCTTCACATCATTTCAACACAGAAATTGAAAATGAAATGCCATATTTTATAATCAATATAAAATTGTTTCTTAAAATCTTGATGATGATTTTCATGATTAGGATTGTGTGTGGCAAATGCAATTACTTTTGCACCATCTACGCTAAAATGCTGCCAGCAAGCAGCTAATAATTTTTAGTTTCACGTTACAAATACAGACTATAAACGTTCACTTCAAATTCCACAGAAGTTTTGAATATATTATTGAAAGCAAAACACAATCTACTCATAAAAGCCTCAAAACATTAAATCTGACTAATAATACAATAAAGATTTTCTAACTACTCAGATTTTAGTCATGACTTACAATGGTTTTGACATGCAGACCATATGTATGCCTTTATTATATAATTTTCAGAGGCTGGAAAGATAGCTTAGCAGGTAAGAGCACTGATTGCTCTTGCAGAGGACCCAGGTTCGATTCCCAACACCCATATGGAAGATAACAGTCATCCACAACTCCAGTTCCAGGAGACCCTACACCCACTTCTATCTTCCTCAGGCATTTTGATCTTAATAAAAGTATCCGACTTATTATGTACATATATGCATATCTGCCATAAAAATACAGATTGCATTAAATATTATAATCACTTTAATACCACATCTTTTAAACTCATATTTTCTACAACTGTAATTTGATAGAATTTAATCACATTTTAATAAGGGTAATCATCATTTGCAGTCACTGTCATGCTACAATACCAGCATGGTAGCATGGTGCAAGGTGCCACTCATAAGCATCAAACCTGTTTTTCATGCTCTTTTAAAACAAATATTTATTTCTACATAATATATGAAAACTTGATGTAAAAGATTATGTTTTAAAATACGATGGTATCTGAAACTATATTTTTAGATTTAATCTTTCTTTCATAACACAAATTATGAAATTTACTTAATCAAAGGTGTTTGCATGTAATAATATTCTTTCTATATGTTTTAAAAATATACTCATGAAAAGATCGTGACTTATATTTTCAGCTCCTGTGTATACATTAGTACCCCAGAGTTTAACTCAAGGGGTGTAAATTTGTCTCCAATTGCTTATAGAACACCTTTCATAAATTTACATTATTATTGTTTCAAATTCATCCAGACCAAATGAAAGGAATATCTTAATTCTGATCCTCTTTTTTATTTGAATTCTGACACTTATTCTTTTTGTAATTTTAAATTTCTTTTCATTTTATGTGTATTAATGTATTTCCTGCCAAGTATATAAATGTGCCCATGTCTTGCAAAAACGTCCTTTATCCATGCCCTTTCTCATTCCTGTTGCCTTGGTTCACCCTTCTACCTCTACAGTATGAATCTCAAGCACACCCTCCAACTTTGCTGCCTATCTATAATTAATCATCTTGGGCTCTATAGTTATTTCTATTTGATATATTAGGGCTCTCTAGATGACATTGTTTTCAGGAAAATTAAGGTAGGAAACTGATAATGTACAGGAAACAGGTACTTTATCTAGGTTGCACAGCCTGGTTCTGCAGGTTCAAGCCTCAAAAGCTAGATTCCAGTTAAGGGGCATTCACATACTTTATAGGATTACATATTTATAAACATTTTGCATATTCAAAATCATCACAATAAGGTTCTATTTCTTAAAATAATTTAAAAGTGTCCAAAGAGGGGCAGGAATTTTCAGGTGCTTACCCCCTCTCTGGGGCTATGGGTGTGAAGTCCTCATTCACAGCTAGGTGCCAAAGGTGTAATCATAATAATGTTTTGTAAAACAGTAGTTATATATAGCTGTACCAATGACCTAAGCATAAACTTGTTAGCTGACCTCTACTGACACAGAGAGAAGACAAAGCCTGAAATCTGTATTTTTCTTTAATATGTTACTTGATCCTGTATCATTCCCCCACTTGAGACAGAGATTACTCATCAATTACATCCCAAAGTCTCACTTTTATTTTTGTTTAAGACCTTATATAAAGCCATTACCTTAGCCATAGTTCTTTTCTTTTTTCTTTCTCTTTTAGTGGCTAATATAGAAAAAGTAATACATTTCCTGAAGAGGATAGTCAAACAAAAAACTGCAGATAGTTTCAAACTTTAGTATTACTCTGTCAGCTAAGCTTTTAAAATCTCCAAAGGCAGAAAATCACCTTCTAAATAAAGATCCTAAATTTTCCTATAAAGGGACTCTAAAGTCCCTAGGTCTGGTTAGGCAGTAAGAAGAAACCAGGTTGGCTTATTTAATAGTGCAGGTTCCTCTCTAGTTGGTTTAGAGGTGGGTTTATTTCCTTTTTTCAAAGAATTAAAATACTGCACTTGATGCTTTCTAGTTAGTTTGAGTTTGCTTAGCTAGAATTTATTGATCCTTGGTATGCCTCAAGAATGTTTAACCTGAGTAGTGTCAAGGCTAGTACAGTTAAATAGGGACCGTGTATTCTAAAACCTTGTATATCTACATCTATTAGTCTCTGTCCCCTTTAGATTGGTAGCCACAAACCAAGCAGGTCTATAGGCTCCCAGGTGGAGACAGAACAGTATATTTTTTTCTGAATATCTCTGATGTGAGGACCCAACATTAAGCTCTCTTCTTGTTTAGTGAGATTTTGAATCCATAGTAATACGGAATAAGTATCTATGCTTATCCCTACTGGGACCTATTTTTTACTTATGAAGTCACCTCTACATATCCAGTAGTTATTAACTTCAGCATCTTTGGGAATTCTTTCTGACAAGTCTATAAAGAAGTTTTTACCTAAAGAGAGAAATTTAAGATTTGGGCCTAAATTCTGCTGTACTATAGCAGCTAGGACATTGATGGTGGTGATTAGACCCATGGTGATTGGTCTTGGGTCCATATTCAATGGCCATTTAGAAAGTACAAGGTCTGCTGGAATTTTCATGGGTCTTGAGCATGCCAAAATCATTGCTGTAGGTTCATATGAGCAAGATCTCAGGAGAAATAAACCTTAACACAGGTGAAAAACGTGTATGTATTCCACTTGGGGAGGGGAATGTGGGGATGCCAGTGGGGAGAGGGTATAAAGATGATTAACATTGATTGAGATGTTCCATATGAAATGTACAGCCATTTAATAAAAAATAAAGTATAGAAATCTGATGATTTAATTTTAAAAATACTACTACTACTACTACTACTATTATTACTATTATTATTATTAAATTATTGTTATTTGATAAATGTCCTCTGTAGGCAGGCCATTTAGGTACTGGGAACTGATCCATTTCATACAGAGTTTGTAGTAGTCCGGAAACAAGGGGCAGTTGAAACCTAACATCCCCTTCTGTGGAGCTGACTCCCCAAAATGGATAAACAGGCAAGAATGCCCTTCACAGTGGAGTGTACTCTGACGTGGAAGGCATGGTATAAGCTACAAATAATTTGTCATGACGTTCTCTAAAGAAGATGCCAGCCATGATCCAAATGACCTTAGTTAAGAGGTATAACAGAAATAGTGGCAGCATTATGGAGGTTAACATAAAAATAATAGGAGGATATTTTAAGTACCTATATAAGCAAAATAAAGTTTCAATAAAATTTGCCCAGTATATGTCCAGTCAGCAGGAGCAACGTCTACCAAGCCTATGGCAAAAAGTATAGAAAAACAAATACATCAAAAAGTATAGAAAAAGAAATACATAAAATGCAACTCTTGGTATAAGCCAGGGGTCACAGTGCATTACAGTGAGAGTAAATACCTTACAAGAAAAAAGTAACCTAACAATGTTGCAGTCTTCCAAGATGCATAGACTCATTAGCCTCTGGAGTAGCTGAATAGGGCTACATATATATACACACACACAGATATATCTGTGTGTGGGGGTGGGTGGGTGTGTGTGGGTATGGGTGTGTATGAATACTTGGCTGTGAAGGCAGGCTTATTGTTATACTTTTGGTTTCTTTGGTTCTAGTGGGATGCTCTTCCATCCAGTCAGAACAAGGACACATGATTAAAGCCTGGTCAAGTGGTGCTTTAGCAAGATTTATTGCTAGAACTTTAAGTGATTTGTAGTTAAACTTTTCTGGACATGGCAATTCCTTATATTTTTAAGGAAATATATTATTTTGAATTTTAAATATATTTTCTTATTTGGCACTTAAGCCCATGTATTTGGCAAAAATTAACTCCCTTTTTAAAGAATTTTGAAAGTTATTTGCGTTTGTGAGGTCTCTGGCTTCATTTATTATTTTTTGTCAGTTCCATTGACATGAGGATAAGACAAAAGGCCTTGCTTGACCATGGCTTCCCTTAGAAGTATTCAGGAAACCTTCCTCATTGTTCACCCTCCTCTTTGGAGATTGGCTTTTAGTTAAATCAATTTGATGATTCTTCATGGATTCTCTGAAGAAGTCAGGCAACCCTTTATATTTATAGGACACTTTGGAGATGTCCCATAGTCCAGTGACCATGGAGGGCAAGAGGCAAAATATTGTCCCTTTAATTCCTTCTAAACATATTGGTTTAGACCTCAGTGCATGATTATCAAAAGTCTGAAAAGGTCAGTCTCACTGGTTTGGCATTTTAAACTACAATTAAATAAAGCTAGCATCTTTAAATATTGTAGACATTATTAGTGTTTTAGAAGTAGTAAAAATCAACAATTTTGTTTACTAATTTTAATGTTTACTTTGTTCTTTTTATACTGAGTTGCCTTTAGAATCTAGTGCTATTTAAGGCAATGTCTTATTATCTTAAACAATATCATGTGCATTGCATCTCTGTTACAAATGACAAATAAATGTTATATTACAGATAAAAATATATTTTATAAGATGTAGTTCTCAAATATATTTCCCATATCCAGAAGTTTGAAATACATTATACTTAATAATACAATATACTTAATAATGATTAGTGAACTTCTGGAAATTTTAAGTATCAAAACTTATAGCATTTTGATGAATAAATTTACATTTAATACATTAAATTTGCCTGAGGATATCATTGAGTTTCTTAAACCTACCACAGAGTAGGGTTGAAGGTTCTTCAACAGGTATATGGATGATTCAAGAGTGGCTCTATCAGAATGTATTCATCCAGTGTGGTCAATAATCTTTCATTAGCCTCATGGGTTATGGGTTTATCCCCATTTCTTTAATCCTTCATTAGTCTATATATTTCCATTCTTCCCTAAGACCAGGAGACCAAGTCTGATTAAGACACAATATAACTCTGTACAATGGGCTGGGAAGAATGACCAGATATTAAATGAGTGTTGGCTGTTTATTATTATTTTATTTGAAGCAATATACATAGTTAACAAGTCAATTACTGAGAGCTTTTTGTAAGTAGGCACAGTTTAATATATGAAGTTGACAGTTATTTCTCTTAGTAATTAGCATTGTACAATATTACCTTATTAGTAGAACCTTGAATCTAATTTATATACATAGAAAAAGTAATATAACCTGTGTTTACATTGAAGAACTACGAAGCATTGCGAGTTTCTGATCAACCTTGTAGAAAACTTAAGACAGCTAAAACTTTTTCTTTATATAATTTAAAGATTGGTTTTTCCAAAATGTGCTTTAGGTTTGAAAGACATATCAGAAAATATTTTCAAACTGATACTTACATCATTTAACAAATGAAGAAATACCAACAAATGTATTTGATATGAATCTCATGTACTTCCAAAAGTAAGCATGCCCATTGATATATGCAGAAGTTACAACCAGGACCCCTGAAGCCTTCGTAGGCATTCAAATAATAAAGTTCATTTTGATCTCAGTCCCAGGTCTAGATGAGAAAAAGTAGACAAGCATAGAAACCAGTCTATACATGCCTTGGAAAATGCTGTTTCTTAAAATATTCTTTCAAGTGCCTGCTAGCACGTATCTCATTTGTTAAAATCGTTAAGATTGTACTAACATCAGCATGCTTTAAGGAAGTTATCTCACATTTGCCAAAAATACCTGCCCCTTTTAAAATGCTGACTGTTTAGGAACCTCCTACAACGATCCAAGTGTCATGTACACTTTGGTGTTAGAAGTCTTAAATGTTTCAAATATTAATATGATTATTGTTAGTTATTATTGAGAAAATTTTTTCTTATTTACCCTGTTTTTATAATTAAGTAAATAAACCTCAGTATTCAAGTTTACATCTCTATTAGTTTGCATTATGTTAACTGGCTGAATTCAAAGAACCTGATTTTTAGTTAGTTTGTTTTTTAATAGACTTTTTAATTTTTTCAGGGATATCCTCTTTTTGGCAATTCATCTGTAAAGGAAAACAAAAAAAGGTGTTTTATTGTTGTTGATGATGATGTTTTATTGAAGAGAATTTTTAAAATTCAGATTATACATTGGAAATATTTTATTCACTTTTTAAATATTTCTTTGACCTCTTTTTAAAAATTATAGTTTGTCAATTTTCATTAAATAAGATAAAAGCCTGATAGTTCTCAAAGTAAATTTTCTGTTAAGAAGGCTACCAATCTGTCTGTATTAGAAAAACCATAGTGCAAGTTACTGTACATAATCATAGATTTAAACATTTATAACCTAGAGAATAAAGAACAAAGAGAACAATAGCACTTTAAAAGAACTTGGGAACAGACTGTATTGGAAGGCTGGAGAAAGTCAGATTAAAAGTCTCATTGTAGTAAGAATCGGCATTAGGACCTATGGGGCCATTTCTGTATTTGTCTTCCTTGGGTAAAGCTGTAGTCTCTTGGGTTGCAGGTAACGGTGCCTCAGTACTGAACCCTTGTTCCAGTGCACCTAGGGTCATGTTAAGATCTTGACTCTAGCATTTTAGACCAGTTAGCAAACGTGCTACAAGGTCAGTGATCCAGAGAGAAAAGGGGCACTACCTGGAAAGGGCCAGTCCAAGAACCCAATGGTTTCTTCTGTGTCCCATGTCAACAATGAGAGCCCTATTTCAGACTCTGTTCTGGTTAGGGAGAACACATGACTGTGACCACAGCCTGAGAATCAGGACATCTTAAGACAACAGATATTCCTAAACTGTTGAAATGAACATCAGCTTCCCCCATTGGATAGTTTCCTGATCCCCCTGTGGTGAGTGCCTCCTATTAAGTAGCTTCCTCACTCCATTCATTTCTGGGATTTGCGTTTTCCATCCTGTTTTATATACATTTTCAAATAGTCAAGTTCAGAAAAAAAAATTCTATACTACACTCAACTTAGAATAAGCTCCCATACTGAAAATCAAAAAAGAAAGGGGTCATGATTTTGTGGTTTTTTGCCACTGACCGTGACCAGAGATTACTTTGGTGACCCTTAAAGATGGTTCAGTCTCTGAGTTCCTTATATAGAGGTGATGAACCTCTTCTTACACCAGTTTGGGACCCTAGTGGACCCAGGTCTTAACTGTTCAGTTGGGTGATGTTCCAAACTCCAGCCCATGGATCCTGTCTCCCTTAGGTCCCATTGTGCTCAGACAGCATCTCTGAGACACACTCAAAAATATTGATGAATTTTTGAGGAGGTCATCTTCTAGTATCTGAGAGAGGATAAGCCCTAGAGACAAAGGAAGCACAAAGTCATCTCTACCACCTCCTTCCAGACCAACACAACTGAAATGTTGTGGGGAAAGATCAGGAAGGACACTGAGAGTGTACTGGAAGAAGGTATTTTATCTAGGCTGCTTCCTGGCTCAACAGGTTTAAGCCTGGATATCTGGACCCCAGTTGAGGGGAATTCACTTCTTTTATAGAATTACATATGCATAATAAGTATTGTACATATTCAAATGCATCACAGTAGTGTTCCATTTCTCAAAATAGTTTAATCCTGTCCAAAGAAGGGCAGGAAGTCACAGTTGCTTACCACAGCTGTGTGAGCTGGGGGTATAATGCCTTTATGCTCAGTTACATGGAAAGGTGTTATCATAACAGCTTTTTAAAACCACAGTCCTTTCTAGTTGTGGCTGCATCCAAACCACAAACTTGTCAGCTGAAATCTACTGACAGAAAGAGTGATGACAAGGATTAAAATCTATAGTTTTCTTAAATATCAATTTTGCTGTGTTGGTTTTGGAAGCAGAATAGAGGAACAATAGGAGAAGAAAAAAGTGACCACATCTGATGTCAACAGTCTAGACTGTGTTTATTAACACAGCAAGGGATGGAGACTGTAAGAGGCATATGGGTTTGTCAGCAGTTATGAGGAGATTTGGGGAGGAGAGTTGTTGTAGGGGAGATGAGGCTGCAGGGGCGATTTGGTTTCTCTTGGGACACATCCATGTGTCACATCTAGCCACTCATGCAAGAGGAAAGAGAAAGTCACCAATGTAGAACTGATGGTTGGGGGGACCTGACATTCATTGGTCAGAGGTCTCATCTTGTGCCAATTTCCTTTAGACTGCATCAACATAATCAATTATATATAACTTGTGTGTGAAATATATATGTAATATAAATGGAATTTTCCATACTGGAGGTTATTGTAGGGACTGCATAGTTTCACAATAACCACCAATAGAGTGGAGAAGAAGAGAATATGGGACTTATAGAAGCTTACTCCCTGAATTTGGATGTCTCAGCTGTAACAATTTAGTGCTGGAGAGTGAAGTTCCATGGAAAATCACTGCTCATTGTATGGCAACTGAGAAGCAGAGAAAGAAGTAAGAATCAGGAGCTCAGGTCAACATACACCTTTAAAAGGCAGGCTGGGTCAATTATACATCCTCCAAATATGCCCCAATTTTTAGTTCTGTAACTGACAAAAGTCATTCAAAGTTTAACTATTGACACATTCCATCATTGATTATGTTAGAGCCTTTGAGAACTAATCATCTCTGGAAATAACCTGAAACACAGTTCAAGAGGAAATTTTATTAAACTCAGGGCTTTTCTCTGTTCATTCAAATTAGAAATCAAAATTAACCATCGTAAGTTCACCCTTGTCATGTTGACAGTGTCTTAGATTAAGCTTCTCCATTGTAAAAAACGAGGGTATCATGGAAAGGAAGAAGGAGCCAAATGCAAGACAGCACCCTGCAAACAAATGGGCCAGTCATTGCTGGCTCCAGTACTAGTCCTTGCAGTGAAACATAGCCTCATGATGGAAAGAGGAAGGCAGCAGAGCTCTGTTTCACATGGCAACAATAGAAAGAGAGGAAACAGGATGGTAGTGCAAAAATACATCCTTCAGTCACATTCTAATGTCAGGCTTCCTCCAACTGACCTCAATTTTATTATCAGTACTCCATTCAAATTTTAAATCATCAGTGCAATATCCTACTCATTAGGTGAGAGTCTTCTTCATAACCTAATTCTTTCTTGATATGATCTACATATGCATCCAGAGAGGATTTTTTAATTTCCTATGCATCTCTCAATTCAATCATGTTGATAATTATTATTAACTAACCACGGGATTAAATATATTTAATTAATATTTGAACCAAAATGATACAATAATCTCTTAGAGTCTTGCTATTGCTATGTTACAGTTTCCTTTTAGTCTGTTTGGTATTTATCACTGAGTTTAGATTTGCCTGCATGTGACTGGGATGCTGGTAGGGTATAATTTTATGTTATAGTTAGTATATGTTTTGCATTTATGGCTTGTGGTTTGTTTTTCTATTCATTTAAAATTCATAATGAACATCTTATTTTTTCTATATTTTACATTATTTTTTGTTAAATTTTAAAATAGTTTTTCAATGGTTTTGTCATCAGATTAATGGTCATTAAATTTATTTCTTGTGAAATATATGTACATTTTAAAAGTGTGGGAATTGTGAGTTGTTCATGCTCTCTTTTGGTATTTTATAACACTATTGATATTTTAGGGAGGTATCCCACTTGGTAAAGTGCCTTCTCAGTCATCAAGGGGATCCACATTCAGATCTTTTGAACTGATGTGGAAAGCCTGGCATGATGATACCCAGGGAAAGAAAAGACAGTTTCGCGAATCAGCTAGACAAACCACATAAGAGAATCAATGAGTTTCGGGGTTAGTGAGAGACCCTGTATCAAAAAACAAAGTTTTTTAGTGATTGAGGTAAAATATGTAACACTGACTTCAGATCTCAATAAAGACATGTCCACATATGTAATCAGGTATGCTCCTGCGTATGCACACACTGCTAACACATATATCAATATATATACACCTACAAAATCAAAGATATTTTTGACTCAAATATATTGCAAATAAACTGAACATGGTGGTGCCCGCCTTTAGTGTCAAGACTAGGGAGGCAGAGGCAAACAGATCTCTGTGAGATTGAGGACAACCAGGTCTACAAAGCCAGTTGCAGGCCAGCTGGGAATATAGGGGAACCTATTTCAAATAGCCAAAAACAATTTTAAAGTTCCTTTTGAAAAAAACCTCACTTTTATTTTTCAAAAAGTTAAGTGTATTAAGACATTCATCATATTACTTATATTATTTGAGCTGAGGAAGGCAAAAAATGGCAGCGCTTATGTGTTAATGCACACACACACACACACACACACACAAACACACACAAATGATCAGGTAGAATTCAGTGCAAATAGGTATACTTTATTCTCCTTAAGAATATCTAGCTTGGAATTTGAACAAAATTATTTTAATTTGCTTTTCTGTATGTTTCAATGGACAGCTTATACGAAACAAGAAAATATAATTACTATTGAATTTAAATCAATATTTATTCAACTTTTAAAGACAATATATATAATGTTGTAGGAAGTCTGTATAGATTACCTTTAATTCTTAACATAATTTTACAAAGTATTTCTCTTTGACAGTCATGAAGTCAAAGTTCTATGATATCTATTAATTTACAATCTTTCTCTAAACAAATATCTACTAAGCAAATATGCAATCCTGAAATCTGTCCACCAATTCAAATCGCTAGTTTTGCATTAGTTTGCTTATGCTGACAATATCACCTCTCAACCAGAATCCTTTTTTAAATTATTGGAGCTTTGTAAATAACAAGGAACTAGTACTTTATTCATTAGAACTGTACATTGGGGGAGGAAAAAGTAATATTAAATCATGAGAATACATTTGAAAGTTTAAACAGCTCTTTCAAGCAATGAGAAACATTATTTCTTTACATATATAATTATACATTTTGTGTATATTAAATATATAGCAAATATGCACTTGAAAACCTATATGTATCTGGTTTTATACAAAAAATAATTTAACTTTCCTTTATTTATTCTCATATCTACTTATAACTTGATAAATTTAAATATATAACATACATATAAAACTTGCATATATATTGATTGTATAATATAGGGCTTCTTCAGATTCTTATTTTTTCTTCTTGTCTGCGTATCAATCACTGTGTAGGTCAGACTAGCCTTGAAATCATAGAGATCTACCAGCTTCTGTCTCTTGAGTTTAATCCCTTCTGGGATTAAAAGTGTGTGCCACTGTAGCTGGCACATGGGAGTTTTAGAGCTATAAATTTATCATAACTATTTTCTAGGGGAAAGAGAAACAATATTGTAGTAGCCTAAAAGTTTTAGGTGCATCTAACATGAAATGGAAGACAAATTCACATTAGTATATAAGTCAATAATTTTTTTTATGTTTCCAATTTTGGTTACCAAAGACATCAATAACTCAAAAATGCAATGTTTATCTACATAATATATATTGTGTTTTAATACTTTGTAAAGACAAAGGATAACAAGGTAGAATAAAAGAGGGCATAACCCCTACGTTTTCTTAATGGATTGCTAGAAGGAAAGAATATACTCATAAAACCGAAATTGTATTTGCCAACTTGATGAAAAAGCAATATATACCTTTAAGTTACTAGTGACTTAAGCAGAAAGGTTAACTGATCAAAAGAATGAATTTGAGCCAGAAAGATGACTTACAATATTTTATAGCACAATGATGTGACTGTAGTTCCCGCGACCTATCAGGCACATTAAAGGCATGGGAATGAGAAATGATGGTGACTTTGATTTGTATGTGTGTGCTATATGATTGTCTGGAGATGTTACCTGTGTTCCAATTAAATGAAACATTATTATGGTAGTAAAATTACCATGCACAGAAGAGTTTAGTTGTTTCCAGGCTTAGAGAGATATCAAGAAATGATTTAAGTGAATTTGTGTAAAAAATCACTAATCTACTTCCTCAGTGTTTTTGCTTGTCCTACTAAATATCCTATTTTCAGATTTTAATTGAGTGATATTAATTTATCATTGTATAAAACATTTTTTTCTATTTAGTCGTAGATCAAGATGATTACTGTGCCGTTACTTTAGGGTCAACTTGAATGTTGTAATAATTCATTTTGTAAGTGTATTCTCCCTTCAAGTATTAGGAAAGCAGGAGAATGGCCACGTAATGATACAGAGGCTTCTGACACAGGAGGAAGAATGTGGCATGGATAATATACTGGTGTTACACTTCATTGACAAAAATCTTTATGCTTCTTTACGAGGATAATGTATTGAATGGAACTGATGTATTTGATTGTATTTTATGAGTGAATGAAGAAATTCTAGAACTGTGTTCAAGGAGTTATATTCAGTTTTGGCCATCTTCTTTCTCTTCCTCTATGACTATTCTGGGTCTCTCTCATACATGCCAAATGGACTTCTGATGTAATTTCCAGTCAGAGGAGTGGGAGAGAGGAATTTCAGCTTCATGGTATTGTCCCAAATTATGTAACATAAAAAATTATTATTGTTATTTTATGTATTTGAGTCTTGTGCCTATAAGTGCACCCATGTCATGCAATGCCTGCAGAGGTCAGAAGAGGACACTGGATGCTCTGGAACTAGAGTCACAAAAGGTTATTAACCACTAAGAATAAAACCTGAATTCCCTCCAAGAGAAATCAGTGCTCTTAACTTGTGAGCCATCTATCTATCCAGTATCCCAAATTAAGAAACTTTTTGTTCAACTAAATTCCATATGCAGTCTTATTTTTGCTTATGATATATCCTTCAATGTGATGAGATGTAAGAATGGATATCTCTTAAACCTAGAGCTCAACTTGAATTCTAACACTTTGATTTCCCCAAAAGTATTATTTTAAGTAATTTACTAATGTTCAAATATTGTTGCTAACTATTCTTTGTGTCTAATATGTATTTGAGCCAAATACTTTTTTTAAAATACTATTTATCATTTTTAGTGTATGAGTGTATTGCCTACAAATAGGTAAGGACACTCATGTTGTGCAATGCCTATGAAGGACAGAAGAGGGCATCAGATTCCCCTGGAACCGCAGTTATGATTGGTTGTTAGCCACCGCAGGTGCTGGCAATCAAACCCAAATCCTCTACAAGAGCAACCAGTGCTCTTAACCACCTAAAATTGTCTTCAGTCTCTGAGAGCTAAATACTTTAGCAGCATCTTTGGCTTGGGTTTTTTTCTTTAATATTTTCATCTCAAATCCAGTGTTAGGGTCTCTAACTCTGTCACATTTTACAAATATTTATTCACAATGACCTTGATCACAGTTTCACTGTTTACCATTTTTCTCTTATAGCAGCATTCTTCTCAATATCTAGTATTCTCCTCATTTTCCCTTTTTCCTGTGAGAAGTCACTATCACTGCTATGATTTCCTTGGTTACTAGAATCCTTTATTTTTTTAAGGTGCGTTATGGACTGAGCCTGAAGCCTTCTAGTGCTATGCAACTGCTTATCACTGTTCCCACCTTACTTTATTTTTCTCTTTTCTTTTGAGACAAAGTCTCACTATGTAGCTAAACCCCTATATGCAGATCATACTGACTTGTAATTTAGAGAGTTGAGCATACTTCTGCCACACAAGCATTGGAACTGAGGGGGTGTCCCACTGACTTCTCAGAATTACTTTCAATTTTCTGTTTATGCATGCAATAATGTGAGTTCCAGAAGCAATGGTGTCCGCCTATAGTGTCTGCCTATAGTGAATGAATAAATACTCATTTATTTTTTTCCCTAAAATTTTAAATAGTTTTCAGTCATGTAGTGGTTAACTACTCTCCTCTAAAGGACAATACAATGAATATTATGATAGCATCTCTATCAATATGATTACATTAAGCTGAAAGGAAGAATCTGATAGATATATCCCAAACTTATTTCTTATTCTTTATCTGCTCCTGAATTAAACAACTTATGAACACAACTTCCTTAAAAAAAATCTGTTGTTATGAACTTCATTATATTATAACTTGTGTTCTGTAAAAAGAACAAACCATCATCTGTTTGATTATAATTTGCTTTATGACTAACATAGAATTACTGCCTTGGGATTGTTTTTTCTTGAGTTCAGCCTTTTCTTGATCAATAGGCTTCTCCTTGGAGGGATCATTAGAACACAAGTTGACATTCATTAGTATTTAGAAGATGAACAACATAATGCATTTTCTTTCTGTTCAACAATCTGGTATTATTTACTTCAATATGCAAATCTATATCATAGCAACAAATAAATACAAGAATATAGTTCCCAAACTTTCACATTAAACAATGCAAAAATGACTCTCTTAGGATTAAATCTACTTCATAAAGATTTGATAGCTTAGCCATAGCATTGTGCTGTGAGGAAATAAGCGTGATTTATTTATTTTTGAGTTCTGAGATCAAATGAAGTCCTGGTAAAAAGAACTAATGTTACTTGACTTGACAAAGAGCATCTTAAGGACAACTGATTCATTTTTGCTTCAGTGGTCATAATTATATTTAATAATATTAATATATTGTGAAGCTGTGATCAAGGTCATTGTTAGCAAATATTTGTAAAATGTGACACAGTTAGAGACCCTAACACTGGATTTAGGATGAAAATATTAAAGAAAAAAATCCCAAACCATAGATGCTGCTAAAATATTTAGCTCAGAGATTGGAGAGAATTTTAAGTAGTTAAGAGCACTGGTTGCACTTGTAGAGGAATCAGGTTTGATTGCCAGCACCCATATGGTGGCTAATATATTGATATTTAAATATGAATGATAATATTTAGTGATTACTTAATCATTAATGTATCTTCTATTTAAAATATAATAGTGAATTATCCATCAAGTCAAATTTTATTGGTATAAGTGATAAAATAAAATTCCTTCTACTTAGGTAGTGATGTATATAGTGGTGTCACCAGAAAATATTTTAAAATATGAGTAATCTGACAGTTTGTGAAGCATTTTTTAATATACCTGCAAGAAGCATGAAGAAACACTGGATGAAATGCTCCAGGTATTTAAAATACTGATTTACTAATTTTTATTTTATTCGTATGTTATACCTGCATGTGCATAAATATATCTGTGTCTTGCAGTGAATGCAGAGGACAGAAGAGGGCATTCAATACCCTGGTACTGGACTTACGAATAGTTTTTAGCTGCGATTTGGGACCTGGGATTCAAAACCAGGTCTTCTATAAAAACAGCCCGTGTTCTTAACTACTGAGCCATCTCTCCAGCCCCATGTACAAGATTCTATACTGATATTATTCTGTAAAGTTCAATTAAACATTGGAGATATATATATATATATATATATATATATATATATATAAGCTTTCCATCAGTATGTTTAATTTATATACGAACACATTTTTACTTTTCTATAATTTTACATATATGGGATTAGTCTAAGTAGTGTTTTGAGACTGAGTTCTTCTTCAACATAATTTAGGTAAGATCCATCCATGCGGTTATAGAACATGAGTTCATCTCTGTCTATTGTTCTTTATGAATGTCTCATCTTAATCCTGCCATTTACCTAGCAATCAGAAAAAAACAAATCTCCTAACCAACTGCAAATACTTTATCAGCCAAGGTTGGGGTTTCTTACCCATCCTCCACTTCTATGCTGGATTTTTGTCTGGTTTGAGTTTACATAGGTTTTGTGTATACTGTCAACAACACTGCTGTGATTTCATATGTGTAAGTTTCGAGATGCCTGAAAAAAACCCTCTCTTTTCCTATGGTCATTTAAAACTTTGGCTCCAAAACCCTTGCACCTTTTCTGCTCCCTTTCCTGCAATGGTCCCTGAGACCTTGGTTGGTAAAGCTTAAATATAGGAGGCCTGTCTCGGGACTGCAGTCTCTACATTTTGACCAGTTGTAGTTTCCTGTGACAATCATCACACGTTCCATGAGAGTGTTTCACTGCTGTGAATTGTTAGACACATAATGGTTTAGTCCTCTGTTCTACTGTAGGACCTTCATTTTTCTTAAAAGACAGGACCCTCACTTCAGCCATTAAAACCTCCTTGTCAGCTCACCCCTCCCTAACTGAAAAGTCCCAAAAGTCATAAGGGCTATGTCAGCATCTCCTGTCACAAGAGCCATGTCAACAACTCGTGGTATGTGAGATAATGTCTGGGATAATAACAGAAAAAGCCCCTTTCTTGTAAAAATAGACCTCTGGTTAAAACATTTGTCCAGTCAACATTTTGTAATGTGTCACAATGCTTGTGGCATAAGGTTGGACTATGTAAAAGTTGTGTTTTTGTAACCCTGATCTGTGCCAATCTACACCCTGTATGTCAATATATGATAATTTTGTGGTTTTTTTTTTGCTATAAAAGCTTGGTCCGAGCAGGGCCGGGGGAGCTTAGCTTCATGAGGCTAAGTCACCCACTTGTACAAGTGCAATAAAATCCTCATGCTATTTGCATCTGACGGTCTGGATTCTTGGGACTGACACTCAGACAGCCTGAAGGGGTTCGAGTCCCCTAGGCTGTGAGTGGGAGTGGGGCGAGGCTCCCCGAGGTTGGGCTCTCAGGCAGCCCTGGGAGGGGTTCGAGTCCCCTGGGCTGAGAGTGAGAACCAACACTACTACTTCATCAGCTTAAACGAAGAGTTCCACTGTGGATGTGTCACTTAAGACTGGGAATCTCACAGGTGCTTATTCTCTGTGTTTGACCTGTTGTGGAACTCTGTAACAATCTTTGTGTGTTGCAAAAAAATTAATAATAAACAAAAAGATTCTTTGAAAAAGTGCTGAGAGGTATACTTCTCTCTAAAAATAAGGATACATATTTAGCATACACGAAGAAATGACCTTTGTTTAGGAATCTGGTAGATGTTGGTTTATCTATAGGATCGATGACCTCTTTAGCCATGTGTATTTGATTGTGTTTACAAAAAAAACATGAGTTGCCTCTTACTGAGTAAGCTTTAAGTCCATTTTGATAGCTCTTGTTTATTGCTTAGGTAAAAGTGCCAGTGGAGATAATTTGATGTAGAGGTCATCATCAGGGTTATTAGCCTTTATAACTGGCTGGGACCACTGATTGATTTTAGCCCTTAGCAGCTTGCATAGACTCCTCTGATACTCTGAGACCTAGTCTTCAGGAATGAGGCTTCCAGGTCAGTTCCAGCTCCATTGATCCAAGTCCTGTTTCTAAAGTGTAGCATCCTGGCTACGTTCATTGACCGAGTCCTGATCAGTGGAGGGCTGCGGATTGAATGAAACACATAAGACAGAGACACAGACACACACACTAGGTAGGAAGACAGGAGACTGACTGACTGATTGACTTTATTGAGAGGCATCAAGCCTTATATACCCTGAGGTGGGGCTTTGCAGGAGGTTAAAAGTTCAGGTTCTCAGGAGACATCCAGCCACATGACACACATGATGTAAACTGAGGAAGTCTGGGACCAAATCAATAAAGGTCAAGTTCTTTACTTCAGAACTGTAACTGACAAGATCCAGCTAGCTCTTGGCCAAGAGCCTAGCACTAAGAGAGAAGGGCATGTAAGGGGGCCAAACCCAACATAAAGTATGCTCTAGTTTTAATAATAATAGGGTCTTGTCTTCAAGTTCCAGGAGACAATCAAGTCTTGTGGCAATAGCCTATGTTATTTTGGAAGTCACGTGGACTACCCTGACCAATAAACAAAAAAGGGAGGTTTCTCCTGTCTGGCACTGTGCTTCTTGTTACACAGCCTTTAGCTAAACACATGCACTCATGTATATGCAGTGTATGTGAACTTTTCAGTAGACATTTGAACTAATATATTTCCCTCTGATTTATCAGATCACCAAAGCATTATTTATCTTTCCTCTCTCCCCTGACACATAACTTTCCCTCCTCTCTCCTGAGTTAAGTTACCACTATGTTCCCCATTTTCCCCTTGATAATCCCTGTCTACTATTATCCCACTCTCTCCAGCTCCTTCTTTTCCTTTATCCTCACGTGTCCTTGTAGAACTCTCCCACCTCGCTCCTCAGTTAAATATCCCTATTTTCCCCACTTCCGTCTTGACATTACCTTGCTCCTACGTCCCCCACTCCTTGGGCTCCTTCTTCCCCTTCGTATCAATGGTTCCTTTCCATCTTTTCTGGCTCCTGTAGTTATATCAGGATATAATCTCACATAAAAGGAAAATAAGATATCTAGGAATAAACTTAACCAAATACATTAAATACCTCTACAATGAAAATTTTAAATATTTGAGGAAAGAAAGGAAGACATAAGGAGATAGAACTCTCATGCTCACAGAATGGTAAAATTAGTATTGTGAAAATAATATTCCTACTCAACAATGTATAGATTCAATGCAATCCCTATCAAAATCCACATTATATTCTAATCAGAATTAGAAAGATCCGTTATAAAATATGCATGAAGTCACAAAAGACCCTGGATAGAAAAAGCAATCCAAGAACAAAGATCAATCCTTGGGAGATTATCATACTAGACCTCAATCCATACTACAGAGCTGTAATCATAAAAACGGCATGCTACTGGCACAGAGTTATGTTGATTAGTGGAACTCAATAGGCAATCTGAATAAGAGTGAATGCAGTTTTCGTCACCTGATATTTGACAAAGATGTGAAGAACACACAATCAGGGGAAAGATAGCATCAGCAACAGCAGTGCTTGCAAAACTGGATCTCCACCTGTAGAAAAATTAAATTATAGATCCCTGTCTAAACCCCTGCACAAAAGTGAATTCAAAATGAACCAAAAACCTTGATGTGAAAACCAAAATGTCAGAAGAGTTGGAAGAAAACATAGACAGGACTACAAAATAAAGATGAATGGAAGAACTTTCTAAATTAGACATTATTTGCTCAGGAATTAAGGTCAACAATCAACATGTGGTACCTCACTAAACTAAAATGCTTCTGTATAGCAAAGAAAACAATCAATAAGTGAAGAGAAAGCCACAAAGCGGGAAAAACCTTCAATAGCTATAAAAATGACACAGGATTAATTTAAAGAATATACAAACTCCTGAATAAACAAAGAATCAAGGAAGTAAATGATCCAATTAAGAGACAGGCTATGAATCTGAATGGAGAACTCTAAAAAGAAGAAATAGCAACGCCTAAGAAAGACCATAAAATGTGTTCAATTGCTTGTGGATTAGGGAATTGCAAATCAAAACTATTTTAAGATTTTATCTTACCACCATCAAAATGGCTAAGAGTAAGAGAATGAATGACACAAAATGCTGGTGTGGCTGTGGGGTGAAGGCAGCTTCATTCACAGGTGGTGGCATTGTTAACTGGTGTAATGACTCTGTAAATCCCTGAGGAGAACTCATAGAAAACTAAAAATAAATCTCCCATGTGATCTCAATGCACCACTTCTTGGCATATATCTAAAGACTCATCTGACTGCAGAGTTACTTATGCAGCCAAGTTACTGTTCATTTCACAATAACTAAGAAACGGAAACAATTTAATGCCCCCCCCCCGCTGATATGTGGAACATTTACACAATGGAGTTCTACTCAGTGGTAGAGAAAAAGGAAGTCATAAAACTTGCAGGTACATTGATGGAACTAGAGATTTTATACCAAGCACAGTAACGCAGACTCAGAAAAAAAGGAACTTATATTCTCTCTCATTTGTGGATCCTGGGTTATTTTTGCTTTGATATTTTCATTGACTGATCCATTTCCCCAAATTTATCTTGAAGAACTAAGATTGTGCTCCATTCCCTTTGTTTCCTTTTTGATTCTTTCTTTTTTTGAAAAATATTTTATGTGCATGAGTGTATTGCTTACATATATGTAAGTGCAACTGTGTCATGCAGTGCCCGTAGAGAATTACAAACAGTTGTTAACCACCATGTGGGTGCTGAGAATCAGACCTGGGTTCTCTAGAAGAGTAGCCACTGCTCTGACTGCTGAACCCTTTTCCCAAATCCTTGCTTCTTTCTTCTAGTCTTTTTCTTTGAGTTTCTGAGTTTTTCACTTCAAGTTTTATTTCAGATCATCTTTTCTCCAGACATTTATTGAATTCTAGTTGCATTTTGAATTGTTTTATTTATTTCATATGAGTGCTTCTTTGTGTTTTTAAAGTCTTCATTCAGGTTGCTATTCCTTCTGCCTTTGAGTTCATTGAACATATCTATAATTGCTATTTTGGAATTATTGCCTCATGCCTTCATACTTGGTTGTCACTCTCAGGATACCTTACTTTGGGGCTGTTAATTCTGCATTTGCGATATTATCTCAGTTACTTGTGACATCTGTGTGTGTGTGTGGAAATGGGGCTTTCACGGAGACCTAGTCATCTGGAATTCTGTGGTGGTGTTTCTTGGTATGGGTATGTAATCTCATCCTTGCTGTATTTTTTTGGTATTATTTTTGTTGTTTCCCCAACTTATCAGGTTATGGCCCACTGTGTAGCCCTTGGTGTTCACTTTGGGGACTACCTTATGTTGATGTACAATCACAGCAAAAAGTGTTCTCAGATCAACTAGAGATAGGTTCACATTATGAATTGTGATTCCAGGGTTGACTGAAGACTGTCCTTGATCGTCAGGGTGGTATTGGGCTGCTAGATGATCAGGTTGTCTGGTATGTTAAGGTTGTGGGTCTGGTGTGCACATAGCTCAGATGTTGGGTTACAGGGAGGTTTTTGTGGATAATATTTATGTCTGAAAAGCTGGGATTCGCAAGGATCCCTGAGATCAGACTGGGATGAGAGCTGATATTTTGGAGAGTTAATCACCCTTCTAAGGCTGGAAGACGGTTCAAATTTGGTTTAGTATAGTATCCCAATGACTCAACGAAGTCTGAGACATAAAATGTTAGGGCATTCTACTTGCCTATTCTTAAATTACAATTTGAGTGCTATGTTTAATTTATGCAGTTAAACATATTTTCTTATTATATTCAGCAGTAAATATTAACATGAAATTCTGAAATCCTATTTCCTAGTAATCTCAAAGGAACTTCAGCCAGCATCGAATGAACAAGAATGAACAAAAATGTCATGATAGAAAAAGAAATAGTTCTTTGACTGTCAGCAGATATTTAAATAACATGAGTGCCATCCAGTTATAATGGATTCCTTTAGAGTTGATGACACTTAGAGAACAAAGGGACTCAGTCCAGAGTCACTTACAGCAAAGCACTATAGAACATAATAATTGACAGGAAAATGACTTCTTAAGACTTTCAGAATAATAAATCCCTAGGCAAAAATGCACAGAGTTACTCCCCGGCGTACAGAGCCACCTGCATTTCCATAAAGCCACTACATTCGTGATCACCTGGAGAGACTAACACTCCAGATGTGAACTGTCTGCTGTGACTGCCATTAATGCTAAAAGGTAAAGAAATGAAGACACAATACATACATAAGAGAATTGTATTTGTTGCTCTATATTTTCAAAATAAACATTTTATTTTAATTTATATTTTTTTACTTTAGTTATACGACAATCATCCCAATTATTCACATAATTTGATAATAATTTACTGTGTTTATCTCAATTATTTCTAGTCTCTGCAAGACATTTGCATTACAGGATAAAGACAGTTTTTCTGCTGACAGGAGTGGTCAGTTATAGAAAGTGATTAATAGTTGAAAATATATTTTTTATTTTATGTGTATGAATGTTTTGTTTTTATGTAGTGCAATGCCCCTGGAGCCAAGAAAAAGCCACTAGGTGCTCTGAAACTGAAGTTACAGACAGTTGTTGGCCTTCATGTTGGTGCTGGCACTGAACCTGGCTTCTCTGCAAGAGCCACCTATGCTCTTAACTGCTGAGCCATCTCTCCATGCCCAAACAAGTACTAGTTACATCAATTAATCTATGCCGTATAATAGCAGTTATAAAAGGCAATGAAAAATCAAGAGAAAAGGCCCATCTCAAAGAACAGCTGTTTGATTAGATGTGAATCCCCAGAAGAGTGGATCAAATACAGCTCTAACATAAAGAAAATAGAACTAGTATATTACAGATTAGAATTAGAATATTGTCACTGGTAGAATGAGAAATTGTTTTATAATAAAGAACAGAAGTATCATTCTTCTTAGTCACATTTAATGTCAATGAAAACATAAACCAACAATGTCATTTTCAGGTAGTTGATGGATTTAATGGATTTAATTGAACATGTTTCCAATGAATTGAATTGAATTTATTCAGGAAGTTTGCATTTTTATCATCTAGACATTTAGGGAAATAATTTGAATTTTTCTGTTCCTGAACATTTCTAAGAAGACTGTGTGATAGGAAGAAAAATCACCGCCCTTCAAAAGATGGGGTCTATAAGTGTACTGCCTAATGTGGCAAAACTACTTTGCATACTTTAGTAAAGGATCTTGATATAGAGACCCTCTTATATCATAAAAGCTCTACACTTGAAGTTCAAGATAGGTAGACAGGAGACAGTTTTTATTTTTATTTTTTGCTGTTACTAAATGAGGACCCAAGTATTGCTGATGCTTCAAGTGAAAGAGAAACCAAGACATGAAATGGAGCACAACCACAGAAGCAAGACAAAGAAAGAGGACCATTCCTGCAGTGCTCCAGGAGGAGTAGCATCTCACTTCTCATGTGAAGGATTTGGATTTCTGAATTGAGGAAATGTATGAGGAAAGCAATACAATTGATTATTGTCAGCACTGTTCATTCAAAATATTAACATCATGGTTCATTTTCTACTTACCAATATTTAAAAAAATATTTTTAAGTCAACATGAGAGACTTGAAAATATATAAAAATTCTGAGAAGAAAGGATTCCATTTTGATATAAAATTTGGCTAGTATTAACTATAAGACAGTACTTCCTATCTGTCTATCCTCTGTCTCTATTTCTCTCACTGTCTATGTATGTATATATACATGTTTCTATGTATATATCTATCCAACTATTTTCCAAGACCGCATTTATTTAGAAGCTGTTAACATTTGTTTTTAAAATTGTCTTTCAGTAACTTTAAGATATATACATAATATAGGCAAATGTAAATTTAGGTGTGACAATGTAGAAAGTAAATCTTTATGTAAATGAGTAAAATATTTCAATTTCTATTCCATATATATGTACAACATTGTGTTGTGGCTGACAAATGCCTCTAATATCAATAAAAGTCAACAAATAACGTGATTTATACTTAGGTCAATTCTCCACTAATTTGGGATGCTTTTAAGTCTTGATTATCTAAAAGATACCATTCAAAGACTGACAGCCATAAAGCCCTGTCCATTGCATTTCATCAATATTACTTCTACAGGGCAACTGAGATCCTACATTATTCAGCAATACTGCATGCTAAGCCCATGAAGCTTGATACGCAATCCCTTAATTTCAGTATCACTGAGAACAGTAATACCTCATAAATAATAAATGCTCATGGTTTGTAAATGTGAAACTAGAATATTTTAAAAACAAGTACATAATAACCTCTATCTTTTAAAATGATCAACTGCCAGTTATCACATTTCCCTGTTGTTGACATAGTTTTAAAATACTAAAATTACATTTAGGAGAAAGCTGAGTTGAAGATATGTAATATGAGTCCAAGAAACTGTATTTATATTTGAATCTAAGTTTTATAAAAATGAGAAAAAGAAAAGTATAAGTTTTATAGTGGATTTAAAATCACTTAGATGAGTTTAATCTCAGAAAATACCATAAACTTTCACTGTGACTTTACAGTATGTATAAACACGCATTATATGGAAAATGTTACAATACAGAGTACAATAGGGAGTTAATTATCAAAAACGATTTTATTAATTTTAAAAAATTGTAAGATTTGTCATATTGTGTATTTTTATGGGAAGAAAAATATTTGCCACTAGTTTTGTATTTATTGTTTGAATGACAATTTATTGGACATTTCTTATTTTATACTGTTTTTAAATTTAAAATTATAGTCCAAACTGCATAGGCTTATATAAATTATCGACTTTACAAATCTCTATATTTGGCCATGGCACACACTGAAATCCTGAAATATCAAAGAAGAGGTCTGATCTGAGGAGTGAATGTTGAGGGAGCTAGAAACTTGAGATATCAGTGGATGAGAAGGGCTGGAGGAATCAATGTAGAGAGATTTCTTGGAAGGAGCAATAAAATGGTTCATAATGATTCCTGAGGTTTATAAACAGAGATCACATATTGTTGAGAGCAACTGAGGAAGATCACATTATAGTCGTTTCTGCTACCATCGTGTCTCACCATTCCGGGCCAGCCCGAGTGGACTGTGGGGGGCTAGCCTGAAGGGTTGGAGGTGAGTAGATGCAGAGTCAAGCCACAGACTCCAGGAGTTGGATGGGAAGCAGCCCGTTTCATTTCAAACTTGTTTATTGAATAGGTACACAAGCTTTTATAGGTCTGGATAGCCAATGACCTTATGGGGTGGGGTCCCAAATACAGCCAATAGTAAGTTTGTCTCCAGGTAGGCAGGTACTTTCCAGATGCTGGTCTCACAACTAGCCAGAGCAGAACGCCACACCCACAAGAGCCATTCCTCTATTCCTTCTAGCAGGTGGCCTGGCTAGGCCCACCTTTCATTATGCCCAACATCACATCGTAAATAATCAAAACCACCAAATTCCTAAGCCCAATGTACTTTAAAATATATTGAGATGCTTAGTTTGAGAATGAATTAAAAGGAGCATTTCTTACCACGATTAAGGATACATGTTTGGGGAATGTCCCACTTCTTCCCACTCTAGTGGTGCTTTAGTGGTTGGAATCAGAGCAAGCCTGAATCTCATATGTTGCAATTTATATCTTATCTGAATAAAAACATTGAATCTGGCACAAATTTCAAGAACTGAAGACTGGAAGTATGTGTAATGGATCAAAATAGAAAAGAAAACTAACTCTGAGATGTCATCATGACCCCAGCTGTAATTTTATGTGATAAAACTAACATATGAATAGGGCATGAGTAGCATTTGGAAAGAAGGTCAGTTCTCAGTGTAAAGGGACACAGTGCAGACAGACTTCACCAACAAGGCGTTATAATACACAGATTTGTCTTGCTAAATTTCTAAGTACTAAGTGCCTAAAAAATATAAAAGATTCACGTTTCTCAAGGATTCTTATTAAATGCAGTATTCCAAGCATACCTAACAATTACATACAACACATATTATTTTTCATAAATGATAATAGTCCACAGTCATGTCTGCTAAATTTTTGATCCTGTTTTTGAGCTTATCAAAGTGCAAAACATAAAAACAGAAAGTTTGAATTACTGATACATGGTTATTGATTAAAAAGTTCTTGGCCTAAAACAACTAGACCTTTCTATATTCACATAATAACTACATTTTTTAATTAAGGAAAGTGCATTTAATTGAGTAAATTTTTACATAAATATGTAAATATCACAACTCTATAAGGCAGGAGAAATTACATTTCTTAGTCCTGTGGTATAGTTCAGTGTATAAAGACATTATATGCATTACTCTTTCAGCTGCATTTGATCCCCAGAATTCACATAAATGAGGAAGGATAGAACAGATTCTACAAAGTTTTCCACTACTCAACACCTGTGCTATGTCAAATGTGCTGACACCTCTACACCTCTCTCTCTCTCTTTCTCACACACACACACACACTATACACACAATTTTTTAAAACAGAAATAAAGTATTTTCATATGTGAAATTTTAGCACCATTTGTAATTGGCTATTTTCATCAGCCTTGCCACCATTTCTAGTAACATAATTAATTTAGACTGGTTATATGAGATTATGGAAATATTGAAAAATGCAACATATGTTATTCTTCACCATAAACTTTAGATATAAGCATGCAGGTTTTCTCTGTTTAATCTTCCTTGGAGATTTTGCCATTTAACCCAGGAAAACTTCATTCCCTAAATATAGCCTTTTAATCTGCAATGCAGAATAAGTCCTTCCCAGCTCATCAGAGTTTTGACAAGGCTAGCGGAGTTGAACTATATAGCAGACATGCAACTAAGCTAGCATTTTCACATAGTGTAATGGAGATTCAAATAAGGATTGAAAATCTGAGAACTTAGAACACTGGACACGTGCATGTGCATTCTCTCTCTCTCTGTCTCTCTGTATGTGAAGGTGAACTAAGTTTATTATTTTTCACTTACGCTTTTGTGTGTTTGCTACTGGTTTTGAGACATGATCTGGATTTATAGCTTGTATTTCCCTTCAAGACATAATATAGCCAAAATAATTTCAGTTCTTCACATACCAAATCCAGGGACCAGAGTTATGCACCTTTTTATGTGCTTGAAATTAATATAAGGAGAAGTTAATTCTTATACTTTATAAAACTGATCAGGGATCACTAACTTCTAGTAAAGGGCATCTGTATCACATTTGTGTTCAAGACTGCTCAAAAACAAAAATCTAAATATAACCTTGAATCCTCATACTGTTTTCTATCTGGTAAACAAATCCAGATTATTGGCAAAAGGGTTATTTAACACACAGTTTTCAGTTACTTTAAAAAAAAACAAATTTCTCATTCTTGCTTAATTAATTGTTATTTGCTTTATTTTTTTGTCTGAACATGTTCTTGTCTTCTCATGTTTCTATAGCTTAATAAAGTTCTTTGTAACTTTTGACTATTTGTATTAAATGCTTTCCTTATCCTCAGACATTTCTTTACCAAGACAGTCAACATTAACATCTGACCAATAACTTGAGCGTCTACTCATGACCTCCAAAATTGCCTATCTATTCAAATTATATCAAGTAGTAGCACAGGAAAACATTTTCATTCAATATATTGTCTTCCATAGTTTTCTCTTTCCTTTTCCGAACTCTTTCTTAATGAAAAAGCACTTTAGTATTTGGGTACTTTTTCAAAAAAATATTGTTTAATTATTGTCCAAGCCTGCATATCATTAAGAACAGTGCCTAAAATATTTCTGGATAGTAATTTATATGTGATGATGAAAATATCACAATAAAGTAATGTATATAAGATGAATTCCATGGAGGAAGGTATGTGTATGATAGATTATTTATCTTTCAGTGACTTATATACAAGCATGGAGTCAATTACCAATAGTTCCAGCACTCGGGAGTCCCAGAATGAAGTATCTCAAGCTGAAGGTAAATCTCAACTAAATAGACAGTTCCAGGCTAACCTGGGAAACATAACGAATCTTGTCTCAGAGAAAATAAATGTTTTTAATATAATTACAAAAATATTCAGAATAAAAAATGAGCTTAGGTATACTTTTGTTATTGAGACCTTTTTATGAAAATTATAATTACTATAATTTTAATTAATCATTTTATAATAACACAACAATTGATGATTATCTTTCTAGGAAATGCTTTAACATTTGTTAAGAGATAAAGAATAGAAAACTTATAACACTATAGCATCTTATCTCATTTGTTATTAAATGAATTAACACTCTTCAGTCAGGTGGAGTGAGCTTGAGAAATGCAGATGTTTGATAATACAAGTTTAAAAATGTATAAAGTCATCTTTATTAGTTATTTCCTCTCAGAGAATTCCAAGGTCATGTTTATCTTTGAAAGTACCTAATGGAATTTTACATGCAGTTGATAAGAACTAATAGGCTCAATTTAAAACAGTAAATAAATAATGCAACCCTGACTGAAGTACAAATTCGCTATTATAGATCACCTAAGAACAGATTGCTTGAAGCAAGGCTAAGAGAAGATTCTTGCAAATGTTTTATTCTAAAGTTTATTCTAGTGAAATAAGTAATTTGCATTAACAGCAGCAAAAACCTGAGCATTTAAAAATTACATTTTGTTTTGTTTGGAGACAGAGTCTTGCTATGCTTTTCAGCCTGACTTTTATGTCACTGTCCTTTTGCCTTTTTATTTTTTCTGAAGACTGGGATTACAGCAAATGCCACCAGGCTCAGCATGAAATGAATATTTAAACTCTTGAGTTGATAAGTTGACTCATCACATTTCAGTCATTGCATTTTGTTTCAGAATAAGACTATACATGCATATATACAAGTAAAAATCCTTAATAATAAAATAAATGTTAAAGTTTACATCTAGAAGTTGCTACACAATTTCAAGAAAGACATCTTCAAATACTCAAGATGTTGTAGTTTATCAAATCTTGCAGTATATCAAAGTAACTTTTAATATATGAGTTAATATATGTATAAATATTCACCATTTGTAGATCAATAACAATATCAATATTCTTACATTTGAAAATGTAAATATACAGGTATTTAATTCCCTATGTGTGATTTCAGTGTTTGTACTTCTAGAGAATTAGTTGAGGCAGGCTTTATACACTTACAGCTCAAATTTTCCATAGTATTGGCAAACCCAGATTAAATACTATACATATATGCAAGGAAAACAGAATTTTTAATAATTAAAGATATTTATTACATGTGTAATTACTAAAATGATTCTTGTCCCTGCTCTGAGTGGCTTACACAAAGTTATTTTTGTAATTGACCACATTATGGACTTCAAATTTTGAAAGGGAGAAAATCTATGAGTTTATAATTCACATTTTCTAATTATCTGTTTATTCACAGCAGAATGAATTAATCATGTAGCCTGTTTTAATTGCATAGATTTACAAATTCCTTGAACCTTTAAAGAATATTTTAATGAACTCTAAAAACTTTTAATGTATTTTATTAATTTAGTTCAAATTAATGAGAAAATTAAAATCACACACATTTTGATTTATTTTCCATTTTATTTCTAAATTTTGTTCTTTATATAGTAATTACTACTGATTTTTTGAGAATTTAATGCAATTTTGTCATGAATTTTTAATTGAATTTCTGGGCCTTTCATGTAATACATTTCAATCAAATTTAGATCTCATCCCTTCTCCTTGCCTTCCCTGGCCCCTCCATCAGATGTCAGACATTCTGACATATATGCTAATTCTTATTTAATCAAGCATTTGTAATTGGATGTCCAGCTGTGCAAGTTCCCTCAAGCATTTGTAATCAGATGTCCATCTGTGCAGTTCATCCACTGGAGTCTAGTTGTAGAGTGGATTGATTCTCCGAGGGAAAAGGTGGACAAACACCCCTCTCAGGGGTATCACCCAAGACCACCTTGAGCAGAAAGACAAGGAGCTGGGAAAGTCCTATGCCCCACCCACCCGGTCTATTGGCCTTGGATGTGAGAAGGGGAGGGGCTAAAAGTATTTAAACTGGGGGCGCCAGGAGGCCGGCCCTTTTCTCCCCTCCCCCATGGGCCATTAGGATCAGTTCACCAGGAAGTCGCAAGATCCCAGCCACGTGGATTTACTAACGAAACTTGCGGAGGGGCGGGTGGGTGCCTGTTTTCTGTAAGTAACCCCTTGCCCATTGCTCTGTTAGTAAGCCCAAGTAAACTAGCTAGAATCTGTTTAACTGTGACTGGAGAAATTTGTGTGTTTGTTGGGAGGCCTGGGCGGGGGGACTTTTTGGGTTGCAAGCAGGGAGAGAGAGGCAGGTTAAGGTGGTCTGCCTCTCCCAAAGAGAAATTTTAATAACACTAGTTAACCTATCTAGAGTCATTCCCTTTAAGCAGATCTATTCTCCCTCAACCCCCGCTAAACATTTGTCAATAGTTTCTTGGCTAGGATTGGGGCCTGTTGCCTATTTTTCCCAGTTCCATGATGAGGTTTTGTCTGATTGAGTTGGTTTGGGGTTTGTGCATGCATTCAGCATTGCTGTAAGTTCATCTGAACAGGTTTCCACTCTCCTGAAAGCCTCTGTCTACTTATGTTCATCTAACAATCCTGGTTCTTACAATCTTTCCACCCCTTCTTCCACAACTGTCCCTGAGCTCTGGATGGGCATAGTTTAGGAGTTTTATTAAAGGACACAAACTCTAAAGTCTCTTGTTCTCTACAAATTGTCCAGTTGTCACCTTCTATTGGCATCATACTCTGTTGTACTATGAAGTTTCACTGTTTAGAGTTGAGGAATGTATTAGTATTCTGTAAACTGTTCCTCTACGTTCCATGAACCTTAGGTGTAGGTTTCACTACGTGTCACTGATTCTATTTATCTTTTTGACATATATTCTCTATGTGTGATCAGTTGTAGAATTCTGTAATAGTCTCCATCTGTTGCAAAAAGAAGCTTCTTTGATGAGTGGTATAGAGTATACATGTCTGTAAATTTAAGGATCCGTATTTAGCATTCAGTAAGACATCTCATTTTTCTAGAGATATTACAGAGATTCATATGTCTCTAAGATCTATGACCTCTCCAGACATGTATTTGACTATTTCTGCATTGCCACACATGAGTTCTTTCCCATTGAAAGGGCTTTAAGTCCAATTAGATAGCTATTGATTACCCTCTTGATAGAAGTATCACTATTGCATTGTTTTTGATCATTGTTGTTTTTTGCTTTGAAGCTGAAGTTTGGCCATTGATTAATATTCTCTTTTAGTAGCTGGCATAGTGCCTTCTAGAACTATGTGAGCTAGTCTTCAGGGAGGAGGTTTCCAAGTCAGTTCAAAATGCACCAATCTCTGTGTCTTAATTATGTTCTGTCTTCACCAATCCAGTCTTACTTTCAAGTTCTGGGAAATCATTAAAATCTCTGGAAATAGTTTAGGTTATCTTGGGAGTCTCTTGTACTACCATGAACAACAACTCACAGGGTGGTTTCTCCTCTCTGGGACTGTTTCTTGCTATATAGTCTTCAGGAATTTACAGTGACTCAAGCCCAGATATTGCATGTGATCTTTTATCATATTCAGACTTCCTCCCACATATCCACTCAGATCCTATCCTACCTCCCTAGGGTCCTTCTCTACATGTCTTCTATCACTTTTTTTCTAGGGCCTATCATGTATGATTTGGGTTTCCATTTCCTGGGTATGGGTCCATTTCCTGGAGCCTGGTAAATTGCCTACCTGGAATCATGCCCTTAGAAAAACCTGACTCTCCTTTTCCTAGTAGCTTCAAGTTTCCTATAGTTACCCACGTAAGGCTGTGATCTCTTTACCACCTCCTCACTTTCTGTTTTTTTTTTTTTTTTTTTTTTTTTTTTAACTAGCAAGTCACAAGCACTGTGAATCCATATGTGTAACTGCCTTACTATGTCTGGAAACCATGGTTTCTCTCTATTCATCCACTATCTTTGGTTCTTACTGTCTTTCTGTACATTTTTCACAATGATCTCTGATCCATGGAAAAATAGTTGCTAGAGGTGTGCCCTTTAGTGTGGAACATTGTGCAGTCTTATTTTCTGCGTATTAAGTAATTGTGATTCTCTGTGTTAATTTTCTGTGCATTGAGTAATTGTGGTTCTCTGTGTTAATTACCATCTGCTACAAGAAGAAACTTATCTGGTAAGAGACAATAGATGAATTAATCTATGGGTAGAACAATAAGTCATCAGGAATCAGTTTAATACTGTGGGAATTTATCAAGATAATAGTAGTGGTATCACCCCTTCGATATGTGACCTGATGTGCATTTTCATGCTCAAATTTTTTCAGCTCTTATGCTCAACCCTAAGTAGGTCACATTTATCACCTCCTCTAAGGCCAAGGGAACTTCAGAGATCAGTTGGCAGAATATATTTAAGAACTGGAGACTGGGAAGGTGCAACATGAAAAGACACCATCTGGACAAGGCACAGGCAGTGTGCCCATGAACTCAAAACCTGCAAAAGACTATATTACTGTAAACATTTCATTATGAATAATGGAAATGTTTATGAAGTCCCACCCTTTGTGAAGGAATATTTACAGTTGATGTTTACTGGGGAAAAAGTGTCGGTTTCTTCAGTGGTGTAGCCACTGCTAAACTGCTGATACTCCAGGAGATAACATCCTACCCACGCTCATGCAAGAAACCATAACTAAAATTAGTGATTCACACACAAAGACATGAAAATTGAAGGATGTATTCCATAGCAGAAGGGTTTCAGCAGGAGTGAGAAAGGGAGTGAGAGAAGGTAAAGGGGAGGTGGAAAGATTAAAACTCATTGCCTTCATGTCTAAAACACCAACAAACATAAAATTTGTTTTAGGGTTAATTAACGAGGTGGTTATTATTAGGAAAATAATATATACAGCTAATCATATGAAATCTGACATGTATGGAGATTAGATAAAACTTAAATTTGATATTCCATTATTTTCTCTGATCTTTGATAAAATCTTTTTTTTAACAATATCATAGATTTTGTGAAATGTTTCCAACTACTTGATGTATAAGAAACACAGCCTGTGAGCTTGATCATTACACAAGAAGATCATGATTTTAGTTGGAAGCACCTTTTAAAATATTTTTATGTGTGTAAGTGCATCCATGTCATGCAATGCCCATCGAGGAGTCAGATCCCCTGTAACTGGAGTTATGAAAGGTTGTCAGCCACTATGTCGACACTGAGAGTCAAATCCAGGTTCTCTGAAAGAGCAGACAGTGCTCTCAACCACTGAACTGCCTCTCCAGCCCCATTTATTGAAATTTATGTATAATTTATTAGCAAAAATATGAAGAAACATCAAACCTACTTAAAAAAAAACAATAGTTATTCCACCACATCAGTTTCTTCATTGAGTGTGGGATAGTCTGAGTCAGAGTTACCAATACATGTTCATATTTTAATCTTCAAAAGCTATGAACACTTTTGGTCATATGGCGAAGGTTCTTTCCAGATGTAATTAAGAACCTTGAAATAGGGTCCCTATGTTCATTAATCTGCATTACGCAAAATTGTTTTACATTTTTATTTTTATTTAGACTTTGAAAATTTCTTGCATCTGCACAATTCATTTTGTTCATATTCACCCCTCAATCCCCTCCTCCTACTCCTCCTAGAATCCCCCATCATATCTCATTTCCTACATTTATATGCACATATTTATCTATTTCAACCCACCTGCCATGTGCTCATGTTCATGAAGTTTTCTACTGAAGTAAAAAGTTTTCCTGTTTCTACATCCATAAATGAAAGAGACTGCCTCTCCTTCAGCATCTGACAATAGCTCCTTGGCTAGGGATAAGGCCTTGGAAGCTTCTTTCATACCTGACTTTTTTTTTTACTGGATTGCTCTTATGCAGATTTTGTGCAGGTAAGCACAGCTGCTATGAGTTCATATAGTGAAGGACGTGTCATATCCAGAGGAAAGTGTTTATCAGCATTCTTTCCCTTCTTCAAATCTTATATTCTTTCTACCTTTTCTTCAATGATGTTCCTTGAGACATGTGAAAAGATGGGAGTGATACAGACATCTATTTATACTGAACATTCGGTTGCTTATTTTCAGCACTTTGAACAGTAATGCCTTTCTTCATTAATCATGCTTGTATGTTTAGGTCTAGGTGATCTCACTCCACAAATTTTTTCCAGGTCCATCCATTATCCATCCATTTACCTGTAAATTTTATGATTTAACTTTTTTTACAGCTGACTAACATTTTATACATACATATATATATATATATATATATATATATATATACACACACATACAGTCATGTTTTCATTATCAGATCACCAGTTAATGGGCATCTAGATTGTTTCATTTTCCAGCTTTTAAAAATATTCTACTTATTATTTCTATTTTATGTGTATGAGTGAAATGTCTACATGTATGTTAAATGTAAAAGTGTTGGGCAAGGACATTAGAAGAGACCATTCTATTCCCCTGGAATTGGAATTACAGATGATTGTTAGCAACATTGTAATTGCTGGGAATAGAACCTTGGTCCTCTGCAAACATGTTCGGTGTATTTAACCACTGAGCCATCTCTCCAGCCCTTATTTTGCAGTTTATTAGGGTAGAGTGGCCATGAACATCAATATGCATGTATCCCTATTGTAATATATAGTTCTTTTGGTATATGCCTAAGAGTTGTATATCTGAGCCATGTGAGAAATCTATTTCTAGTTTATTAGGAACATTTCCAAGCTGATTTCAAGAGTGACTGTACTAATTTACACTCTGATCAACAGCGTATAAATGTTCCCATTTCTCCATATTCATTAAAGTAATTGTTGTCTTTGTATTTTTGATGATGGTCAGTCTGAATGGGGAAAGATGGAATTTTAACAGAGGTATAATCTGAATTTGTCTGAAACCTGAGGATGTTTATACATTTTACATTTTCTGTTCAAATTTTGTGATTCTTATTCAATATAGTATAATGGAATTTAGATCCACACCGCTATCCTCACCTCACTTCACTGCAGAATTTAATATACAGTCATATATAATATGGTCTGTAGAATCTGTTTAGTGTCCCCAAATGTCTTTCAGTGTGGGTCCATCAGCCATTTCTGTAATTGTTTTGAGAAATTCCTGTTCAGTTCACAGTTCAATTTTTTAATTGGTTGTTTTTTTTTATGTTTAGTTCTGAGTTCTTTGCATACTCTAGACACTAATCCTCTGCCAGTTATACAAAGAATTTCTCCTTTCCATTGGGATGATCATTCACATGATTGACTGCTTCCTTAGTTGTAGAGATGCATTTCTGTTCATGAGCTCCCATTTGTCAACTGTTGGTCTTATTTCCTGAGCTATTGGAGTCCTATTAATGCCTTTACTTGTGACTATAAGTTGAAATGCACTCTATGCCTTCTCGTCTGGGACTCCTGGCATCAGATCTTATGTTGAAGTGTTTATAAATTTGGAGTTGAGTTTTAATGTAAGGAGAAAGGTAAGAATCTAGCTTCAGTTTTCTGAATTTTAAAATTCAGAATTCCAGTACCAGTTGCTGAGCAAATTGTCATTCTCCAATGGGTATTTTTGGCTTCTTGATCAAAGATCTATGTGGAGTTATATCTGAGTCCTCTTATCTAGTCCATTGATCTATGCACCTGATTTTGTATCAATTCCATGCTTTATAGTTTTTATTCCTATGGTAACATAGTATAATTTGAAATCGGGAATAGTGATACTGCTTTTATTTCTTTAGTTTCTTTTGTTCTTTTTCAAATATTTTTATTGAGCTTTAGTACATTTCATATAATATTTTTATGACTTTTTATGTTTTTGTATTTTTCATACAATAGTTCTTCATCAAAGTTAGACCTCCTCCCCTATTTTGTCCCCTCCCCACTGGACTCATGTATTCTGCCTCTTCAGTCAGGTATTTGCACCCGGATGCCATTCAGTGCAAATTTATCCCACTGGAGTCTGGTCAACCTGTGTAGAGATCATAAGTAAGCTCTACCCTCTCTCACCCAGTAGTAATCAGTCTCAAACAGTTCTCATGTTGGTCGGGTTGCAACCCATTTTCCGTGCTCCACTCTTGGCCTTTCTCTGATTGAGTTGGCATGGGTCTTGTGCATGTTGTCATCATTGTTTCAAGTTTGTAAGGGAGTTCCCAGCAGCACAAGAACCATGCCAACCTAATCAGACAAAAAAACAGCATAAAACTGGGAAAATGGGCAGCAGGTCTCAACTCTAGCCAAGGGACTACTAGCAAATGATTATTGTGGGGTGAGAGAAAGCAGATCTTTTTTAAGGAAGTGATTCTAGGTATAGTGACTTGAATTTAGGAGATGAACTTGCACATGGAGACATATGTGTAATCTGTGCAGAAATGCTTGTTGGAATAGGCCTTAACATATATGACAGAAAACCTGCAATCTGGTAGGGAGGGGGATAGAGGGGACAGAGAAGGGGGAGGAGGAATCTAAATTTGATTAAGATGCATTATACACACACACACACACACACATATATCACAAAATCTTAGTAAAATTTAGGGAAAATATTGCACTTTATATTTTAACAAGACCTCATTGCCTTCACTGTTGACAATTACTTCCTATAAACTGATTCTCTTTGCTTTTTTTTAAAATAGTTTAAAAATACCTGATTAATAAAAGGATTACTATTACTCATTCCAAATCTGTATCAGTTCTTATCTATTTTTCTTTCTCTTGCACAGTTTTCCCAATTTTTATTAGTGTATATCAATTGTGCAGAATAATAGGCTTCACTGTTCTATTTTCACATGTATGTAACACATTTGGATGATGTTCACTCCCATATATCCTGTCTTATTACTCCTGTCAGTACTGAGTCTAGCTCATTTTGCTTAACAGGACAATCTTCAGTTCCATCTAATTTATGTAAATAAGGATTTAAAAAAATATTTATTATTGAATAACCTTCTCTCTGTATAACATTTTCCTTTTAAAATATTTAATTAATTTATTTTTATTAATTATATTTGTCCTTTGGTTTTCCTTGTACCTCTCCAACCCCTTCACCTTGCGGATTCCTTTCACATATTCATGCCTTTTTGTTTTGTTTTGTGATCCACTATGCTTAATCAGAACAGTCTATTTGCCCTTGGGTTTAGAACTATGTATCTGAGCTTGGTGGACTCTCTTTTGAATACATAACTGAAGATAATGACTAACTTTCTCCAAGAATCAATTAGCAGCTAAACATTCAGCAGGGAGTGGTAAGGCCCCATGAACTCAGTGAGCCACTCTCCTACCCATGACTGACAGGCTCAGTCTTGTGCAGTCCCAGTGCCAATAACTGCAGGTCCTATGGGTTCATTTTTGCAAATGCTGTGTTACACCAAGAGGTGTTTCTCAGCCCTTCTCCATATGTTCTTGTCGTTGCATTCTTTCTGTCTCTTCTTCCTGATGTTCCCTGAACCTTAGAGGACATAAGATAAATACCTTTTTAGTGTTGAGTACTCAAATGTCACTTCTTTTCAGAATCAGGATTGGCCAAGAGTTCCTAAATTCATCACTGTTCACTGCAAAGAGAAACCCTGCTGATTAAGACTGAGACTCATTTTTCTCTATGGAATAACTATGTACATTTAGAAGATAGTTCCTGCTGTATTGATGTAGCTAGATAATTAATGAGTTTTCTCTCGGGGCTTATAATTTCCCCAGGCATCTGGTTTGGGCCAGGTTTATCATACAAGGAAAGGATTCCCTGCTATAGAATTTATCTCAAATCAAGAGAGTAATAATAACCCAGTTTTCATTTCTGATGCCAGAAAATACCCTGAGAAAGAACAACTTAGGAAAACAAAAACCACATATTCTGTCTTATATGTCTGAATCTATGGATCTTAGGATAAAACCTCAAATAATAATAGAAGCCAGAAAAGTTGAAAGGGAGCATGGGGGAAGGGAAAAAAGGATTCAGAGAGCTGGAGATGATGGGACACAGGCACTCTCGGTGAAGAAATGGGAATGCAGAAGAGGAGAAGACAATGCATGGGGAGAGAAAGGAAGGAGCAGTAAATAGAATAATAATGTCGAAAAAGCCTGTATCATGAAAGCTTCTCTTTCTCCTTTGATTACAGCTAATATACGTGGTAGATATGATATGAGCTGAAATCTGTGTCCTTTCATGTTTTGTAAGATATTGGTTGAAGCCATTTTAGCATTCATAGTCCATTGAAAGGTCAGATGTTTTTCTGATGGGCCTACCCTTATATGTGCCTTGATCTTTCTTTCTCATAGCTGTCAATATATTTTCTTTACTCTCTACTTTTAGTAGTTTTGAATATTATATGAGAAGGTGTTTTCTTTCTTTTTTTTCCTTTTTCCTGGTCTCCTCTACTGGCATTCTCTATCCTCTTTTATCTTGATAGTAATGTCTTTCCTTAGATTTGGGAAGTTTTCTTCTATGAGTTTTTAAAAATATTTTCTGTGCCTTTTATCTGAGTTTCTTCAACTTCACCTATATCTATGATTCGTGTTTGTTCATTTTTCAGTCTCCCAAAGATCATGAATTTTTCTTTCCTGTGTTATCTTGACATTGTCTTTTACTAATCCATATCCCCAACCTGATATTTCAGTTCTATTTCCTCAAATCCTCTTTTGATTACTTTTCTAAACATTTTACTTTATTTGTTTCATTCAACTGTTTGTTTTTTCATTCATTCATTCCTTTTATTCTTTTTTTGAATTTCTTGAACATATTAAGTAATTGTTGTTTTGAGATCATGACCTTATGTATCAACTAGGTTGTCATTCTCATTACGATGGTAGTAACAATTTCTAGAGAAGACATATTGTCTTGACTGTTCTTGTTGTTTGTGTTTTCTCCATGAGACCATTACATTGAGGGAGGCATGGCAGAAGGCAGCTGGAGCAGAAAAGTGACAGTTCATATGTTCAAGGACATGCAGAAAACAGAGAGAACAATCTGAAAATGGTGTAAATCTATGATCTCTCAAGGCTGCCCCTAGTGAAATGCTTCCTCTAGCAAGGCCACTCCTCCTAAACATTTGCAAATATCACCATCAACTTGGACATATTCAAATATATGAGCCAATGGGGTAATTTTTTCAAACTAATCCAGGTTATCTAAATAAAGGTTGCCTACAAAAACCACAGTTAGGCAAATGAAATCTCCCTTTGAGTGTTGTTTAGGATTGCCCAAACAACTTCCAAAATAATATAGACTATTACAACAGTGCTGGTCAGATTAGTCCAAGAGACTCAAAACAAAGCAAGGTGTTGCAATAGATGTTGGTTGCCTCCCACAAGTTGAAAGTGTAACTTTATTTTAAAGGGACCATACAATTTTGACATAAGACTTGGAGAATTTGAGATGGAATAGACCTGAAAGCCTCTTCTCTGAATTCTTTCTCTTGTAGTATCAGAAAGTGCTGGCAAACTGCCAAGGGGAAAAAGCAATTAATGATTCTAAGCCGCCAGTATAAAACCTATGAACCAAAAGAATGACTGGCCTGGAAAAATATTTGTGTTGGTGCAATATTTACACTTTTGCCCAATAAGTAACCAACAGCTGTCTAATTGAACTTGAGAACTCTTCAATAGAAGGAAATTCATGTCTAATAGTGTAAACCTGCCCAATTACCTGTGGCTAGAGCAATAAAAAAAATTGGAAGAGAATCTAATGTTGCTTCTCTAAAACAATGTAATTTCTCACTATATTCTAAGTAATTTTCTTTATATTCATAGTAGATGCAGCTCTCGTCACTCATCAAAGTGTCCTTTTTCAATATATGGAGATTATTACAAAGTTCTACCACAGACCGCATTGCAGAGAATAAGTAATCATGGGTACCATCCCATAACTGAAATAGCTACAAGTTCAGGGAACATAGCAGAAGAGTGGGAGTAGAAGGATTGTAAAAGGAAAAGAGGCAGAAAACCTGTTGTTAATTTATTCTAGAGGTGACAGAGAAACTGCACCCATGAAATCACAACAATAATGTTCTTAAATAAGACCTGCTTAATGACACCAGCTGACATGTAAATATGCAAGGGGACAAATAAGTTTACTCCAGGGAAAAGCTCCCTGATGGGATTCTCCAGTTCCAAGTAGTAATCTATGAATCTATGTACACACAAGCACCACTATTGTCTCAATACATTTTACATTCACACAGTTAAACACACACACACACACACACACACACACACACACACAGAGTGAGTGAAAAGTAGAAAAGGTTATCAAGTTGAGAAAGACTGTAGGAGTTGTGGGAGGAGTTGGATTGTGGAGGTAGATGAGGTGGGGGTGATATAAGTACAATTTTGATGGTAAAGCCTCGAGACCACTGCGAAGGACCACTCAGACTCCAGATGTTCCGAATTACCCAAATTTTATTTAGCTGGCTGATGACTATATTCTATGGGTCAGGATTAAGAGAGTACAACCTCAATTTAAGGGATGAAACAAAGCTTATAAAGGCAAAAACCACATCCTGATGTACTAGACAGTTGTAACTGATTACACAAGAATAGCATGTTTGTTCCTGCAGGTGTACAAGCAAGCTGTTACAGAAGCCAGATAAGCATTAAGCAAGCAGTTACAAAAGCTGTAGAACATTAATGTAGCATTCCCAGTTGTGGGGAGGGGGGTATTTTCTTTTTCTATGGTTATTTCTTCCTGGAACAGCCCTGTGATTAACTCTTCCTGGAACTACCTGTCAGAATCACAATTCAGAAAGATTATGGCCTTGTACAAAATAGAGGAACTCAAGCTATCACATTCTGCAATGGGATGTGAGTCAAATTGTTGACTCATCCTGATCTAATAGCTCATAATGAGTCTTCAAAACAATAATTTGGATGGGATTAAGGTGATATTACAATTAAACAATTTAAGAAGTGTGGACCTACAGTAAAGTCTAAGAGGAGTAGCAGTAGGGGTCCAACAGCAGCTGTAGTTATCAGGTTTGTGAGCCATGGGTACCAGTGAAATAATGACTGGTATCAGTTAGAGGATGCTTATCTTTCTCTTTCCCTTTTGTCTAGGTTTTGTTTAACCAAGCCTAGGGTTTCCATGATTACTCCTGAATTATTGGCATATAAATAGCAAGTCTCACTTAAAGCTATGCATAAACCTCCTTCCCTTAAGAACAGCAGGTTCAGCCCCCTGCTGTTCTGTAACACCATTTCAGCTAGGGAATTGACCTGTCTCTCTAACTGTCTGATGGAGTCCTGTAGATGCCTGATGTCTCGGTCTGAGAGCTTAGAAACTTAAAAATTTCAGTACCTACATCTAGAACTGTGGTGTCCAGGCCAGTGGAACCAGCAATGCCTACACCCACAGGAATGTATACCCACTATACAAGGATAGTGGCAGGACTCCTCTTGACATTTGAGAGGCCAGGATTAGGGTGGAAGTGTCCCACTCCTCTTCTCCACTATAAAGATAAATGTAGGGAAGATCATGGACCAGAATGCATATGACTCTGTGTTGAGAATCCCATTCTAGCTGTTTGCAGCTCTCACTTAGTAAGACTGAAGGTGCATGCCAACCAGGTGGTCTCAGGGGCCTGAAAGAAAATCTGGATTTCTTGAAAATTTGTTTCTTGATTTGGTAACTACAAGATTAGGCATATGGGGAGGTTTCTAGTTGACTGGCTGAAGATATTAGACAAGGTCCCTTCCCTCAAGGTCCCTCAGAGTTAACCTGCCTGTCTCCCAACTACAAGGAGGATCAGGCTGTCATAAGATTACAGCAGGAGCAAATGATGGACTGGCTCTTATCCCCAAATGATAAGGGGTCAAGGGTCTAGACATAGTCAACACCTCCCTCCCCAAGCGTAGAGGAGGTTTGGTTGATTATGGCTTCAACCTCCCTTAACAAAGCAAGCTCGGAATGTTCTTCTGGTGAAGGCAGAGAGTCCAGGCTTTTGGGGGTGTAAGGAATGAGAGTAGGATCTCTAGTGCCTTAAGATGGAAGAGTTAAAGGAGGCAAGGGGTCCCTTGAAGTGCCCTGGCCCACAGCAAGTGAGGTACTGGGAGGGCATACGGGGGCTGTATGAGTTGTTTAGGTTCTGGAAACCAACTGTCTGGTCAATGGGGACCAATCACTGAGGGGGCATTTTTCACTGGATTGTAAATTCAATCCCAGGATCTGGTCCATCCCACTGTAATTGGAAACCCCAGGTTCGTCCTGTCAGCCAGTGTTTTGAACTAAGTTCATTCTGCTACCATAATTATCTGGAATGGGTTACATGCACCTATATTTCATTAGGTTGGGGGCAACTGTTTTTTTATGGAGATAAAATTATCTCTATGTTCACCCTAGGGCAATTCTGTCTCACAACCCCAAGCAGCACAGTAACATTGATTATGTCCTTGACAAGAGGAGTCCCTATTTGCTAGGAAGTCATAGAATTAGTCACTCAGAAAGAGTTTTTCAATGACTAGGTTTCCACCATGACTCCTTGTGCCTCACCCTCTATTGTTTGAATAACAATAGATATCTAACTCTGGACCCATAAGGGAGCAGAGGTCCAACTTAAAGATGGGCGGTGGCATTATGGGCTGTCACCAAGATAGTCCTGTCTGTGATTCTGGACAGCTCTCGGTTCCAGTGTTCCAGTGGATGGATCGACCAGGTCCCTGCTCCATCTCCACCTTTAAAGGAGGAATTAGTAACCACAGGATCGGTCCCAGTGCTGACAGACCAGTTTGACGCTTAGGAGATTGGTGGAGTCTCTGAGTACTGAATATGTTTTATTCTTCGACGTATCTTCTTGTAGGTGAGAGTGATGCCCTCTACCTTTACTATTGCTGGGGTGGAGAGGATAACAGTAAAGGGGACCTTCCAGGAAGGTTCCAAAGCCTTGGACAGTATTCTTCACACCAAAACAGTGTCTTCCAGCTGGAACTGTGAGTGGGTTCCATGTTTGCAGGAAAGGAAGAAGGAAGGAGTGGATTCCTTTTAGTGTCTCCTAGGGTTCTGCAGAGACCAGGAGAGAAAAATTCAAAATTTCTGTTAACAAGTGGATTCCTAGCCTTGGGAGTAGGGGAGGGGTTCTCCAAAACAAGATCTCAAATTGGATGAAACCACCACAGTAGGAGGTACAAAGGGCTCTCCATAGGGAGCTTGGTCCAACTCTCACCAGTCTCTGAATGGTTTTATGGTTCTGTTCATTCTTTCAACTTGCTCTGAACTTTGCGACATGTAGACGCAGTGTTGTTTCCAACTTATTTCTTAAATTTTATCTACTTGTTGAAGTATTTTGGCTGTGAAGACTAGGCCATTGTCAGACCCCAGGGCTATAGGAAGACTGAATGTGGTACTGTCTGTTGTAGTAGTTTCTTCATGGCATTACTGTCTGTTTCAATTTGGATCAGAATTACCTCTACCCATCCCAAATAAGTATCTACAAAAATGAGGAGGTACTAAAAATCAATCCTGGAGTGTGTTGCTCAGTGAAGTCCAGTTTCCAGTATTCTCCCAGTCCTAACCCTTTCTCTCTGGCACCTGGTGGGGGACACCTCTCTTGGGCACAGATGACACAGAATCCATAGTGTTGCAGATCAAGTGATCCAAGTTCCGATGTAGTACCTGAGTTGGAGAAGTTCCTTTAGATTGGTGTCCTCAAAATGGGTTGATTGGTGGATTTAGATTATTAGGATCTATCCCAGGGACTTAGGGAGTATCAGTCTTTTGTCAGGTAGTGGCCATTATTCCAGTCAATTGGTTGTCTTTTCTTGCTGGGCCCATTCCTCTTCTTCTTTTGTATAGTGAGTTTCTTCCAACAGTTCAGGTTACACAATGGTCCCCAGTACTTTGGCTGGCTTCAATTACTGGAGGGGCCCCACTGGATTTTGAGTTACAGTTTTTGTGGTTTCATCAGAGAACCTATTTCTTCTGGCCTCTGGGGATTCCTTCCTTCCTCTGATGTCTAGTGCAGTGGATGATATCCAGCTTCTGTGGGAGCCATGTGGCTACTTACAGAGCCTCAATCTCTTCTTTATTTTTTATTTCTTTGGCAGCCAAGATGAGGACGCCAGATTCTTGATACAAGACCTCATGCACATGAGCCTTAGCAAACGCAAACCTATTGTCAGTACAGACACTGATTTTTCAACCATCTCAGCGAAGGGCCTGGGTCAGGATAATCAACTCTGCCTGCTGTCCAGAGGTTCCTTGGGAGAGGGCTTGTGACCAGATGATCTCATGCATGGTTAGGACTGCTGCTCCAGTAATGAACCTCATCACAAACATAACAACTGCATTCTACATAAACTATTGCATCTGACTCAGGCTGTGAGCAATTGACCAGGTTTGGGCAGCTATGTTGCAGGAGGTCTTTTATATTCATGCAATAGTGGACCAGAACCTCTTTATGCTCAGCAGGGTAGCAGGATTCAGCTTAGTAGCTAAGGAAAACTTATTACTAGGTGAGTCTAGGAGCAGGGCCTGATAGTGGGTGATGCAGGCATTTAATAATAATTTAATGATACTGAGTTCAGCTCAGTAACTTCTCTACTGAATGAAATGTGGGGACATTCTGGCTCCATTTCTTTCACTAGCAAGGCCATAGTGGCTGTGGCTCTAAAAATAAAGCCTGGCCATCCCCTTGCCATGGGACAAATATGCTACTTGTCTCTTCCTTGGCTACCCTTGTTTCTAATTTGTGAATAGCTGGAATGGTTTAGAGATGTTTTGTAACCCCAGTACCAGTACAGAGTCCAATACCTTCTTCAACAGTTGTGTTGGTTCTCACTCTCAGCCCAGGGGACTCAAACACCTTGTAAGGCCGCCTGAGAGCCCAATGTCGGGGAGCCTCGCCCCACTCCCACTCTCAGCCTAGGGGACTCGAACCCCTTCAGGCTGTCTGAGTATCAGTCCCAAGAATCCAGACCGTCAGATGCAAACAGCATGAGGAGTTTATTTCACTTGCGCAAGTGGGTGACTTAGCCTCGGGAAGCCAAGCCCCCCGACCCTGCTCGGACCAAGCTTTTATAGCAAAAAACCACAAGATTATCATATACTGACATACAGGGTATAGATTGGCACAGACCAGGGTTACAAAAACACAACTTTTACATAGTCCAACCTTATGCCACAAGCATTGTGACATATTACAAAATGTTGACTTGACAAATGTTTTAACCAGAAGTCTATTTTTACAAGAAAGGGGCTTTTTCTGTTATGACTCCAGACATTATCTCACATACCACGAGTTGTTGACATGGCTCTTGTGACAGGAGATGCTGACATAACCCTTATGACTTTTGGGACTTTCCAGTTAGGGAGGGGTGAGCTGACAAGGAGGTTTTAATGGCTTTTTATTTGAGTGAGGGTCCTACAGTTGGAATTTCTGTTATGCTAGTTCCCCTAACTGGGGGAGTGCAGTTCCACTTAATCTCTGGTATAGAGGCTTTGAGATTTCATCAAAGCCTAACACTCAGAGTTTACATTACCCAGCAACTCCCAAGAACTCTTATGTGCTTTTTATCTATAGGTTCTGGGACGTTCATGATCACCTTGATACATCCTTGCAACAGCATATGCTTTTCTCCTTCCAGGCAACATTCCAGGTAAGTCACTTTTCTGGAGCACAGTTAGGCCCTGTTAGCTGATACTCTCTATACGACAAGTGTTATAGAGCCTCTAACAGTCTTTCAGTGGTGTCTTGGCAATCCACTATGTCTCTACAGCTACGAATATGTCATTTTCAGGAACTTCTGGTGTAAGATCTCTAAGAGTTTGTCTAATGGATCCAGACTGAGTTGGACAGGCCCTCTTTGCCCTTCTCTAGGAGGTGGCACACCTCCAAAAGAGGACACATCACCAGGACAGCTCCTGGCTGCTTCCTCACCTTCAGATTTAGTAAGGATTCATTCTCATCAAAGATTAGAGTAGCCCCAAGTTCTTTCTTAGGAGATATCCACCTACAGTGAGTATGGAAATCTGGCATAACTAAGAAGGAGTGTGTCACAGGTTTAAGTTCCGGGCAGTTGTTTAAGGATATGTTCCATTTCCAGTCACCCCATGGATGATGGTTCTTTGATTCTTTCCTTTGTTACCAGGCACATAGGCTAAGTAAGCACTGAGTGGGCTTCACCTCTGTCTACTAGGAAATGGAGAGGCTTGCTCCAAACTTTTGTAGTGACTGTGGACTCTTAGCAGCTCATTAGGTTGGTATAGGCCCAGCACCATCATTTGTCCCTGGACAGATTCAGAATTTTGTTCTCTGGTCCAATGCTTCCTATGGGGGCATTCATTCTTCCAATGTGCCTTTTCCTTGCAATAAGCACACAGGTCTTTTTTCCAACCTTGGTCTTCATAGGTGCCGAATTGGCCTTTTCCCCTTAGTTAACTTAAGGAAGAAAAGATTTATTTAAGACTACAGTTCTAATTTCTAGTCCATCACTACAGGAAAAGCAAAGTCACTGGAGCTTGGTGCAACAGGCACTGCATTACATCCACTGCTCAGAGCAGAGAAAAATGAATATATACATGACATTCCCTCTCAGTAGCTTCTCTAAACTTACACAGTCCAGGACACAACCCACTAAATGAGGCCACCCACATTCAGGATGGTCCTTTCCACCTCAATGAAACCAATTAAGAAAGTCAAGATTTATTTGCGGTTATTGACGTTGATGTTACTTTTGAAGGACAGGATCTGCTCTCCATTTTTTGTTGTTATAAAGTATTTTTTCTTCAATACTGCAATAAAATACTAAGGATTAAAAGGTACACATGGAGAGAAGAATGAATGGCTTTGAAAAGTTCTAATAAATAAAAGATGAAATAACAGTGCAAATGTTAAACAATGAAAATATATGACAAGTAATCATTTTATATTAATATTTTACATATTTATCTTGTTTCATGCCTATGAGTAGACACAGTATATCTTTCAATACTTGATGTATCTTCTATATCTGCATTTATAAGATGCAGTTGTTAGTTACTTTAAAATCCATTCAAAAATAGGATAATGCATGTATAATATTAAAGAGCCGCAGGTTTATTTTTATTTTATTTCACTGTTGTTGTTGTTGTTGTTGTTCTTTTGTAAACATTTTAGTCCATATAATTAGGTGGTCTTTGGATTTTCCTTTGGGGAAGCAAGGCCATAAATAGCAGAATCAAGTGTTTCTGTAGTACGGAAGACACAGAAATTATTTAAAGAAATCTATTTAAAAATATGGATTCAACAGATTATCAGAGACAGTTCGAAGGAATGAATTTGAGATCAGTAATCCAATACTCAATTCTCTCCAGGCAGATCAAAATGCAGGTATAGTATATCAAAGATAAATTCACAAGCACTTTGAGAAGTAGTGTCTGAACTTTTTCCTGAAAAGTTCCTGCAGGGAAATATCCACGGGTTTTTTTGGTACTAACTTTGGATCCTAAAGTATCATCCTGAAAATAGCTGTGCTCTTTGAACAGGGGAAATTTTTTAATAGAGCCACTAGTAGCTACTTGGGATTTACATAGTTTGTATAGATTCTGAAGGCATTTAAAACCATTTTATTTTATATACCCATTTATATATCTGCATGTAAGTCTGTTCTTTAAGAGTTTTAAGCATTGGAAGTTTCTTTGCATAAAGTTAACTGGTAGAAATTGTTGTATAAAATGATATGAAGGCGCTTTGATTTTCTTCATGTATACAAAGATATCTTGTGTATGAACTATTTTATCAAAACAAGTGACATAGGAGAGTTTCTCATGCACTGCATCATGAGACAGGTCATGTACAGCTGCTCATCGCTGTGTATCAAGTTGACTTGGAAATCATTCTTCTTTTCTTACAAAATGTCAGGTTTAGAGCTTTTCTCTGGTGTCTTCTAAACTTGAATATATTCAGCATGACTTAAATTTTTATGGTTGATATATCATGTTGTTTTCCAATATTTTATATTTCAAAATATGTCCTATCAATTTATATGCATGCATGTATATTTCAAAAAGCATCGAGAAAACAGAACTTACTTAAAAAAAATTGATGTCCAGTTCCACATTGGATTTTTGAGTGCTTGAGTTTGCATCATTCTTGTCTTAGGTGAAGAACTATTGGCAACGGATTAATGCTGGGTGAGGGAAAGCTGATACTTGAAGAGAGAAACTTGACCTAGGCTAACAAGACCCCAGTTGATGAACTTGCACTGAAGGACATCTGGGTATACTAACTTGACTTGATAAGTCTTAACATAAATGACAATATGCACAAAATCTGGTCTTGGGTCTATGGGAGGCTGGGGATGTTGAAGGTAGTGTAAAGATAACTAAGATGTTTTGTGTAAGATACACACAAATTTGCCTAAAAAATAAATGATTGGACTGAATGTGCAACAAGAGAAATCTGATATTCTGAAATCTAAGGCAATATGTAAAATACTTTATTTGTAGATTTTAAAGATAGTGTGAAAAAATAACATGAATGAAAAAGAGTTAATTTTCATGGAGCTTTGGGCCATGTGGGCAATCAAAATAATTGTTGCATTATGAAGACCTTATACTGTACATTACACTGGTATATGTGGAAGTCAGAGTTCTAAATTACAAACACCAATATTCAAAAAATTACAGCAAGTATTTAGTTTGCTGACTACCTACTCTGTAACATATGTTTCTCTGGAGGCTACACAAAATAGCTATGGTTGTTTATGAAATGAATAATTTTAGGTGGATAATAAGTGATTAAACAAACAAAATATCAACTAGGCTAGTGTCAGGGAATGGGGGGGCACAGATAGCTCAGTCAGTAAAGTGTTTTGCTGCACAGGCACGAGGAATAAGCTCAATCTCCAATACCCAGATAAAATGCAAGGTATAATGGTTTTCACTTTTTATACCAGCTCTAGGGAGTCCCAGACACATAGTTCACTTGGCGATCAATGAACACCAAGCCTTGCATAACTGACAAGCCCAAGTCCAAGTGAGACATCCTTACAGGTGGACAGAATTCAAAGAATGACACATAATATAAACGTCTTGCCTCCAAGCACAGGTGCACATGTACCTTCACACACACACACACACACACAAAACATATATGATAACTAAGGTTACAAGATTACTATTTCATTATAAAAAATTAAAGTATCGAGGATAGAGGGACGGCTCAGTGATTAAGAGCACTGGCTTCTCTTGCAGAAGATCATGGTTCGAATCCCAACACTAACATGTAGGCTAACAATGTTGTGTAATTTCAATTCCAGGGGCTCTGACATCCTCTTCTGACCTCTACATGCATTGCACAACATGGGTACACTTACATACATGCAGGCATAGCATTCATAAAAATATATAAATAAATAAATCCAAAAAAAATTAAAAAACTAAATAACAGAATAGGAAAAAATATAAAGTGGTTATATATCATTTATATTACAGAAGATGTCAGAAAGGGATGCACAGATTATAAAGAACCTGCATAGAACTTGAAAATGGAGAATGCATGAAATTTTCTGATACATACATGGAGGCTTTCAAAAATTATGGCTCAAATTTATCCCACTTATTTTATCATTTAAAAATCAAACATACCTTTAAAAACCTGCTGTGGGTGTGGAAGATGCTGAACCTGCCTTAATAAATTCCAAGGAGTTACAACTGTGAAGCCCCTGCCATCTTCCCCTCTATGCTAGAAACTTCTTGAGACCAGCAATATTCTCAATGTCCCTATCTTCACCATCACCCCCGACTGCTCATCCTTCCTCCTTTATATTCATAAATGGTTCATGTTGTTTTAGAATGTCTTCTAAGGTGAATCCAACTATTCTCTTAGGTCAGGTTTATTCTATCACATTTTTTAGAATTATTAGTTTAAATGCTGTATTAGTCACTGTTCTGTTGCTGTGATAGAAACACTGACTAAGGGAACTTATAAAAGGAAGGGTTTATTTAGCTTATGGTTCCAAACAGGCAAGAGTCCATCATAGCGGTTTGACATAGGGCAGAGGTACCTAGAGTAGATGCTGAACCTAAGTGCTCACACCTGCAAGCAGGCACAGGAAGCAGTGTGACTGGTGATCCAGCAAAGCTTATGAACTCTCTAAGCCTGTCCCCAGTGATGTGCTTCTTCCAACATGGCCACAGTTTCTAAGACCTCCCGAAACACTGCCACCAAATGGGGACAAAATGTCAAATACATCGAACAAAATGGGGGATATTCTCATTCAAACCACCAGTCGTGCGATATAGTTATATCTACCTGCACCTTTCTCTACCTGATTATTCTAAATTAGCCCACGATTATTTTATCTTAAGGTATACTATATAGGAATTAGAAAAAAAAAAACTGTATCTTTAACATCGTTTTAACACTGCCATATTTGAAAGGGGGACTTTTATTTATCCTTTGTTAAATTTTTTTCTGTTTTGAAACAGGATCTCATTCTGTAGTCAAAGCTGGCATTGAATTTACTGTATAGCTCAGGCTAGCCTCAAACTCCAAGCAATCACCTGCCGCAGCCTACTTAGTTTGGGGATTATAGCATGAGTTAGTATGTACAATATATATCCTAAAGTTATATAGTCATCATATTGAAATTATCTTTTTGAAACTTGGGTTTTGGTGTACTATATGTACTTTATACTGAAAAATTGATTTTTTATCTGTAATCCTGTGCTTGTATATATGTGTTTCTGATTGTATGTGCAGTTGCACACTAAGTTTAGAAAAGGATGTCACCTTAAGCTGAAGTTACTAGAGTTTGTAAGCCATCAGACTTGGATGCTGGGAACCAAACAATTGTCACTTTATAAGACTGTGATTATAGTATCATTTCTTAACTTTTGAGCCATGTCTCCTGAAAGAAATTTCTTTTTAAATTATGTTTTACATTTATTTGTTTCATGTGTGTGTATATGTGTGTGTATGTGTGTGTTGTACCATAGTACATTTTTGAAGGTTAGGTTACAAGTGGTATTCTGGAGTCGATCCTCTCCTTCTAACATGTGGACTTTTGGGATTTAGTTCAATTTGTCAGATTTGGCTGCAAGTGCCTTTACCCTGAGCCTTCCACACTGAACCATCTCTCTGGCCCCCTTACACTACTAAATCTCTTCTAACTTGAATGATTGAGCTCTTTTATATATAATATCCACTGAATAATACAAATCTTGCCTGTATTGAACTCCAAAATTGTCCTACTCAGAATGTTTTTGATAAATTCCAATTATATGCATTTGGTTCAGCTTTTATCTCTCTCGCTCCATATATGTATGTATATATACACAAACTAACACACACAAAGCTTGTTTGTAAAAGTCAGTAATAGTAGTCTAGTATCATATAATATGCTATCATATGTATATCATATAATATACAGAATAACAAAATGGTGAGTGTTATTTTTGTGGCTATGTTTCTACATTTTAATAGTTTCTATATCTACTTATTTCAAGCAATTATATTACTTAAAGTTAAAATGCATTTGCATATGTATTAGAATTAAGTGTGTGAAAAAACAAGAGGGATAAGAAAATGCTATTAGTTGTAAGTTTGTCAGAATATATCTCTATCATCTCTCTATCATCTATTTTTCATCTGTCTATGTTTAGAGAGACAGAAACAGAGAGACATAATGTGCAATACTGAAGATCATTTGTCACTGAAGAATGAAAACAACCAAAGGTGTTCAAATTAAAGTTGATGCACATCTTAGAAAAAATAGAATTATTTAGATATTTATTGTTATTTCTGAAATTAAAAATCAGGAAATTGAAACCTGTTATTAACCTTTAATATAAAATTTCCAATATTGTGTGAAAGCATGCTGATGGCACTGTCTCTGCAGAAATGGTTACTGACCTTTACTCCATGCCTTCAATAATAAAAATGAGCCTTCCGGAATGAACATGTTTGTCTTAATTGAAATCAATAGGAATCAATCTTCTCCATCAGAAAAGGCATATATTAGGTCTGAATTCAGGGAACATCTTCCAGTCCAGATTAGATAAAATTCCTGCCAATTAGCACAAATTGTGAATGAAATGCTATGATGGTAAAAGAAAAAGTCTTGTTTTCAATAATCAGTAATAGACAAACAATGTGCAATCTGCTTAGGGGAAGAACAAAATAATGAATATCTTTTTATGCGTTATGGCTGCTTTTCTATCTTTTAATGATTTCTGTGTTAACTAATTACAATAAAATTGTATTACTTAAAGTAGCATACATTTGCATACATATTAAAATTGGAATAAAGAGAAAAATGGTTAAGAGCATAAAGATGGAAAAATAAAATACTAAGCATAAAACAAGATTGAAAAAAGCTTCATTAAGACAAAAAATAGTTCAAGAAATAAAATACAACAGAGAAAACATGGACCATTTGAAAATGATTTTAAAAAACCCTCAAGTCACTTATGGGCTTTATGTCAGAAGTGAGGGAGACATTCTTCAGATAACTTACTTTTTTCCTGAGAACTTCTTGAGTTAAACCCAAAAAAGATTCCATTGATTGTGCAATTCCATTAATTATACACACATTCATACTGGTTTCTTTTCTGGAAATGCTTTCACCAGTTAATGGAGATGATATACTTTGACTATTGCCATGGATGTTTCTTGGTTGGGCATGTCATTTCCATCACAGCCCAACAGCAATTCAGATACATTTTCAGTAGACAAATGAATATCCATGCAAGGACAAGCATTCATACAAAAAACACAGTTGTTGGGAAAAGCAGCTGATTTTCAATAACCTTCTAGAATCCACCAAGGGTTTCATCAGTTAAATTTGTGCACCTGCTGTCATTACCTGTTTTCAACAGAAGCAATTGTAGCCCTCACCTCACCCATCTGGGAGGCTAAAGACTGAACTAATGCAGTAGAAAATGTCTTCTATCCGAGTAACTACTCTAAGACACAGCTGGTCACATGCTCACATTTCTTAAAATTCTGCTTCATGACAAGATTCTGGGACATGGTTTTCCATTTCTCTCCTGATAAGTAAAAGTGATAACAATGAAATAATGTGGAGAAATAAAAAAGACTGTGAATATTGGCACTACTTAATATTTTCTTTTTGAATACAATGTACTTACAGAAATTGATTTAATGCTCTTCTATTCTATGAACTTATAACTGAAAACATTTTTGTGAATTAATTTTGGGAAGAAAAAGAGAAATCTGGAAAAGGTAGGCACTAGGAAATCTTGATCCAAAACTAAATTTGAAACTTTCGAATGTTTAACTATGTAAAAATTGTAATCTTCTGTGTCACTATAGCAAATATGCCCTGTGCTGTATACTCATGCTGTCCAAGAAGCCAGGCTTCTCTGCTAGTATTTTAATCTCTCTCTCTTTCTTACACTTCAATGTATATACTGCCCTTTTTGATATTATAAGTACTGCAAGTTTTCAAGTTTCACCGCTTCAAATGTTACTCTTTGGGGATTTGTGGGACAGTTTTCTGAGAAACAGAGCTTTACACCAACATCTTTCTGTATTGACTTTGTCTTATGGTGTCACATTCTAAAGTAGCTGCCATACCCTTCTGCATTTGCTTAGTTCCTATGTATTTTCAGAAATGCTTTTTTCACATATGTCCATGTAGACTCAGCCTCAGGCTGTCATATTCTAAGAAACAAAAAAATTCAACATTAAAAAGTAAACATTAAATAGATGAATATTTTTTTCAAATTTGGGTACTGGAATTCATCATTTTATACACATGACAAAGCTGTGGAATTTTATATTATATATTTATGTAATTTTATTATTTTATTGAAGCAATAATAGTTAAGGCGTTTACATAAACTTTATGGTAATGGAGAAAAAAAAACAGTTACATAATCAGATTCTGTACACAAACTATTCTTTTATAAACCCTGGATGTTTTTCACTTTCAATCTTGGCCTTTTCTTAGCTTTTAGCCAAAGATAATGCCTTATTTAGTGGTCCTTAGTTTGATATGCCTTTTGTAGTCGATTTTGTCATACTTTAGTTTTAAATAACTAATACAAGACTGAAAAGATGATGACCCAGCAATTAAGGTCACGGGCTTTAATTTCAGGGGACCTGGATTAAGTTCCTAGTACCCACCCAAATGGCAGATCACAACCAGGCCATCTGCAATTTCAGTGCCAGGGAATTCAACACCCTCTTCAAGCACTGCAAACACTTGGTGCACTTACACACCCATAAAGAAAATAAAGATCAATAATATCACAGAATATAAAATAAAATAGCTAATATAATATTTCCCTCTATAGTTGAAGCAGCTAGTTCTCTTCCTCATGAATCAACATATATATGTATCTTAATTTTAAATGGTATGATTGTCATAGAGGAAGAGTTTTAATATTACATGCTCATGAAATGCATCTTATTTACACAAGAAACTGAATGATTTAGTAAGAACACAAAATGTAAGCTCTACCTTCTCCTCCTTCTCCTCCTCCTGCCTTTCCTCTCCTATTTCTCCCCCTCCCCCTCCTCTTCCTCCTTCTTATTCTTCTTGACAGGGCCTCTCTCTGTTGCCCACGGGTACTGTAATTCTCTATGAAAACCAGACTGCATTGCATCATGTATATCCACCTGCTTCTGCCTCTCCAGTGATGATATTAAAGGTCTGAGCTACCAGAACTGGCAAGATCTATCTTTTTAACAGAATTGGAATTCCACAATGAAGCATTATTTACTTTGAAGACAAAGGTATATGTTTAAATCCATGACCTATTCATCTTTTGTACTACTCCTTCTACTCATTTGCACGTCTTTTTTATATGAAAGATTTTTCCTGAGCACTACAGCACACGGCAGTCTACTTATCCCAGAAAGGAATCCCAACTAGCTAAAGCAATGATTATTCTAATACCCAACTTAGTAAACCCGTAAGCATATATTGGGATTACGAACAGGAGCATAGTGAAAGGTTACTTGTGATGAGACATGCTTCAAAAACTAGAACAGATGGTCTCAAACACAGGTGAGGATTTTATGGAATCTGTAACACTGGAGCCCCACAGATCTAACAGATAACTTCTCTGTATCTCTGCTGGTCAGAGTTTACATCTGGATAAGACCACTAATGACTTTTCTACCTCAGCAGCCTGAAAAGTAGTTTCCAAATCTGTGAAAACTAGAAAAAAAGGGAGAAACATTCCAGCTCAGTCCAACACAGTTTCTCTATGCTGTGCAGCCAAAGGGCATGGTGTCTTCATTGAAAAGGCCTTACTGGTGAGTTCTGGTGGACAACCATGTGCAATGAAAACAATCTGTACTGCTTAGGGGCCCACTTAAAACTTACAGGAATGTATTTCACACCTCCCATTTAGATTTTCATTTAATTAACAATAGTTCCTGGGATCAGAATTACTCACCTATGCAGGATAGCGCTATTAAAATTATCTTTGGTAATCATGTTTTTAAAGTTAACTTACAAAATATTAGATGTCTATAATGCTTCTTCATGGTTTTGTTTAACCTTCTTGTCCACATTCTTCCATCCCCTGTCCCTTGATCTCTACTTTCATACCATGTGTTCTACTACGCTTACCTACTGTAATCCCTCCACTCACTAAGGACACTTTCTAGCTCACAAGTCTTAGCTAACATTCCAAGTTAAAACCATAAATGTAAAAATGTGAAGTTCTAATCCACATTGATAGGTAAATACATCATCATGTTAGAGTAATGTAGGGTCTGGCCCCCCTGCAGCCCTTCTCTCTTAGTGCTAGGCTCTCCAGAGTTTGTTGTGATTTGTTTTCTTGATTATGATTATGCTTATTGGAGTAAGATGGAGTTTTAAAGTTGTTTTGATTTGCATTTCTTAAGGCTAAAGGTGTTGAATTCCTCTCTAAATGTTTATTAGCCATGTTGTGTTTCTTCTTTTGAGAACTCTGGCTAACTGGAACATCTACTTCTTAATTGGGTTGTTTGTTTTCTTGATGTTTCTGAGTTTTAAAACATTTGTCTCAGATGTGTAAATGAAAACTACCTCCTATCCCTGTGAATTATCTCTTGTCTTTTGACAAGATGCCTTGGCTGTACAGATCTGTTTAGTTACATGGGCTCGTATTTGTTGATTGTAAGCCTTGTATCTTACGTCACTGGGTCCCTATTTTAAAAGTGTTAGTCTGCGTATGCTTGTACGTTGATATGTACTGCTTACTCTTTCCTGCAGCAGTTTGGGTTTCATATCTTACACTGATATCTTTGATCCATTTGAAATTTAGCTTGTGTAGTGTGCAAAATTTGTATCAAGTTCCATCTTTCTATACATAGATGCCCATGTTTTTCAACAGCATTTACTGGAGATTCTGTCTTTAAACCAATCAGTATTTTTGTTACAAATCAAAAGTTGTAATTGTATTAGTTGACATTTGTTCCAATCCAATGACCTACTTGTCAGAATTTGTCCCAGTGCCATGAACTTCTTATTTTTGTGCCTCTATTTTGTCACATCAAATAAAGCATTATGATTTTTCTAGTTGTATTATTTTGTTTTGCGTAACATTGATTATCCTTAGCATTTTGTACTTCAATATAAATTTAAAGATAGTTTTCTCTATGTTTATAACAAATTACCCAAGAATTCTGATTGAAATGTCAGTGAGTCTGCAGATTGATTTTGATAAGATGACTATTTTCACAGGATTAATTCTGATGCATGAGAATGGATGCAATTCCATCTTCTAGTATCTCACTCAATTCCTTTCTGTCTTAAAATTTTCAAATGCAGTTTTTTATTCCTTGGTTATCTTTTTCCCCAGGTATTTATGTCTTTGTGTGTGGGGGCGGTTATGCATATATGTGCTAGTATATATGTGGATGTTGTGAATGTAATTGCCCCCAACCTCTTTTTAAGGATGTTTGCCATTGAAATATAGGAAGCCTAGTTACTTTTGTATGTTAATTTTTTTCATTGATCTAGGAATTTTCTGATGGAGTCTTCTGGGTCTTATAAAAAGATTCATATCATCAGTAAACAGGGATGTTTTAACTTCTCCTATTTTATATATTTCCTTCTCTTGATTTTATTGCTTTAGATAAAACTTCAACTATTGCATTGAATAGGATTGTAGAACGTAAATACACTATTCTTGTTTCTGATCCTCTTGGCAATGCTTTGTTTTCTTTCATTTAGAATGGTATTGGCCGCATATTGGTCATATATAGTCCTCACTATGTTGGGCATACTCCTTCCATCCAAACTTTATTATGAATGGAAGTCACATTCTCTCAAATGTCTTTTCTGGGTCTTCTTTGATGATCTTGTGATTTCTGACATTGGGTCAATTTATTTGATGAATTACACGTATTGGTTTTATTATATCAAACCACCCCTACAGCTCTAGATTGAAACCTATTTGAACATGGTGAATGGTATTTTGATGTGACCTGGTAATTGATTTTCAAATTTTTTTTTGTTGATTTTTGCTTCCATGTTCATGAGGGAAATTGATTTATATATTTTTTCCTTTACTTTGTCTTTATCTGGTTTTGGTATCAGGGTAACCCCAACTTTGAAACTAGCATATCTCCAGTGGTGAAATAGTAACACACAGGGGACAATACACAGCTGTCTAATTTGCTTAAGGCCCACTCAGTAGAAGGAAATTCATGCACTGTAGTATAACCCAGCCAATAAACCACAGCTGTGGAAATCATATACTCTGGAGGAGAACCCACTACTTCTATCTTCCTAAATCAATATAGCTTCTAATTGGATTTTATATATGTACTCTTATACCTACAGATAAGTGTAACTGTCATTCTTCATCAAAGAAGTTTCTTTTAGACACGTGTGAAAGCTATTATAGAGATCTACAGTTAGTCAAAGAGCAAAGAATACGTGAAAATGAGATGCCAACCCAGTTGGTAAACCTACAATAAAAGCATTCCTCTTAATGCTCAAGGATCACTGTGAAAAATGGGTGGAAAGACTGTAACAGACAAAGGATAAGAATAATATTTGTGAAATACTGTCTTCTGAAAATGACAATGTTACTGCACCCATGAAATTTCAGCAATATGGCTGCCTCTTGGATTTGCTGTCCTGTTCAGTCAAAAATATTCCTTTGTAAAGCTTGATACATGATTTTACAATGCCTTAGCAATTAATTTAATTTAATAATTAATTTATTTAGCAAATTATTTCTCCTTCAATAACAACAATGATTTGCTGGCATAGCAGTTGGTTCAAGGGCTGTGTCGTATCTTAACTTGAATTATACCATTCCTAGCCTTTCTTGCTTTAAAATATTATTAATTTATTATTGAGTTTTTGAAAATTTCATAAAAATGTTTTGGTAATATTTATATCACTTCCCATGTCTATACCCTCCTTACTAACCACTATCAGTGTTGTATATTCCAACATGTAGATACTATATGTGTGATTATAGATTCAGCTTTTTGTCCCAATTGCCTTTCAATGTCTGTTCATCCACTTGAGCTTGGTCGTTCTATGAAGAGTTCATACTTAAATGAGACTGAATGTCAAATTCAGAACAGCCATTGATTGCCAATAGTTCCTCAGGCAAGCCTACTGATTCTTACACACGTCTATCCTGGAATTATCACCTGGAGTGAGCTTATGTGGGACGTCTTTATGTTATCATCATAGCTATGATATTATAGGAACAACTGACAAGCTGCTTACAAAACGATCAGCTGTTATTCTGATAGGCTTGACTTTGAATGAAGCTTGGTTATTCTTTTTTTTTCTAAAGCAAAATATTTTGAATCATTGTGTATTTATAACCAGTGTTTCAAACAATCTGAATAATCTTTATAATCCCTTCCCCACCAGCAGCCCCCATACAGCCCAACTGGAATTCATACATTCTTTCATCTGTGTTAAGGTCTATTGTTTCAAGTTAGTATCCCCAAATGACCTTCGTGCAGGTTCATCCACTGAGGTATAATCAGACTACCCGTGTCCCTTGCTTTAGGAAGATTAGCTCACATAAGCTGAAAATATTTCTTAAGCAAATATTCGGGTCTGCTACCCATTTTCCCAGTGTCATGCTGTTTTTTTTTTGTGTATTTGTGCTTGCTTGTATAGTGAACATCCAAAAAAAAACAAAGACATAGATTCATGTGAGCAGGGTCCCAGGAGCTGGCAGAATTCTAATCCCATAATTCATGCACCTCCTCATTGGCTCTTTCAGTCTTTTTGCCCAGTCATTCACAATAGTCCCTGAGCCCCAAGTGAGTGAAACTTAATATAGGAGTCCTGTCCAGCGACCCATACTCTGTCTAGTCCTAAAAATGCTTTAGTGATTTGTGACCTTTTGTGTTTCTGGCCCTTTGCTGAATGAGGGGGCTTCATTAAGAAGTGTTGAGAGATGCATTAGTGTCTTCTTTACTCATTATTCTCTTGGGTGTAGAGGCTGCATTGTAGATGTGCCACTTAGGCATACACAGTTCGCAAAGGTCTGTGTATGACCGGCTGTAGTACTCTAAAGTCATCTCCATCTGGTGCAAAAGAGGCTTCTTTGATGAGTAGTAACTGGGATACTTGATTGTAAATATAAGGGCATATATTTTACATTTAGTAAGAAGTTTCATTAGCCTAGGGATGTGACTGCTTTGGGGATTTCTCTAAAATCTATGACCTCTTTCATCATGTATAATTGACTATGATTACAGTATAACATGAGTTTCCTCCCACTGAGTCTGTTCTAAGACCAAGTAGGAAGCTGCTGATTAGCCCCAAGATAAAAGCCACTACTTCCCTAGTGTCAAATGGTGTAATAATTGATGTGGTTATTTGGTCATGAAGCTGGTGTTGGGCCATCAGTTAGTGTTTTTCCTTCACTAATTGTATAGTGCTCTCCAGAGCTATGAAAGCTAGCCTTGAGTGGAAGTGACTCTGTATGTTAAATATGGGGATCTCTCTGAGTTTTTTTTTTTTTTCTATTGGTTCATTCCATGGCAAGTCCCGCCCTCTGACCAATAAGAGGGCAGGTAGGTGGGGGGAAAAGGGGAGATAACATGGCAGTGAGTCTTGGGTTGGGGCACTGGATTGAAACCATGTGGGAAGAAAAATGCCCTTTCCCAGGCCCACATTGAAGGCCAAGACTCAGGAGGCAGGTTCCAAGTCCATGCAGTCCTAAGAATCCTTTGAGTGGAAGTGAAATTCTGGCCGGGAATGGATTAAGAGCCCTGCACCCTGCTGTCCTGGACCTTGTGGGCCGGCTGCAGGTAAGCAGTAACTTTGTAAATTGCCCTAAATAAATCAGTTTTTCTAAATGGAAGATCAGTTTCCGTTTTATCCAGCCGGATTAACCAGACCCTACCTGCTAAGGCGTGGAGAATAAATTTCATGAGACAGACTCCCAGGCCACTTCCAGCTCCATTGACCTAAATCTGGTCTCCAAAGTATGTCCTGTCTTCAGCAATAAGGTATTAACTTCAGTTTCTGGGAGGCAATAAGGGATGTGGCAGTGAGTCACCTTGCCCAACAACTCAAAGGAAGGTTTCTATTGTCTGGCACTGTTTCTAGTGATGTAGCTTTCAGCTATGCACGTGGGCTCCCATAGAGCTATTGTATGTGGAATTTTGTCATTAGGTTGTTACACTAATATGATTCCCTCTGGAATTTTACACTAGGCATTATTTATCTCTTCTCTTTCTCTCTGTCTCTGTCTAACCTTCCCTCCATGCCTTCCTCATTTAAAGTGTCCCAATTTTCCCAATTTCTCCCTTGGTAATACCAGTCTCCTAAGGATCTTAAGCATCTGCTTTCTCTTTATACCCGTGATTCTTTGTACAATCTTCTCTCACCCTCCCTTTTAAATACCAATATTTTATCTATTTTTTCCTTAGTAACGTTATTATTCTTCTCTCTTAAATTCCTTCTTTTCCTTTATCTCCCTTATTCTTTTCCATTGTCCCGGTTCCTGCAGTTACATAAGGATACATTCTCAGATATAAGAATTTGGTGCAAGGATCCACAAATGAGAGAGAGCATAGGTTTCTTTGTCTGGTTCTTTATTATTTCACTTTACATAACAATTTCTATTCCCATCCATTTACCTGCCAATGTCATGATTTTGCCTTTTTTTACCATTGAGTAGGACTCCATTGTGAAAATGTATGACATTTTCATTATCCATTCATCAGTTGAAGGACACTTAGATGACTTTCAGCTCTTAACTACTGTGAGATAAGCAGTAACAAACATGGATCTATAAGTATCTCTGCTATTGGATGGGTTCTTTTGGCATATGTCAAGGAGTGCTATAAATGGATCAAATGGTAGGTTCATTTTTAGTTTTTTAAGAGTTCTCCATACTTCTTACAATATGGGTTGCAGAGTGTCCAGTCTCACCAGCGGTGAATGAGCTTTCCACTTTCCCCACATTCTTTTCAACATTTGGTATCATTTATTCTCTTGAACTTAGTCCTTCTGACTGAGGGAAGATGAAATCTTAAAATGATATTAATTGCATGTCCATAAAGATTAACAATGTTGAACATGTTTAAAAAGGTTTCTCAGGAATCCTTATTTCCTTTTGTGAGAACTCTGCTCAGATCCTTAGCCATCTTCTAATTGGGTCACTTATTATGCTGATTCTTTGTTGAGGTATTTATAAAATCTGGATGTTGAACCTCCGTGACATGTGTCATTGGTGAAGATTTTTTCCCCCTCTGTGGCTTTTCTCTTCATTTTTTGGTTGTTTCTTTTGCTGTGCCGTAGCTTTTTAGTTTAATATGGTTCCAAATTTTGATTACTGACCTTAATTCCTGAGCAATTTCTGTCTGATTTAGAAAGTCCTTTCCTTTATCTTGTAGATTACTGTCAAAGTTTATTTCTAACAGTTTCAGAGTTAAAGGTTTCACATTAAGGTCTTTGATCTATTTGGAGCAGACTTTTGTACACAGTGGAAGGTAAGGTTCTAGTTTCATTCTTCTCCTAGTGGAGATGTCACTTTGCCAAAAACTTTGCTGAAGATACTGTCTTTCCTTCAGTGAGTATTCTTGGCAACTTTGTCAAATACAAAGGGGCTGAAATTGCACATACTCATGTTTGAGTCTTCAATTATGTTCCATTGATGTAAAGGTCTGTTTTGGTGCCAATGCCAGGCTGTTTTTATGACTATAGTTCTGTGATACTATTTGAAACCTTGAATAGTTATCCCCCTAGCATTGTTCTTTGCTCACTTTTGTTTTTTGTGGATATTCAGTGTCTTTTGTGTTTCCATATGCACATTAGGATTTTTTTTTTCTAATTCTGTCAAGAATGTCATGCGGATTTTATTGGGAATGAATTGAATCTATGTATTGCTTTTAGTAGGATGGTGATTGTCACAATATTAATTCTTCCCTTCCATGAGCATGGGAGATCCTTCTATCTTCTGGTGTGATCATCAATATTTTTCATTAAAGATCTAAAATTTTCAATAGAGAAGTCCTTGATGAATTTGTTCAGGTTTATTCTGAGATGGTTTATTTTTATTTTATTTTATTTTTTTGAGGATATGGGGAATGGGAGGGTTTCTTTGAACTCTTTCTCCAATTGCTTCTTGTTGGTATATAGACACGCAACTGATTTTTTAGATCAGTTTTATAATCTGTCATTTTACTGAAAGGATGAATCATTTCTAGGGGTTTTCTGGTGGAATTTTGGAATCTCTTAGGTATAATATGCCATCTGCAAAAAAGAGATAATTTGACATTTCCTTTTCCAAGGAGTACTTCTTTAACTTTCTTCTCTTGTCTTATTGCTTTAGCAAGAGTTTCAAGCATTACATTAAAAAAGAATGGAGATAGTGGACAGCCTTGTCATGTTCCTGATTTAAATGTAAATGCTTCCAGTTTTTCTCCATTTACAATGATGTTGGCTGTTGGTTTTTTGTATTAAATTTAATTATATCGAGGTGTGTTCCCTCCAGTCCAATTCCTTCTACAACTTTTAACATGAATACATGTTGAATTTTGTCAAAGGCCTTTTCTTCATCTATTAAGGTGACCATGTGATTTTTGTCTCTGAGTCCATTTATTAGCTTTATAACATTTATTGACTTTTGTATATAAAACCATCCCTTCATTTCTGGGATAAAGCAGACTTGATCACGGTGGAAGATATTTTTGATGTGTATTTGCTTTGCAAGTATTTTACTGAGAAGTTTTTGCATCTATGTTCATTAAAGATATAATTTTCTCAGTCAGTTAATTCTTTACCTGGTTTTGGTATTAGAGTGATGCTGGCTTCATAGAAAGAAATTGGGTATTCTTTCCCTTCTTATTTCTTTTTGAAGTAAATAGTATAGATTTTCAATGTCTGGTAGAATTCTGCTGTGAATCCATCTGGGCCTGAGCTTTCATTAGTCAGAAGTTGTATATTACTCTTTCAAATTTCTTATATGTTATGGGTCTGTTTAAGCTATTGGTATCTTGCTTGTTTAGTTTGATGATTTCCATGATTTTAAAAATGTATGCCTTTCTTTAAGGTTTTCTTATTGAACAGTATATAGGTTTTTCAAGTATTCCCTTAAAATGTTATGGATCTTTTCATTGTCTGTTGTTTTGTTTCCCCTTTCATTTCTGATTTTCTTTGTTTGTAGTTGCTCTTTCTTTCTTTGGGTTAACTGGGCTAAGAGTCTGTATATTTTGTTATCCTTCAAAGATCCATCTAATGTTTTCATTGTTTCTTTGTATTATTTTCTTTGATTCTATCTCATTAATTCCTGTTCTGATTTTTGTTATTTCTTCTTGTCTGCTGGGTTTGTGTTTCTTTCATTGTTGCCTTTCAAGGTTTTGAGTTGGAATGTTAAATGATTCATTTGTACTCTTTCAGACTTTTTATGTAGGCACTTAGAACATTAAACTTCCCTCTTAGTACTGCTTTTCATGTGTCCCAGAGGTTTTCTTTATTGTATTGTTCTTTTCAGTTAATTCCAGTAATGCTTTTATTTCTTTCTTAATTTTTGTTTTGACTGATTCATCATTCAGATGTGTGTTAGTTTATTTTAGTTCATGAAATTACTAGGGCTTATTCTGGTGTTGGTTTTAAGCTTTATTGAATTGTCATCCTACGGAATGCATGGAATTATTTCAATATCTGTGTATTTGTTGAGGTTTGTTTTGTCCTCCAGTATGTGGTTGATTTTGGAGAAAGTTCCATGGGTCCTGAATAGAATGCATATTCTTTGGTTCTTGGGTGGAATATTCAGTAGATGTTTGTTAGGTCCATTTCGTGTATGGTTGTCTCATGAAATTTATTCTCCACACCTTAGCAGGTGGGATCTGGTTAATCCAGCTGGATAAAATGGAAATTGATCTTCCATTTAGAGAGATTTATTTATTTAGTGAAGCTTCCAAAGTTGTTGGGTGCCAGTGGCCCTCCCACAAAATTCATGACAGCAGTGTGCAGCATTTCACTTTCACTCACACCACGATCCTTAGGACCACAGGGACTTGGGGCGTGGCCTCCTGGGTTGTGGCCTTCTGCATGGGCTTGGGACCGGGGCATTTTCCTTCCTGCATCGATTTTAGTAATCTCTCCCCATCTGGGGACTCGCAGCCATCTTGTCCTTTCCTACTCCCCACCTCCCTCCTCTCTTATTGGTCAGAGGGTGGGACTTGAAAAAAAAAAAAAAACCTCAGAGAGAATTCCGTATTGTTTCATAAATTCCCTATAAGATGGTATTGTTTAATTCCAATATATCTCTGTTTTTTTTCTGTCTGTTGGCCTGTCCAATGGAGAAAGTGAGGTATTAAAGTCCCATACTTTTAGTGAATTGGGATTAATCTGTGTATTAAAATCTTTTATTACAGTTTTTATGTAGTTTGTTGCACCAGTTTGGTGAATATATTTTCATGATTGTAATATCTTCTTGGTCAATTATTCCTTTGATCAGAATGAATGGATCCTCTTTATGTCTTCTAATTAATTTTAATTTGAAGTCTATTTTGTCAGCTATTAGAATGGCGACTCCTTCTTGTTTTGTAGTGCCATTTGCTTGGAATTTTTTCCCGTCATTTCACCTTAAGGTAGTGCTTTTCCTTGAAGGTGAGATAGGTTTCTGGAAGACAAGAAAAGGATGGGTTTTGTTTCTTGATCCATTCAACTTGCCTGTCTTTCCACTGAGAAGTCCAGTCAATTGATATTTACAGTTATTATTGAACAATGTGTTTTGATTCCCATAATTTTAAAATCAGTTTGCATTTTTGGTCTAACTTTGTGGTTCCCTAGCTATAACTTCATTTAATTTCTTTCTCTTCTCTCTTGGGTTTAGTTCTTCCTTTCTTTAGCTCGTTGTATTGCTTCAAGTATTCTGTGAAGGGCTGGTTTTGTGAACGTGAATTCTTTCAGTTTATTCATGTCATGGAAGATTTTTCTTTCCCTTTCAACTATAAAAGGCATTTTTGCTGGGTAAAGTATTCTATGATGACATCTATTGTTATTTAGAAATGGGAATACTTTGGTCCAGGTTTTTCTGGCTTTCACGGTTTACACTGAAAAGTCAGCTGTAATTCTGATGGCTTTTCCTTTATGTGTGACTTATTGTTTTTCTTTTTCAGCTTTCAGTATTCTTTCTTTGTTCTGTATGCTTAAGGTTTTTTCTATGGTATATGTGGGTAGTTTCTTTTCTCTTCCTTTACTGTGTGCTTCTTCTATTTGTTTGGGAATGTCTTCCCTTAGTTTGGGTAATTTTCTTTTACAATCTGGTTGAAGATCTTGTCAAAACTATTATCATGAGATTCTCCTTCCTCTATACCTTTGATGTGCAAATTTAATCCTTTCATGGAATCTGACATTTCCTGTATATACCAATCCTTTGTTGTTGTTTTAATTGTTTTTACTCTTTGCTTGAGTGTGCCAGTCTTTCAATTTTATCACCTAGTCTTGATATTCTGTTTTCCATTTCATTCATTCTTTATTTGTGTGAGGCTTTCTCTCATCATTTCAAATTGGTTGACTGAGTTTTTCACTTCCTTCTTCATTTCATCCTGAATTTTCTTTAATGTTTCTATCTCTTTTGAGAATTAACTCAGAAGTTTATCAATATCTTCTTTACTTCATTGATTTGTTTGTATGTTCTTTAAATCTACTAAATTGTTTCTATGACTGTTCTTTTAACTCTGTGTTCTTAGTTATCTCTGGCTTTTTTGTTGTAACACTATGCTATAGGAAGAGTGGTGTTTAATGGGGACATATTATTTTGGGTTTTTCATATTATTATTTTCATTGTGATATTCTCATGTGGATTTCGTTTTTTTTTTTAATGATTACTATGTGAGACTCAAGCCTTTCTTTGTTCTTTTGTAGTCAGATTCTGTTTCTATACTTGATGTGCATGGGGCAGGGGAAGAATGCAGTTGCTCAGGTAGATGAATCTTGGTTATTCTTTTACAACTATGCTTTTCTTTGTTATATACTTCTTAGTATTTCTGCTATAATATGACATGTGTAGGAGTTTCCTCTGTATCTACTTGGTGTGCTGCCTGTTTCATATAGCCTGGTTAACCCTTTTCCTTAAATTTGTAAATTATTCACTGTGATTTTATTTAAAAAAAAACAAAGAAAGAAACCTTTGATGCTTTGAATATGGAATTCTTTTTGTTTCTGGTTCAAAATTTGTAGATTTGTCTTTTATGTTGTGTTCCAAAAGTCTCTCATGCTTTGTTGAGATCTTTAAAGAATTTAATTACAGTTTGTAAATTGTGTCTTCGGAGGAATGATAGGTTCCTTTGCTGTACAGAGCTTTTTAGGTTCATGGGCTCCCATTTGTTAATTTTTGTCATTATATTTTCAAGTACTGTGAAGAATTGTCTTGGAATTTTATTAGCATTGAATTTGTAGACAGCTTTTGGTACTTCAGACATTTTCACAGTATTAAACCTACTGATCCATAAACATGGTAAGTTTTTCTGTTTTCTCGTATCTTCCTTAATTTCTTTGTTCAATGTGCTAAAGTTTTTATTGTACAAGTCTTCATTTCCTTGCTTAAATTTATTACAACAGATTTTATGGTTTTTGATGCTATTATGAGTGGGATTGTTTCCCTGATTTCTTTCTTGTGCTTGTCATTGGGATACAGGAATGATACTGATGATTCAGTGTTAATTTTGTATTCTGCTACTTTGATGAATGAATTTATCAGTTGTAGGAGTTTTCTGGTTGAACATTTATCATCTTTTTTTGTAAAGAATCATAGTATCTCCAAATATGGATACTCTGACTTCTCAATTTCCAATTCTTAACCCTTTTATTTCCTTCAAATGTCTAATTGAATTATTCAGTTATCAATTATTCAATTATCTAAGACTTCTTAGGACTATATTTAACAGGAATAGAGAAAGTAGACATCCTTAGCTGGTTTCTGAGTTTAAGTAGAATGCTTTCCATTTTCTGCCTGAGGGCTTGTGGCATATTGCCTTTGTGATTTTGAGATATGTCCCCTGTATGCCTAGGTTCTCCATGTTTTTTATCATGAACAGATGTTGGATTTTGTCAAAGGGCCTTGCATATATGCAGGTGGGCCCATGTCATGCAATGCCTATGGAAGTCAGAAGAGGACAGTTGATCTCCTGTAACTGTAGTTAACAACGTTATTAGCCATAATATTGGTGCTGGAAACCAATGGAACCTAAGTCCTCTGCAAGACCAGCCAGTGCTCTTAACTGCCGAGTCATTTCTGTAGCCCTCAGTTTCAAATTTCTGCAATGTTCAGTATCTCTTAGTTGAATTCTATTTTTGAATCCTCCATGGACTTCATTATTCGGTCATCTGTTCTCCCTGTTAGAATGTATTCAGGAATATGCATTCTCTCCAATTTCTTTGAACATATGTGTAATTGTCTCTTTGAATTCTTTGTCTGGAATTGTATTTCAGTCACTCTAATTCTAGGCAGTTAACATGGAATTGTTTTGTTTGGATGACATGTTGTTCCTGTTTTCATACTGTTTTGTTTCTGTGCTGGTTCTTGCACTCCTAGATTTAGCTGGTAGTGATGTTTATGTCACTTTCCTTCTTACAGAGAAGGTGCTTCCAGTTTTCAGGAAGGATTTGGTGTAGTTGAATGGGGTGCCATTTTCTATTATTGTGCTTGTACAAAGGGACCTGTGCTCTAGCACTGGTCTTTATGAGATTTAGCTACTTCTTAAAATAACAGTCACTATCCAGGATTAAACACACTGTGAAAATAAATTGTCATCTACATATAACCCACTATATACCAATTATTTTATGTAGTACAAGAGTACTAAGAATATTTTATATATAAATACATTGGTTATTGTAGGTATGAATGGAAATAAATTAAAACAAAAAAATAGTTGTGTAGGGAGGAATATTAGATTCTTAGAAGAAATAAGGGGTGAAAAAATTTGTAAGTTTAGAATAGCATAGGAAAAGAATAGTCAGAGGTCTACTATGATGAGATAGACATTAAAACATAATGGCTTAACAATTAATGTTCTAAGAGGGGGCTACCCAACTACATGGAAGCCCACCCTAGAGGCTCTTGTGAGCACCATGCCACATAGGCCTTGCATTCAGAGTTGAGCCTGATGGTAGCTACTGAATTACACACACAGTGTGTCAGCCATCATCACCTAGGTGACCAACCCCAAGGAGGTCTCGGTCATTTTCTTGTTCTATTCATGGGAAAACTGATTGGCTAGAACAGCCTTTCCTTCTCCCCTAAGAGCCAGGTATGGTCTTGACTCCATACATGGTGTGGCCATCCAGGTCTAGATCTTGAACCTGTCCCATTCCCTGGCACCAAGAAGTTTTCCATTATTTTTGTATTACTCTTCTACAGCCCAGTGTGACTTTTTATATTCCCTGCATTAAATATAGCACACATAATTGAACTTCTAGAGATAAAAGCCACAAACTTGGAAGTTATAAAAATAGAAGAAAATATTGTAATAACTAAACTGATGTAGTTCTCAAACTAAAAAAAAAATCTAACTTTTTTAGAATGTATTATATAATTCACAAGTATATATGTCTACTCTAATTATTTGATATTATTTAATGTCAAAACTGTACCACCAAGCTCCCACAATCCTGTGAAATTTGTCACAGTTGTTATAATGGTTGGCATTTACTCCAACGTATACAAAGTTCTTGAATGTAATTGTAATTATGTTTAAAGAAAGAAATACTAATAGAATTTTAAATAAAAAGTTTGATGTACTACACTGCAATACATGTACATGAAAAAATAGCCATTTTGAAATGAAATAATCTACTGAAATGGCAGAAAAAAATCAAAGAGACAAAAATTCCAACCAAACAAACACATGAACAGACACATAGAATCAAATATATGTACAAAAAAGGGAGACAGTTGTATCCACTCCCTCACCACCACCCCACCCCAAACACATGTGGCTGTAACCTCAGATAGAAGGTACTGCTGAAGTTCTCCCTCAGTGGCTTGCTGTGGTTTCTCCCACTCTGAAATTGGTCTTTTGTATTAGTATGCTTTAAATTTTTTTTTTCATGTGTATGAGTGCATTGCTTTGTGTGTAAGTGCATCCATGCTGTTCAGGGCCTGTGCAAGTCAAAGAGGATGTCTGATCCCCTGGAACAGGAGTTATAGATGACTGTCAGCCACCATGTGGGTTCAAGGAACCAAGTCTGGGTCTGTGCAAGAGCAGTCAGTTCTTAACCACTGAGCTGTCTCTATAGCTCCCAGTGTGTTCAAAAATCGTATTGAATTTTTGTGCAATTTCATACAATACATCTTGATCATATTTAGATCCCTTTTCCTATCTGAATCGCACTATAGATTCCCCCTGAATTTCACACTTTCTGTCATACATGTTAAGGTCTATCGAGTCAAATTTATGTCTCCAAATGTCCCTTGTTTGTGTCCATCCAATGTACCCTGGTCTGTCTATCTATCTGTCATTACCCCTTTAAAAGACCAACTCTCTCTCATCTAACAGTTATTAGTTGTCAACAGTTCTCAGTTAAACTTGGGGTTTCTTACACATTCACCCAGTTCTGTGGGGGGATTTGTCTGGTGTGACTTTCACAGGTCTTGTGTATGCTGTCCCCATTGCTGTACTTTTATGGGCAAGTTACCAGCAGCCTGGAAAACTGTTTCCTTATGGTCATCCACCACCCCTGACTTTTATATCTTTCCACCTCCTCTGCTACAATGGTCCCTGAGCCCTGGGTGGCAGAAGTTTAATACAGGAGTTCTATTCAAGGACATGCACATTCACTCTGCAGTGTGTGTGTGTGTGTGTGTGTGTGTGTGTGTATGTATGTGTGTGTGTCTGTCTCTGTGTGTAAGGGGTAAATTACTATGCTCAACTGATATGTCAAATTGAGCCTGTGCACTTTTTGTGTGCTGGAAGAGAACTGAGTTCCACAGCAGTACCCTGCCTTGTAACCTAATCTTGTGTCTGCACTCTATCCCTTGGCTCCTTGGGAGTCCCCAAACTCAATCTTGTGCAAAACAGTACAGATTCCTGGGGACTGTGCATTCACCTTGGCTCACTCCAAGTCAATTCCAACTCTATTCCTGATTCTGGAATTTTGAAGATTCCCTTATTTGATATTTCACTTTCAAAAATTAAGAATGGACTTAAATGGAAGTTAATATCAGTTTTATTAGATTCCTAGCCTGGGGACTCTTGGTGAGTAATTACATATGAGTGAGGGAGAATAAATCTTCCTTAATATCTCTAGATAGGCTGATTTGACTCTGGTGGATGAACTTGCACCAAAGGATATCTGGATACAATGCTTGACCAGATAAGTCTTAACATATATGACTGAATACATGAGGTCTGGTGAAGGGGTTGTGAAGGCATCAATGTGATTAAGAACTATAGTATGAAATGCACAAAATCTCAATAAAAAGAAAAGAACAGAACAGAAAAACCCAAGGACAAGCAAGCTGCGAATCTGGGCAATTGCAAAGAGAATAAGAATGTAGAAGATAAGGACAAATTAGTCTTAAGATGCCAGCTGAGTGAAGCTGGCATGGAAGTCAGTCATTTGGGGATCAGCAGTCATATGTTTGAGGGGAGGGAGTCTTTAGAGAAAGGATAAGAATTAAAGGCCAGTTCTCAGTTTTCTGATTATTTCAAAAAGAAAGAAGAATTAAGAAGCTGTATGTTTGTGGCTTTGTAAAAGCCTCCCCTGGGGGATGGGTAGGCATTCTGGGAAGGAAAATCACAAAATCTCATACGTGTTCCATCAGTCTCTTTAGCATGGCTTAAGAGTAGCTAGGTTTTCCAGGAAGAGTTCTGCCTTCCTGGAGGGTGGTCTTTGGCCAGGTTCTGTACTTACTCAACTGGATTAACTCTGAAGGAAGGAGTTAGTCAATGGCATATGTCCACTTACATGGCCGTGAGGAGCAGCTTCAAGGGTCTTGGTGTGCTACCTTGGCTCACTTATAGGCAGGTTCTCTCCCCATCTTGAATATGTTTTAGAATTTTCAACAGTGTATCTTGTTATGTAGTGTAAGTGGCTATGTTTGTCACTTTTATTCCTTTCTAAATCAGTGTCTTGCTCTTTAGCTTTGCCTGGATTTAAACTTGTGATCCTTCTGCTATAACCTCTCTAGTTCTGAGAGATTAATCTAGTTCTGAGATTACAGGCATCTGCCTCTATACAAGATTTCTCTATATTACTAACAATAACAACACTTTATTTACCTATTAACCTTGAGTCCTAGGACTCTTAGATCAATTTTTAAGTTATGATCAATTTTTGTTTGTTAACTTCTGCTTTATGTGATGCTGTTTTGAACCTATGGTTTGTTCATGATAGGTTTTATAAACAAATGATCCACATACTCAATCTAAAAAAAAAAGTCAATGATTTTTAAGAGAAAAATGTAATTTTTGTAGTATAATTAATAATGAGACTAAGAATATAGTAATTTCAGATTTCTACTAGACTATCCTGACTTCCTTAATCCAAGGCCAATTTTGTTCAAAAAATAAGAAATCATAAAAAAGTACCCACTTGGATTTAGAAACCACAAAAGGTCATGCAGTCCTCAGAGCCAGAGTTGTACATTTTCTGTCATTTTTCCTTCTGAATAAAGTAGTTTTCTTTGAAGGATACTGGTAGTTCATTGAAAGCCCAACACTCCAGTGAAAAGGAGATATTATCAATTTATCTACTGCATTTTAAGAGTTTGCTGAAGCAGACAAGTTCTGCCAATACCTAAAGCATACCATCAGGGCTCAGGGGACACAGCTCTTCACAGTCTGACTCTAACCTATCACAGCTTGTCTCTTGAACTCTTCTCATCTAAACAGCAAACTGGAGAACAAGCCCCATAGGCAAAATGCTCTGCTCCTGTGTCCTGAGGCAGAATTCTGTCTTCTAGATATGTGAGCTTTCCTTTTCAATACTTATAAATGCTTAGTCGGAGAGTGTTTTCTTTCATTCTAGGTTTTTCTAGAATGGGAATATGGACATCTCTCTGAGATTATATTAATCTCTTTTCAATTATCAATACTTGCATCTCTAGCATGTCATTACATTAGATGTTAGTGGGCACACAGTTGTTCAAAGAACGCATGTTGCACATCCTAATAAAGTTATTTTTGACTGCAAGGCACAGTCTCTTTTAAGTTAAAAATAGCATCAAAAATATATTTTTCACCGCCAGTTTATCACATTCAATTTCTGTGAAACTTATTCTATATCTAATAAGTATAAATTGATTATGTAGCAAATATAAGATTCATGTGACAATAAAATAGATATTATAAAAATAAAACATTTTAGTTCAAGTATTCTACAATTTATTGTGTATCCATTTACATTCTACATGTTAAAACATTTATCCAGAAAAGCAATTTAAGATGTTTATGAAATAACATTCTTTTAATGAATGTTAATTATTCATATAAATAGACTATTCCATTTGAGAGTCAAATTTATTTTTATAAATGATTTAAATTTATTGATATCAGTATATTGTTCAGCAAAGTAACATAAGTAATATCTAAACATATTTTACTATAAAATGTGCAAATATACAGTGTTAACTAATAGTAAAGACATTTGAGTTTAGATTAATATTGTGTGTATTATTTTATTATTTGAGGATAATACTATTAGTGATGTTATTTTAATAGCAACCATATCTTGCACTTTAGTAATATTCTAAGGTCCTAGAGTAGAAACATAAAGAAGCAGATCTTAAATAGCTTGCTAAAGGGCTGATATAAGCGGTGAAATGGTATGGAATATCAGGTAATGTGTCCTGAAGCTTACTCCTGCTTAGTACATTTTATTACTGTTGTGGGGCAGAGAAATATTACAGTTGTATTCTTCATTAAAAGGAAAAGAAATCACTGGGCATTGTCATCCATTCTTGTAATACTAGAACCTAGAAGGACAGGAAGATCAGGACTTCAGAGGCAGCCTCAACTATATAATAAGTTCCAAGTCAGTCTGGGCTACATTAAATCTTACCTCCAAAGAAAAAAAAAGAGTAAGCTTAGCATGACGGAAATGACAGTAATGGTGAACTTGATGCAGGAGAATAAGGGGTTCCATGCCAACCTTTGCTATATAATGGATTCAAAGCCAGTCTAGAGAACTTGAAAATGTGTGAATGAATGAACGAATACATAAATAAAGAAATAGTAGACTCCTGAGTTAATTGTACACTTACTTATTTACACATGCACGTTCATAATACATACTTCAAGAAAAGTTGATAAGCAGTGAATATTTAAATGAATCTTTGCTCATGAATGAATTTTGGTGTGTATACTTTATCAGGAATCATAGTGAATTAGTTTCTAAATGTTAAGAGATCAAGGACATGCGTAGGAATCTATATAGAAAAAATATAGTATTTAGAGTGTTAGAGAACTTTTATTTATAGTAAACAAAGATACTATATTTTATTAAAACATCCATAGTATAAGAATAATAAGAAAACAGACTTTATCATGACAATTTGAATGAAGCAGTCTATATAGACAATTGACTAATGACAAATTTCTTAAAATGAAAGCTTTATTTGTTGCTTTTTACAGAAGGTTTTATATATGTGTTTAATTTATATTTAAAGTATGCACCCTTACATTGTTTTGAACCATGAGTCACAAAGGAAATTATGTTGACTAATGAAACAAAGTAATTAAAGTTATTAATATACCAAAGAATAAGAGAGGAATGATCCTTTTGCTTGAAAGAATCATGGTATCAGCTGCCTCCACTATGTGGAAGAGAGAAGCAAGAACATAGTACAAATGTGAGTTTCAGGAAGAGTTAGTTATTAGATCTTAATTTTGAGGACTTTAAAGATTGTGGTTCCATGCACCCCAGATCAGAGGAAGTAATCAGATCTATGGCTGAGAAAATTCCATGAGATAACTCAGAAGATGATTTTTGGAAACCAGTAGCTTTTGAAGGCAAGTATGATGCTCAGATATCATTGAGAAAATGGCAAGTGCACTGTGTGCCTCTATCAATCTGAATTCCAAGTTTCCTCCTCCGTATTGCCTGCTTCATTATGCTGCAGTAGTAGCTAAGACATTGTGATGCTTGTTAATAAACATGAAAGTTCTTCAAGCTGGAAGAGACATTGATTTTACATTCCCTAATCCAATATAAATTCTTATTGAGTTTCTAACTTTCACTGGATGCTTACTTTAATTCTACATGGCAATGATTAGAAATCCCTGCCTGTTACTCTTTCTCCCAAAATTAGGAGCATGTGTAGAACATCTAAGCAGGAAGGAAAATCAGGCCACATCAATTGACTATGGTTTTCTGATAGTTTTCAAAACACTTGGCATGATCTTCACCAATCAACAACATGTCAGTGATTATTCTTAGTTCTGACAAGTCTCCTAGGAGAGTGCTTACCAAACTTAAGAAAATGCATGAAATGTCCACAAATATTTCTTTAAAGCAAATAGTCAGATGAATATATTTTTCCTGGTACTTAAATTCTGTATTTCTAGGAGGTTATAATATGTTGGCAGTGTATCTTATTCTTAGATTTTTCTTGAGTAGCACAGCAGTGATTCGTTTATAAGTAATTAAGTATATGTTACTCTTACAGTTCTAAAATGAAAGATGGTAATTTGAGTAAAGGAATTTGAGGACAAATGGAAAGACGTACTTCTGACATTTGGTCAAGTATGTTGTGCTCTTTCATTAAATCCTTATTGCTGAGGCTTATAAATATGATGCATTACCCAGCAACAGATTTCTCTTATGTAAACTACTACTGATTTATAATGAAAAGTCCTTAAATTAGTTAATCATTTTAACTCGTTTAAGTGTATTAAATATTTATATTGCTCAAATATGAATAATTAAGAGTATTTGAGGGAGTCTTTATTATATAAAGGATATTCAACTAAGAAATTTTCCAAAATGGTGTATTTCAGAACCTCTAGCACATATGTACTTGTCTGTGAGGGAGGGGAGATTGTTTCCAGTGCTCGGATAATTTATTTCTCAAGAGGGACATTTGTAGGACAGTTGAACATCAAAGTCATCAATGAGACAAGTATCATTAAAATTTCTTGCGCAAATAAAAACGGTCTGTGAGTACAGCAATTCAATTCATACTTAATTTGCGCTTATACTCCAGAGGTGTGTTACAATACAATTTGAGAGTCTCAGTTGTCCTATTTTGGATGTCCACTGCTCAATTTTGTAAATCAAATGACTTTACCTAAATGGTGATTATAATACTTTAGGGTAGCATATGGCTACAAAATGATAATTTCTACATTTTTCACTTCTCAAAGAGATGAAAACGTTGGTTTCTCATTTCATAATCCATTAATTCCCCCTTGTTGCTTTTATGATTGCCAGTATGTTTGGACAAAGTTTTGCCTGAATAAAGACTGTTTAATGATACTTTAATGGTGCACTGCCTTCTCCAGAGCTGTGTTCATTCCCAAATCCTATGTGCTATTTTTTATACTTAAAACATTTACATTTGGGGGCTGAGAATCTAGCTCATTTGGTAGAGGGCTTTCCTAGTGCGTACAGAGCACTAGGTTTAATCCTCACCTCATACAGCAGGTATGCTGTCCCAAACAGTAATTCCAACACTCAGAAGGTGATAGAGGAGGATTTGAAGTTCAAGACATCCTCTACTACACAATTACACATCAGCCTGGGATACACAAGTCCTTATCTTAGAACAAAATACAATAAAATAAAATAAAAATAATAATTAGTACTAATATAAGAGTGATTGGTCTTATGAACATTTTCTTGGAAATAATAATTAATTGAAGACTAAAACATTTAGAGATTTGCAGGAATACCTGCATAATATTTGATGAGGACAGTATATTTAAAACTAGTGTACCCTTGGTTTGAAATACTAAAATTTTTCTTCTTCCTTTATATCAACTTGTCAAATCATTTCAGTGATTTTTCACTGCATGACATTAGATTTCAAAAATTAAAATAGCATTGAAATGTAGCATACTGATAGCATATTAAGTTATCATTTGAATTTTTTAAAAAAGAACCATTATAAATTAGTAACCTTTGCTTCATACAGAAAAGTTTTTGACATACTTAAGTGAAATATAAAGTAAAATATAAATCAGCCTGTGAATTTAAAAGGTTATGTGCACTGAATAACATAGTCTGTATTGTTTAAATGTGGCTTTGGAGAATTACTGTGTTTCTTGAACAATGCCCACAATTTCTACCATGACAGTCTTCTCTGTGTGACTCTTTCCATTTCTGTAACTTCTCTCTTTTGTTTTATACCTATTTGTGACTATCTATGTGATTCTATGCTACACTTTACACAACAACTTAAATTTGTAAATGATTCTGCATACTACCTTATTTATATTATTATATGTATAGCTATATAACCTATTATTTTAACTGTTTACTTATTTTAGAGATGGTTTTGCTAGATAACCATGGTGGAGATCAAAGAACAAGTTGCAGGAGTTTGTCTTCTCCTTCCACCATGAGGATCCCTTGTTTCAACTCAAGTGATTAGGCTTGGAGACAAATACAGCTTTGCCTGCTGAGCAATTTCACTGGCTGAGCAGCAGCTTTTAAGACAGGAAATAGATTACAGGTAATTCAATATTTTTGTTACATCAGCTGCTGCCAGGATAGACTGATACATACATGAAGGCTATTAATTTTTATCACATTCTACTAATCAAAACAATAATATCATAGAGAAACACCCAGACAGACTTATTCAAATATGATACTTAACAAGATACCTAAGTATCCTCTGGTAGAAACTCATGACTCTGTTACAAATAAAGCAATAATACAAGTCAGATCATGTTCTCTTGAGCTGAAGTTGCAAGCAATTTTGAGACACCTGAAATGGGTGCCAGGACTTGAATTCCATTCACTGAGAGAACAGCAGTTGATCTTACCTCTAAACCATCTCTCCAACACACAAATAAATCTTAGATAACACATTAGAAACATTTTTATTTATTTATTTTAAAATTCAGCATGTTAATAACAACATATGTAAACCACATGCCATCAGTATAAATATTTAACATATATGAATGAGAAAAATATATTTTTCTAATAGTTAAATTTAAGGATAAAATTTAAATATCAAAACACTAATACTAATAGCTAAAGTATGTGGAACATTGGTAACTCTCTTTTTGAAGTTTCTCTTAGAAATAACTTATGTTTTAATGTTTCGTGACTCTAGTTTCAATTATTTTCAACATTCAGGTTTCAAGGTCTCATTGATATAGTTTATCATAAAGTAGTACATAACATATACCAAGAGTAAAATAAAGTTTCAGACATTTAAGAGTATAGATAGGTACAGACAAGAATATGAGGTTTAAAAGATAAGTGCTTAGCTGAATAGTATGGTATTCAATATCATATCACACATATAAAAGAAAATCAGTATGAGTATCAGTGTTCAGCATATAACAATGCAACCAGAGACATAAAAATGAACCAGTGTCAAACTATTTTATATGTTTATTTTTCACAAACTGAATAGCTCTTAGCGTTCTGCTTTAAACATGAAATTCTGCAATATCTATTAAATAATGTTTTGATCATTTTAAATCGTGAGTGAGCAAACATTACCATTGATATTGATAATATAGTATTTTATAATGTATTCCTTGTGTCTTTTCATATTTATATTTTTCATGTTTAGAATGGTAATTAGCTAATAAATAGCTCTGTCATTAAATGTAAATGAATTGAACAAATTCAACAGCAATTGTCAATTCCTGCTTCGTGCCATAAATACTGGACAACTGACTAAAAATAGGCTGTAGTTTTGTTTAAAGATAACCTAATTTGGAGAAAGAGTGCACACTCATAAGGCCATACAGAAGGCTCTGAAAAAAAAAAGCAGTTTACCCTGAGTAATTATTTTTTGCTGTATAGTTGCAACCTGAGGAGAGAAGGAGAATTCTCATGCAACTGTAAAGGGCTACTCAATGTTTAAAAAAATATATTTAACAAAAATGTGCTATTGTTAAACAGACTTGTATATATCTAGGAACAGTGTGATTTTTGTCATGTATCTTGTTCACTACCCTCTCATGTTCACCCCTCCTGGTCTTACTGCTTCTCTTCCTCTCCCACAAATAGTCCCCTTCTAAATTTTTGAGTTGGTCTTCTTAAAGGGAGGGATGCTAAACAGGCTGAGGAGGCTCCAGTAGATGAACTCACACCAGGTCAAATCTGGGAACACAAACTGAACTCTATAGCCCTTAAAATAGATGACAGAATGCATGAAATCTGGTGGTGGTGCAGTTAAGAGGGGGTTACAAATATGATACAAATGAAATACACAAAAATTCAATAAAATATCTATTGTAAAAAGTGATACTCCTACACATAAAGGCAGATGTATACACACACACACACACACACACACACACACACACACAGAGTTAACAAAACCAAAACAGACTCCTAAGTTGAAATTTTTAAGCAGTGATAAAGAAACAGTTTAAGTACATTATTCACAGTTATAATATGATTCTAATAAAATGCTACAAACCAAGAAATTACAATTATTTGCTTATTTTATTTTTATGTTATGACAAATGTATCACCACCTTAAGACCCTGAGGCTTATTTTCCAAACAAACAAGAAAATCATATACATGTTTATTTACAACCGTATTCCTCACATCCAGTAATCTGTCACTTCTTTGTTTTATCAGTTCATAATTATATTTCTTTCTAATATATCATTTTTTATTTGCTTCCCTGTTCCCCATGACCAAATAAAAAGCTACCATGATTTGTTCATAGTTAAATTTAATATGTATATGAAAAGACAAAATAAATATGTTCCTTTATACACCATGTGGGTATGTTTCATTTTGAATTGGCTTTACTCTATTGGGTTAAGTAAATAGGCATCTGAGAAGTCAGTGGATTAACGAGTAGGTGGAATCATTGAAAATATTTAAACATTTGTTTTTCCCAAAGATTTGTGCAAAATAAATCTTGTAACATTTAACTTTTAGCCCAAATCCACAGAGAGCTCTGTCTATTGATGTGTATAGACACTTGTACTTGCTTTTAATTAAAGGTCAGGCTACCTCCAGCCTGCTGCAGAACTGGGCAGTGTTGTCCACATGGTGACCTGCTCAGGCCAGGCAACAAAGAGTGGTGTTGGATTTCTTGTAAAAAAGACCCTGAGAGGTTATTTCATGTGGCTGGTAAATTAAGCCGAAATTGAAATGGAGAAATAAGAAGCTGGAAATGCCAGGACCATACAATATCTATTGCCGAAGCTGCAGGCGAAGTGAGGCCAGCCCAAGAGAAAGGCCATATGTATTTCATCTGGCAGAGAAGGAGGTTTAGGATTATGTAGTAGGTTTTCTGATGAGCCCAAGGTACTGAACACAAAACTGTAAGGTTTGGTGTTCGCCCTTCTGGGAGCTGGTCTTGCTTTCATTCAATAATCTTTGTTCTCAATCTTTCCTTTTAAAATATGAATGCCTACTCTGTAAGATTCTTTGTTGGAAATATGTCAGTCATTTTTTATGCTATAGGATCTCACAGTGAAGAGTTTGCCACCACTGGGGAAATCTTTGCTTATACTCCTGAACAGTGTTAGAAGTCTTAGAGACTAGGGGATTTTTGAATTTTTCTGAATGCTTTCTGGGTTATGAGATGCCCATGGGTACAAGAGATGACAGATTATGGTGAAAGGTGGCACGATTAAGTGTTAGGCTGACACTTGGAAGATTTCTGATGATTAATAGTGATTGTCAACTTGAGAGGATCTAGAATCATCTTGGAGACAAACCTCTGGGCATATCTCTGAGAGAATTTCTAGCTTGGGTTTAGATGGGGAGACCTAACTTGTATGTGAGTGGAACCATTTTTGGGTGTGTCCTTAACTCAACAAAGAAGGAAGTCAAGTATCAGTGCTCATATGTCCACATCCTAACCGATACAAAATAACTAGTTGCTCCATGCACCAGCCACTAGGCTTGCCTTGTGATGATGCAATATAGTCTCAAAGTGTGAACCAAAATAAAACCCTTCTTTCTTTATTTGCTTTTGTAAGATATTGTGACAACATTTAGAAAAGTACCCAATACAGTGAGTGTGCATATAGGTATACAGTGAGACAATTATGTTAAAATCTTTTCCTCTCCCAATCAAAATATATTTAATTGACTTCAAAATGTTTAATGGCAGTGGCTATTCCTGAATAGAACTACATATCTATATAAGCTACACAAAATGTGTTTATGTCTTTCAGTTATGTGCCATTAACTGTATTTCAGTCAACTTGCTTAATTCCTTATATTTAAAATTCTTTGTAAATTACTTCTAAATTATATCTGATATGTAAGTGTATTTATATAGTAAAATAACCACAAGTTTTAATTTGGCAAAATATAAAATGAAATGTGGAACTAAACATTTAGAGATAAAGGAACATAATGCTATAACTTTCAGTAACCTGATTTTGTTACAGCAATGACACCACTTCTTACATTATTTTCATGCATTATTTACTCGGTATCTCACTCTGAATATTTCTTATTTTGTAGTAGCTAATATTATAGAAATAAATCATACTTAAAATCACGTCAGTCAAGCTTATCATTTTTTTTATTTTTGTATATTTTATAACTCAAAGTGAAAATAAATTATCCTTCTGTTACAAATAATATAGTATGTTGGCTATTCCAGAAACAAAATTATACAATTTTCTCTCTTTTGTAATGTCTAATAATAACTATAGCAAAGAAAATTAAGACAAAAAGTGAACTGAACAGTTATATGGAAGACATGCCTGGTGAATTTTTGGCTATATTTTTTAATCACTGACTATTGTAGGAAGAAACTAACATTTACTTTAAAGCATAATAATAATAGCTTTGATTTGAAAAGTCTGTGCATAATGTAAATAATTCTTTGCACAATTTTATCTCAGAGTTGCTACTAGGTAGAATAAAAAATTGTTTTCTTTCTCTAATTTTAGTATTGTTTTCACTTTGAGGTGACATGAAATTCATAATTATCATTTATTTTAAATGTTGTTAGCAAGGATAAATTATTCATTTTTTTATTAAATGTTACAAGTTTATACTTATGTATTTATACAATTAGAAACTCATTTGTAGATTTCTGAATTTAATTGAAATTTTCAAATGTAATGTATAAGTTACAAGCCATAGTGGCTGCATGTATGATTTAATGTGTATCCAGGCAATAATTAAAAATAATAGTTAAATGTATTTCCAATTTTACTTATATACTGATCATTTGTTAAATCATTCTTTATATTTACATGTGGTATTTTTTGCTGCAAAACGCTACCTTCAGAACATCAATCATGTTATACATGAGATAATCACTATGTTCATGAATTAAGGGTCAAATAAATTATTTACATGGAAATATTTATTTACCATTTAGAAATTATTCTGACTATACAGAACATTAGGCCTTCTATCTTGGATAATGATGAAAGTTCACTTCATCTTGTCAAATTAATAAAACAATTCCTGATATCATGGGAAATGGTTTGGAAAACACTAAGTACTTTCATACAATCCTTCACAGAATTTTGTCCATTCGTGCTGTTTTCTTATATTACATTGCCTATGAAATTTAATAATGATGCCCAATATGTATACAGATAAAGGCTGTGTGTTTCACAAATAAAACTTTTCACAAAATATGTATAGGCATACATATGTAAAATGTTGGTTTTATCACTTCATGCAGAAACAAATTCTTGAAATAATTTGTTACAATGTAATCAGGCCATGTATAGTGAATTTTATTAGTGCATATTAACTGTATGATATATGGATTTTATTATATTTAAATATGTGCAATATATGTACTTAACTCATATTCAATATCTGTTTTTACTTTTAGTTCCACTCCCTTCCTTTATTGTTTAATACTCACCTTTCACATCCTTTCCGCCCATATTTTTACCTTTGTGTCTAATTTTCTAGATTCCACATTTGAGAGGAAACATGAAATACTTGTCATGTGGCCCTGGGTCAGTTCACTTAACATGATGTTCAGTAATCCATGTCCATCTCTCTCCCTGAAAGCAATATAATTTCAGTATTTTCTATTCAGTGATACACATTTATGTAACAGATTGTCTTTGTCTTTCATTCTTTCATGGGTTGATTGCACAATTTGCTATTGAGCATAGAGCAGTAACAAAAATGTGTAAGTGGGTATCTCTGAAATAAACTGACTTTGATTCTTTAGTGTATATAACCGGAACTGATAATAAAGTTCTTCTTACGAGTTTTTTAAGAATCTCCCAAAGGAGTTGTGCAGTGGGAACAAATTTACAATTCCCATTTCAATAAATAAGATCCTCCTGCCCCCACATCTTCATCAACATATTTTGTATAATATTCTGACTATTGTAAAATGTAATTTAAATGTGTTACTGATTTGTATAATTTTGGCCTGTTTTGCATGTAAGATATCATAATGAATAAACAATAGTTTCTGACCCTATTCAATAATCTTTAAGAGAAATAAGGTCATCATGAAATTAAATTAATGTTATTAAAAAGAAATGCTTATGATATTCCACATGAAATGACATGTGGATTTCTTTTAATTTAGAAGGGCTGATTTAAGAAATGATGTATGATTCAATTAGCTGATGAAATGTGTCAGGGAAGGTGTCAGAATATACTAAATGAATAAAACTAAACAAAAACAAAAGTGAATATGTACAAGAGTGAAATAGCTAGCCATAATACACTCAATGTAGAGAGAACATCATGTCAACAGAATTCAGCAGAATGTGGTAAGTCTGGACAGAAGCCTCAAGAGCTAAGGCAGGTACAGATCTTACAGGTGAAATAACTTTGCTTCCTAAAAGCCGCACTAGGTAGATTATAATCACCTATAAATCAAGCTCCTTCGGTATCCCATGCTTTTTGCCTCTGTGGGCACCTAACACTCACTTGCACATACCCACCCATGATACACGCACACATACACACACACACACACACACACACACATGCATAATTTAAAATTTTTTAACCTAAAAAATAGGGACTGGAGAAATGGTTCAGTGGGTAAGAACACTTTCTCCTCTTCCAGAGGACTAAATTCAGTTTCCAGCACCCACATGGTGGCTAACAGTCTTTAAGTTCATTTCTAGGGGATCCAACACCTTCCTCTGGTCTCTACAGGCATTACATGCACATAGTACACTTACATACATGCAGGCAAAATATAAACAAAAAATAAAAATCTAAAATATTTAAAGAGTGAAAATAAAGCTTAAAAAATACAGTGGGATAAATAGACTAGTTAATACACTGTGTAGTTTGATTATAAGGAAGTGGAGAAATCTCTACTGCAGTGACACTTCTCATCTAAAGGAATTCTTAGCTTTCGAATTTGTGGCATCTCGAGGTTGGTTAAGTCAATGCATCCTGAAAAGGTGATAGTCACAAAGATGCTAGGTCAGACATAGAAGTAGTGAATAAATGGTTATTAGGTGGGCCAATTTTAGTCCAAATATGACTTGGCTCTAGATTTATAACATTGCAACTTCCCACAATCATGGAGCTTCAGTCAAAAATCAAGTAGACTTATAGAATCTTTAAGAGAGTTTGTGTGTGTGTGTGTGTGTGTCTGGAAGCTTCAGTTTACAAACATAATGAATAAACTAAAGAGCAATAATTAAATTATTTAAAATACTTTTAAGATTTATTTTACTTTTATTTGTGTGTGTGTGTGTGTGTGTGTGTGTGTGTGTGTGTGTGAAAGTAAGCTATGTGTGCACACACACCTATGGAGATGAGAAGAGGTTATCAGTTAACCTGGAGCTGGAGTTACAGGCAGTGTGAGCTGCCTGACTTGGGTGCTGGGCATCTTGGGCTAAGCCTCAGAAGAAAAATAAATATTCTTAAACACTGAGACACGGCTCTAGTCCTTATTCACATTTTAATTGAGTAACTTTGAAAAGCTATCTAGTTATAAAGATAGCAAGACCTAGGAGATTTATTTTCTTTCAGTCTAATGAAGGTCAATTCTGAGCTCATTTAGCATCATGAATTTGCTGTCTTTCCCTAAGAAGTTCAAAGAAAATCTTTCAGACAGTTTGTTTTTAAAACAAGAGAATTGGCCATAAATATATATATTTTAGGAAAATCAACACTGTTAAAAGGATTACAGATGAGTTTCTAAAATGCAGCCCTAGCATAGTCACCCTCTTTATGGATTTAGTGGAAGAAAAAACACCTGAATAGGTATACCTCAGAAGGAAAGATATGAATGCCCAATAAATCTGTGTAAGAAAATATGACATTTCTAACCATCAGGAATTACAAATTAAAAAGTGAAATGACATATCATCTCATACCTAATAGAATGAGCATTACCTAAAAGATGATTGCTAATGCTGGGAAGGTTATGGAGAAAGTGTGAGTCATGTGGACTGGTAGGTGGGAATGTACAGAAATGTCAAGTTGGGGCTTACACCTACAACACCAGCACATGTAAGGTGGAGACAGAAGATAAGACAGGAGTTCTAGTCCAGATAGCCTAAAATATATAAAGATTTCCAGGCCAGCATCTGGAACAGTGATACTGTGTCTCAAAACCTTCAAAATAAAGATAGTTTGGTGAGGCAATAGATGTGTTCATTAACTTGATCAAATATTTTATGATAAATGCATAGAACAAAATAATGAACTTCAGATATATGCAGGCACATTTTTTGGTTAAAAGTAGAGTAACAAAATAGGAAAAAAAAACAAAACAATGAAAAACCAACACTTTGAACAGCTAGAACAATTTATACCAAAGGAGAAAATGGGCTTAATATTATGAAAAAGCCTGATATTATGGATTAGAAAAGAAACCAATATTGTGAATCCATACATTGTATAAGTCACAAATATTAACATTTAAATTTAAAAATAAAGGTAAAGAAGAGATATTTATGATACATTTAGACTTAAGAAAGTAGACGATATCATTTCAGTCTGCTCTATATTCAGAAGCAGTAAGTCAACCACTGACGAAAGTCAGCCACATCAGTAACCTTTAGGACAGATCCTGAAAAAAGACAGAACAAGAAAATTTGCAGATGTTGAAACGTGACAGCATTTGACAAGGGAGTTTGTTTATATGTTTCTGAAAGATTCTGAGGAAGATTATTGTTGGAAAGACAGAACTTACTATAAAACTGTTAGTGAATGAGTTGAGAATTTAAAGTGGAACACATCTCCAGCACAAAACATGTGAGAAATAACACGGCAGGCTTATGTCTAGTCATTTAGGAGATAAAAGAGCAATGTCTTCCTATCTTGTGATTTTATTACACTATATAATAGGAGACTAGTTCACTGGTGAGAAGGAGAAAGAAAATGGGGTTTCCAACTTCTCCAGAAACTGAAACTGCATTCAAAAACGATTGTTCAGAAACCAATAGAAAGATGCAGTATTTTGAGTCAGTGACCATTCATAGTCAATGATGAAACCCATTTGTGTAAACACTTCAAACTCCTGTGTAGTTGGCAATGATATGTGATGTTTTTGAATTTTTTGTTTTGATTTGTTTTGTATTGAGTAGATGCAAATTCTAACTGCAGAAGAATATTGTGTGTTTTAAAAGGCTGCCTCAAGTGATAAAATTAATAATATCTGGAATCTAAGGAAGAAAACAAAAAGAAGAGAGCAAGAATGTGACTAATAAAAGCCTACTAGAGGTAGAAAAGCATTCCAGGAACAGAGCACTTTAGAGCGTTTAAAGAACAAAAGGAAAGCCTGTTTCCTTGTCTCTATTACTCCATTACTCTGTTACTCAGTGTCTCTTTTATGGTAGCAGGTGTGACTCATTTATTTCCTTCATGCTGTTACCTTCAGCAGAACTAAGCCTCATTGACATACTGGCAGGTTTCTAGAGAAACAGAGTGGTAATTCCATACTTTTTCACCTGGAATGGCTGAGAAAGTAAAGCACTCTTCCAGCAAAGGAATATAAAATTTTCTCCAAAAATTCTGGAAAAAAAGGGTTTTCTATTATACTGTTTCATTATTTATTAATGTTCAGAAACATCAGTATAAATGTGGGATATATAACTTTAAAAATGCACTACTAACAAATAAAAGAAAACTAATTATGAAATTTGATTTCAAATGTATTTATGTTGTACTATTTCACACCTGTGTGAAATTCTTTCAGTATTAACATTTTTAAAGAACAGAATTGTCATTCCTACAATAACAGGGTAGGAGTGTAAAAATAATTCCCCCAAATAACCAAGACTACAATAACTGTCAAAATAAAAGTCGTTTTGAAAATTAGCTAAAGGACTGTCATTTATATGCAATTAATTCTAGAAGGAAAACAATGGCTAAATGTCCTATTATGTGTCTTTTTCAGGGGGAAACATAAGCGAAATTCTTTTCATCCTAGACAGGTACCTTCTACATATTAAAGAAAGATTCCTCCCAAGTCAAGGTGAACCAATATAAAATACTCAATAAAAATCATTTGTGAATGTACTACAATAAAATGTACAAGATTACTATGTTCACATGTGAAATAAATCTCAAAGAACCTACCAAGAATTTATGACTACTATAATGTATAAGAAATAATATATCAAAACAATTTGATAGAAAAGTAATAATGCAATATTAATTTATTGTATTAAATTTTCACTTGTTCTCTTCCATCTGAGCATTTTATGTTTTATTTTGAAAACATGCATTAGGTGAATAAGACTTATTTCACTTTGTATTTTTGTTTGAGATATAATTTCCTCCAAGAAATTTCTGTTTATTGTAAATTTGTATTAGTTATGTAAATAACTGGCCTACATAAAGCATGTGTGCTTCTTCATCTTTAAATTTCTTGTATAGTACTCATTACATTACCCAAATAGAGGATGCTCAGGAATATTGAATTTTAATGAAGCTAAGGATGTTGAAAGCTTTGAAAATGTCAAGTTGTTTTGAAGTTATATTTCTTCCTAGTGTTTTTCATTCCTGATGGTTTTATGGAGATTATTAAAGGCATAGATGCTTTGTTAGTTAAAATTAATTAATAAGAAGAGTTTCCTCATGTATTTGTAGAATCTTTCTATATCTAAACTCTGTCTCTGTAATTTTAGTTTTATTGCTAGTGATATGCAAATACCAATATACATGTTACATAACTGTAACAAAATTTCAGTTATACACTTCAATATTCCTCTGTTTAAGTTGTAGTAAGAAGCAAGATACTGCATGTATGTTGGTCAAATTCCCATCATACAGACAAAAAATATCTCAGGAAAATTCTGAGGGACTAAGAGCTAGTCATATATTTTGAGATTTAATTTCCTCCAAGAAGTTTCTGTTTATTGTAAATTTGTGTTAGTTATGTAAATAACTGGCCTACATAAAGCATGTGTGTTCCTTCATCTTTAAATTTCTTGTATAGTACTCATTACATTACCCAATTAGAAGATGCTCAGGAATATTGAATTTTAATGAAGCTAAGCATGTTGAAAGCTTTGAAAATGTCAAGTTGTCAAATCTCACAGGCAGATAGCAATGATGACTTACTTCCATCATATTTGTGATCTGAAACAAGGGCTTGAGGGCTCCCCGTCTAGGCATCAGGTTCTCATTATGGCCAACTAGTCCAAACAAATTCAGATAAAACCAAGCCAGATGTAGTTGCCTTGTTATTTGAGGCACTATACATCTAATCCATCTATTGTTTAAGCTGTGCAATTCAAAATTTGGGAAGGAGAAGCCAATAAAATCATTAAAAACTGAAGCTTTCTCCAGGGGACTTGGATTTCTGGATGCCAAATGACCTCTCTACTTCTGGAGAGCTTTTATCTATAGGTAGTGTGGCCACATGTATTCTACCATACTTGTTATAAGTCCTACTAAGTCAAGCATTTGTACCCAGATGTCCTTTATTGCAAATTCATCCATCGGATTCTGGTTAGCCTATCTAAACAAGGCATACTCACCCTCTCCCAGTAGGAATCGCTCTCCAATAGTCTCTGTCTAGGTTTGGTCCTCTAGTAATGTATATTGTTTCATTCTGTGTCCTTGTCTTATTGAGTTGGTGTGGGTCCTCTGCTCTATGATACAACTACCACAATTTCACATGTGCAAGCTTCCAGTGGCCTGAGAGCCTCTACTTTCCTAAATCATTTCCTTCTGTGTTCTGTGAACTCCAAAGAGTCATTCATCTCTGCTCTTTTCTTTAACTGGCTGAGAAAAGGAAGCCAACCTGTTGGACATAATGCAAGGTGGGCCACCTGCTAGGAGGAATAGAGAAATGGCTCCTGTGGGTGTGGCGCTCTGCTCTGGCTAGTCCTGAGACCAGGACCTGGAAAGAACCTGCATACCTGAGGAGAAACCTACTATTGGCTGTATTTGAGACCCCACCTCATAAGGTCATTGGCTATCCAGGCCTATAAGAGCTTGTGCACCTATTCAACAAACGAGTTGGCAGTGCCAGGCGCTTGGCCTGCTTCCCATCCATCTCCCAGAGTCTGAGGCTTGACCTTGCGTCTACTTGTCCCCAACCCCTCGGGCTGGCCCCGAGTGCTGTGACCCCCGATACCAACCATTATCCCTAAACAGTGACCATCCTCCATCCTTAGATCCTGTAACAAGCAACACAACTTGACTGAGAAGAACAATATTTCGGTTTTTATCTTGAATTCCTGAACATTTCAACCAGCTGCTTGAACATCTTAGAGTGAAGCAGAAAATTTTGGAACCATGAAAGCACAAGACGGAACAACAGTGTTCTTCATGAAAAAGGAAAAGGAAGGAATGAAGAAAATAGAGAAATACAGAGATAGCAGAGTAGCTACACTTCATTGTTGTAAGAATGTACTGTTAGAAACTTTTATGTTCAGGAAGCAATACATTCAGCAGTTCTTTTCCTTTCAAAGATTCCTACTACATTCCACTGGGATATGGTCTGTGACTCCCTAGATAATAGATTCCAAGTGCTAGGACCTCTTACCTGGTGATGTCTATTTATAACAAAGAAAGTATTGGTCAACAAATTCTGCTCCTCAGCTCCTTTCCTGCCTTCTGCCAAAGAATCATACAGCATGTAAAAAAAAAACTTGTGAAACTACCTTCATCCTCAGAAAGGTGTAAGAAGACTCCCACTCTGCCATGGGTGCCTTCATTTCCTCTCTCTGGATCCCCTGTCAGGTTGCCTGTCTCTGGTGCTGGGTTCTGAACTCTCCTCACAGCACATGGCATGCTGTTGTTTATCTCACTCTCTGTTCATGACATTAAATAAATTATATGACCTTAAAGTGTAATCTATAATCTATATTTCAGTGTCCTCTAAGGACCTTCAGCTCTTGTCCTTGTATTATTAAGGTATAATTTGCTAAAGATTTTTTTTCTTCTCAATGGCCTATTATACTATAAATCCATCAAAAAATGCATCCATTGATGAGGGTAAATTACCCATGCTCCCATAATTTCTGCAAAATGCCACATCTGAACAATGATCCACTGCTGATGAAGACTTTATCACATGACATTTTGGGAAGAACTTTGGACAAAGTTATATCATTCCCCCTTTATTTTCAAAGACTCACGTCCATCTCATAATTGAAAACTTTTTCCAAGAATTTTCAAGTTCCCTGTGATGAGAAAAGAACTAGAAATTACTTGGGCATTTTAGGACAAAAGGACACCAAAAGAAAAATAAGAGTTTTTTTTGTTTTGTTTTGTTTTTTTTCTTGACTAAGAGATGAATGAAAATTCCTTCGTATCTGTCACTATACTGGTCCTTACCTGAGCCTAGAGATGTTAGAACAAACTAATCCATAGATGTCCCCAAGTTCCAGCATAGCTAGAGGCTCAGGATGCTGGAAAGAGGTCTGTTTTTATTTTGTTTTGTTCTTTTTCCTTGTCTCTTTTCCCTAAAGGAGTATCCTGTTCCTGGAGATCATGATGGGGACATGACTAGAACCAAGATCGATCTGGACACCTGGGATGAGAACTGTAATGACCATCTTATCTGCCCCTCTTTTTCCTCCCTCCAGTAAACCCTTATTAGCACCTAAGAAATAAGGCTTAATGGAATTCCATTCCCTTAGCATCTCTCTGCTTCACAGGAGCTCTGTCTTCTCTCTCCTAAACTCCCTGTGATAAAATACTTCTTTGTAAAACTAACCACATGTGGCCCATTAATCTCATTTTCAGATTAATGAGGCAAGAATCTGTAAGCCTCTAGCTTGAGGTGGCTTTGGTGGCCATTGAGTTTTGAGGACCCTGGTCTCTCGAGCTAAGTACAACAGAGCTATTAAATGTTCTCTCACTCTCAAAGGCACCCAAATATTCTCACATTATTAGAAATTCTTGCATCTCCAAAGACCAAAGACCTCAGTCTCACATCTCTGATATTCAAGGCAAGGCAGATACCCAGTTAGGTGTCTGTAAATATAAATATAATTGTATAAATAAAACTCAAGTTATATCCATACAACATCCAATTAATGTGTTTGGAACTGAATAGCATGTTTTCATCATCTAAATAATGATTTAGAAGGGGGGTGTTTGGCCTAAGCAAAACATAATGCCTTCAAGACAAACATCAAAAGCTGCAGGTTCCATATCCAACAACCAGAACCCACAAGAGCGTAGTCTAATTTTCAAGTGGTTTGGGCAGCCCTTCCCCCTCTACTCCTTCTAGCTGTAGCCCACACTGCCATTATGTTGATCTGGCTGTGTTCACCATCTGCAGCTTTCCTTAGCAGGGACTGAATATCTCTATCATCTCTAACTTGTTGACATCTCCATGAAAACTATGACTTAACCATTTGGCCTCATGTACCAGCCACTCAGGTGCTATTTTCAAGAATATAAACCCAATCCCTCTCTGAATAGCCTCTAAAATTCCTCTTCAACCCTGGTACATGGCATCTCACATCTGCTATCAGCAGTAATGATATCTTGGTTTCTTTAGAACATTGTTACTATGGTATCAGAAAATGTGGTAAGCATAACATGAGGAAGTAACCTCTAAGTTAAGTTTATGATCATTTAGCCCTGTTATTTTGGGGCTTGAGGTGAAGTGGTAAGCCATAGTAGAAGAATTGTGGAAGAGAAAAATCAATTCACTTCTGATAATTAAGAAGGAGACTAAGAATCAAGAATCAAGCGTTAAGGTTTCTACTATTTCCTAATTGCTCATTGAGATATGAAACCATCAGTAATTTACTGAATTAAATCCCTCAAGATTTTATCGCCTCTCAAGCACGACACATCTGGACAGTGGTGCAAGGGAATTAAACCGCAATACATGAATTTTTGTGTAAAATTTTCAACCCAGAACATAATGCCTTGGAAAACATAGTTATAAGAAACCATTTCTCAATAAAAAAATTATACAAATATGTGCAAAGAGGTAGGTTAATTTGATTGGATCATTGTACAACATGCACAAGTATGAAATCAAAGTTTTTACCATAATTATGCATAATCATTATTTGTCAATTAAAAATTAATACTTAAATTGATGTTTAAAAATGACTTAATGAGGAAGAATAGTCTAGCCTAATTATCACAAACAACACTGCATCTGTGAAAGTTAGTCCAAGCAGAGACACTGTGGGGTACAAGAAAAGCAGACATACATATGAACATACACTTATATGTGGAGAGAGCATAATCATAGGTTTTCAGAAGGAAATGTTTTTCTTCATGATGTGAATTTCTAAGCAGGTTGTTTCCCGGGAGTGTTTTACTCCTTAATGATTGATGAATCTTGAACATAAAGCCCATGAGGTCAGATCCTGAGTTCTCTGGGTCACTTTAAAGATAGAAGCCTGAGCACACCTGGTCAAGCATGTTGTTCACAGCACGCTTTTCAAGAGATGACTTTTAAAGAGTGAAAAGTGACAATATATAATTATTTTCCCTGGAAGGAATTCATAATTACATGTTTTATTGAGAGAAACGATATCGCGCCCAAATACATTGCAAAATTTTTGTAACTGTGATTAGTATTATTTAAGCTAATCTCCAAATAGTCAATTGATTTAATTTCTGTATACTAATTAAATGAGACAAATCATTTTACTTCTCAAACAGAAAACTTCATAGTTAGTTTTATTCTGATAAAGGATTATGAAATAAGGTAATAAGATCCTCTAATGTACTGAGATAAATTGAGAAAATATTGAAATTTTTTGAGTTACAGGGTCCTTTATATGCCACTAAATGCTTTCTTTTTAAATGTAGTGAATCTAAGAGAGAAAAAAAGTCATGATCTTTTCCAAATCATTTTAGAATTTATCAATGATTAGTTAGAATTATCAAATTGTTTCATTTTTTAAATGTAGCAGAGAATTATTACAGATGAAACAGGTATATGTTCAGAGTTATTAATTTTCTTCTTTGCTAAAATCATGGTTATATTCCTTAAAAGTCTTCACACAATATGTCCAAATATTTTGATGTTTCCTGAAAAACATGGGTAAATATGAGATTTCTTCAAGATTAGCAATTAATTCTATTTTAAAATAACTTATTATTCATGAAAATCATAACTTTTCATCTTGAATTTATTATTATTAAGAATTTTATGTATCCATAAAAATACATTGTTTTATTTCTTTGGTCATGATATTCCATTCCATTATTGGGAGTTTTAGTACTGTCATGAATTTGTGACAGTATTATAAAGTGAAAATATCAATTTTTCCTAATACTTAAACAACAAGATTTCTTTCCTATTTTATTTTTCATTTTGAAGTTAATATTTTAAGATTATTTGGAAATTAACATTTTAAAAAATATCATACGTGTATAAATATCTTTGAGCCATAATCATCTTTCATTCTGCCTTTCAGGACTTTATGCTCCCTCAGCATACCTCCCATCTCCCTCACTGCTAATAAAGATTTTTTAGCTCAATAGGTATTAGGATTCATTGGAGCATTTAAAGTAAAAATATTTGTTACAGTTTTTTTCTTTCATGTGTGTTTTGCTTGTGTGCTTGTGTGTGCACTACATACATGCTATGTCCTCAGAAGTCAAAAGAAAGCATCGGATGATTTGCAACTCCATTCTAGATAGTTGTCAATTGCAATGTGGGAGCTGGGGACAGAACCAGAGTCCTCCACAAGAGCAGCTAGTGTAGTTAATTACTGAGTCATCCCTAAAACACCATCATTCTAGCACTTTTAAACCAAACTAGTTTTTGTAGTTTCTCTCTCCATTTTGTTTTCCATTCCACTTCCCCTTCTTTTGCCTTCAATGCCCAGTAGCATCCTTTCCACTTTCAGGTCAAGTGTAAACTTTTTCCCTGTCATGACCCAACGTTATCAACACCTCTTGTTCCCATCTCATGGTCTCATCTCTAGATACATGGGCTATACCCAATCTAATAGTCCTTGATTTACATATATACCTTGTTTTTGAAGTTCTGTAACTGAATCACCTCATTTAAGATTTCAATTATTTTACAGATTTATTTTTATTTATGTGTATATGTGAGCAACTGAATTAATCTGTCAATTATGTGTATGCGTGTGCCTGTGAAGCCAGAAGGGAGTATCAAATTAATTGGACCTGGGATTACAGAGAGTTGTGAAAGAAAGACCTATGTGTACACTGGAAACTAAACCAGGTTGTCTGTGAGATCAGTAAGCACTCTGAAAACCTGTTAGGATCTTTAATGCCTTTGGTTAGGTTTATTCCTAAATATTTTTAAGGTTTCTGTGGCTGGGAACATTTCTGTAAATGCTTTTTTTTTCATTGCTTATAATTAGTATATAGAAAGGTTACTGATTTTTGTAAGTTGATTTTGTAACCTGCCACTTTACTGAAAGTATTAATCATTACTAACAGTTTTCTGGTGGAATTTTTGGGATCTCTTATGCATAATATATCATCTGGCAAATAGTAATAATCTGACATTTTTCAATTAGTAATCATTTAATTTTCTACACTTGTCTTATTGCCTTTGCAAGAATTTAAAGTGTTATATTGAAAAGGAGTTGATAGAGGACAGGCCTGTCTGAGTCTTGATTTTAATGAGAATGCTTCCAGTTTTTTCTGCATTTAGAATGATCTCTACAATAAAAATTTCAAATCTTTAGAAAATAATATAGTGGAAGACACTAGAAGATGGAAAGACCTAACATGCTAATGGACTAGTAGAATCTATATTGGGAATATGAGCATCTTCACAAAGCACATCTATAGATTCAATGCAATGCCTATCAGAATACTGCTACATTCTTCACAGATCTTCAAAATATTGTCCCAAAATTCATATGGAATCACAAAAGACCCTCGATTGCCAAAGTAATCTTGGGAAAAATAACAATGATGGGGAGTTCACCATACCTGGTCTCAGTTTTATTACAGGATTATAGTCATAAAAGCAGCCCAGTTTTCACATAGATCAGTAGAACACAATAGAAGACCCAAACTCGAGTACATGCGATTTCAATCACCTGATATTTGACAAAGTTGCCAAGAGCATTAAGGACAACAATCAACAAATGGACCTCATTAAGCTACAAACCTTCTCTACAGCAAAAGAAACAACTAAAGAAGTAAAAAGAAAACACACTTGAGTGGAAGAAAATCTTTACCAACTACACATCCAATAGAGGATTATTATCCAGAATAGACAAAGAACTCAAAAAGCAAAGAAACAGGAAAATGAAAGATGGGCTATAGACCTAAATAGAAAGTTCTCAGATGAAGACATCCCTTAAAAGTGCTCAACATCATAAGTAATTAAGGAAATGCAAATGAAAAACCAACTTAAGGTTATACCTTACCTGAGTCAGACTGGCTAACAGCAATAGAAAGGAAAGACATTAAAAGCTGGTGAGCATGTGGAGAAAGGGGAACACTCATTCACTGCTGGTGGGAACACAAACTCTGAAACCAATATGGAAAGCAGTGTGAAGAACTGTCAGAAAACTGAAATTGAATCTTCCATATGATCCAGTTATACCAGACCTCATCATATAACCAAGGATTCATCTGACTGTGAAGATGCCTGTAGATTCATGCTTGTTGCTGCTTTCTTCACAACACTTAAGGAGACAAAGTAAATGTCCCTCAGCTGACAAACAGGTAATGGAAATGTGGTACACTTACACAATGGGGTTCTACTCAGCAGTAGGAAAAGATGAAATTATGAAATTTGCATTTAAATTGGTGGAACTAGAGAGTGTTATACTAAGTAACACAAAAGCAGAAAAGCAAGTGACTATGTTCTCCCTCATTGGCAGATTGTAGCACCAATCCCTAATATGGAAATATATATCCTGATGTAACACCAGGAGCCAGAAAAATGGAAAGGATACAAGTAATTAAAGGAAAAGAAAGAAACTCGAAGAAGCAGGATAGTAGGGAGTGGATGTTACCAGGTGGGAAGTCGGGGAAGTAGAAGTGTGCGGCTGGGATGGGAGGAAGGGTCCATGGTGGGGTAGGAAGGGATCTCGGGAAAGGGGCGGAGTGGAGATAATGGGGGACTTGGGACCAAGAAGGAAGGAGAGTGGTCACATGGGAGGAAGGGAACAGATGAATAGATCTTGGGGAGATAGAGAAGCCAGAGGCAGCTGTGTTGGCCCTGAAAACCCCTGAGAAATGTACATACAGTGCCTGAATATTAGTTCACATGTGTACCTGAAGACTGTATGGCAAGAAACACAGTGCCAGATAGGAGAGAACTCTCTTTGAATGGCTGGTGAGCAGGGTCCAAGAACCTTCCACCATAACACAGACGATTGTCAGAACTCTTGATTGCCCCCCCAGAACTAGGCTATAAGACCCTACTGCTGAAGACAGTATGTAATTCTGATACAGGACTTGTAGCAATGAAGTAGGAACTGAACTGGAATCATTCTACTTGAAGTTTAGCTCTCACAAGGCTAGATGATAATATGAAAGCTGCTAAGTGAGAAAATCAATCAGTGGTCCAACCCAGCCCCAAAGACTAATAGCCATAATGACTGGCACAACAAACTACCTCTATTGAAGCCCTCTCAGTGGGAGCAAACTCATGGGTGGCAGTGCAGATCGTGGCTGGAGAGGTCCACGGACCCTAGATAAAACCCTTCATCTGTCACATCTCTAGGGAAAGGAAATGTCTAACCAAATACTAAACATGGCTCCTTACACTTACAGACAATAACACTATACGTTTGAAAAGAAGTTCCTTTTTCAACAGAAGGAAGCTATTGCAGAATCCCATAATTTGTCAGATACAGAGACTATATGTGTCCGATAGATGCCGAGTCCTAGGTATCACATCTACAGTTGAACCTCTGCACCTGTCTCATAGAACATAGTAGAATAAGGGGTAGAGAGAAAACTAGTGCATCCTCCCTCAGCTCTCACTAGCGAAGCTTCCTTATCCAACAGAGTGTGATTCACACACAAGGCCACGACTGGCCAACTTTTAAAGAATAAGATACTGCAGAGCACATGTCCCTGGATAGGACTTCATGTCAGCCCTCACCCTCTAAAGGCTCAAAACCGTTGAGGAAGAGAGAGTGAAAAGATAGTAAGAGCCAGGGATGGTTCATGAACATAGAGAAGCGAAGTCTTTCAGGCCACTGGAAGCTTATACATAGGAACTTGTGGCAATAGTGGCATTGAGCACAGGGCCCATACCAACTCAATTAGATAAGGGCCAGAGTGGAGTGAGAGAAATGGGTAGCAAGCTGGCCTTAGACTGAGAATTACAGGGCGTTGATTGCCACTGGATAAAGGACAGTGTGCTTTACCTATGATCTACGGAAAGGGTTACTAGTCTCCAGTGGATGAATTTGCACTGCGGACATCTGGTTACAAACATTTGACTGGCTAGTTCTTAACATGTGTGATGGAATGTGTGAGATCTTCTGGGTGGCTAGGGAGGCATGAATGGAGGAAGTGGCCTAAATTTGATTAAGAACTGTCATATGTAATGTACAAAAGCTCAATAAAAAATGCAGCAAGACAAAAACCGTTGAGACATCTCTTCTGTGACCACCTAATGTCCAAGAATTTTGGGCTACATAGGTCACAGGCCCTAGGGGAGATCCTACTACTGTCATTCTCTTATCTAGATGTACTATTAATCTGACTCATAATAATTATTGTTATACCTGTAGGTTAGTGTATCTTTCAACTATCATGAGAGATATCATCAAAGTTCAGATAGTGATAAATAAATGATCAAAATGCTGAAAATATGAGACTGTGGAGTGTTCATCCTTAATGGGACACCTACATCATATCCTCTCTTCCCAAGACTCTTGGATCACAGTGGAAGAGAAGGGCAGAAAAATAGTAAGAGCAGAAGGAAGTAGGTGAATACAAGGAAATAGTGTTGTCTGGGTACCACAGAGTAGTTGCACATATGAACCTATAGTACTTACGACATCTTGCACAAGAACTGTGGAAATCCAAGCTGGACAGGATCCCAGCATGGATGGAGCAGTGGGCAAGAAGCCGTTTCCCAGGCTACGGATCGAATGGCTTATTGATATGAGAGGAAGAATTAGTATTCTGTTTTTTTTAAACATAATTTTCCCCTTAATAACTTGCCTGGTATCCTCTTCTACTCTGAGAAACAGTCATCAGAGGAGGATGCTGAGTCAGTTCCAGCTCCCTTGTTCCAAATCCTGTGTCTGAAGTACATAGCCTGTTTTCAGCAATATGATCTTACCTTCAAGTTCTTGGAAGTTATCCAGGGCTGTTGTAGTAGGCTGTTATTTTGAAAATCTCTTGGACTACTCTGACCAACAACTCAAAGAGAGGTTCCTTGTATCTAGCATTATTTGTTTTGTTATATAATCTTCAGTTTTAAGCATACAGTCCTATACTTATTAAAAATGTGTTTTTCAGTGGGACTTCAAATTCATACATTTCCCTCAGGTTTTATATATGATCCCAGTATTATTTATCTTTCCTTTCACTCCAACTGTATAACCTATGTTTCCCCTTGCTCAGTTAAAGTATCCTGCTTTTCCTTTTTGCCCCTTTAATAACACCTGTTTCTATCTATCCCCCTTCTCCAGTTTCTTCTTCCCATTTATTCTCATGATTCCTTTTGATTTACCTGGAAATCGCAGTTACCTCAGGTTATATAATCTCATCTAGAGATTTGGAGTTAAGAACCACAAATGAGAGAGAATATAGTTTTCTTATTTTTCTGAGTCTGTTACTTTACTTAGTATAACAGTTTCTCGTTTCATTCCATCCATTTACCTGCAAATTTCCTAATTTATTTTTCTTTACTGCAGAGTGGAACTCCATTGTGTAAATGTATCACATTTTAATTATCCATTCAGCAGTTGAGAATCATTTAGGTTGTTTCCATTTCTTAGTTAATGTGAAAATAGCAGCAACACATGTGGCTGTGCAAGTATCTCTGGAGTATAATGTACCTGTTGATATATAACAAGGAATGGGATGACCAGATCATATGGTAGATTTATTTTTAGTGTTTTAAGAACTCTCCACAATGATTCCCACAATAGTTGCACCAGTTTGCAATATGACCAAAAGTGGAACTTCACCTTTCCCAGCATCCAGACTAGTGTTTGGTGTCATTTGTTTTCTTGATCTTAGTCATTCTACCTGGGGTTAGATGAAATCTAAAGTAGTTTTGATTTACAGTTCCCTAGTTATTAAGGTTGTTGAACACTTTTTAAGATGATTCTTAACCATTGTTATTTTTTCTTTGGAGAGCTCTCTCATATTTCTAATCTAATTTTTAATTGAGTCACTTGTTTTCTTGCTTGTTTTTTGAGTTCTTGATGTATATAAATTCAAATTAAGTTTTCTCAGTCTCACCATTTGGCTGAAAATCTAGGTGACTGTTAGATTCATGAAGATATCTTTGTATTGCAGCATATTTAAATATCATTCAAATCCTCCAAATAGCAAATACTAGAACCATAATCTCTACTTTATTAGAGTCCCCAAATCCTAATGTCTCCTTCACCCAACTCATTGTTAACTACTATAAAAATATAGGAAAATTACAGCTATGTTTTCTAAAGTTTGAATCAACTAATGGCTGTTGATAACAAGTATTTTGCAAGAGATTATATGATCAAATACACTTTATGCTTTAATTATTGAAAATGAATATATTTTGATAAGGAATTGGTGAATTTTGATTAAGAAAGTAAACTGCTACAACTAAGGAGTGATGCGATGCGAACACTGCATTCCCTCTAGGAGTGATCCATGACACAAGCATCTGAGAAATCTTTGGCTAGTGTTTCCTTAAGATTTGAATAGGACATATTTGAAGAGAATTTTTTTAATCTCAAAATTCATTTAGTTTATATTTAAAATTTTGTTTGACTTTTTTGCCTGCATGAATATAAGTTCACCACATGTGTGGAATGACTACAGACATCAGGAGAACATCCAGTTGCTGATCTGGATATATGAACTTGTATTAGGCACCATGTGTGTGCTGGGAACTGAACCCATGTCCTCTGCAAGAGTAGCAGGTGTTCTTAACTGTCAAGCCTCTTTAAAGTCCCCTAAATTCATTCCTTTAAAAATATAATGACTCTTCGTTTACAAATTCTTGCTACTGACCCCTGCGTTGTACTCAGTAAACTACTTTTGTTCTTTGTTCTAAAAAAAGTTACATAAAAATCGCTATCATTTTCTAATATTGAGAATATCACAGTACAACTCTAATACTTATGTTCCCATACAAAATTGTTTATAGCATACACATGTGTGTGTGCACAGATGTATGTGGCATTTTCTTCTATTTTATATACACAAATACATGTACATCATACATAGGAATTCATGAAATGTGCATGTGTGTGAATTTACTTAAGAGAAAGATGGCTGTAGTATGTAGAGAAGAAGGGCCATGGGGAGACATCTCACTCCTATGCTCTATCATATGTATATAATAAACATGAATATCTTGGAAACAGGATAAAAGCATACAAATGAGAATCAAATATTCTCTGCTACAACTCCAGTTTCTACGCCTCCTTTCCCAAAGCAATTCCTTATGAATCACTTGCATTTCTGCACATACTGAACTTTAACATTACCTTTTAAAGAACGTTCATATAGGAAAGAGAGTAAATACATAGACAACATCGTTTCTCAAAGAGAGCTGTAGTGAAAGATTAAGACATTTTTTTTTTCTTAATGAAAAATCTAGCATGATAACGTCCCATAATATTTGGGCTTTGTTAGTACAGTTTCTGAAAAAGAGAGTAAGTGCATTCAGGCATGCATCTTTGCCCAGATACATAACTCTCACTGGATATGTGGGAAAATTCTCTTGTTACTGACACAGGAGTCTAACATCTTTTAACCGTATCATAAATCTGCTTTATACTAGCTTATTAGCTGGGGAGTTAAAATTTCCCTGCGTTTTCAGGTCTTGTCATTTCCTAGTTCTGTGGTACTGAACACTGTGTTAAGTTTCTAGGATGGCAAAGTATCATAAACGAAGTCGGTAAAAAGGTTATTCTCTCATAGTTCTGATGGCTCAAATTATGAAATCAAAGTACCTAAAAGGAAATACATCTTCTAAGATTCTGAGTTGAGTCCTTGACTCTATCTACTTACTGGGGGTAGTCATCACTCAGTGTGTTATCACTGTACCACTCCAATCCCTGCAATACTTTTCATGTGACTGTATGCCTATGTCCAGAGTCTCAGCTTATAAAAGTGTCTGGCAAATTGTAGTCCTTAGATTTCCAATAATCTATTTTCAAATTATTGGAAAATCAGCAAGTATAGGATCCCCAATAAATCTGAAGTATAAAATTCAGTTTATTTCAATTTATTACAAACACACAAGCTGTCAGTAACTCAGATTTTTCATTTTAAAGTGTGAACAATCACTGAAGGTTATATTCACAAATATGCAGATGTATTAGCTGTTATAATATGACTTACTATCACATGCATATACAAACATAAAACTGTAATTAAAAGTATTTCATTCTGCCGATCTGGGAGAACAGGGGAGGTAAAAACAATAGATTTAGTTAACTATTAAGCACATAACATTTAAATTGACAGTGCATTCATTATATGTACAATTATAGTGAACATTTGTATTTGCACTTAGCTGTACTAAAAATGCATGTGCAGAAGCACCAGTGGCAGACCACGCCTGTAATTTCAGTACTTAGGAGACAAATCCCTGTGAAAATAGAGCCAACATAGTCTATATAGGGAGTTCCAGGCCAACTGTGGCTATAAGGAGATCCTGTCTCAAGAAACAAACAAATACAACAAAAAAACTCCAGAAAACTATATGTACCAAATGAAACCCACGTTTTAACCACTAAATAACTTGGGGTTTTAAATTGTAATGTATTTCTCCCGTGAATCACATTCTGAGAATTTTAAAAAATATCAAGTTGCATGTTTCCTGGTCCTCTACCTCTTGCTATCTTTCTGACCTCAATTTCTGCTGTCCCCTGAGGCTTACAACTGTATGGATTATTTGAAGATATTTTAATTATGTCAAGGAACCACATAGTCCCTGACTTTCTGCATTTTGACCAATTGTGGAACTTTGTAGTCGTCTCCAGCTGTTCCAAAAGGAAGTTTCTTGATGAGTAATGAAAGCTAAATTTACCCTTGACTAGAAGAATATGTGTTTAGAATATAATAAAAAGTTAACTATGGTTTTAGAATGTGGCAACAATAGAATCTCTTTGGAGTCCATGACCGCTCCAGCTATGAATATTTGTCTGTGTTTACAGTGCCTGTTCCCGCCTGTTTAGCAGTCATTAATTCCAATTATACAGCTGTTGATCCCTCCGAAACAAAATTAGCACCATTGTACCAATAGACATACTTTGCTGATCTGGTCATTGTTATGATTCATGGGTTTGACAGCTAGCTAGGATTATTGACATAGCAGGGAAGCCCTACTTGGAAAGCTTAATAATATGGTTGCTTAAAGAAGATCTGTATAATGACAACACTATCTGACAAGTCAATAAGGATGGGGGAAATTTAATAAGCATTCACCTCTAGATGAAGAGCTGCAGACAATAAATAGCTGCTGAGGGAGGGAGAAAATGTTTACTTCAGGATGAACTCCCTGATAGATCAGCTATCCAATTTGAAGAGGTCAGAAATAAACACATGTACATGCCAGCACTGCTAAATGCTACCAGTACATCATATATACATGTATACATATCTATGTTATGTCTTTATCTCTTGTTTGTATGATTGTATGTGTGTGGCAGTAACAATCAAGGAAGCCAGTAGTTGAAAGTGACTGGGCTGCTGACATAGGAGAAGTTGGAGGTGAAGAGGACAGAATGGAAGTGGTATAAATACAGGGCTAACATATGAAATTGTCAAAAACTGAAAAAAATGTATTCATGTAGTGAAAAAACAAGTATATTACCACCTTTTAAAATCCAGAAATTTTATAGAAAAACTATGTAATACATATATGCAACCTGACTTAAACAATGCCGGAAATATCACAGAGAAATAAAGCTGAAATAGAAATAGTAAGCTTTGTATTTAAACTTTGCTGCTAACATTGGGCTGCTTACCCAAGCCTCATACATTCCATGCATTTTAATATGTGACCTGCCTGATAGTCTAGTCAGAAGAACTTCTCTTTTCATATAGAGATTCCTTCCTCTGAAAATATATATGTTGCTTTTATACTAAATACATCATTATTCTAAATGCTACCATGTCTCAAGCATTCCATTTTGATGTTAGATGATATCAATGAAATCATTATCTCTTATAGCAAGAATGATGATGATTTGTGTTTTCTTTCGCATTCCCAGAAAGACTAATTTTATAGATCAAGGTAGAAGTATAGTACAAGTAGCCATTTTACAAGATTCAAGTAAGTTAAATGAAAACAAATTCAAAATACTTCCTGACTAAATATTGTTGTCTTAAAAGAAATTGTGTGAAGAAACTGTTCATCTGATATAGATAATATTTTTCATCAATATTTGGACAACATCGACATTTGGATTAAATTTATTCAGATGTCTTTCTGTAGAACCACCAGAAAAATTATTGTAAGAAATGAATTTAGATAATATAAACCAGGCCTACACTGAGAAATAAATCAATATTCAATTTCCTAAACAGTATTTATGAGTAATTCAAGTGTCATAGAATATATAATGAAAATTCTAAGCGAAACATTGTTTTTATGTATCACAGAAGTGTTCTCTGACAGAAGTAGTGTTGTGAGTTCAAGGAAAAGTCCTTCAGGAAACTGTCACTGCTCTCTTTCAGAATACACGCGGTTATTTTTTTTTTGGCACCAGATCCCAAACCAAAGGCACTCCACACTTACACTAAGCATGATCCTTACTAAATGTAAATACACTAGTACATAATGTACGAATAATGCGTTTGATTTTAACAAACTCTGGAATCTAAAAATCCAGTTTTCAAGGTCTCACTCACGCTAGGCAAGCACTCTAAAACAGGTCTAGGCACACCCATACTTTTACTTTGTTTCTTAGTGTAAAAATATTTTGTGAGTTTTTTGGATAATTTCACAAAATGCATTTTCGTTATATTTAATCCCTCTCAAGGCTTCCTCTCAGATTTGCCCCACTTCCCTTCTGCCTAACTTCATGTCGCCCCCGTCCCCCTTTTTTCTTTTTCCGTTAACCCGTTGTGTCCAATTTGTACGCCCTAAATACTTGGGTGTGAGTCCATCCCCTAGAGCATGGCCAATTTATATGCAGTCAGCCTTAGAGAAAACTGATAGTCCTTCTTCCTTTAGCTGCCATTTGAAATAGTTCCTCAGGTAAGGGCGGGACTTCCTGTCCAATTCGGGAACCTGAAGATAAGAAGCTCAGACTTACATTCATTATTTAGTGCTCACATATCTTAATCTATGATTAATCTTTAAATCCTTTAATATGAACAATAATCTTCCTGGAACCCTATTACTATTTGTGAGACAGTAATATTTTTGCATTACTTTCGGTTTGATATATTTTGTTTATTTTATACATATGACTGCTTTGCTTGCATATATGTAAGTGTACCACATGCCCACAAAGCCCACAGAGGGCAGAAGAGTGCATTTGAACCCCTGGACCTGGAATTGTGAATGGTTGTCAGTTGTCATGTGAATGCCAGGATTCCGAGCAGGTGTCCTCTGAAACTGCCAGTGCTCTTAACTACTAAACCATTTCTACAGCCCTTGGTTTTCTAGGTACAGGTAAAATTAATTACAGATTTATTACAACACTTTTGGTATTCTATTAATGGTTCACCTATGACTTTTAATGATTTAACCAGTTTTAATATTTAACATGTTGATACTGAAAATTATATCTTTATAAATACCTTTCAAAATTTAGTGTTATAAAATTAATTTTGATATATTACCACCATTATATCTAGAATGTGAACTGAAATTTCAATTTTTTTCCTTTTAAAGGTTTATTTATTATTTTATTTATATATATATATATGCATGTGGACTTGCATGAGTTTTATTTGTATCCTGTGCACACAGTTGCCTGCACTGGCCAGAGGCATGTGATGTCCTGGAACTGGACTTATAGCAGTTGTGAGCAGATGTCAGTTTTAGGAAATAAAATCAGGTCTTCTGCAATAGCAATATGGTGTCTTAATTATTGAGACACCTCTTCAGTCCTAAACATTCCAGTTATTTCTATTAGTATTTGAAAAGTTAAAACAGCTTTGCATTATAACCTTCTTTTACAAGAACAGTATATCAATAAAGTAACATTTGAACCTATGAAAGTCTACTTAATGTTTCTCAAAGGAGGAGAATAGTACATTTCCTTGGTACAGTATGTTGAACTAAATGGAAATGAAGAAGTATCATCGAGTAGCAATGAGTGCAATCAAACTAATGATCACTGGATGGTTCAAGCATAATTACAATCTCTGATTCAGAGCAGTAGAGGTGCAGAGTGCTATGAAAACATGAATTCTTATCACATTTCAAGTTAATTTGCATCAGATGCATACCAGAAATGCTCCAGATTTACAGCTGAAGAAATTGATTTTGTATTTATCATACACATGTTTAACAATAGATCTAATTTTCACCTTTGCTTGGAGTACTCAAAAGCAATATTGAATCTCTGAACAAATTCCATTAATCAGTGCCACTTTACAAAATATGTGAGATTTGTGTGGGATGATTCCAACTCTATTTCCTTTCAATTACCAGTTTGGTAAGTGTGAAAACTGATGGGCCTTAGAAATGATTGGGATTAGAGTAACTTAATCAAGTGAAGCCTCCAATATTGACTGCTCATTTGGAAGTCATTTCTATTTTGGAGGAAGTAAATATCATCCACAACACATAGAATATATGTGTCTTAAAAGGCTGACACTCTTCCTTTTCCATTTCCTCCACATTTTCAGAAGACTTAATTTATTAATCAATACTAAATTATAGAGTATATTGCATAAAGTTCATTATAATATCTATCACATCGTTTAAAATATAAATATATGTTACATAACAAAACTTCTTTTTTAAATTATTGGGTTCAGATCTACAAGATGAGTGTAATTTACGGTAATAAATATTTTATGAAGAACTAAATTGTGTTCAGAGAGTTCTAATACAAAGAAATGATGGATAATTTAAAAAGATAAATAGTAATATTGATAGAATCACTACATATTGTATAAAGACATCAAATGGTGATGCTCTATCTCACTGAAAATGTAAGTTTTTGTTTCCTTACAGTTGTGCACCTCCTTCCCTGGCTCGTGCAATCTTCTACTCCACTCTTCTGTGATGGTCTTTAAGTGTGGGGTGGGTAAAGTTAAGTATAGAAGTCCTGCCCACATGCTACAGCTTCTTTTTCTGTACATTTTTGCCAGTTGTGGTCTTCCTGGGACCTTGCTCTTAGGAACTTGGTGACAGAATACACGAGGCCCAAGCAAACTTAATCAGACAAAGAGAACTGGGGAAGTGGACAGCAGGCCAAATTTTGGCGAGGAACTATTGGCAGCTTATAACTGCTGGGTGAGGGAGAATTGATTTTCCTTAAAAGAGTGACACTCGACAGGCTTTACAGGCTCTAGTGTATGAACCCAAACCAGGGAACATCTGGCAACAAAAACTTGAACTGACTTGATAGGCCTTAACACGTAAGACTGATTGCATTAAGTACTGTGAGTGGGGTGTGGAATGGATGCAAACAGGGGAGTGGGACTAAATATGATGAAAATCATTGTATGAAATTGATGAAAATTCAACAAAAATATTTTTAAAATGTGTATTTTGTGTAGAATTTTAACATTTATTGTGTGTGAGACTGTGGTGTGTGTGTGTGTGTCTGTGTGTGTGTGTGTGTGTGTGTGTGTGAATGTGGAAGTCAGAGGACAGTTTTCAGAAGTAGCTTCTCTCCTTTCACGATGCAGATACCAGGGACCAATCTCTAATACTTTTGCCTGATGGCAAGGGCCTTTACCCAATTGTTATATAGCAATGTCTTTAGAGCAAAAAGCCTTCCATCTTGGGAGAAGCTCTATCAAATAGAGAATGTTTTGAGAAGAGCTGAAATGGTCCATCATGAAGGGAAGCTTGTTAAGCTCAGGAAGTAAACAGCATAGTATCATCAAGAATTTCATAAAATTGACCAGGTTTACTAGGCTTCACCCTCCCAAAATCTCAAAGAGTTACTCCTAGATAAGCCAAGCTGCCTGGAATGAGAGACCAGCTGAGACACCTAGAAGAGGCTCAGGCCAACTGAGTTACCTCAAAAGGACATTCTGCATCCTGTTGAGCTGCCTACACTTTCTGCATTGTTCTCCAGATTTCCTGCATTTGTGAGTTGCCATCTGTGATAGGGTGTGCTTTGGTGATTCATCTATCTTTGAAGGATTTTTGTTCCTGTGCATCCCTCATCTGTATTTGTATTAATAATCTTATCAAAAGTTATTGGTTCATCAAGTTGGACTTTGTTAATATCCTTAGCTTGGTCTGCTGTTGATTTCATAAATGGGGTGAATAGACATCTGTTCATGTCTCCTCGGGAATAATAGTGTCACATAACACCAGCTAAGCATTCTCACCAGCCAAAGTTTCTTTTTCTGTGTCCTGAATACGGGATATTGGGGGAAGGGACTCTATGGTGGTACAGATGGGAGAGGTGGTATGAAGGTGAGTAAGATATTTTGTAAGAAATGCACAAAAATTAAACAGAAATACAAATTAAAAAGAACTCTTCAGACACTGAAGCCATTGAAAAATACACCAGAAGATGGAAAGAACTCCCATAATCGTGGGTTCAGAGAATTAATATTACTAAAATGTTTTTACCACCAAAGAAATCCAATGCAGTCCCCATAAGAATATAAATTAAATCCTTCAATTATAGGAAAAATATTCCCAAAACTCACATGCAAACACAAATAATCTTGAATAGCCAAAGAAATTTTTAACCAAGCTCACAATGTTGGCAGTATCACACTATCTGATTTCAATTATTCTGCAAAGCCATAGCAACAAACAGGTTGATGGTAACATGGAATTAGCTGCACACACAAATAGGATAGAACAGAGTGCCAAGTTGTGAATATTTGCATCTCTTTGATTCTAGAGTAGAAAAAAGATATATTTAACTTTAAAAACATGTAATTAAGTTTCTCTTCCCAGATAAACCTGGTTAAGCTTCTCAGCTCAAAGATGATTGCTGGCATCTGCAATGAACCTTTGTACTATATAGTATAAAATAGTTTCAGTTTCCTAGAATTAGAACTTGAATAGCTCATGTAGAGAAAGTTTTCAACATTGTTTTGCCTAATACACTCAATTAGGTATTTGCAAGTTTACCATCTTCCATTTACTGCTGTATTAAAAGACAGAAGCAAAAACTTATTTATGTTGGTACCTATGATTTGTAAACCAATCCTTCATTAACTCCAATTCCATGTGGTCTATAGAACACTTGGGAATATAATTAAAGGTTTAAAATTTGGTTCAGCATGTTTATTGATGTAGGCATAAGAAATTAATCTATGGTAGTATAATCATTTGCATGAATGGTTTTCTGTATAGAACATTCTGATTTTCTTTATTAATGTTATTTTATATGCAATATGAAAGAATTAAAAATATGTTTAAAATTAAAGTTTCAAAATATAGAGCAGGGTCTGTTCAGCTGTGGAGGACCAATGAGAAGTGATGGGAAGGCAAATAACACAGGATAAAACAAAAGATGAACATGATCAACACATGACCAAAGTCTGTTTTATGAAAGCATGCACTTGTCCCACTGAAACCGATTGATTTATTCTAATATTTATTAATGTATCCAATACAAATTGATATATAAAATTCTATATGCTTATTGTGTATGATAATTTGAACAATATACATAAGAATAGTGTTCCATATATCAAAATCATGATGAGAAAAGTAGTTTGGATATATTTATGATTATTTTTGTTTAGAGATATTGATTTTGTAGATATAGATTTTGAAAAATGCCAATATTCATGAATAATAAAATATTCTTGAACTGAATAGCATTCATATGTTTTAGAAAGAAGTTATTATTTTCAGTTTTGAGCAAGCAGCCTATGTCTCTTTTGCCATTTAATTCCCTAACCTTGTCTTCTGAATGGAGCATGATTACCAAAACAGAGAATATTCAACTCTTACATGATGCAGAGACATTACTGGTTTGCTTTTATGGCCAGAAAGTAAATAGTTTTAAAGACTATTGTAATTTCAATTTTTATTCTATAAAGGTAAGGGTTGATATATTTTTTATTGATATAAATAAGCTTTAAGCGTTAATCTTGTCTTTTAATTACCATTTTGTGGAAACTGAACAATATTGAACAATATGGCATATCATAAACTGTATAGCAAAACTTACAAATGAATATTTTACATACAAATAATACAGATACTGAAACGAACTGTTGGAAGGTGTGGTGTATTTTTAATGAAATAAATATGGAATATAATTTAAACTTTTAACTTTTTAATTCAAATTTTGTGGATTCATACAATATATTTTAATTATATTTAGCACCCCCAATAACCCACCCACAGGAACATTTTTGTCATATATGTTAAGGCCTATTAGAGTCAAGTTTGTTACAACACATGGGGAAATGGGCAGGAACCCACAACTCTCATGAGGAAGTATTGGCAGCTGATCACTGTCCGGTGTAGGAGAGCTGATCTTTGTTGCATAGCATTGTTCTCTGACAGGTTGATTATGGGTGGGTGCCTTGTTGTCAAGCTCATTTCACCAGCTTGCTGAGGCTCATCAAAGTCAAGGTTGTTGACTGTTAGACTCCACAAGAAAAAAGGGCATAGAGAGTCAATCACACCATCTAACCTCAGTTTGAATTCATCCACTGAACCCGGCACAGCCCCTCTGGCATTCTCCCTTAGAGCAGACTGAGAGGTATAAAAAAGTTGCTCCTTCCTTTCTCCCCTTGGTCCCTACAACAAACTACACTCTGGAAAACCAGTGAATTTATTGGGCTCTGTAACTAAACTTCCTCCTGGGAGATTTAAGCACTGTAGTTCTTTTCTTATCCTGTAGTAACTCACAAACAATGGCTTGATTTCAGCAAACTACAATCTGGGAAATCAGTGAGTTTATTGTGTTTGTTTACAGAGCAATGGGTGTTGGTTCTCTTACAGACGTAAGGTACACTCCCTGGAAGACCATAATGGAAAGTATTTAAGCAGCGCCCCACACCCCCACTCCAGTTCCATTCCAACCACTGGCTGTGTCAAGAAGGTAGCCATCTAGGCACTTTACTTTCTCCCTGTGCCCAGGATGGGTTGCATTTTGGTTGAGAGTCTTCTCCACTTGCTGCCACTGGCTGCCATTTTCCCCCCTTCCTGCTGTCCACCTTCCTTCTCCCTCATTGGTCAGAGGGTGGGACTTACCCCTGAATGAACCAATAACAAAAATTCAGAGAGAAATACAAGCTACATTTACTCTACACCCCTGTTGTAAGCTGGTTTTTGTCTGTTAGTTCATATGAGCAAGGTCCCAGAAACTTGTAGGAGTCAATTTCCTTATGGTCATGCTTCTCCTCCCAGGGTCTTATAATCTTTCTCCCTTCTCTATAGAATTTTAGCCTATACATTCTAAAGAATATGTTTATGTCTTCTGTAGATAGTTGGCAACATCAAGATTAATTCTTAGTTACATTATGCATTTTCATTGCAAAATTTGCATATTTCTACTCTTTGGTAATGTTTTCCAGAAAGGCTCCCCAAGTGTAAATAGAACTGAGGACATGGACAGTCCAACCTCCTGCCCAAGCAAACAGCTGATTGCGTTATTGTTTAAAGCCTACAAAATCATGTTAATGAACATTTGGAAATATAAAACAAGGTAATGAAAAGCAAGAAATAAAATACAACTCTATTTTCATGAAAAAAACATGACTTTATTTTTCAAACATTTTTTGTCACATTTTTTTTCTTTTCCACAATCAAATAAAGCACCTACTAATTTTGTTTTAGGAACATTATTTACTGTGTTCAGGTTGTAATTTTAGGAGTCATTTTGTATTTTCTTCTAAATATGTTTAGGCTTTCATTGGGGGATGGTAACAACCTCTAAATATATATTTTAAATGATTTCTACAGGTTAGAAATGGAATGTAGACTCTCACATGTTTCAGGTGATCCCTCTACCATTGAGCTACAACCCTAGTCTAGTATTTACACTTCTCACGGAGACTAATTTCCCAAACAATAATGACAAACAGTAAGGTTGCATTTGAAGTCTTAAAGGAGCTGACAAAGAACTACATTCTCAGAAAACAGGAATAGCAAGGAGCTATGCAAATGCACAGCTTGTAAGTATGGTTAAAGAGAAATCTTTGCTAAGGTGCAATTACGCTGGATATCTTTTCTTTGTCCAACTTGACATGGGTTGAGAAAGCCTCAGTTGGGGTATTGCCTCCATTGGAATGGATACTGCTCATGTGTGGGGGGCATTTTCTTACTTTTGGAAGATCTTAGAGGGTGTGGATATCCTGGGGGTGCGGCTTAGAGGGTTCTTAAGCCTGGCTATGTCTTCAGTTGCTTTGCTTCCTGTGCCTGGTTGAAAATGTGAGCCTTTGCTTTCTGCTACTGGTCTGGTACCTCCTGCCACCAAGCCTGGCTGCTATAACAGACTCTAATTTCCTGGAACAGTAAGCTCAATTAAACGCTTCCTTTTATAAGTTCCCTTGGTCAGAGAGCTTTATCACAACAACAGAAAAAGTAGCTGAGACAGCAATGGGCAATTATCTTCACCCGAAAGAGTCTCCAGATTTTGAATATGTATTGAAAATTAAACTATTAGGGCTGTTGATCTTTAAAATACGTATCAATGTCTTGATTGATAATGTTAGTATTTAATCCAAGGGTAAAAAATCTTAATAGTTCAGATGAGAGACTATTATTCAAACACTTAGTATACAGAACATTTGAATGTTGATCAGGAACTGAAAATTAAAATATTTTATTGTGCTTAATCTATCATGTATCTGACTCTAGGTTCAAAATACTTTTGAGTTTGGTAGTCATGATAGTTCTCATATTAAGAAACTACATAGAATATTCATAGATAAATAAATGAATTAAGTCAAGTCTATTTACAAATTAAGATCAGAGTATGATGATAAGAATCTAATGAAGAGAAATGCTTCTTTTAATCCAGATTCTTACAGAGGCATCTTCATGCCTATGTGAGTTACAGAAAATTGGGTTTTACATTACATACTATTTAACCCAATCAACAAAATTAACATATTACTTTAAGTCACATATTGAACTGAATAAAAATATGGACTATTTAGCCATTTGTGGCTAATAGTAAAGAGAGAAATGTTAGATTGCAAATAATAGTTTTGTCCTGAACAATTCAGACTGAACATATTTACTTTTGAACTTTTTTTTATAGACTCACTTTAAACTTTTAAGAAATGTAATATCTGATTTTCTTAGTGGGAGGACTGCTAAAATGTCAGTTTTATGTAATTTTGCAGTGTTACATAATTTGTAAATTATACGTTAGATGTAATAAATACATTCTACCCACTCAACTCTTTATTGTAATTATTGAGCATTTTATCTGTACTTCCCTGGTTTGCTTTAAACACATGGTAAGTATCTTCAGCTAAACTTTAATATGTTTAGAATGAAAATAATTAGTTATCACTTAAACAGTACCACAAAACACACTTTATTCAGTAATTGTTTTAAGTCAAGTTCTAAGGTATTTGCTAGAACTATAGTTGTAACAGAAATAACTTGACTTCTGAGAAGGAAAATCAGTTGAAGTATACACAAGAAGCAAGAAAGCAGAATACAATGGAATATATTTTATGGTAAGTAGTGTGCATTAGAATGTGCCAGGGAGATAGCAAAATTCATAAATATTTTGCTATTCATGATAAGGCTCTCAGCATATATAATTTTCTAATCCATCGTTACTAAAAGCATATTAATAGAATATTCTTGTTTTATAGATATATAGACAATAGGGGAACAAGGAATTCTTATAGTTCTTATCTGATTACCAGTACCTTTATAGCATCAAAAACCTTTGTGTCAGGCATATCCATAAACATAATGAAAATAAGTCTCATTTTACACTAAACTTCTTTATTATCTTTCTTCCCCTGAATAGCATCTTCCCCTGAATAAAAAAAAAAATGGAATAAAACTCACAAAGAATTAATTTTGTAGCTAAAGATATGTAGCTACAATGATTGTAAATATTTTTGATTGCCAGAAAATATTAAATAAACCTGTGTTCTTTTGTATGAAATGCAATTCCTGGTACATTTGTCACATGCATTAGCAATTCTATTTATATCTATAAGAAACACAATTTCACAAACAATGCTTACCCAGCAGGCAAATGTGTAAAGTTTGGAAATAGCTTTAAGTGTTTCTAGGTGTAATTTTTAACTTTTAGAAAGCTGACCTATTTGCTTTTATTGCTTTTAACTGAAGACAATCAGCAACATTTATCTATGAGCAGTTATGCATATACACATCTTCTTTATTTTCTTTGAAAAAGTCTAAAATAATCCTGACCTTTTAAAAAATATTTTATAGAAATATTATTTTTAATTATGTACATGATTGTGGGTCTGTGCACTGGTAATGGTGCCCACACAGATCAGAGGACAAAGTCAGAGGTGGCAAAACACACCCAGCCGAATTTAGAGGCCATTGTAAGCTATCAATATGGGTGCTGGGAGAGGAATTGTAGTTCTTTCCAAGTATAGTGTGAATTGTTGTCTGATGAGACATCTCTCCAACCTGTCATAATCAAAGTTTTTTAAGTCTCAAAGTAAATATGGTTGTACACTTTTATGTTTTACTTATTTAGCGTAAATGTGTAGCTAAAACTGCATTGCCATGTTTGAATTTTCATCAGTTTATACGTGAGGAATTTATGTTTTTATGTACCTTTAGTACTCTGAATTGAAGCAATGAAACTAAGAGGTTTAGAAAATAAAAGGTAGCTACAAAAACTGATACCACAGAAGAGAAATAATTTCTTAAAAACATTCTTCTTGAGCTTTTGAGTATTTCATAAAACAGTTCTTAAACCAATCTAGACTCCCTTCTACATCCGTGTCCTCCACCCCCAGCAACAAACCTCTTTCATTCCACCATGCATGTTAAGTCCTATCCAGTCCAGCATTTGTACCCAAATGTCCTTCATTCAAGTTAATCCACTGGTGTCTAGTGAGCCAATCTAGAAAAATTAAGAAAGATCTATGCTCTTTCACCCAGAAGTAATCCTTTGTCATCAGTTCCAAAGCTAGGGGTGACCTGATGCCTATTTCTCTCTCCATTCTGGCACCTTTTCTGATTGAATCTGCATGGATCTTTGTATAATGCTACCATTTCTGCAAGTTCACATGAGCAAGCTTACAGTGGCCTGAAAGCTTCTGTTTCCCTGTGTTTGTAGATCAACCCTGGCTTTTATAGTATTCCACTATGGTGACTGAGATGTGGGTGAATATACATAACTGGAACAATCATATATCATAGAAAAAACCCTTATCTCTGTCATACCTCTAGACAAATGAAGTTTGTTACCACATGCTAAATATGGATCTGTATATTTACTGACAAATATACAGCACACCACTCAAAGAAGCTACTTTTTGAAAAAGATGGAGGATATTTCAGACCGCAACTAGTCACACATAGAGAATATGCTTCTGAAAGATGCCTAGAGGCTACTAGGGGACATAATTACAAAGGAACCTATACACCTAAGTCTCATGGAACATAGTGGAACAGAGGGAAGAGGGCATACTGAAAAAGAGTTCTTTAAGTATACTTTTCTTGAATTTTTTTGGATTTAATACAATATATCTCAATCATATTTTGATATCCTACCTTATCTCTATCCCCTCATAGGCTGCCCACAGGATTTTATGCATTCTGTCATAAATATTCAGGTAAACCCAGGCATTCCTGAGTCTCCTTTTACCCCTCAGTGTGATTTCATCACTGGAGCTTGTTCAGCATGTCTAGCATCACTCCCTTAAAGAAGATAATTCTCCTTCAATTCTCCTTCACCCAGCAGTGTTCAGCTGCCTATAGTTTCTTGGCTAAGGTTGAGGACTCCTGCCTTTTTCAGTTCTATCCTTCTATGTTGTTTTTTATCTGATTGAGTCAGAATGGGTCTTATACATGCTGTCACCACTGCTGTAATTGAATATGAGTAAATTACCTGGAACCTGTAAGTCTGTTTCCTTATGGTCATGGACTATCCCTGGTTCTTAATATCTATCTGTCCCCTCTTCCTTAATGGTCTCTGACCCTGGGTGAGTGAGGTTTGATTTAGAGGTCCTATCCAGAAACTGCAGAATGGGTATCCCTGGAGAAAAGACATTTTGACAGTGAAATAACTTTGTGTATGTGAAGAGTGGTGTAATATAAATCAATCTAATATGTCATAAAACTGTACATTGTTGGGTAAAAATAAGAAATAGAGCTCTGAAATATTGAATGAAGAACAGGACCCAGTGCCATTGCAAAGACAAAACATGTAAATAGTCATGTTTGCTAGAGTGGTAAATAGCCCCAGAAAATTAACTGGATAGACTAATCACTCTCCATTGTATCTGTTGAGAAAACCCACTTTCCATTTTCACTAATAAATCATGTGGTCATATGACCACCCCTAAAGAGACACACTCACCTTAAGTTATACTGAATAGATGGGCGAAATACTTCCTGTGTCAATAAAGCAGTGAGTTTTTCCTGCCTGCAGTTCCAACTCCCAGTGCTGTGTTTTTTAGTTCTATGCCCAGAGAGTGTCATCACTGACCCAGTTAAATAAATTTGACTGATTTGTAACATCTGAGCCTGAATGGTCATTCCCAGGGAACTTAGCACCATGACATGTTGTCTTAGAAAACCTTACATAATATTCAATATTTGTGATGTTTTGAAGGAAGCATGTTCATTTCCAGGACCCCAATCAATCTAGTTGTTGAAATCATACTCCCCAAGAAGATGATGATGGTAAGTGGGTCCCCAGGAAGTGACAGGGTCATGAGAATGAACCTTCATAAACCAGGCTAATGTCCTTGTAAAGGAAGTGGCAAAGAGCTGTCTTTCACCTTTCCTCTTGTGAGAATGCACAGAGAACACAAAGACTATGTACCAGAAAGTAACCCTTCACCAAACAACAAATCTGCTGGCACCTTCAGCATTCAGCCTGTGAAAAATCAACTTGTATTGTGTTATGAAGAGGCTAGTCATTGGAAGTTTTCAGAGAAGCCTGGATGTATTAAAGAAACACTGGGTAGGACACACGAGGGACTTTATTAGTTTGTCCAATACTAATCACTGATATGCCACCACTTGTAAATTCAGAAAGTATTAAGCAATCTGAAAGATGCACCATCCAAATTAACTGGGTCGTAGAATAAATCTCTCAAATATTCATAAGAATCTCAAAAGTACCAGGTCCCCTTATCAGGTAAAATCTAAAATTCTATCACTTTTCTTCATTTAATATTTACTAAAATGTCACCAATATGATATCTATACATTAAACTGACGTTGCTTGGTTATACCGGAGTGTATGCTAGTTACCTTACTGCTGCTTTTTCACATATATTGCTACAAGACAAATTTGGATGGACTATGTAAATTGGATCATTAAAATAGTAAAGATGATATATCACATGTATTAATAATCCAGTAAGGTAAATCTCAATAATTAGACATAATTTATATATATATATATATATATATATATATATGAAGACTTTCATGTATATCAAAGCACACTTGGGTCCCTAAAGTAAAAATAAAATTTGGTAATTAATAAGCAGGATTGAAAGTATTTAAATAAGAAATTAAAAGGGTGGCCTGGGGATATGGCTCAGTGGTTAAGAGGACGAGTTCAGACTCCAGTACCCACAATAGGCAGCACACAGCTGTATGTACTACCTGCTCCAGAAAATACATTGTCCTTTTCTGATTTCCACAGCACCTATATGCATACACTCTCTCTCTCTCACACACACACACACAAACACAACAATTAAAAATAATTCTATGAAAATTAAAAGATCAGAAGATGGTTGAGAGTGATGGGAATTAAAATGGGGGTATGTCACATACAAAACTGATAATAAAGAAAGTGCGCTCATCATAATTTATGGTTGTGCTATTTGAGTAAATTATTGATAGAGAATTTATTATTTAACACAAAAATTTCATAAATTCTTCATTAACTAAATCAAATTTTTATTCTGCATTCCTTCCTAAGATGGTTTGCATAAAAATTTAAATAGACAACTCAAATACTTTGGTTAGTTGTCTCTGTGTATGACCATCAGAAAAATTTGAGATCCTACAGTAAAACAAACAACAATAGTAAAAACAAAACTGTAGCCAGGTCTGATGACACACACCCTATTCCTACACTCAGGAGGCAGAAGAAGACAGATCTCTGTGAGTCTGGAGCTCCTGTTATCTAACTAGTGAGTTCTACACAGTGAGTCCTTGTCTCAAACAAATGAACAGCTTACATTTTTATATTATGTATCATATGCATATAAATTCCCAAATTATGAAGAACTAAAAATGAAAGTAATATACTTAAAATAGATAAAGTAGTCAAGGCATAATTGTAAAGAAAACATTATCTAGTAGAGAGGAAAAAAGATGCTCAGGAATGCTGTAGGATTGGAGCCATAAACTGATATATTTTAAAGAGAATAATGAATCTATTAGTCATTAAAGGTTGTTTGAAAGTGAAGAAAGAGAACTGGAATAATCTAATGGAACTGAGAAGTGATGCATCTTTATAAAACAAGCTTCTTTGAAGTTCAACTTTAAATTAAGTCTCACATGATAGGTTAAAGGAGCCCAGAAGGACAATAATATCTCATGGAATGATGTTGTAGTGCAAAGCTAACTAACCTGAATTATCTTATAATGAAATCTTAAATACATTCACTATATAAAGTGAGGATTTTGAGGTCGTAGTATTTGGTATCATAATAAGAGGGAAGTTCATATCAGATAATCGTGTAAATAACATTGTATTTACAAAACAGGAAAATGGGCTGTGTATTAAAAAAGCCATATAAGTGTGCACCAAAATTCTGGAGTGTGAAATGTCTCCTTTAGTTTATATAGAACAGTCTTGTATGCAGAACCAGATAGCAATACTAAAACTATGCTTGGACCTGCAGAGACAGTTCAATGGTTAAGGGCATTGGCTGCACTTGTGGAGGACTTAGGCACAGTTCCCAGCACTCACTTGGCAGCTAACAACTGCAGTTCTTACCTAACACAAGTTAACATACATACAAGCAGGCTATACACACATACATATAAAATAAAAATAATAAATAGAATATTATAAAAATGCTTGTAGCCAGCTAGAAGTTATAACATACATAATGTGAAATTTGTTTCATTAGTAATACATACTACTACTTCTGATTTTTAGATTAACCATCTGTAGGAAAGACTACAATATACACAGAACATATATTTGTTTTCCTGCTGAATCTGTTACTGTAAACCTGTTTTTTTTTTTAAAAAAAAAACAGTGTTCTTTCCAGATAAGCCTGAGAATTGGTTAAAAGAATGATGCACCTGGTAGTTATATATACTGGGAAAACTTGATTTCTTGCATTAAAAACTGGAAATCCTGACAGTATCCCCAGGTATCTTGAATAATATCCAAGATTATCAAGAACATTATTTTTATATAAAGGGATCACAGAGTAGTTGATGCTTGTCATCTTTTGGCAGAGTTGAAATCCCTGTAGATCCCAGGTGGCCATTGGTGAGTCTCAATTGCAGTCGATACCTCAGCATACTAGAGATTTAAAGACCACAGGATGTCCACCTAGGGCAGTGACAAGCATAGAATGGACCTGGTTTGAGATAATGAGACAATCTGAGTATGTTTTGGATGGAGAGTTAGAGAAGTAGAGCTCTCCAAGCCACTTGAAGATCTTCAGTGAATCCCTGATGTTGGATATTGAGTTACATGCTGTACTTTGGTTTTGTTTAAGTGCACCAAGCTATTCTCTTTTGAAATAAGAAAAAAAATATATATATATACATATGTATTATTTTACAGGAGCCCACATTTAAAATACATTAAAATACTTTAAATAAACATTTTTTAAAGAAACATAGAACTTATAAGAGATAGAACTGTGAAGAAAGTCGGAATTTTAAAGTTTTTCTATGTTTTATACTATGAAATTAATGTGAGATCTTTGGGAAGAAGAATGAAAAGGAAACATTACTGTTTAAAGTGATATGATTGTGTTTAAAGGTTTACAGCTTGTTGAATGAGATGGTTGGCACCAGTTGTCAATTTTGCACATCTAGGAAGAGGAAACCACAGTATTTTGTTCCTCATTTTGGGAATTTCTGCTATTGGATTTACCTGTGGACATATCTGTGAAGAATTATCTTGATTTTTGAGTGACCTGTCAGGGTGCAAATCACTATGGAGAGTACTGCATGGGGACAGGTGGTGCTGGGCTGTACAAGAAAGCAGTCTGAGCACAAGGCAGGGAAGCAAACCCATAAGAAAGCAACAATCCTTGGTCTATGCTTCAGTTTCTGCATCCAGGTCCACTCTGAGTTCCTACCTGAATTTCTTCAGTGATCGATTATGCTATAGAAGGATAAAACAAATAAACCCTTTTCTCAAAACATGATTTTGCTCAAATTTTTATCTTAGTAACAGTTTTTATTATTATTACAGCAAAGAATGTAACTAGAATATCTTCCTTGTTAGAGACACAGCCTGCTGGAAAATACCATACAAGAAAAATACCATATACACCTAACAACCATGATTGTTTCATGAAATGATATTCTGGAGTACTTTCTATGACTGATAGAAAAAATGGAAAATACCTGTTCAAACTCTTCTAATTTTCCTTTAACTTTTAAGCTATTTTATGACTAATCCTTCTGGCATATGCATCTATTATTTACATATTAGAGGGCAGTATTAATGTTATGTTTAGAGAAAATGGATATGAAGAAAAGAAATTTTATATTTTATTGCTTTTAACATGTGTGATGTTCAGCATTGGTCCCTTGGACTAAATTTAATATTTTGTCTTTCATCCATCTTTTATTTTTTGTGCCAATAAATTTAAAATCGGTAAATCAACATTACTATTACCAAATTTCTACCATTCATATCTCAAGTGCCCAATATTTTGTGGACATTAACTCTGTTACTGGACCATGTTATTCCATATTAACTAAATATTTCTAATTAAAGAGAGACACAGAGAAGGAGAGGACAAAAAAATAAAGGAATGACCTCAAGTTCAAATAAAAGGAGGTGCCCCTGGCCCATAAGGAGAATCAAACCACTTCTGTAGTTTTACATGATAATGATGCTGCAATCTAGTCAAGCAAGTAAATTGTGAATACAGGGAAATCCACCCTAGCAGCTGAGATGAAGTAGAAAGCTTAGATAATTCAGTACAATGATTTTTACAGAGAGTAAACTACTTTCACTTTATAGTTCTACATTTAGTCTCTTTGCAAAATGAGTATTTTCCAGTACTATAGACTATTAATACTCTAATTTAGCTTAAAAATTGCTAACGGGCTTCTGGCTATTCTATAAGAAAAGTGACTTTAAATAATGTATTTTCATTTCACCCTGAGAATATTGTATCCAAACTATTGAAATAAAAAGTACAGTTTTGATACATCAGGAGCATAATAGTGCTAATAAAATATATTCTAATAAAATCCATTCCATTAGCTGAAATATCTTTACCAAATAGTTCATCATTTTTGTACTTAAATAATTATGATAGGAGGTCTTCAGGGCAAGACACAGTTTAAATTGCTTTCAATTTGTTAAAACCAGTTAATGAACACAGAAGGAAAGAAATTAATCATAATTAGGCAATTAGCAATCATGACAAACAGTATAATTTACTTCTAATTATCAAATGGAGGAGAAAGAGAGAATGAGACATAATGAAACTAATTAATGATGACCACCAAGGCTTTCCTCTTAGTACAGTGTATATTAGGTAGCAGGTAATTTCAGTATATAATAAAGAATAAACTTCCACTGAGGCCTAAAAACTGAAAGCTTCATTTCTTTACTGAAGTAACAATACTTTTACCTATAATAGCATTTTCTGAGTTTGCCGGAGATCTCCTTACAAAACTCCATCTAGGACTCTGGCTCCACGTACATAGCTGGTTATTCTAAGCTGACCACAGCTGCATTTTAAGAAATGGGGATATGATAGCCTTGCTCCGGACTTCTGAATTAAACAAAAAACATAAAAACGTTCCATTTTCTTAATGTAAGCAGAACAGAAGCTTGTGTTTATCATTTCACCCTCATGTCTTATGGCCAGATTTAAAATATTCAGAGCACTTGGTTGCTCAGCTGTATTTAAACTTTTGTTAAAACAAGTTGTTAGCATAACTGTATGCCATGCAACATTATAATAATATAGTAGATTTACATTAATAACTATATGCTGATATTAAATATGAAATCATTAGCTCAGGGCTATGTACCCACTAACTGAAGTGTAGGTGACAGTTCTTAGATGTTGCAAACAACCTGGACACCAAGAAGGTGGCTGAGAAGAACCCCAAGACCATGCAGGACAAATTTCTTCCATGTCCAACCAGATCATTGGGAGGAATAATGATATTAGTAGTTGAATTGACAATCTGGAGAAAAACACTGAGGACCTCAGGGCCTGAAAAGGGGAAAGGCCGATCAGTTGCTATCACTCACTGATAATTTACATGAAAATCCAGAATAAAGTTTTCCTAAGCCTGGAGAAAAACGAAGTGGCAGTCTCCAACTAACTAATGTGTGTAGCGAGATTTTATAGAATGTTTTTATTCCGGCCTGCAATGTTTTTTCCAGTGAATTCCCGCACAGCTTTCTCAAATTTGTTTTCATTCTATCTTCATATATATATTGGTATGTGTACCAATACTGAGGAAGCAGAGACAAGACAGTCAAGTCTCTGCAAGATCTAGGACAGCCTGGTCTACATAGTGAGTGCCAGGTCAGGTGGGACTACAAAGAACCTCTGCCACACAAAGGCCAAAAAAAAGTAAAAAGAAGAATAGTAATACTGAAATGTGTACTGAAACCCTATATCTTGCCTAAGAACTTTATTAATTATAATAAGTAATATGATTGTAAAACATATTATTATATATCATATTTTATATAATTATAAATATTATAGTTATAAATATTTTATATAGTATAATAAAGTAACTTCTTTATTACTGATTATAGAAGAGAGGTGATGAACTTCTGTCCTTTACAGTCCCAGAGTCTAAAATACTAAGCCTTAAGTTTTACATTTGATGATGTGGAACTCAATCCATGTCACTACACCCAAATATTTTAATACAACCAGAATGTAAATAATTGGAAAAATCAAATCAATGCAAAGTATTATGATATCAAAATATTAATGCAAATGTATATCACAGATATTGATGCACTTTATCAACTATTATATGTATTACACATCTATGAAGTACATGTTTCTATAAAATTTATGATTTTGCTTAAATCCCTACATTTTATCTGACTACTCAGCTCATATACTATACTTATTAGAAATTATTCTGCTGACTAAAAACCATGAACTATTCCAGATTATTTTAAAATAACTGAAATCTGAGCTAATTTGAATCTAGATTGCATGGATAATAAAATGAAATGAAATAATTCACCTGCAAATGCACCAGTGTCATGGGCTCCTTCTACAAAATATCACTTTACACTTGCCACTTACAGCTTTTACTTGTTTCATTTCTTTCACCCAAGATCTGTGTTCTGAGAAACTTGGGATCACAGTTACTGATTTTGAGTAATTTAATTCAGATTTATTGTACTTTTTGTCTAGTTCATTCAGGATCATTCTGGGCAAGTCTAGCACACACAGATTTGTTCATATATTTTCTTCTGTCTCCATACTGACTAAACCTAAGTTTACGATCCAGCTTATGTAGTATATCAGGAATCACAATGGTACTCACTTACATAATATTCAGATAATCTGTTTAGAGTCTAAATCATAGAGAACTATCTCATACAAATTCTCCACCAGCTGTCAGGAAAGGAAAGCTTTTTGAAGACTGAGTGTTTGGATTATAATCTCTATTTCTTTATTCTTTGTAGTTTCTCTTCTTGTATTTCTTGCAGATTTTCTGTTTACTCTGAGAAGATATTATGTTACGGATTTTACTTTTAATATGTGAAGATATTATGTGATATATAATTTTCATTGTCAAATTGATTGAATTTAGAATCAATAAGGAGATATGTCTCTGAGCACCTCTCTGAAACTATTTACTTTTTTTTTTTCATTTAGGAGGCACCGTCCTAAAGGCTAGTGTCACAGAAAAAATAACTAGTGAAAAAGAGGAAGCCAGCTGAAGACTAGCATTCATCTCTCTGTGCTTCCTGAGTAAGGACAAAATATGAGTAGCTAGCTTAAGCTACTGCCACCATGACTCTCTTGCCAGGATAGACTGTATTCTCTTCGAACTGTGAATGAAAAAAATAAGCCCAGAATTCTTTATGTTAAGTGTTTTGTCAATGTAAGAAGTAAAATAACAAATATGTAAAACTGGTACTGAGAAGTGGGATCACTGCTGCAAGAAATCTGACCATGTGGTTTGTAGATTGTCTACAATTTGTTGGAGAAATGATGAAGAGTTTGGAGCTACGGGGCAGAGAGAGTTCCATAGGCAATTTTCAGGGTCCTGCAGAAGATCAGGATGCCAACAGAAAAAATGATAATGAGGTTTCAGAGGGAAAGAGGAACTTGTCCATATCTGGCCAAGTGGGCTTTCATGTGGTCATCTGGTGAAAATCTGTCCATGGTTTTGTGTCCCGAAAGTTGAATGAGGATGAATTCAAAAGTAATGCACTAATTTCATTGAACAGAAAATTTCAAAAGAGAATAACATCCAGACTGTGACATGACTATGACTTATTGTATTTCTCAGACTTAGAGGGACAGAAATCATTGTTGCCAAAAAGATATGAAGTATGTGCAATTTGGTCAAATAAGTGTGAGTGGGCTTTAAATTGTTGAAAGAGAGGAAGAAAAATAATACAAAGTAATTTTAATTGTTATATAGATTAGCATAATTAAAGAGAAACCTATATACACTTAGACAATAAGAAAAATGACATCTGGACAAATTCTTACCTATTGAAGCTCCACACCGAGAATTCAGATTCACTTAAGGAACAAGAGAAACTGATCTGGAATGCCACGGAAGGTTTCCTTAGGGGAAAACATCTCCCTAAGGAAGAGTTTTCTCAGGTGAATCCAGAAACATACACCAAGTCATTTGTTCTGTTAGAAGGGATAGGTATCAATTCTCAGGCTATCAGCAAAACTTGGCAGCATTGTCAACATGGTTCTGGTTTTCAGAAATGAAAAAAAAAAAAAAAGAAAATGTAAGTGTTACAGGGTCACGGAGGCTTGCACCAACATCCCAGAAAGCTTACAAGGAAAGGTTATGTGCAGCATGATCAGATTCTCTTCAGATAAATCTGTATTGTATGCAGCTGTAAGGCAAAATTTAAACTACAGTACAGATCCCAAGATGTCATAGATGCCATGATCTTAATAAATCAGACAAGGAAAGGTTCAGGTACAGAAAAGAGCAGCCCCAATGGGAGGTTAGATGTTGAGTGGCTCATAATGACCTTTAACTCTACCTCCACAGAATCTAATGCCCTCTTTCGGTCTCTGTGGGTATCTTCATGCACATAGTACACATGCACAGAGAAATATACATGCATACTGGCTGGCAAGACAGCTCACCTAGTAAAGGCAGTTGCCACCAAGTCTGAGGACCTAAGTTTGACCCTTGCAAACTGCATGGTGGAAGGGAAGAACTGACTTCCACAAGTTATCCTCTGATCTCTGCATATATGCCCTGAGATGCATATTGTCTTCCTTAAAGATTAGATTAAATAATAAAATTTAAATATATTAGATTACTTAGCTAGATCTTATTAAAATATATGTGTAATTGTCCTTCTCTTTAAGAAAACAAAATTCTCCAAATATTATATTGTGAAAAGTAGTCATATTCTTCTATTTCATATTTAATTCAATCTTATCTATAATCTCATGGGAATATGATATAACCAAAGTGGGATTTCACTCTTTGAAAGGATGAAGCTGAAGATCAAAGTTATATTACACATTGTAAAGATGGAATACTTTAAATGGGTAAAAGATCCCAACCTGAAATTCAAACATGCAATTCTTAAGGATCAATGGTAAAAATGATATGGGTATTAAATTTTTTTCGTTGTCTTAATTTGAAGTTAGTTGGTGTGTGTATGCCACAGAGAGAAAGGCAAAGGTGGGCTTGTAAAGCAACAATAAACTTGTGTGAGCTATAGTTAGGTTTGTTAATTGAATTGTGATGGTAATTTTGCATGTTAAATCAAACATTTACAAATTACCTACTCTAATATGTGATAAGGGTATCACAATTACCCTTGCAGAAGCAAGAGAGAGGAGGAGGTTTACTTTTCACTAATTTTATTTCAGGATTCAATTCCATCAACAAACAACTTTCTGGTCCGTTTTCTGATGAAGTCTGTTCTGGCTGTTTTTCTTTTGGATGTTCTTCTTTTGCCTTTTCAGACAGACACGTTTTCTTGTCTTAACAAGCTGTGACTTGTCCTATATTTAAGTTGTTATCTTTAAAGTATCTATTCCTGTGTTTGTCCACAAGTAAGTAAGGAGAATTTAAATCATTTACAAATGCAAAAAAAAAACCGTGATAAATATTAGAACATATGACTTTGAGGTATTGTTAATTACAGACAGATCCTGAAAACAACATTTGTTGTTATCACATTGTTTAGACAGTGCAAACTATTTCTTACATGATCATCCTTTGAATGTGGACAGAGTTTCTTTTTATACAATATTTCAAAAGTAACAGTGATATTTTCACAAATTAATTATCATTAAACTGTACATTTAATATAACCCAGTTTTGTTCAGAAACTCTGAGATAAAATATTAAATGAATTGCCTGACAATTATTATAAACCATGGGGGTCTGGGTATTGAGCAAGTCAAGCAACCCCGGATATCCTGAAGGGATGGCAGGTGTCTGGCCTGCTCTGCTTGATGTGATAACCTGACCCCAGGAAATCACTGTAGATACAAATCTTCTTCCCCAACCCTAGACAAGAACCAGGCTTTTGGGTTTCATTTCCTCGTTTCTAATTTCCACATCAGCCCTACAACCCTCCCTAAAGACCCCACTGTTAACTTTCCACCTTCTGTAACGGTCAGAAAGGCCTCCCTATATAAACCTCTGCCTTGGTTTTGATAACCGAACTACCCACCAACATAGTATCCCAGGTGTCATTCCCGTCGCACTCTGAGCCACCTGAGGCCTGTTCGATTGTCCCCCATTCTCTGGCATGGCTGGAGCACAACATCCATGCTGGAGATGGAGACCCACCCATAATAAATAAGATTATTTTGCTGTATATATTAATTCATAGATTTTGTGAGTAGTAAATTATGAATGACTTGAAATATCAGTATACAAGAAACAGTGTGAGATGATTTACCTTTTATTAATGATATTTTGTTGTCAATAAGTAAATTAAATATCATTATGGTTACATATATTATATATATTATATATTGTTATATAAAATATATATTAAATTATATATGTTACTTAAATATATATATAAAGGAACAACATAGGAAAGAAGAGCTTTGCACCCTTGCAGTGTAACTGTTCTGGTAAGAAGATAAAATTTGTACTTTTAATAATGTTTTATTAGTCATACTTTTAATATGTTGAAGTAAGGAGTAAATTACTGTTTATTATAACAAATATTCATTCCAGGAACGCTAAAACATTACCTCTCTTGTCTAACTGAAAATGCGTATGATTTGATGGATATCTGTCCTTTTCCCCAGAACCTCTAAAACCAGTCTCTGGTGACTACAATTTTATTCTCTATAATTTGTAATTATATATTTTTTTGTTTTTCTCTTCCATTCATTTTAAAGAAATACGTTATTCAAATAATTATGAAATGTTTCATATATGTTCATTTTTTGCATTGTCTTGTTTCCTCAGAAGGATTCTGCTTCATTTTCTTCTACTTAAAGCACCTAAACAGGTCTTTTTGAAGGTTTTCAATAAATATTTTCTAAAATGAAAAAAAAATGGAGGGAGGAGTCTGAAGGTCAAATTCAAAACAAATCTAATATTTGTGAATCATACTGGTAGAGCAATTAATTTTATACACATACATATATTTTCTTCATTATTAAATATGAGTATGATTTTATGCATTAATTATGAATTTTACATATTCAATGTATGAAAATACATATTTAAATAATTTATATGTGAATAATTCTTGTTTTTGTGACTGTAAATATCTAAAATGAATGTCCACCAAATAGAAAAGATACTTCTTTTTAAAATATATATATATTTTTTTTTAATTTGTGTGTGAGTTAAGTTCACCCATGCGTCCAATGTCAGTGGAAGTCAAAAGAGAGTGTCAGATATCCTGGAACTGGAGTTAAGAACGGTTGTTAGCTGTCATGTGGGTGCTGGGATGCGAGCGTGGGTCTTCTGTAAGAACAACCAGTACTTTTAACCACTGAAACATCTCTCCAGCTTGATGAAAATTCTTAATACCCAAAATAGTTTCTAGCTATTTTCAGAAATGGAGAAATTCTTGATTTAAAAACAGGCCCATTATGTGTTTGAGAACAATCTGTAAAATAACTGTTTAGCCTTTTATAATTCATGAATCTATGATCCTATGAAAGATTCAAAGCCCCAAACTCTGGATTCAAATTGAAGAGGCTTCTATCGGAGTAAGCTAGTAGGATGACAGCTTTTAATTCACAATAAGGTCATAATTTATTGCAGTGATTCAAACTACAATTGTTGTATTGATCGGTTCATTATGATATTATAGATAATAATTTCTCATTTCCAGAGAATGAAATGAAAACATTGAATATTTAGTGAATAATGCAAAATATCTGAGCATTTAATGTAGTGTTTCTAGACGTGTCCAAATAGTTAATGGGAATGCCTTTTTGTGAAGATATTCCAAACAACAAATGGAAAATAACATGAGAATTCTAATTAAATACCATTTATAATGCCCAGATAGTGACAAAAATATAGAAGCAAGGAGTGACCAAGCTGATACTAACCTCAAACTTCAGTTCTACTACTGTGCTTTCACAAATAGTGTTTTCTAAAACTAAATTTTAAAGAAATGGGAAGAAGAAAAGGGGGCCTATAACTAAAATCCATGTTAAATTTGTACTTAAATCTCTAAAAATGAGCATGTTTGAACTGGAATATCAAGAATGCACAACCTTGTGGCTTTGGAAATGCAATAAAGTGAGTACAATAAAGTCAGATTCTTCTGACTTGACAGTGTTGGGGTGTAGGACTGTGATATGAGTGACTATGTAAAATTCTTTGAATTGGTTGATATAAATCTTTTCTTTGACCCAGTAAGAGTTGCCTTACAGTAGTCCTTTGTTAAGCTTTGTTCAGTCACGTGTCTCATTCTGATGTTTTTGTTAATATTCATTCAAAGGGAGACAATGGGTTTCCCAAGAAATTATAGTTTATCTGAAAAGTATGATTAACTCTTGATATGATAGCTGCTATACTATCTCAGCATAATACATTTCTCTTGTGATGATATTATGAATAACACTATTGAAACTATTGCTATCCAATCACATAAAATTATAGCAACATCTAAATGCAGTGTGGCACTACATGACTATGAACTCAGCACTTGAAAGTTCTTGAAGGCAGGAAGATCAGGTTATCCTCCACTACAAAATGAGTTTAAGGCTAGATCTGGCTACGTAAGAAGTTGTCTCAAAAAGTCAAGAAATGAAAGTATATTTGAATTATTTACAGTTTGTATCACTTGATAATGCCAACAATTGACTATTTCTTTTATATATATTTGTAAATGTTTTACTAATTTTATTGTGTGTTATTTCTGAAAATAAAGTAATTCTCTATAGCAGTATGCCCTGCAAGACTGGACATGAGCTCATTTCGTGTTTACACTCTCTTGACTTCTTAATGAAAGAGGATGGAGTGATGATCTATTCTATCTGTGTGTATGCATATGCTCATGTGTGCCAGTCTGCATATGTGCGCATGTGTGTAAGAATACCCTATTATGATGACACAATTAGTAATTTCCTGACATTCAGTGATGCACTAATGAATTTGAATGGCATCATTTTCTTTTGAAGTGTTCCAGTTTATAGTAAACATACTTTTAAAAGTTATTTTGGAACTAAATATTAGAAAACATTTAAAAACAAACTGATTTTTTTAATTGTTTAAAAGGGTTCATACTATAGTATGAACAGGAAATTGGAGAAATCCAGTAAGAACTAGCTGAGTTCATTACAGAACTGTTTAGAATCTACCAAGGAAATATCAATTTATATATGTTAATAGAAAAGTGACATAACATATTCAGATGTATAATTTCCAGTACATCAGGTTTGTCATCACAGATTTATGTTTAAATTAGTCCAGAGGAACACTGTCAGGAAGAAAATGAGCACCTACAACAAGAATATTCCTTTTTTTATGAAAAGTATCTTCAAGTTGCAAAAGAGAATGGAAATTCAGGCAGCACTTCACAGATATGATGCTTGAGAATTATTTGATTATTGAAATTTCTGAGTATGCTGGAGAGGATGTGGCTGAGATAATCTTATTTCAAATATTTGTGTATTTATGGATCAAAGCTAAGTCTTTCAAATACAATATGGATTCCATGGTTCCCACAAGTGACTTCTTCTGTTTTCTTTTGTATGCCAATTAGTTTATGCGGAATCTAAAACTTACTGGGGATTTATAAATTTTCAAGCATTACAAACGTATGCTTTCCCATTAATGAGTAGCTGAATTAATTTCCCATTAGTTTGCTGGTATTTGGCATCCATTTATTTTCTGAAAGAACATTTACACTGCTTCTCCTGTGGCTTTTTGTTTTGGCTCTAGTGGTTTTCAAAGCATAAAGTATGGCATGCCAAACAATTGGTTTTATTCAGAAAATACCTTAAAAAACAGAATAGTTATTAGAATATAAAATACAGATATAACATTTAATGAAGACATTAAAATGAATAACCCAGTTGATGGAGAAAATTCATTTGATTTCCCAGAGGATTTTTTAATTGAATTTTTGCAAATTTCATGTTTTGTATTATTCAGACTCACCTCCCTCCTACCAAATTGCATCCCTCTTATAGTCCACATGATGGATTTCATGTATTCTGTCCTATATATTAAGGTGTATCTAGTTGTTTGTGTCCCCAAGTATCCTTCAGTTTTCATCCATACACTATCTAATGTCACATCCTTAAAGGAAACTAACTCTCCTTCTCACAGATGTTGCAGGCTGTCAGTAGTTCCTCAGTTAAGGTTGAGTCTTCTTGTCCCCTTTCACAATTTGACCTGAGCTTGTGTGGATCTTATGTGTGATGATACTATTGCTATGAGTTCAAGTAAATAACTTCTCAGCTTTCTGGAAAACTCTGGTCCCTTATGGTAATTGTTATTTAAATTTCTCTTAGGAGAGGCAGACCAACTTAACCTGCCTCTCTCCCCAGGCCTTGCAACAAAAATTTCTCCACTCACACTTTGGAAAACTCCAGCTGGTTTACTTGGGCTTACTAACAGAGCAATGGATAGGGGGTCACATGGGCCCACACCCTCCCCTCCGCAATTTACATTAGTAAATCCATGAAGTTTGGATCTTGTGACTTCCTGGTGATGGGATCCAAATGGCCAATGGGGGAGGAAAAAGGGCCGACTTCCTGGTACCCCCAGTTTAGATACTTTTAACCCCTCCTCTTCTCACATCCAAGGCCAGTGGACATGGTGGGAGGGGCATAGGCCTTTCCCAGCTCTTCCTCTTTCTGGGCAAGGTTGTCCTGGGTAATACCACTTGGTCTAGGAGGGGTGTTTGTCCACAGCTCATCAGGCTTTTTCCTCAGAGAATCTATCTCCTCTACCATCCACCCCCTTCTCTGGCCCTTACATTCTTCTTCAAAAAATTCCTGAGCCTTGGAAGGAGAGTGGGGAAGATAAGTGTGGGACATGCTCTGTTCATTTTTTATTTTATTTTTAATTTCTTGCACAGGGCTGTTGTTAAGACCCCCATCAGCATGTTGAACTGTAGATTTTCCCTTACTTTGTATTAAAGGTTTAACCTTGGGGTCCTTATCCCCTATTTCCGGGTCACTTCCTCCTTCATCACTCACTGCCTGATTCTTCCCAGGGGTTCAAAGTCCTGGGGTCCCAGGATGGGCCTTATCAACCTGATCTGGGCTTTCTTCCCTTTTTTGTCCTCCTAATCCTGAAAACGGAAAGCTAAAATCTCTACCTCCTTTTCTCTTTCATCCAATTTACTAGCAAGGTCAGAGGCTAGTCTGGAAGCAGCAAACCTCATGTCCTTCTTCGACCTAATTCCTCTCCCACATTTTTATCTTTCTCTGGGCTGCTGCTTGCACGTGGGATAAATCCATCTACAGTAATGTACCACCTCTAGGTACTATAATCTTTCTGCCCCGTCTACCACAAAGATCACTAAGCTTTGCACGACACAAATTTGATATAGACATCCAATTCAGTGATCAGAAATCTGCAGTCCCTTATAGTCTACACTTTATCCAGTTATGTTTTTTTGTTCCAGTCTCCATGTGTTATCTGAGCAAACCCTATGGAAAACAGTGTGGAAAAATTAAATAAACTAAAAATGAAATCTACCATTTGACATGGTTTTACCTTACCTTTGCATATACATGCAAAAGACTCATTCTATTGCAGAGGTACTTATTCATCCAATGTGTGTCTTCTCTTCACAATAGCTAAGGGATGGATCAACCTAAATGTCCCTCAATTGATAAGTGGATAATTAAAATGTGGTAAATTTACACAACAGAATTCTACTCAGCTGTAAAGAAAGAGGAAATCATGATATTTGAAGGTAAATGGATGGACCTAGAAAATCTTATGCTTAGTGAAGTAACATCAGCTCAGAAAAACACATGAAATTGGTACCTTTTAGGTGAGTATGTATCATGAGGTAACTGCAGGAACCAGGAAAATGGAAAGGACCCAGGGGGATAAAGGGAAAGAAGGAAACTGAGAGAGAAGAATAGTAAGAGACATCTGTTACTAAGGGAGGTATAGTTAAAATGGGGGTATTTAAATGAGGGGGGAGGGAGGCTTATGCAAGAAACTATGGGGCTAAAGGGAAAAAAGGAGCTCAAGAGAGGTGGGGTCATAGGAACCTGGAATTATCAAAGGAAAAATGGAGATGTCATGGAGGGAGGATTGGACAAGGAGAGAGAAAGGGATAAATAAATGATGCCTAGATAGTGTAAAACATTAGAGGCAATCATATTAGTGTAATATCCTAATGCCAAACATATACACATACACATACAAATACACATAACAATAATTCTCTATGGGTACAGTACATACCTGAAGGCTACATAACAAGAAACAGTGCCCATCAGGAAAAACTTTATTTTGAGTTGTTCAGGGTTGTCCAAGAAACTCCAAAAAATTAAAAAAGTTTATGGCTAAAGCTATTGATTGCTTCCCAAAACTGAAGGTGAGACCTTACTGCTGAAGATAAGACATACTTCAGAGACTGGATTTGGAGCAATGGAGCTGTAACTGACCTGGAAGCCATTTCTCCTGAATGCTAACTCTCATAGTTTTGGAGAACACTATGTAATCTGCTAAGGCAGAACATCAATCAATGGCCCAAGACCAGCTTCATGATCAAAGAATCACACCAATGACTGGTATAGCACATGACATTGGTGAGATAGTGGTACTTTTATCGTGGGTACAATCAACCTAATTGGGTTTAAAGTCCAATCAAGAGGAGGAAATTCATGTGTGGTACTGTAATCATAGCCAAATACACGTGGCTGAAGAGGTCATAGATATTAGAGAAATCCCCAAGGCTATCACATCTCTAGCCTAATGTAACTTGTAAGTGCAAAGTATTCCAGCCAAGCATTCCAGTCACCACTCATCAAATAGCATTCTTTTGCATCAGTTTGAGACTACTACAGAGTACCACAACTGGTCACACACAGACATTGTCTGTGAATTGATGAAGCCTAAGTAGCATACCTACAATGCAACCTCTGCACCTAAACCTCAGGCAACATAGAACAAGGGGAAAAGAGGACACTATTGAGTCTTTCATCTTCCATTAATAAAGCTCCCTCATGCAACAGGGCCCACTAACACAAAAAGTTACACATATCTAAATTATGGGGATTAGGACTCTGCAGGGTTGTGGATCCCTGCACATGACTCCTATATTAAGTATTAAACTTCACTTACTCAGGCCCAGGGACCATTGCAGAAGAGGGGTGGAATATTGTAAGAACCAGTGAGGAGGTGTGTGACTGTATGGACATAGACTCCCACAAGCTCCTGGCTCAAACAAACCTACAGCAATGGTATCTGCATGCTCAAGATCCACACAAACTCAAGTAGACAAACAGCAAGCATGGAACTGTGGAAATGGGCAACAGACCCCAATCCTTGCTGAAGAAAAATTGTCAGCTGTTTACTATTAGGTGAAGAAGAACTAATCACCTTAAATTGATGAAATCTAGATAGGCTGACTAGACCTCAGTGGATGAACTTGCACTGAAGAACATCTGGGAACACTAAGTTGAAACAATAGGCTTTAACACAGATTACAGAATGCATAGATTTCAATTGGGGGGCTATGACAGGGTACTGGTAGGAAGTACCAGTACCTATAAGGAAGCTTATAGATGTGATTAAGACTGATTGAGATGTTCTGTATGAAATACACAGCAATTCAATAAAAAGTAATACATTTTTAAGAGAAAATATATGTATCAGAATATAAATATTCAACAACACCTAGTATATTTCTGTTTCCTCAAATACCTATAAACAGCAGAGTAAATACCAAATAAATATCTAAGAAATAGCCAAGAATTTTATAAATCAAGTGGAACATTTGATTTACATATCAAATGGTAATAGTGCCTTCTTTGTGTGAGTCTTTGAAAGATTTACCTTCTCATCATACTTGGTTTCCATTACCAATTTACGCTAATTTAATCAATTCCATATGTTTTTATATTGAAGTATAGGCAATAAGCATGTATCCATATGCTTTTATTGTACTTTATTTTACCTTTTAAAATATTTATTATTTTTATTTTATGTGTGTGGGTGTTTTGTCTGCATGCCTGTAAGTGCATCTGTGTCATGCAGTGTCCACGGAGGTCAAAAAAGGATGTCAGATACCCTAGAACTGGAATTACGCTATGTGGGTGCCAAGAACTGATTCCTGATCCTTTACAAGAGCACCCATTTCTTTTACCTGCTGAGCCATCTCTCCAGCCCTATGTTATCTTTTCAACATTTTTCCCGAGTTAGACATTTTTAACATATACAAATTATGATAATATCTATAAACAATTAAATAAAATAGCTTTCAAGTTTCTAAAGTGACAAGATAATTTATCATCGTATCTTGAATTTCATTGTGAAGTTTACATATTCTTTGGACCATGCCTCATCATACAGTAATGTTTGTTGTATTCTGATTAGGAAAGATAATGAATGAAACTTATTTGTTTTTTCTTTGGTTAATTCATAATTTTTCAATTTTAGTACATAGACATTAGATAAGTGAGACATAAAACTATCGATTTATTGGATTGATATAAAATAGGATTTTCTTCATCAATGCTCCTATTTTGTAACGTGGATATGACTTTGACCAGATGTTAAAACCAGATGTTCTGATAGCTTTTAGCTCTTTGAGCAGCAGTGTTGGGAAACAGGGATAGGTTCAGACACAGACTGCAATATAGCCAAGATTTTTCCTTATTTCACAACATTCTCTTATAATGGAAACCTCTTAATCTTTCATGACTTCTGAAGACATGCTTCTCTAATAAAAGTGAATGTGATCAGATGTAGAGAGCTGCGGACTGCCTTAAAGATGGCGCCCGCTTCCGCCTTCCACCATCCCGAGGGTGAGTGCTCTTAGGAGTAAACAACTCCTTATTTGGCTGCTTCCATATATGTGTGCCTATCTACTGTTGCTACGTGGCAGTTCGGGATTGGCTAGCAGGAGAGTACTTAAGTTGTGGGCGGGAAGCCCGGAGTCAGAAGTCAGAAGTCCAGGGTTAGAAGTCAGAAGATTGTTGTTCAAGGTTCCTGAATAAACTGCACAAAGAAAAGTCTGGTGTTGCGTCTTCCTTGCTGGTCAAGGTGGTCGCGACAATCAGATGTCAGCCATTGGCAAATACTGAGGAGGATTTACTTGATTCTATATGTACAAGGTACTTATAAGTTATAAGTGTTCAGAACTTTTAGTAAAACTAGAAATATTCTTTCAAAGTAGAATCATGCTTATGTATAAAACAACCTTAGAAAGGACTGAAAGCATTGAAGTAATGAGGTCAAGGATGAGAGTATTTAGTTGATGTCATTAAATATATTCTCCTTCAAAACTATAATGAGAATGAAAGTCCTATTTTCTCCAATGAAGGTTAAATCTCCTCACAGATTCATTGCTTGAATAACTTTAGATCATGATAATTATATTCATGGTTCTTATATTGGCTATAACACTTTGGATTTTTTTTCTCGCCTTAGTTCAGTATGTTTACCTATGACTTAGTATTAATTTAGGATATTTATGAACAAATAGGGAAAATCTTTATAAGGTTTATTTTTTAATTTATTTACAATTAATATGTAAAACTATGTCTATGACTATTGCATTTTCATTATTGTATATCAATTTACTTTGCTCATATTCACTCCAGTTGTCCTTTATTTTCCTTTTATGCTATACCATTCCTTCTTCACCTTAATTGCTTCCATATATATAACAACTGGACCATGAAATCCATGCTTAAAATTCAGTTCTCTATTCTGACCAATATTCAAAGTTCAAAGCCTGTCTATACATCTTATTGAAAATCTGTATCAAATATAAAAATAGGATTAGGGACATAGCTTAACAGTAGAGTGCTTACCTATATGTGTAAGGCCTTGCATTTGTTTCCCAATACACACACACACACACACACACACACACAATTTTGATATAGCATAAGAGAGGGCTAACCCAATGAATGTCATCATAACTATGTGTACCATTGTCAACTCTGACTGGTCACACAGGTGCTTTTCTTTGTAAAGCATACATTTCTTCCCTTAGCAAAAATGAATCATTCTAAGGAGAATCATAAGAAAAAAAAGGGGGTTCAACAGTTTCCTTTCAGGAATGGGATATTTGCCAGATTCAATAAGCTCAAGGTTTATGATTACTTCTCTGAGATATTAATGCTGTAAAAACAGAGGAAAACACATGCTCAAAGGAGATACTGCCTTCAGTAATAAACAGTAAAAATTTTCCATCAGAGCTTTTGTTCCTCAAATAAGCCTGGGGACTTGAATGACAGTGTAACATTTCACAAGGTTGATGAAACAGGTGAACAAAAAAAAAAACAGAAAAGTATTCCCTTAACCATTTTATTTACAGAAATTTTGCCATTTTTTTAGGGTTTTTGAACTTTGCAAGTCAATCTCTCAATATCAATCTCCTTTATCATTTTCTATATGTGTGTGTTTGTGTATGTGATAAGTTTGCAGAAACAAATTAAATTACATTATTGGCTGCTACTTTTAAATTTTATTGTAATTTTTATGTGTATGAGTGTATTGCAATCATGTCATTCAATTCCTGCAGAGGTCAGAAATGGGCATTGGATTACCCAGGAGCTGGAGTTGTAGACAGTTGTTAGCCACCATATGCATACTGGGAATCAAACTTAGGTCTTCTACAAGAGAAGCCAGTTTTCTTATAATTGAACCATCTCTCTACCTTCCTCCCCCAGCTCATATTTACTAGTTATAAATACAGCGGTAGATTTGATTCTTCTTCATATTTCAAGAAAACTAATGTTCACTGATATCTCTTTTGGAATGTTCTCTTTCCTATTAAATATTTCTGTACCACAGACAAATGTCAGTTGCTGTAGTGAAACTGATGGGTTCATGAAAACAGGATGATCTGATAATTCTTATCATAGCTTGTCTATTATTTTAGTGAGGAGTTACAGATGTCTTCATGTTGTTTCTGCCCTAAACATGAAATATACAGTTACTATGAAAATAACATCACCATATGAAACATTTGTTTTTTAAGAATGTTTGTTTACCAAGGAAGGTATCTAACTAAAATGTTTTATTTAACAATCTTAAAAGGCAATTCTGGGTGCAGTAGCATATCCCTGGAATCTCTTCTCTCATTATTCAAAGGCACAATGATTCTGATAGTTAATGACCACTTTTATCTACATAGTGAGTTCAAGACCAGCAAGAGCTACAAAGCAAAACACTGCCTTAAAAGAAGAATAGAATAAGAACAAAATTAAAGCTGTAAGGAATCTACATTCATTTAAGAATTGTAAAATTGAACATGATTATTATTCAAGTACATCTTAGTTTGGTCAAATTCTTTTTGTTTGATATTTTATAGAAACAATAATAAACTTAAAATAATTGTTTTCTTATTTAAAATTTTAAATTACGACTTCACCAAAAACAGTAGTTTTCTATGCCAGCCATTGTGGTTATTAGGTTTTAGAACTGGATTGAACTATTGATTGTTGTGCAAAAAACCCAAGGCGATTTAATCAGAAAAGCCTATTGTGGAGCAAGGAAAATGGGATGCAGGCCAGTCCTGGCCTGGGAACTGTTGGCAACTGACTACTTTTGAGTGAGGGAGAGGAGATCTTCCTTAAAATCTCTAGATAGGATCATTAGACTCCATTGGTTGAACTTGCACTGATGAAGGACATCTGGTTACAATGCTTGACCAAATAGGACTTAAAATATATGACAGAATGCACGAAGTCTGGAGGGTGGTGTACTGGGGGTCATCGGTAAGGAAGGGGGTCTAAATTTGATTTAAAATTATTGTATGAAATGCATAAAAATAAAAAAAAGTAATTACTAATAATATAACCAATTCTGCTTTATATTCAAATGGAATAAAATAGAATTCTTAGTAATAATAAAAATAATTTATGAAATATATGTAATTTGCAAAAAGAGCAGTAATTTGTATACTGATATTTCAGAATTCCTTGTTCTCTCTCCAAAAGTAATTTGAGCATATTAATTTTAGCATGTTTATATAAGAATTCACAATAGAAAAAGATGAATAGAACATTTGCCCTTCCCAATCTAGCATGTACTTTTTCTCATGTTTAAATGTTTCACTACTATTTAATTAGAAATGAACAAATCCCACAGTGTGCTTTATGATGTATTATATCTCTGTTTTACAAAATCACTTTAGCAGAGTAAGAACACGGTTCTCAGTCTTAATGAAATCCTAATTCCCTTTGGTATCATTATGCATTCTTCACATTACAAAACAGGAAATTTTTAAATTAAGAAATGAACAATGCACACCATATTATTATTAAAAATCATAAATTTGCTATGTGCAGTCATATACCATCACTTAGCTTGTGCATTCCACTGTGATGGTGCTGATTTATATATAGTTACAGGATGTCCCTCACAGTGGTTTATAACAGTTCTTTATATTTTTAGGCAGTAAATACAATCAAGTAGAAAAAGTTCTATAGGTGTATGAATCTTAAAGAATCTCTGTATTCTAATACAGAATTAATTGAGTTGGCCACAGATAGTATAATAAGTCAACATTTTAACTTTTTATCATAATTTACACTATTATAAGTCACAATAAAGGGTATATTATATAATATACACATATTATATAATTATATAACTTATATAAGTATACAAGTTACTTTGTGTCTTAATAATATTCACAAAACTATTACATAGAGTTGCATAATGCTTCTCAGTGAATCATGCCATTATGACCTTAAGTTTTTTATCAAGCATCAAATTCAAATCCATTAGTTCCTGACATCACCACTTAGGTTTCCTTTGTTAAGATTGCAAATTTGATAAAGACTGAGCTTTAAAAACACATTAAATAGAGATTGCTATACATTGATGGTGAGAAACACCTGCCATCCTATCTCATTTTGTGATAAAATTTGTTGCAGTCTGTTAGGGGAAAAGGATGGAGGAGGAAACCACCATTAATGCATAGACGTGTGAATGAGGCTGCTGTCATTGTACAGCAGAATCTACTGGACTGCTAAATGGCCATGACGAGACAGACATTCAGATGAGGCATCGAGTCATGGCACACCTAGTTGCAGGCCAGTGGATGAGTCATAGGAGTATCAGCAAAAAAATACCATTGTTTCTGGCTTCTAATTTGTGGAATGTTTAGGCATTTTTGGTGATGAGTACTTGAAAACTATTATTGTCATAAACTCATTTAAATATGTTAATATTTTTCTGAAAAAATACAAATGAGCAATTTACTGGTATAAATCTAACTTTTGAAAATGATAAACTTAAAATTCCTCTTCTGTATGAATTTAAAACATAATAAATTCACATTTGTATGCTACCACATGACTGATTTTTGAGTCATTAATATTTAAACTATATTTTCTTTGATGATATGAATCATTAAATATATATAATTTGTCTAGTTTGTCTTTTAGAGTTATTAAATTTTGAGGAACTAATCCTCTCATGTAAAGAACATACATGTAAATAAACATAAATTATATTATATATATACATATGTATAATGAAAGCAGAAAATAATGCTTTGGAGTGGAATGGAGTGAGAAGTACCCTGGTGGAGGTGGAAAATATGATCAAAATACCTTGATAATATATGTGAAACTGCCACAACACTCATTACTTGAGTGTTAAGTAAATTAATCATTTGAAATTTAAGACTAAAAATAGAAATCCATATGGTTATATTCATGTATCTTTCAAAGATTTATATTTATTATTTTTAAGTATGTGCATGTGTGTGTAAGAGGAAAGGAGAGCCAGAAAGAGAGAGAGACAGAGAGAGAGAGAGTGACTATTCATATGGATGCTCGGGTGCCCTTGAGGAAGCACTGAGTCTTCCATAGTTGAAGTTACAGGTGGTTTTGAGCTTCCTGACACTGGTTCTGGGCAGCAGAACTCAGGTCCCCTGGAAGAACAGTAAGCACTCAAACGCTGAGAGATCTCTCCAGACCCATTCTTTTCAAATTTAGCCCTGAATTCTTAGACAGAATAATAGAACTTTTGAACATAATAAATAAATATAATTCAGCTAAGCTTCCCTCTCTTCTCTATGAAACTAGTAGAGATGAAATGAAGTGTGACCTTAAAGGAAGTCGATTTAAAATAATGACTTTAATTGGAATTTATGAAATTAATTGGAGCTTATGGTTTTCTCAAATACTGTATTATAGTGATACATATTCACAGTGTTACAACACACAAAAGTTCTGTTAAATATTCATCAATCACCCATGTAAACTTCTAGTGATGTGAGTTTCATGCATACTGATAGAAACAAGAGAAGGCAGCAACAGAAAGCGTGTTTAGAGCTCAATAAAATAATATAAAGAAAACAATTAAGATCAGTTGGATAGAAGCAACAACCTCTAATGTTCAGTAACACAGAAGGATAACTAAGGTTGACATTATTCATAACAGAACATTTCAAAACAGATACTTCAGCTAATTTTAAATATTCTGCTCACAATCAACACAATAGACTTTAACACAGATGAAAGAATGCAGTTTCCAATAAGGGGATTAGAGTGAGATGTGGGTGGGGAAGGGTGTATAAAGATGATTAAGATTGATTGAGATATTCTGCATGAAATACACATTAACTTGATGAAAAGGAATATTCTGTTCATAAATGAATGTTAAATGTCTATGACAGAGGTGTTAATTACCCTAATCATTACATGTTAAAAACAAATATTGAAATGTCACTCTGTATTCTATACATTTGTGTTGTTACTTTATGCCTAGTATGAATAAAATATATTTGAAAACTGAGAAGCATGTTTCCCTGGAATTGTGTAAGGGAGTAAAACATCTGATTGAACAGTACAAAGTATTACTAGTACCACGCAGAAAACCTTAAAATCTAACAAGCAGTAAAGATCAAAACTTCCCTACATGAGGAGTATGATGACGAATGTTGTCAATAATTTCAATATGAGTGCACATGTGTGAACAGTTGTAAACACACTCACATCTCCATCAGCCATTGAACTAAGTCATGAAAAGGACTTTGTCTGTGGACACCGTGAGCACCGGCAGCACGCCATGGCTCCAGTTCACTAAAAATAACGCACATGCTGTGTATGCATGTGCAGATGAAAACTGTCACGCTTGACGTGTTCTTATGACAGGGTGTGTTATCTAGTGCTCGTGTCCATAAATGATCACGTTGAGGCTCCGTCTTGCAGGAATAAATGCTTAGTGTAGAGAAGGCTAGGGAGAAAGCAATTCTGTTTGGATTATGTTGAATGTGTCTCGCTACTAGTAAGCCTTAGGTTTCCATGGCACCCCTTCCTGAAAATCCCAGATATTTTGGAAATGACTTGAAGCTTTAGTAAATCCCCAAGAGTATAAAAGAGTAAAAGTTTTTAAAAATACGGAAAATAAATATCCCAATCTTGTTGGTGTAAGTTATAGCAGTTTATAAACCCTTTAAAAAATATTATGTGGCTTCTTCTTTTCCACACTCTGAAATTCATTTTCCCTTTCTTAATACAAAATACATACTAGTATATAAGAAATTATGTTATCAAGGTTTGGTCTCTGATGTTCAATCCTAGAGAAGTTACTGAAATCTTTATATTAGTTATGTCCTTTAAAATGAAACTCTTTGTTTACTTATTCATTTTTATTTTATGGTTCTGAGTGTTTTGTCTGCATGCAGATAAGACCACCACATGCATGTACTTCTGGTGGAGGACAAGAGAAAGGGTTGCATCCTCTAGAACTGGAGTTAGAGATTATGAACTGCCTTGTGTGTGGTGAAACTTAGACCTATGTCCTCTGCAAGAACAGCTGTTGCTCTTTTCAATATGTCCATATTGTAAAGTCATTAGCATAAAGAGACATTAAAAATATAATTGGAGAGTCCTCAAGTTGGAGGGGAGTAGGAAAAGGTCATGGGGCCATGTAGTTTAGACCCTGCATGGAGGTCAGATATGCAACTACTGGCAGTCCCATGGTGAGAAGAGAGCTTTAGAGAAAATTAAGGAAGTAGGAGATGTTTAGATAAGGAATATGAAGATGTGAAGGAGTGATTAGGTTGAGTTCTGAATTCAGAAAAAAACAGGCAGATACGCTTCCATCCACCTCTCCCAGAATGTTCACTCAGCCATGGAGAGGGTGTTATACATACCTAATTATTTTCTTCCATTTATGAATAAGAATTAGAAACTATGCCACAGTCACTGTGGTATGTGCTCCAGCTCCACAGTCTGACTGGTTTTGAGTCTTCACAGTCACCACAGCACATTGCCAAAAGGAAATATTCTTTCACTTTCAAAAATAGTAATCTATAAATAGAAACACAACTCTTTAGAAGGCAATTTGATAAGTACATAATTTTCATTTAATAGCAGTAGTAGTATACCTGCTCTGATGTACATCTCCCTGTCAGAAACTTCTGCGTTATAGTAGTAAACATAAGTTTCATTCTGGACTTAAAAATCCAAGCAGAAGTTGTTGGTTCTGCCTATAATAATCATGATACTAACATACCAAATGGGAAAAAGAATGCTGGTAGTGTAACACACAGGGTCAGGACTGTCAGGAACAATTCTTTCTCACAACGCCTCAGAGGGCCTCTGGCACTATAAATCCCAGGCATTCGTGATGGTTGTACACTGCTTAATTTGTCTGTGTCTTGCAACCAAACCATTAGGACAATTTCAATGTTAGGACAAATTTCAATTTCAATCTTACTATCTAGATATGCCATGACTACAATAGGAGTGACTGTGATTTCTGGAATTCAGGTAACTCTTTATCCCTAACTCATATTGAGTATCCCACTCAACAGTTTTCTTACCCAACAATCTTATGGATCCTGGGTTTGCTTTTTTTCTATCCAACACATGATTTCTTTGTTCAGTTTCTTCAAATGATATTTTTAATTCTTTCTGATACTTTCCAAAATCTGTGAGAAAAAGAAGGGTAACATCACATAATGAAAACTTTTTACAGAGGGGACAGGATCCTTGAGGTGCCATATTTTATTTCAGGCAAATGTGAGTTGGGCTTATGTATATAAAATGATACTAATAGAGAAACACTAGCAAGCTCTGACAGAGTAAGAAAGGGTTCTAACACTTGGATTGATCATTTTATTAAAAGAGAAATGTTGACTGCAGCAATGTAGATTGGAGGACAGGATTCCAAACGAAATTCCACAATCCACAGGCATTCTCAATGAGTCACCTGATTTCCTTTCCACTCCAGTGGTTTGCTGAGGCTGGATTCCAATGCTTGGCCTGCTTAAAGCCAAAGATGAGCAGAATCATTCTCTCACCTGCTCTGCCTCCCCTAGAACATGAATCATAGATCCAGCATGCTGTGGAACAGTGTTGTGGTTATTTCTTTTCCATCAGCCATGCCTGACTCCTTCTAGGGTCCCCAGTGGGTGAAGAATCTCAGCCTTTCATACAGTTGTGTGCAGAGGAGAAATGCATACAACATACTCTGAATAAATAGCTCAACTAGAGATAATCAGACCTCCTTAATAGCTCAAGTAAGGTGTTTCATCAAGTAGTGATGTATCTTCCATGACTCCAGTTATTCATTCTTTGTCTCAAAAAAGGATGAGTAATAAAATTACTAAGTTTTCTGATTCTATAGTACTCAAAATTTTCTTACCCACCAACATATCCCAGAACCTTATGCACCAAGCTCTAAGACCTCTTTTGTTAGTTATTTGAAAGGTTCCCCCAATTCAAGAAGTTCAAAAGCAGGTTATCACAATTTTTTATTCTGGGCTAGTACCAAGGCCTCCATCTGCATGATGAATCACAGATTTTCTCTTCCTTTGTATGAAAGGCTGAACTTGTTTGCTGTCTTCCATCACTTCTACCTCATTCTTTACCTCTTTTGTATTTTATCCTTTCCATGGGTTCCCTGTTTATAAATCAGAGTAACAACTCTTCAGCCCAACTCTAAATTCTAAACTCTTTGCTTTTCATGTTGTCAGATATAAGAAATGTTGAGATAATACCAGTATCTTCTTTCTCTTTTTAGTTTTCTTATAGAATCAGAGGCTAATACAGAAAAAAGTATCCACAATTATTTTTTCTCATTGTATTCTCTCCTTTACAAGTTCTTGCTGGGCTGGCATTTGTGACTCAGTTGCATGTCCTAATGCCCACAGGAAAGGGCACACAATGCAACATCCTAGTAACAATTCTACTCTGTACATGCTATTTTCAGGGACTGCAACGTAGTCTCTAGTCTGTCACTTACTTTGAAGACATCATTTCAATATAAGAGACATTTATCAATGAGGTACTCAACATCATATCATATAGAGGAAGAGAGACACTCTGGAATTTCCCTTAAAGGTGTTGTACTTTTAAACACCTTGGCCTTACCTCTTAGAGTCATAGCCACCATTGCAACCAAGTGGTATTCCACTGCTTATCACATGAAGAAAGGGCGATGTCAAGATTAACCTATGAACAACCTGCTATTAGACAGCTACCCTCAGTTGCGTGTCTTAATACACTTCACAGGAGCCTGCCAGCTACCACTCCCTAACTCATGTTTACTTTTGTTAGAATCTGTCCAGGCACAAAGTGTGTTGTCTGATTTTTCTTGGGGCCATAAAAACAAAAGTTTATTTTCTTAGACAACAACCTGTCAGTATTTCAAACAATTACATCCAAGTCTACTTTGATAAACCAATGAATTTGGGGGACATATTGAGGGGAAGGCATGAGCAGTAACCCCCAGCAACATGGGTGAATCAAAAGCAACTAGATCACTGAAAACCTGACTCCAGCATAGGTTATTATTCACAAAACCCCTTTTCCCTAGAATGTATGGCTTACTGCAGTGTGTTCCTTGCCAGGCCGCCTGCCATGAGGAATAGAAAAACGGCTTCTGTGGGCCTGGCGCTCTGCTCTGGCTAGGTTTGACACCAGCTTCTGCCCAGCATCTGGAGAGAACTTGCATGGAGATGATCTACTTGGAGACAGATTACTATTGGCTACAGTTGGGGACCACCCGATACTGAGATTGTCTAGCCAAACTCATATAACTGGGCACATCCTTGAATAAACTGAGTTTGCAGCCGCTCGTCCACCGCCTGCTTTTCACCCAGCTCTGGGTGCCTGTTTTTTGACTCAGCCCTACTCTCTCACAGCGGAGACCCTTCGTCAGACTGCCCCAAGCTCTGGGACCCCAACACTAGCACTTCCTGTTAAACTTGCAGGCTGCTCCACAAGAGAGTCATGAACCTCTGCAATCTTTTGCTTTTTGTATGACCTTAGGGATGCTTATGAATCATAACTTTCTGAGTACCCTGGACGACTTAAGTTTCTTAGCTTTCTGTCTATTATGAAGTTTCCTCCTCCTTCTAGGAGGGAATATTTCAGTTCCAAGTAAAACACTGCCCAATGGATATACATATGGGTTCTCTGTTTTGATGGGTTCTAATTCATCCTCTTGAGATCTGCTTCATGTGAGGGTACATTGCCCTCATGGGCTTCATTTCGAGCTTGCTCTCCACTACACACCTACCTTTGTTTGACAGTTCTTGTATTCACATATAGTTTCTTAAGTCTAAAGTCATGTGTAAAATAACAGCCAATAAAGAAAATTTTAAATTAATCCCACGACCGTGTGAAAGCTATGTACAAAGATAATTTGGCATTTTTCATTTCAGTTTGTATTCTTTGATCAAGTATTGTAGAAATCTGTACTATTTATTATATAAACAAAAATATAATATTCCAGGAAATAGCCTGAATTTGTCATATTTCTGTCCAGATCACTGTAAGACACATTTAATTAAACAAATAAAGAGACATGCTATGGCATTGAATAAGGTAATATACTGTTATGAAATTTCTCTTTTGTTTTGATATACTTAGATTAGATCATTTTAATAGTAACTATACAGAGATATTTATATGCATGGGGAATTATTTTGAAAATTTGTAAACATTTTCTAAGATACACAAGGAAGAATAATTGTTAGAGGGAACAATAACTTTTCAGTGGCATGAATTTTGAACTGAAATATAAGTGATATATGTATTATATCACATGCCAGATGCCAAAATTCCATCTTTACATATAATTTACAGAGTTAGATGGGTGTTACAGGCTGAGTCATAATAGCTTTGTTAATCATAATAAAATTAATACTTTTAATTCATGCTCATGTTACTGCTTTTCAAATCTATTCAAATGCAAATTTTGTTTAGAATCTTAGAACCAGAAAAATTTATTATCTTTTAGTTTTACTTCATAGGATTTGAACATGAATATTACTGGCTTAAGTCAGGTTTGTTGCACTGTTTCCTTTTTGAAAGTTCCTGAGTAATTTTCCTATTACCATTCTACCTAACAAAGGTCTTCCACATTTCTTGACACATAACTTTCATATAACATTTGCAAAGTTAGCAACACTGCATATCTTTGACCATTCTTCCATATGAAAAGGCCTAATGAGCCTGAAGTAATTATGTAACAAGGAACACTATTCACATAATCTCCAGTGCAACACATTCTATCTTTTGGAATTCCTAATGTGTGAAGGTCAGGTCCTTTGCTAGGTCTGTAAACTTGCTTGGCAATATTTTTAATAGACATGAGGCAAGGGGAAACACACACCTTGAGGTGCTGAATTTAGTATTTTCTCTCTTCGGATGGTATTTATAGTTGCAAAAATTGCTGCCATTTCTGTCAACAGTTGGCAACATAGGTTATATAATTCTTCAATTTTGTGAAACATATAGCAGTAATTGTGAATAAAATCTCCCATGCAAACTTCTAGAAATCTGTTTCCATAGCATAATAAGAAATATTTTAAAAAATAATATATTTTTGTTGAGGTATTTCTTCTGTCCCTGATCAGGATGAGATGTTATGTCATGCTGAAAATTGGGCAATCTCTGTAGCTCATTTTCATCCTGGTACTCTCGTGTTGACATAAGGAGGCATGATTTGGGTGGTCCTAGCTTTACTTTGAGGTTATCAACACGAATTCTGTGTTCTCATACCTTCATATTTCATTCCTGAAATCAGTTATGAGGGGCTTATGGTTATTTGTACAGAAAGTGCTATCTGCAGTAAAAGCAAAGGCTTCAGAAAGCAGTCTTTTCAGAGAGTGCCTATGGGATTATCTATGATTTTGTTATGTTTCCTGAAATAAAGGCAGGAAATTTCCTCCCAAGGATGAACCTGTTCTGTAATGTGCTGCTTTTAGATAGTAAATTGAAAGCAGTATTTCCTACACAGTGGTAGATGAGAACACAAAAAGTGCAATTTGACCTATTATCTTGGGTTTCCTTTTATTTTCAGGTCATCAGAGTTTATTTTTTAGTATCCACTTACTCTGAAGCTGAGTTAGTACAAGAAAAAAATATTCTAAGGACTGATTTATCATGGAGAAAGGCTCTCTTTGCTGATAATGTTTACTGGATTTATCTCTTTAATTGAAAACATATATTTAGTTGCAAAAAGTAAAATCTTTTTGAAAAATTTGATGACATATTGAACCTCATTGTCTGACTCACCTTACGTCCAATATGTTAAGAAGGACCATTAATGCTAATGTGCTGGATGATTTCTGAGACAAAATTATGGGGTGAAATTACTCCTGAGGAGATGTGAAAATAAGTTTACTCATTCTAAATAGAGAACTGACTACAGATGAAAATAGAGATACCACTGAAGTCCAACAGAGTTTTATTGGAATTAGTTACAGGAGTATGAGAGAGGAGTACAGGAACAGAAATGACCCAAAGACAGCTGTATCATCAGATGCAGCACCCTAATATTTTGACATTTCACCAAAGCTGGAAACAGAACACATTGCACAGTGGCATGCAGCTCAAAGACCGGAGGGTGCCTTCTGCAAGCAACTCAGCTGCTCTGAGCTTCTTCTGGGCAGCTTAGCTTGTCTCCACTTCTTTCATGTAGCCCACATGTTCTCTTTCTTTTTCCAGGAGCTTGACTGGTCTGTTTTCTAGACAACTTGACTGGTCTGAGAGTGCCACTTCACAGTCCATAGTGCTCATAGATAGACAGGTAGATAGAGAGATAGAGAGATAGAGAGATAGAGAGATAGAGAGATAGAGAGATAGAGAGATAGAGAGATAGACAGATCTATCTATCTTGGAGAGAGAGAGGCCTGATCAATATTGTCAGTTTCAAGGATTCCTGAAACCATTGCATCACTTACTTCCCAAGTGTTAATGAATTTCTTTACAGGATGGAATTTCACTACTTTAGATAACTGTAAAACTTAAGGAGCGTCCTTGCTAGGCAGGATGTTTTATCTGGGTGGAAGTTGCCACACAACTGCAGTATGTGAGAAGTGAAATTGTTAATTATTCTTTAACCACTTTTCTCTTTATGTATTCCATTGATTTTTACACATTCTTGTTCTTATGCTAATATCCGACAATTTTCTATCTTCTCCTTTCAAGAGAGCTAACTTTAATGATATACTTTTATCGTAAAATAGATTTTTAAACACATAAACAGGCACAAACTTTACATACATAGCTTTATCAGAGGTATTATCTCTTTCCATCCTGTTCACTTATCCATTTTCCTAACCTAATTAACACGTATTGTAAAACTTCTTCAAATACATTGGTCGACTGCATTGACTTAGCTCTGTAGATGCTCATCTGGAAGGATGCTCATTCTTTCTGCAAGATCAACATTGAGCCTCACATTTTTCTGTAACCTATTATATAATTTTACAAAATTAAAATCCCTGTCTGAATTATCCTGTCATGTTAACAAAACTTCAATCCTGAAATCTCTCATATCCTGCATAACAATTTTGGAATGAAGTAATTTTTGATATCACAAATTCCCTTTGATTATTTGGTATGCCATTGCCATTTTAGTACAGAAAAATGTAGTGTATTATTTTGTTGTTCATCACAGAGTCTCTACACAATTCTTTCTTTCTTTAGAGGTTTTCTAAAAATAGTCTTTAGCCCTATTTTTTGCTTCTTCAAACTTTGTTCTAGATTAGGTCTACTAGAGCTTGGTTTTGGTCTTCAATGGCTACTCTTTCCATTCTTTCTAATATTCTATTCTTCCCCCTCAAGAGGTTTATTTATTTTCATTCCTTTCAGTAATACCTAATACTCAAATAATTCATCTCGGGGCTGGAGAGATGGCTCAGTGCTTAAGTATGCTAACCCTTCTTTCAGAGGATCTGAGTTTCATGCCCAACTACCACATGGCAGCTCACAACTGGTTATCTACACGTCCAACTGCAGGGGCTCCGCTGACCTCTGTGGGCAGGCATTGCATGCAAATGGTAAATGTACTGGCTACTTTTATTTTTGTCAATTTGACACAAATAGAATCACTCTCGAAAAAGTATCATCAGGTGGGTAGTTTTCTCCATCAGTCTCATTTTCTTGTTTGGTAATTAGTGTAGGAAGGCCTAGCATACTATGGGTGGTTCCATTCTAGGCAGTTGGGCCTAGGCTTATAAGAAAATTACCTGAGCAAGCCAGGAGATGCAAGTCAGGATTCCTTCATGGTCTGATTTAGTTCCTGCCTCCATCTGTCTGCTTCAGGATCCATCCTTGTCTTTGATGATGGACTGTATACTGTAAGATGAAATTAATACTTTCCTCACCAATGAGGTTCTTGTCAGTACTTTATAATAATAACAGAGAGAAATATAGAACAGTGCACAGACATACATGTTTGCAAAACATTTATACACATAAAACAAAGACAAATTAAAAAAAATAAAGCAGGTCATCTCTAGCTTGAACACAGAATGCCAATCTGTAGGCATAAACCCTGGCAATATCGCTTTCTTTTCAGATCCTTTGAAGCTCAGTGCCTATGTAGAAATTGAATCTTATTATCTTTAACTAAAATAGTACTTTTCTATCAATGTTAACAATTTATTGACAGATCTCCAAATCCATTAACTTTTAAAATTAACTTTCTTCTTCAAAGATACGTCTAGTTTAAAATACAGCTCCTTGGTAAAAAGTTTGCTCCACAAATATGAGGACTTTGGTTCACAACCCCAATATCCACATTAAAATCATGATATGGTAGCACACTCCTATAATTATAACACTGTGAGCTGAAGACAAGAGATCCCAGGGATTTCCTGGCCAGCCAGTCTAGCAGAATCCATGAGCTCCAGGTTCTTGGAGAGAACTTTTTTTTTTTAAGGAGGAATGTGAAATTGGAAAGTATCAACATTTGGTAATGATATTGATATCTAGTCTCCACAAGTACATACACTATGCACAAACCTAAACACACACACAGACACACACACACACACACACACACGCACACACTTTTTCATTTGTTCCATTTCTATCATCCATATCTATTCAGGGTGCAGGACGAGTAAACAAAACCAAAGCACAGTCCATGTATGCCTATTAGATTTGCATGCTTACTTTCCTGGGCTAGTCTCAACTGAGTTTAGCACAGATATTTTAGAATCTCCATATGACACTCCACCTGTCATTTTCTTAACTTCATTTCTTTTTGTCTCTTTTTATCATCTTTCAGATTCCCAACTAAGAGAAATTGCTTTTAACATGTAACTAATAATTTAAACTACTGATATAAAATCAATGAAAAATTCTTGCTTATCTTGCTTCTTTACATTTCTCATTTTGCCTTGGTTTTGCTCAGTTGAGATAGTGGCTGTTACTTGTCAACAGACCCTGACTCATGACTCCCACTCCTTAGTGATTTCTGTAACTCTCAGACTTCTGTCATTTGCCCATCTTTACACCACCAATTAAATACATTCATCTTGCTTCTTGGACTTTCTCTACCTTATGCACAGTCTAGGAAAACTTACTTAAAAATCTTTTTAATATTCTTATTTTGCAGATGTTAACTTTGGTGTTTAATAATTCTTGTTAGCTATATGCTGATATGTCATGCTTAACAAATGATACCAAAAGCATAGCTCTGTTGTTTCATGGATATATTTTATTGTCAAATTTCCCTGCCTTTTCTCTTGCTTCTGGTGTAGGACTTGTATTGACCTACTGCCTTCTTAGATGGTCTAGCTCCATCTTCATTTAACAATTTTTCCTTACTTAAGTTCCAGCTCTGAATAGAAGCAAAAATAATCATGATAAGAAAATATTATCAAGTTGAACATATTGCATTCCTACCCTATAACTTCAAGGTTATATGAATTAATTTTTGGTGATTATTAAATAATAAATAAATGTACAGAATATATAAGCCTCAAAGATTTGAAAATATCACATTAATTGTAATGTCAACAAGAATATCAATACAACCTTAGAGAAATATCCTTAGCTATCACTACAAAAGAAAAAACTGTAAATACTGGTACTTGTTTGAAAATAAGTGAATGATATCCTCATGAAAAGACTAGCTTCAACAATTACTTTATGAAGTTGATGCAAAAGTAAAACATGAAATGAACATTTTGTTAAAAAATAATCTTACATTTGTGATGTTTAGAGTTAATTATCAACTTGACAGAATCCAAAATCATCTGAAAGACACTTCCTTTGGCATACTTGTGGGGGATTTTCGAGGTTAAGGTTGTGGAGGATTATCCGATTATGATAAGTGTGGGGAGACTCATCTTAGTTGTGATTTGTATTTTCTGGGAGGGGAACCCAGACAGTGTGAAACAGAGAAAGCAAGCCAAACTCTAGCATGCATATCCTTTTTCTGTTTCCTGGCTCTGGGATTTGATAGCTACTTTACACTTCTGCTGCCTGATCACGATGTGTTTCACAACACATTTCAGTTTTCCCCACAGTTGAATGGGTAAAAATATATGTCCACTATTTGAAATGTATGTGTCCTTATTTTAATTCATTTACATGAATGTCCTTTTTAAAGGCATCAGTACTCTTCACATAATACAAAATTAGATCTTAAGTATATTCCACAGTAAGTTTGATTTGTACATTGGTTAGTATTTGTATGCTTATCTCTAGAAAATTCTTCTCCATATTCTTATGTGTGTAGAAGCTGTTAAAGGGTGTTAATACTATTTAAAATATGTTATTAACAATGTATTAAATATAAAATATGACAAGATAAATATCAAAAGCTTTCCCATATCTCCTTTCTAATATTCTATCTATACAGAATGATCAAATTTAATATTTGTGCTTTTTTATATGAAATAAGTGTTATGAAAATCTGCTCTCTTTCAAGTCTCAAGGTGAAACATAAAATATAGTAAATAAAAAATAGAAGGTAAAGGTGGAGAATAAGAATAATAGTTTTCACCAAATTAAACATTTCTAAGAAACTTTAGTTTGGTGTAAACACCAGATTTTGATAACTGAACATATAATGTCAAAGCATCTTCTTGATCCAAATTGTCATTAAAGAAGAATATGATTTTGAAGTTCATATATTCTATAAGCCAATGCAATTTGGGGAAAATTTTCCAAAATAGAAATAACTGAACTAAATTGTTTTGTTATTACAGAAAAATTACTCTAAGATAAAATAATAGCATTTTAAAGCTTTGATGTGAGTCAGATATTTCTTGTTGACATATGGAAATATATGTTGATATGTTTTAAATTTTGTTAATTTGTTTTTTTCAATTAATCACTTCAGATTTTCACACAGTCTATTTAGATCATGTCCATGCCCCTCCTCCAGGATCCAACCCCTTCCTTCTACACTCAGCTTTGTTTCTTCATTATTTTTAAACCTGTCATGTCCTGTTGTGCTGCCCACATACTCTTGAGCTTGAGAGCATTCCCTGAATGAACCACCTGGGACAAAAAAAAAACCAAAACAAAACTGAGGCTTCCAACCGATATCAATAGTCAATATCTCCTCAACAAGGACTGGGACTGTGCTTACCTTCCCACTCTCCTTGTTAAAATTTTCTCTGTGTTGATCGTGCACAAATCTTGTTTATGCTGTCACAACTGCTGTCCTTATATGAGATAGCCTTGTTATATCCAGAAACATATTTCTACTATATTCATCCAACTTCTCTGTCTCTTAGGTCCTTTCCATCTCATTTTCCATGTTGCTATCTAAGCCCTTGGAGGAGGAGATGTGATATCTATCTATTTATCATCTATCTATCTATCTATCTATCTATCTATCTATCTATCTATCTGTCTTACTATGTGTTGAAAACTCTAGGGTCTCTCATTTTTTTCACCTTTACTAGCAGTGAGTTTATGTTCATTGTGATCCACAGAAAAAGAAGTTTCTCTTAGAGTTGAAAAATGAAATAACATATAGGATATAATGATGTTTAATTAGGAGTTGGTTTAAGACTATGTATATCTAGTAGAATAATATCACTGTGTTCTCTCTTAGGGCTTATAACATGTGTAGTCACAGGTTCTTAGCCCTGATAAAGTTTCAAAGTGCAAGCCTCGCCTTGTGAATTATGTCTCAATTGCAATCAGAAAGTAAGTAGTTTCTTCTATGTTATCCAAGTCACAATTATGGTAATGGGCATGTCTTCACAGGCCAGCCTTCTGTAGCTCACAGGTTTCACAGCTGTGAGCTTTGAATATCGATGACTACCTGTCACCTCTGGCAACATTCCTCGTTTTTCCTAGTGCAATGCAAGGTAGCCAGTAGATAAGCTTCCAGGTGAATACAAGCTTGATTTCTCCATTATCTGTAATCAAGTGTGGAGTGTCTTTAGCAATAGGCTCTTACTGTAAAACACTGAAGAGCCATGGCAACAGCCTGTGAAGTTTGAGGGTCTATGGGACCTCAGTGGCTAACAGTTTCAAAAGAGGCAACATATTTATGGATTTTTAAGAATACTTCAAGATAGCATAAAATAATATTTCATGTATAGAATGTAACTTAAAGAAAAACAGAAAGTTGCACTTTATTTTTGTTTAATGTGTGTAAGTGTAATACCTGTGTGTAGGTGGGTACATCTGTGTGGGGCAGTGCCCACGGAAGTCAGAAGAGGGTATTGGATCCCCTCGAATTGGGATTACAGACAGTTGTTAGTCACTATGTGGACACTGGGAATCAAACCTGGGTCTTCTGCAAGAGCAGTCAGTGTTCTTAACTGCTGAGCCATCTCTCCAGCCCTTTGTTTTCATTCTTAATTGTTTAAGCCCTGAAAACCAACATATAGAAAGTCAAGAATTACAATGTATAGAGGGAAATAAAATGAATTAAAACATTTCAAGCTCTACTTCTTCTGAGTTAAAACAGCTCCTTTAGGAAGGATAACAGGACTCATAAGACTCAGAAAGTTAATAGAACATGAGTATAGAACATGAGTTTCAAGAATTTCACAAAATTTACAAGACTTACCACTAGGTATGGTGACTCAAGCCTTTAATTCTAGAACTCAGGAGGCAGAGATAGATAGATCCTCAGTGAGATCAAGGCCAGTCTGATCTGCATAGCAATTTCCAAGCCAGCTGGGGCTACATGGAGATCCTGTCCTAAAAATACCAAAAGATAGACAACAACAACAATAACCAATGAGATTTATGAGGGCTTTCCCTGAGGTTATATTGTAGAAAACAGCTAAAAAAATGATACTCTTCAGTGGAGCTGGCTGATATTTGAGCAGGGATGCATTTTTGTGAGTCATCACATATGTAATGGTAGGCTCTTTGGTGTTCTGGCTTTCTGTGAGTTACAAGTATTTTAAGTAACTTTTCACCCATGAAACTGTAAGAAACAGTAGTAAAGTAATTGGTTCATCAAGGTGGACTTAGTGGAAATTATCTCATTTTTCATTCCTATGTACCCTATTCAAATGTAATTGTATGTGTGAATCTCTACAAAAAGTCTTGAATGAAAACCTCCCTGGTAAATGAGGGAGATTATTATAAGGATGAATGATCTATAGACTCTAAACCTGAACACCTATTTACTACATTTAAATGTAGCTATATTAAAAATACAAAATCACGTAGTCATCAACAACATGCTGCTAATGCTTCTCAGAAATCTTGTACTTAAAGAGGTTTGTAAAATCCTTGTGCTTCTTCTCAGTTAAAACCTGATTTTCAAATGATAATATAGCAAGTATTTATTCATTTTGTTATTTTACCCTTTTAATAATCAATTATACACTAAAAACTAATATATGAATAAAATACTACTAAAATATAATTTCATTAGGATTTTGTTTGTTAGACTTAGCCTTTAACAGCTGTACTATCTCTTCAATCAATTAATTTAGAATTGTTGAAAGTTTTATTTAGTATCAATGCCATTTTACTCAGTGTAGTATCTGCCAAGTAAACAATGAATAGAAAACAAATAAATATGTAAATATATTAGGGCAATAAAATATTTTTATTTAAAATATTATTAAAGCAGTGCAATTATATTCAATGCATTCTAATTTTAATTTTGGTTTACAGAAATTTTGCAGCATAGTCTAATGTTAAGAGTGCTACAAAGCTGCCAATTTATTATACATGGAATATTTATTTAAATCACCGATAGTTGTATATTATTGTTGAACATCTAAAAACTCCTGTATAATGTTTTCATAGTACACTTAGTTATTTTAATAATAACTAGAATATGTTATAGATTAGATATCTGTGTTTTAACTTTCATTCTCCCAGCTGATCTAATTTAAGAATAAACTTCAGAATATTTTTCACAGTGCGTCTGCTTTGGACACTAGATAGAACTTAATGGTTGAAGTACTTCCTGTAAGACTGTACTCCACCCTTAGTACAGTATTCGCGAATGTATTGCCACTGAACATTTTCTCCATGGCTGTTAATGTGCAAGTCCAATGCTGTCAGAGTAACCACTAAGAACCATTACTAGAGAAAAGTAACATGGCTTCCTAGTGAGAAGTTTAAATAAACTTATACAATTCACATAATTGGTAACCTAAAGACCATGTGTGGTAGTTAACTCATATCAACCCTTTAGGAAACACGTCATTGTGAATCAAACTATTTTCTCCCCAATGTGTCATTTACCTTCATAAACACCAAACCAAAGAATTGCTTTAATATTTCAATAGAATATTCAAAAAATATCTAACATAGTAATTAATATACAATGGAAGATGAGGACAATGTATACAGATTTGGTTATCCACTGTCTTCTATTGATTTAAGAAATTTATCATCTCCTTGGGGAACAGCAGTGGGTCCAAATGAATAACTATTATTTGTAAATTTTCAAAGGGCAGAGTGAGAAGCTAAGGTTTTCTGAGAGACTATTCTGCAGTCGCCAAATTCTTCTACTTAATTTATCTTAAACAATAGAACAACAACAACAACAAAACAATAACACAAAAAACAGCAACAGCAAACCTAAATACCTTCCTTTCTTTCGGTGTTAAGGAAAGGGCAGTGGTGGTTGCTCAGTGTGAAACATTGGAGTCATCTTCATCTTTGAGACCAAAGTTCTTTTTCTCGCCTTGAATTACTAATTTGTCTAATTCATCAAAAGCGTTATAAAATGTATCCTTTCTTCAATTTTCTAGCAACTGCACCTGTACAGATGAATCAGCAGAGTCCTTTGCCTAGCTCCAACTCATCATCACTTTCTGTATTAGAATTCTGAAAGAGAGGAGGGTGAGGGCACATATACACAGAGACAGGGAGCTTACTTTTATGCAAAGAGCTTGATTTGGGAAATGTCTTTCACAGTTAGGGAGTCAAAGATCCATAATAGCCATTTGATATTTTGAGAACTTGGGAAGCCATTGATGACAATCTCTTTCTGATTCAGTCCCTTAAACATGAAGGGACACTGGAATTAAAATCTAGAATCCAAAGACTGGAATATCTGGCATTTAACTATTGATGGAAAGCATAGAAATGAACCTCAGATCCAGAACAGACAGAAACGGTTGATTTCAACTCTTCTGTTTTTTTTTTGTTTCAGCTAGACCCTCTGCTGATTTCACAATGTGCACCCATAGTGAGTGTCCCCGAATCTTTCTCATTCATTTAAGATTCTAATATTAAACTCTTCCAAAAATGCACAAATTCAGAAATGTATCACTAGAAATTTGGGTATTCCTTTTTCACTGGAAGTTGACCATTTAATTTAACCATCACATTCTGGTCATAACATTTTCTGACATCTTTTATTGAAATTCAAACCTATTTTAGGTAAATCAGCTCCCAATTTGGTGCCTGTATTTTTTTATGATTTCAATTTATACCACCCTTCCGTTGCAAATAGATTTACGTGGACATAAGTGAACAGGTGTGTTTCTTATCTATAATGTGACTAAATATTTTCTTGCAGAGAGATAAAAATTATAGTATGATTTCAAAACAAAGATGTCCTTCAATTCAGCTGGCTCTCTGTATCTTATGGATGTTCTGTTGGATGTTCTGCTGTGTTTATGTATGTGTATCTGTGTGTGTGTATGTGTGTGTATTTGTCTGTATACATAAACATGATGTGTACACAAATATTCATAGTAACATTATTTGAACTTGCCTAGATATAGTAGTTAAAATGAGAATTGTAAAGTAATAAAATTAAATGAAAACTGCTATTAATTTAAAACAGAAGGCAGTTCATACATATGAAACTCACTGGAGGAAGGCAGGCACTTCACAGAAGGTACTCGGTGATTTGGCTTTAGTTAAAGAGATCTAAATGCTTTCAGTGTCAAAGTCTGTGAGGTAGTAGACATGGCATAGTGATGGAAAAGGGAGTTAGAGATCTTGGTGCTGTGTGTATAGTAGGCAGTTTTCCTGCTCTTGGCTTGAGTGCTCTTTGTAAAGGTAAGACTCTTTTGAGATAGTTCATTAAACTGTTAATGCATTATTAGTATGACATTTTTCTAGTTGAAGTTAGGACTTTAAAAGGTTTATTAAGTTGACTGGTAGTCACATAGTTAGAGAAAAGAATAAAAGTGTCAAGCTTGATTAAGAACATACATGGTTTTGTAATTGTTGGGGAACTATAAAAACCATGTAAAGGATAATAGGGGGATATATTTTCACTGAAAGACCAGGGAAGACTGTGAAAAATATATAATGTTAAATTTCATTATAAAATTTAGCATCCGCATAGGCATAGACTCTCCAAATTTGTATTCTGTTGGTTGACATTACTTCAAAATAAGATCATCTGCTCTTCATGGAGATGATTCTATAATTCATAAGTATGAATAATAAATTAATATCTATTTTGAGTCAGTTAGTAGAATATTCAGTATCTTTTGGCACAGATGTCTCTATGTCAACTCTCCAGCTCATGTGAGCAGTGAATTTCTGTCTGCACTCATGGCAATTCTCAATGTACATTTACCTGAGCCTTATCATGTGAACCTGAGACCTGTTCTGTAAGTTTGATAAAATAGGATATTTATTCTTTTAAAAAGTATTTGTGTCTAGTTATACCTTAGATAAATTATATCATATTAAATAATTAAATTATATTAGTCACTTAGAGCTATCATGTATTTATCCTATATACAATCCAATTCAGACAATGGAACTATGACAATTGATTAAATATGATATCACAAATATATGGCTAATGAAACCATTCATATTTATAATATTAGTAACAGAATCAAAATAATTTTAAGTTGAAATCACAAATATAAATGGCCCTTCATTCTTCATTTCCATTATAAAAATTCCAACATGTATCATGATATTTACATTATGTATATTCAATATGCACTTATATCGGTGCTTATGACCTTATTTTTAAAATGCAATATTGTTCTAGATTTTCATTTGTCCTCTGGAAATTCACTTACTGAGATGGAATTACAGAGTTTTGTCAGCAAAGTGTTTCTTATGAAGCCTCTCCCATTCTAAACTATTGCCCTGCTATCTCCCTAGTTTGTTAGTCACAACATTTTTCAACTTGAAATTCATGCTGCTCACAACTCTTGCTTATTTCATTTCCTAAACGATTCCAATAAACAGCATACAGTCCTTTCCATATGTTTATCATATGTATTCCACTGATCACTAGTTTTCTTATGACATCATGTAATAAATATCAATATGGTCTTTATAATCTTCTCAATGTTTATTATTTTTTTATTTGCCATAGCAACCGATTTATCATATGTAAGGTTTATTTCATTGTGATTTCTGTTTGTAGAATAGTGATGAAATAAGTGATGTTGACTAATTTTCATATATACCTAGTTCATTTACCTATTGTTGTTGATCTATTCAGTACCTTTATACTTTTTAAATTCAACCATTCAATTTATTTTTATTTCATCACTTCAGGTTTCTGTATATTTTGCATATTAGTCATAATACAGATCAATGGCTTGCAAATATTTTCTCCTAGTGGGTGATTTACCTTTTTTCCTTCATTGAGCAGAGGTGCCTGGATTGAAGCAATCCCTTGTTTCTGTGTTGCTTTCATTCCTGGGTTTTTTAGTCACATTCCAAAAGATCATCAGGAGATCACAGACCCATATCAAGGAGACTTAACCTGTATAGTTATTTCTTCTAGATTTACAATTGCAGAATTTTTTAATTCTCATATAAGAATTGAGAAGGTTTTGTTTGTTTTGTTTTGTTTTACTTTTTCATTATTCTGAAAGTCGTTCACCCATGATTTCTCATTGTATGTATTTGAAACTTTTATGAAAAGTACCTTGTCAGTTGATATATAAGTGCATTTTTGGATTTGTTAGTTGAGATATAAGTTTATTTTAGGGTTCTCTGTCATGTTAACTTAGCTGATGCATCCTTTTCAATTAGCTCTTTTAATTACTGTAGCTTAGCAGTGTACTTTGAAAAAGTACCAGTAAGGTTTTTCTAGCTTCTCTTCATGTGGTTCAAGATCCCCTCAGCTATGTGAGATTTTTTTTTTCATTTTTTGACGTGAATATTAGGGTGTTTTCCTAATTCTGTGAAGGATCAAATTGGAACTTTGTATCAAGTTTTCACTGAAACTCAGATTACTTTATTTAACTGGAGATTTTAACAATTCAAATTCTTTTAATTGGTAAAAATTATTTTCCTTTATTTGTAAAGCTTTCAATTTATTTAAATTGTTTGTATTTATTTATTTTTAGTTTATATGTATGCGTGTTTTGCCTGCTTGTGTGTAAGTTCACTCAGGTCATGAAATGCCCATGCAATCTGCAAGTAGGTGTAAGATCTGGAACTGGAGTTATAAATAACTGTTACTGGCAGTGTGTGCTCGGACCTCAAGCTGAATACTCTGCCAGAGCAGGTGAGCCTCTTAACTGCTGAGCCATCTCTCAGGTCCTAACATTTTCTTTTTCTTTCATCGATCTTTTATATACTGCATTGTGATTAAAATATTATAAATTCACAATCAATTTGGCTCATAGTTGCTACATTTCTTCAAAACATGAAATAAAATTTCACAGTAGTGCATTGGCTGCCTCATTGGGTAAACCCCACAGTACAAACCTGGTAACCTGAATCAATTCCCTGGAACCCATGGAAGAAAGAGACAACCCAATTCTCAAATGTCGTCCTCTGACCTCCAAATATTCACTGTAGAAATCTCATACATACAAACATATAATTCATAACAATAATATCAACAATAATAAAAGAGTTTCCACAAAATAAAATAATCTCACTTTCTTGTACATATTCAAATGAAATGATACTAACATTTCAAGGGATATCTGCTGTACCATGTTCATTATAATAGTGTTTAGAATAATTAGGCTGATTAAGCAGTGAAAACTCCTAGCAGGAAATGAACAAATTTTCAAGATGTTTGAGTGTGCAAGGGAATGCTACTCAATCTTAAAATAAAAACCATGAAATTTTCTCATTTAGTACAGCATGATTAAAACAAGAGGGCATTATAGTAAGTGAAATAAGGCAGGAACAGAAAATGTTATCATTTGTTCTCGATTTTTAAACAAATATTTTATTTTTATTTTATGTATATGAGTGTATTTCCTAAGCATCCATGTTGTTCATTGCTTGTGAAGGTCAGAAGAGGGCAGAGGATCTCCTGTAGCTGGAGTTCAAATGGTTGTTAGCTGCAATGTGTGTTCTAGGAACAGAATCTGGGTCCTCTTACCTGCAGAACCATCTCTCCAGCCCCTTTTCACAATTCTTTGTAGAGTGTCAAACATCTAAGTTCATGAAAGTAGGAACAAAAATGATGGATAGCAGCAATCAGATATAAAGACATGAAAGTGTAGTCAAAGACATTAGACAATATACATGTCCTCAGGTGATTTTCAGTGCCCAGTGGTGACAGCAGATCAGATATTTTATGTATTCTATATTTCAAAACACCTCAAAGTGTATTATTTTATATGAAATAGTGATAAATAGCATAGGTTCACCACAGATAAATGATAAATTCTTCAAGAGATGGAAATACATGTGTATGGTTTGTTCACTCCGCTGGTACGCACTTCATACTTTACTTTATGAATATCTCCAGTTAATTTCTATGTAGAAATAAAAGAAAGTGAAAAATAATGTTAAATATAACACAAGAAAGTACTTAAGAATGCCTATCTACTTCCTAAAGCATCTAGCAGTTTTCATATCACTTCTTGTCACCACTAAATTACCTATCATGACTAAAACATTTGGATAATATACTTTACTTTTTTTCTAAGGCAACAATTATTATTTTACGAAAAGGTAGAATACCATAATTCCTTTCCCTGAGCATCAAGTTCTGTTATATAGTTTTCAGTTATACCTATGCATTCATGTTCATATAGTGTATGTGTAAAATAAGACCTTATTGCTGAAGAGAGGACATACTTTCAACCTAGGAATTGGAGTGATGTAACTGGAATTGACTTGGACGCGTCATCCCTGAAGACTACCTTTCATAGTTCTGGAGGGTACTATGCAAGTGGTTAAGACAGAAAAATCAGCCAATGGTTTAATCCCTGATTCAAAGCCTAATAACCACAACCAGGACCTTTGTAACAAACTATAGCAGCTCATTAGCTGTACTTTTATCTTGAGAATAACTAAAAGCTAATTGAGCTTAAAGCCCTCTTGATAGGATTGCACACATGGGTGACATTGTAAATGTAGCCAAATACACATAGCTGGAGAGTTCACACATGCTAGAGAAAGAAACAAAAGCAAAAACAAACAAACAAACAAAAACCTCTGTGTCTCTCATATTTCTATACAAATGAAATGCCTTTCTGTATGCTAAATACAAATCTTTATAGTTATCATATACCACTCATCAAAGAAGCTTCTTTTTGCAATGGGCTACTACATATTCCACAACTCCTCATACACAGAGATTTTGTGTCTCTGAGATGCTCAGCCCTAAGTTACTCAAGAATAATGGAGCCTCTACACCTAAGACTTATGGAATTGGGCAGAACAGAGGAAAGAGAGATTACTAACAAATCCCTCAATTCTCATCAGTGTGGCTTCCACATGCAACAGAGTTTATTGGACACCTGGGGAAGGAGTAGAGAATAAAAGCCTCGAGAGTGTGTTTCATGAATAGATATCCTATATTAAACCTCACCCACTAAGGGCTCAGTAACCCTGCGGAAGGGGGTGCAGAAAGATTGTGAGAGCCAGAGATGGTACACGAACATAAAGAAACAGATCCTTTCAGGCCTCTGGGAACTTGCTCATATGATGGCAGCATGCACAAAACCCTTGCTCAGTTAATCAGACAAAATCCAAGCCTAGAACTGGAGAAATGGACAGGAGGCTCCATTCATAGCCAAGGAACTATTGGTGAGTGATTACTGTTAGGTGACGAAGTGTTGATTGTTAAGAGAGAGATTCTAGATTAGCTGACTAGACTCTAGTGGATGAACTTACACTGAAGGAAATCTGAGTACAAATGTTTGAGTAGATAAGTCTTATTGTATATGACTGAATTCATTTAATCTGATGTGAGGGAGGAAAGTTCCATGCCGATTGTGGAGGGGGGTTAAAAATGATTAAGGTTTACTGTATGAAATGCACAAAAACTGAATAAAAATATTAATTAAAAATAAAATATGATTTTAATTGATAAGAGCAGGAGGTAGAAGATGGCTAGGCAGTTTAGGGTAAAGACCCCAAAAGAAAATGGCCAGTTTCTTTTCCTGCTGAGAACTAGAAATTCCTTGGATATACCAGTAAATTTCTTCCCACCTGAGGCTAAAGATGCCAGAACTATCTAATCTAAAGATGTCCCTGGCTCTGCCATACCCAGAAGCTGGGGAGGTCAGTAAGAGGGTCTGCTCTTTCTTTATCTCTTTTTTCCCCTAAAGTAACTGTCCTTGGACGTCACCAGAACCTCCTGACTAGGACCACCTGACTAGGACCTGGTGATGAAATCTCCTGACTAGGATCACCTGACCAGGGCCACTTGCTCAAAGCCTTTGAGGGTCCTGAACACCTGGAATGTGAATTGGAGGAACAGTCCATCTTCTTTTACCCTCCTCCCTTCTCTAAATCTTTATTAACCCCAGGGAATGAGACTCAGTGGTATCCCATTCCCAGGGACTCCTCCTGCAGTACAGGAGCTTTTGCTTTCCCTCTCCAATAATACTCCCCTTTCTAAAACTCACTCTCTGTGGTCCGTGAATTTCATTCTTCGAATTTACAAGACAAGAACCCAAAAGCCTCTGGCTTGAGGGGCTTTGGTGGACGTTGAGTTTCCAGGACCCTAGCCTCTCAAGCTAAGCACAAGAGAGACGAGAAAGGCTCTGTCGCTCGCAAAGACACCCCCGGAACTCCTGTATCATAATAATAATAAGTGACTTGTTAAGACCATGTGTCAATGAAATTTCTTAGTAGAGAGATTAGTTAGCTTTCAAGACCTAGGACCTAAATTCAATCCCTCAAACTCATATGGCAGAGATGTCAATGGATTCCTGCAAGTAGTCTTCTGACTACCACATAGATCTGTCACACACATATACACTCATACATAAAACAAAATGTATAATTAAACATGTTATTAACAGTACTTAAAGAGTAGGGGCTGCATTTTTATCTTTGAATTTGTCTTGGACATTCTACAGTTATCTTCATGTCTTTGGATTTCAAAACTTTATAACAATACTTAAATTAGGTAATAATTGCTTATGTTTTTTCAAATCAATAAAAGAAGAAAATTATAGAGAAGAATAACTTAGAAAATAATGAGAATATAAATATTAAGTTTTTTCTCTTTTTCTAAATAGTCCTTCCTTCATAGATACTAATATAATTTTAGTTCTTTGCTTGTTTCTTTATTGACTTGCAAATTTCTAAAATTTAAAGTCCTATATTGAAAAAGCGACCTTTTCTTTGCTGTTATAAACCTGCTTCTAATGCCTAGCAAATATCTAACCAAGCTTAGGGGATACATTAATTTTCTATTTTTGCTGAAAAATAACTATGAAAAACGTAGTGGCTTATGCCACACAAATTTGTTATTTTCTAGTTCCAAAGGTCATAGTTAGAAATGTGCCTGAATGGATTATAATCACAGAGTTAGCAGGTAGAACTAAATTTATTACAGGAAATACAGAGAAAATTCATCTGTTTCTTCTCTTTGGGCTTTAGGAGACTTTTCTTACTCTTTTGTGTTCATTTGTTTTTTTGTTTTTCTTGGCCCCCATTCTGCCATGAGTAAAACTATCCAGGATAATCAAGGGTTCATTACATGATCTTCCTTCTCCTCTTTCTTTTATAGAGAACCCTATTATTATTACCTAGCAGAATAAAACTACCATAATTTCAGCTAAGTATCAATCATAATCTCACCTGTACCTTAAATTCCCACTTGACAGGATATCTAACAGATCTACATATATTGAGAACTAATGCACTGATAGTTGGAGAGCACATTATTGTACTTAAGGCAAGAGATACTCATCAATGTTTTCAATAAAAGAACAAGTTACAAGCACACCCCTTCATTACTTAATTATTAAATAGCCATTGATTTATTTTTATTAAGTGGCCTGGTAGTATTGTTCTACTCATAAATATGTACTCAACTTTTATTAAAATATGCTATTATTTATTGTTATTTAGGATGCTCTTCCCTAACAACCAAAATAAATAAACTAAAAGATTTATACTCATAATAAGCAGCAGCCCGATGTCTGTAAGTGGTACATAGTCCTCCACCAGATACTTCACCAAGCAAAAATAATACTACATCCTCCAGCATCCTTCACTTACACATATGTAACTATCATACACTTTAATTTATGAATTATTCTCAGTAAGTCAGCAGCAATAATTAGTAATAAAATACAAAACAATTGCATCAAATAAAAATTAAATACAAAGCAATTTAGTAAAGTTATTTAAAATTTAGAAATTGTTAATTTCTAGATCTTGTCATTCAAAATTTGGACAGTGATTGACTGTGCAGAATGTGAAATTGTGGGCTGAGAAGACAACTCTTAAAATTATGACAATTTCCCAAATTGGAGAAAAATAAAAATAAAGACAGAGTTCAGTTTCCAGAAATTATTTAAGTGCTCTTCAAACCACAGCAACTCACACCTTTTTTAGGTGTTTGTGACTCAAACAACAGCAGCCACAACAAGAATCAAAAAACGGAATGCTAATTATGTTTAAACTCTTTCCTTGCTATTTTGGGTATTGATAGTGCAGAGCATAGCATTTCACAGTGATTCCACTCATTGCCACCTGATGCTGTCATTGTCTTCATGAAATTCCTGACTGTAGAAATATTTATGACAAAATTAGATCTCTTTAAAATATTAAAAGGCTTGCATTCAAAGCAACTGTTTTCAGGAAACATTTGGGAAGCTGAATTTACCCCAACTGGGATATCAGAAAGAGCACAAGGATGATTATTCCTGCTCTCTGATTCCTATTCTTTCCTGTCACCTGTGGGCCTCACCCGATCACGTCTGTTCTGAAATGGCTTTCCATTTCAGTTCTGTTCAACTTCCAGCACCCATGACTCATTCTGCTTTTCTTAATCACTTCCCCGAAAGTAATCATAATCTTGCTTAATTGCTTAGGAGAAAGGAAGTAGAACACATCCAATCCCTTTCATCACAATCAAAACTGCATTCTATATAATTCCCAAAATGCATGAAATCATGTTTATAGAAATAATTTTCAAACCATGACAAATTAAAACGCTTATTTTTACATGTCCTATGATAAGCATGAATTGTTTTTGTAATCAATGACAACTTCAGGGAAGCAAATTTTGCAATTCTATCATCCAGCTGATTTCTTCTTTAATAGCTTTAGCATGTGAGCTGTGAAATATTTGATCATCATGATTTTTTTTTGTATATGAGCTTGTATATCAGTTTATTGTAATTGCATGATGGCTTTTGCTTCATTAATACATTAAGTTTCTTTTACTTTATCTGTAATACTCAATTCTTTCATGAATACACACACACGCACTCATCACAAATACACATACACACATACAACTAAATAAAAAATTGTCAACATTCAAAAATTTCCAATTTATCAATTATTTATTATTTAATTTTTAACAGATAAATGTTAAGATATAAGACAAAGTGTTTATTTCAATTATCAGACTATAATTCAAATAGCATTTTAATGGACCATAGTATCTTTAGTGCAATACAATTATTTTGTCATTCTGATGATCAAATCTGGAGCCTAATATATGTTAAAAAGTACCTCAACAACTCAAGAGCTATTTTCAATGTATATTTTTAAGTTTTTGTCTGTATTCATAGAAAAGTATTTAAAAATTACTATTTAATTAAAATTTATAATCGAATTCTAAAGGTAGAACTTTATTTTCAAAAGAAATATAATTTCAAGTCAAATTAATAATTATGGAATTTTAGGAAATATCATGATGTATAAATATATAAAATTGGACGCCTACTTATATATTTCTCACATACTTTATTTATAATTATAGAATTTCAAAATTATCTTGAATTCTTACTTTACTAATTTAAATAGGTATTATTTCAAGTGGAATAGTACAGAAGGATAGAAAAAAATGTCAATGTTTTTCAATTAAACTATCTATATGGGTTTCTTAAACTACTGGAAAACTGATGTTTAATACTGATGAATTATTTGAAAATTGTATTCCACTTAATATTATATTATAAAATATCATAGAAAATAATTAAAATAATTTAATTATAATTTAAATAAATTACACATGTTCAGTCAAATTAAGTTCAAAGCATGTGAAAATATGGACAAAATTGCTAATGTAATCTCTCTTAACACATACCTACATAATTGTGAATTGGGAGAATTTTACCTCTGGTTAATACACCTAATGTTTTACAATAGGGAAGGTAAGAAAAAAGAGTTTAGTTTCAAAATTCATTAAATGAAAAAGGTTGGTTACTAGAAAATCTAATTGTTTCATCATAAATTTACCCTTGAATGTAATTTCATTTAACTTTGAGTTCAGTATGATCATGAATTTTCTGCTCCATATTTTCTAAAAAAACAAGCAAAAAGTAGTAATAAAGTAAACAACTATTTAAAAAAAATAAAACTTCTCTAGGGATTATCAAAATGACAATGTTACTTATTTTAAAGTGAGACTAAGTTTAAACCAGAACAAATCAGCTATGCAAAATTTCAGAAAACAATTATAGTTAAGAATATATTTCTAAAATATATAGGAAGAACTGGCAAACATTGAAATGTAAAAGTTTAGAGGAAATGAGAAAAAGAAACTAAGGGAGTTGACTAAAATCTTCATCTTTTTTTTTTTCAGTGTATATATATTTATAAAATCTTTTGTATTTCAAACAATACATTTTAATTACATTTAAACTCCTCCCCTTTCTGCACTGAATAGCCTGCACACAGGATTTCATGCATCTATCATATGTTGCAGACTATCAAGTCACCTTTGTATAATCAGATATCCCTCTGGAGCCTGGTCAGTATATCTAGTCTTTACCTTAAAGAAAGAAGCTCAACTCTCCCGCACCCAACAGTGATCACCTGCCAATAGCTCCTCAGCTAAGGTTGTAATCTCCTAACTATTTCTCCATTTCTGTGCTGGATTTTTGTCTAATGGCTCTTGTACATGCCGTTACCATTACTGTAAGTTCACATATGGCTTATTGATAGTAAACATGCACAGCTTGCTTCGGAGGAACTGTATGTTCTACATTCTGGATTTCTAAACTTCAGATTTAAGACTCTGAAATATGCACAGAGGCATAAACACAAAGCAAAGCATGCTGCCGACGCCAGCCTCTGTACCTTTCGAGCTCTGCAGCACAGGTTAGATGAGGACAGCTCTTCATTTTAAGGGAATATGTCATCTAGAGGATTCTTTGAAAGTGATTGTGTTAGTAATTCTTTCCCCAAACCAGATGGGCTCTTAGGTAAGTAAACATTGCTCTTAGAAAGCGTCATATAGCAATTAGCCATGGTGAATCTTGAATTCCCAGTACTTGGGAGGCTGAGTCAGAAGGAAGTTGCCTGGACTACAGAATTAAGTCGTAGCCCAGCTAGTCTACAGTGAGGCTGTTTGAAAAAACAAAAAAACAAAACAAAACAAAAAAATCTGTAAAGTAAAAATCAAAAATCATCATATGACATATATTAGACAGTACAAATAAAATTTTAGTGACTATTTAGATAAAAGCATAGTGACAATGTTACCTAAGTTAAAGAAACTTCCCAAAATGTAAACATGACACTGAAATAGCAAACATTTAAACAAACAACAACAAAAAGTAGTCAATTCTTCAGCAGCACAGAAATGAGTGTGTGAACACACTTTCAGGGTGACTATTTTAGAGTATAAGAAAGTAATTAGAATATGAAAAATGCACTTTTGGTAAAGAATATTTAAAAACACACACAGAAAATAGATACAAAGAAGAACAATAAAGGAGAAATTAAATTAAATACTTAATTCAGATGGGTAAACAGACCCTAAAACTGTAACATGCAGTTTGACCCGTGGTTCAGTGGAAGTATAGCAGAAAGACGTAAGAGCATGGAGTGAGATCACTGTACAAATCCCACAGTGCCTTTGGAAAGAGAGTATCCATTGGAAAGTATAGGAACTAGATGAAGGGTGAATTAACGTATTGCTATAATTCTCAGCAGCTAATAAAAGGGAATATATAGCATCAAAAACTGTTAAGTGTTAGAGAAATTTTGATTCAAGAATTTCATACAATGAATTTTTATTATATTCCAAATTCTGTCCCCATCTCCATCCTCACCCTGCCACACCCCAACCCTCACTCCCTTCATGTCTCTCTTAACAAATGAAAATCCCCAACACCTCTGAGCTGGGAGCTGGAGAAATTACAACTCATTAAATGTCACTGATCTATAATTCTTACAAGCAGATAGTTCAAAGTAAGGGATCATCCTTTTCCTTTCTATGTGGTTTTGGGTCAGAATACACCCTGAATTCTTGGAATGGTATTTTCACTATTAATTTTTCTTTCTCTTACACATTGCTTAGGAATGTCCAGTAGGGATTTTTCTTTTGCTCAGTGGTCAGAAATGTTTGGTCTCCAACATCAAGTTAGCTGTTCCTAGCCCTTTCATACAGGTTCCATTCTGATTATTTCCAGGCCTCACTAAGAACAATAACTCACTGTGGACTCAGGTGTTAGATTGATTCCACACAAAGCATTGTAGGCAAAATAGAAGAGAAGTTCCCACAAAAGGCAGTAATTAACTCATAGTCCTCCAATCCAAATGAGTGGCAGTTGGGAAGGTTCATAGATTCACAGGACAGCTTTACACTTAACAGTGCCTTACACCAGAGTTGTCAACTCTGTAGACTTCTCAGATTCCTAATGTTGTTGAGAACTGAAGCCATGTCTTGACAGCCGCTGGTTGATGAGATGGTGGGTCAACCACGTGTTTTATCAGGATGAATGGATGGACTGGCCAACTTGGCTGGCCCCAAGGCTCTACTGTTGCCTTTGTCTGGTGTTTCTGTGTACATGGGAGGTCAGGTGGCATTCACACTGCCAGTGTATCCAATCAGGCAGCAGGGTTCTTCCATCTTAACCCTCCAGTTATTTTTTCTCTTACTTGCCATATTCTGAATTCAGATTTTTGAGATCATATAGAGCATCATAGTTCTGGATATAATGAAGAGGCCCAGAGTCAAGTTTTAAGTCCTTGTGCCAAGAGTCTCCTTCATTGCCATTGCTCTGGTTGCACGGCCATCTTGACCCACAAATTAGTTCATTGCTTACTTGCTAAGTCCTAAGTCCAGAATTTTGATATCAATATAGAAGCACCTATGGTACAATAAATATTCATCTTCTGTGATAATTTCCTCACATGATCCTTGTCACACATTCAGTCTGTTGGGAATTGTCACACATAAGGCCACAAAGTCAGCCTTTCTGCCAATTTCCTACACCTTCTTTTCTCTCAACACCATCACTTTGAATTATCTTGTCATACTCCTAAAACTCATTCTGAACAATGAGTTCTGGGTTGAAAAAAGTGGGTTTATTTTTACACCTGCCATTCATTCCTTTGACCATCAGCTGAACACACACACACACACAAAGTGCTTAAAATTTTGATAGGATTTTAAATGAAAACATTTCTTTTCAGATCATGGGATTCTGCTTTTTATTTATATGCCTATATGAGTTTATACACAGTGAACTAAAGCCTGCCAGAGCCAGAGAAGACATTTTATGCCCTGGCCCTGGAGTTATATGCAGTTGTGAGCTGTCATGTGAATGCTAGGAACCCACTGTAGGTCCACTGCAAGAACAATAAGCATTTTTAACCACTGATCCTTATCTCCAGTCATTAAAATGATAATCTCTTAAAATGTTCACCTATATCATATGTAGTAAATTGACAGTTTCCAGAGTTGAGGAATCAATAGAACTAGCATAGGGATATTGTTGAAAAAATTGTGCAGGCATATAGGGAATTTTCTTCTTTTTAAATGTATGTTGTATGCATTGATCCACAGATATCTGATCTGGTCTGATTTTTAAACTTTTAGATAAGTTTCATACTCAAGTTTTTCCTAAAATAAATTGAAATGTAGGAATATTGATCTTTGGTTTGTTTAAATTATTTTCCTGACCTTGAAAGCTATTAGGTAATTGGGTGTGATTAGAAATAGCATAGCAAACATCTGTGAAAATAGTGATGGTAAGCCATGTTGCGTCTATGTTTTATTCTGAGATTTATTAAAATCAATTTTACTGACTGAATTTTGGATGTATAGAACATTAATAAAATATGGTCATTACAAATAAAATGAAAAATTACATGGTTTCTATTTCTAAGAAGATATATGAAGGAAATATTTATGATTTTTGATATTAATGTATGAGTCTAATATGTTTGGCTATGAAGATAATATTAGCATATAGTGTTTTAAGTGAAACTACATGATAAACATTTTCTTGTTTTAACCTTAACTTGATGTGAGTACTCAGCTTTCATAGAGTTTCATATCACTGACAGTTTCAAGGAGAAAGCAAATGACATTTTGCAAGGATATAACACAAAAGAAAATAGTCTTTCTAAATGCCAGATTCTATTACAACAATATTATAAATGAGGCATAATTGCAAGGGTAAAACTTGAAATCAGGACTTTTGCATTTATTTTATTAATGAATCATTTGAAAATAGTAAATAATGTACATCATAAATCATAACTGTTATCTGTGTATTGTTATACATGCTTCAGCACACAGGTACAGCACATGTGCATATCAGAGCTAACATTACCAGGTATATTAGATGAGTGTGTTTGTGTGTGTGTGTGTGTGTGTGTGAGTGTCTGAACATTATGCATCTAACTCAGAGCCTCAAATCTACTAGGCAAGTAATATACTACTGGGTTATATGCACACCCACATATTTCATAATTCTTTTTTCAGAAACTATAATCAATAAAAATGACCTAAACTTAGAGTAGAGGGAATAATTTAAAAATAAAAAACACATTATAGCAATAATTGATAAATGTATTAATAAGAAGATCATTAATGCTGATAATGATCTAAACTGTTCATGTTTACAGTTAATATATAATAGGTTTTAAACTAAAGCTACCTTATCCCACTCTTCCTTAGGTTTTTTAATGAAAGGATAGAGTCAATTAAAACTGGTATATATGGCAGGACATTGTAGGTTAGTAAGAGAAAGCAATGAATGGGTATAGGATGAGGCACTTTATACATGTATAATGTCATAATGTACCTATTTGTGACAACTGCCATACACATTAGAAGTTTAAGTAAAATAAGGGAAACCAATATGCACACATACCAATGTGAGAAAGAATATTTTAAATACATAACTTAACCTAACCAGCGCTCAGAGACTATTGAAGAAGATGGGGCAAAATGATAAAAGGAGACAGGTGAGGAGATGCATGATATGGAAAAATGGTCGTGTAGGCTCCTGGGACCTTGTTTTTATATGAACTAATAGCAACAGTAGCAGCATACACATGACTCACGCCAAATCAAGGAAAAAAACCCAACATTGAAATGGGGAAATGGAGAGCAGGCCACAACCTTGGCCAAAGAACTATTGGCAGCTGATTACTTTTGAGTTAGGAAGAACTTATCTTTAGGGGAGAGACTCTACATAGGCTGACTAACCCCAGCAGATGAACTTGCACTGAGGTACATCTGTGTACACTATCTTGACTTTATAGGTCTTAACATATATGAAAAGATGCATGAAAGCTGACTGGAGGAGCAATAAGGAGTTGCAAGTAGGGGAGAGAGTATAACGGTGATTAAGATGTTTCATATAAAATGCAGAAAAATACAAATACATTATATGTGGGGGTCCCAGGGGATCTTGCTCCTGTCCAACAGGTCATCTCCTGGAGGACTTCCCACACAGGGGTCCAGGGAAAGGTGAGTGTGCTGTCCACCTGTTCCTCAGCCTCCCCAGTCAGACACCACAGGGAGTCTAGTCAAAGCAGGCACTCATTTATTAGGGAGTGCCAGGTAACAAAGGCAAAAACCGCAAAGGGGGTTTCTATGGTGAGTTGGGCATAACCAACTGTTTTAAAGGTCCAGTGAGCATGTATAGGGTCTCACAGCAACCTGAGGCTGATCACGTACTGTTGGTGGGGGAGGAAGTCTTAGAACCTAGCTATTGATCACACATTGTCCATGAAGGAGGAAGTTTTGAGACCCAACCAGGTTGATCACGTACTGCCCAAGACCTAACTAGGTCCTTTTCAAAAACAAGTTAGACATGCCTAGACTGCGCCCTTCTTACTTTCTTTAAGCGCCGTCTTATTGGTATTTTTCAGGGCCCCTCAATTATACATAAACATTTTTGACAAATCTTTTAAAAATAGAACAGATATTGAAAAGCATATATTTATTTGTTTATTATTATTTTTATCTTGCCTGTGTCTAAGCGTGAGACTTTGTGCATGTGTATAGGGTTGTGTATCCTATGTTCTCTCTGTGGAAGTCAGAGGACAATTTTGGAGGGTTGTCCTCTATCTCCAGCATGTGTGCTCTATGGACTGAATTTAGGACTTCAGGCTTGTTGAGCAGCCACTTTATTAGCTGAGCCATTTTGCCAGTCCCGTGGTCAAACACTTTTCATCAGAGAACCTCTGGTACCAGTGTGTGAGGAAAGGAGAAGGGGCGAAAGGAAAGACGTGGAATTTCACTTTGCAGCATCATACTTTTCATTCGTTGTTTTATATGATGTTTACATGGATATACCTTTCCACTTTTGCAATTCTTATTAATTTTTATGTATTTCATAAAGAACATCTTAATCATCTTTATACCCCCTTCCTGATTGGCACCCTCCCTCATCCCCCCCCCCACTGGAATTTGTGCATTTTGTCATTTGTGTTAAGATTTATGGAATCAAGTTAGTCCCCAGACATCCCTCAGCACAAGCTGACCCCTGAGGTCTCGTCAGTCTATCCAGAATTCTTCCCTTTAAGAAGATCAACTCTTCCTCACTCACCGGCAGTAATCAGCTGCTAACAATTCTTTGCCTAAGATTGGTGTCTGCTGCCCATTTCTGCTGGGGAAATGGAATAAACTTTATCATTTTTTTTTCTTTTTAATGTGTGCGTGTGTGTGTGTGTGTGTGTGTGTGTGTGTGTGTGTGTCTGCATTTATGTAAGTACACCTATGGTATTCTTGTGGGCCAGAAAAGGGCCTTGAACCCCCTGGAACTGGAGATTTGGAGAGTTGTTAACCCCATATGAATGTTGGGAACCGAACTTTGGTCCTTTGCTAGAGCAGCCACTGCTCTCAAACACTAAGCCATATCCATAGCTCCACATTGCATACATTGTAAAATATCTTCATAAATTGCCCGATAAGTTTAGATTCACAAAAAATTACTTTACTTGTTAAACACTGATGTGTTTAATGTATTCATGTACTAAATATTAACTGTCAAATTTGTAATGCACATTTGTTTATGTTCTCATGTTTCTCTGAATCTCCTATTGTTTCAGTTCCTTTTTCTTTTCAAACTAACATATATCAAGATAGTAATGACATGCTATATCATAATACTCTAAACACTATACCATCATCATTATTTCTATAGAAAGATTATTCTCCCCACCAATATATTATTAAGAAATTAACAGATGTCATTTATGACTCTTTATTTGGAAAACCATCTAACTAATAATAAGAATAAGAAGAAAATTATATTTATTTTCTTTTGCCTTCAGGAATACAATATTAGATTAGGTGAAGATGAAGCCTGAAAAATAATTGCTGCTACTATTTATAACAAAGTGATATATATATATATATATATATATATATGTTATAGTGATATATATATATTCTATTCAATATGTACTCTGTGATGTATCTTATTATTATGGCCCTATAAATGCTATTTCATTTAATTCAGCACCTATATCAAACTTTTGTCTCCAAAGGTCAGGAATCATTGCAGAAGAGGGAACAGAAAGATGGTAAGAGCCAGAGGTTGTATATGACCACAAGGAAACAGAGTTTTCTAGACAATTGTATGGTTATTCACACAAAATCACAGTGGTGGTGAAAGGATGAACAAGTTCATGGAAGCTCAAAATCCCATTGTAGACATAGGAAAGTAGGTAAGAAATGTCAGCCATATCTGAGGAGCTATTTGCTGTTGATGACTGCTGAGATGGAGAGAGTGAGTCTATGTAGGTTAACCAGGCTCCAGTGGAGGGACACACACTGAATGACATTTTGGGGCACAATTTAGACTGTATAGCTCATTTATATACATATATTCACATATACACAGATATATACATGTATGTATACTTATGTATGTATATTTGTATGTATGTATGTATATATGCATGCATGCATGTATGTATGTATGTATGTATGTATGTATGTATGTATATATGCATGAGTACATTTGAGTGGTGTCAGTAACAACCAGAACAGCACACTACCTCTGTTGGTGTAATAGTAGCACTCTTATCTGGTAATCAAGGGCTTTCTAATTGGACTTAAATACTTCTGTACTTCAAAAGACATCATTTAAGTAGAAGCAAGTACAAAATGGGAAAACATCTTTACCAGCTATTTCTCCAACAGAATGTTATATAAAGTGAGGAAAGGAAGGGCTGGGCAGAGGAGGGAGAAACAATGCTAAAGATGTGAAAATTTCATATGCAAATATACAACCATAGATTCTTAAAGTATACACAACACACAGAGATTTAAAGGGGTTACTGAGAACAGAGAAAAACTGTCCTTTTTGGTCACCATGGGTTTGCAAGGTATATGTCTAATGCCAGGAATAGACTCATTCTATTTAAGTTGTTAAACAGGGATCTGATAGATCCTCAAACTATATTGATCATTTCCCTTGCTCTTAGTTTCCCAGCACAAACTGATAGTAAGACGTTATTGCTAAAGACACTATATAGATGTAGAACAAACAAAGAAAAGTCAAGGATAGCTATATCACAATATTTCCTCCAGAATTTCTGGGATAGTTCATAAGAGTAGTCAGAAAGATTGTAAGTCAGACTTGGTAGTTGATCACAAAGGGAAAAAAAAAAAGAAACAGAGTTTTCTCTTTAGTTACGTAGGTAACGCTTATGAACTCACAGGAGTATGATAGCATGCACAGTTATTGCTTAAGCTCATGCCCAACAAAATCACAACATAGAAAATGCTAAGCAGGTAAGAAACTCCAACACTTTCTGAGGGATTATTGGAAACTACTGAGAAGGGGAGAGTCAGTGTTCTTTAAGGGTATGGCTCTGGGTGGGTCAACCATGGTCCAGTTGAGGAATGCACACCAAAGAACATTTGAGCACACAAATTTGGGCACACAAATTTGACTATATATATATATATATATATATATATATATATACACATATATATACAATCGTTAGAAAGGGGAGTGCAGATAAATGAAGTGGTTCTAAATATAATCAAAATACATTGTATAAAATTCATAAAAACTCAATAAAAACCTTTAATAAAATTATTCACAATAAAATATAACAAAGATAACATAATTGTTATATGGAGGGTATAATACAAATGCAAAAGCAATTGATAAAGATTTTATTTAATCAGATAAATTATGTATCATGAAGCAAGTCATTAATTAAGATGTGTAATGATAAATGGCTTAATAAGAAAAAATTCCTATGAATTGTCAAAAGAAATCACAAATTACAAAAAGTATTTAAAAAGTAATGTGTTATTCTACTTTCAGATTAATTTTATATTTTCTGATACAGACGGTACGTGGCTTTGATTCAATCCCATTTTTATCATAGCCCATGTATTTCATTATAAACACAGTTTGTGATGCAAATATCAAATCTCGATTTGTTTTCCTTCCTGCTTCTTTCTGATTCCCAAGGAACTTCCAGAATTTCCACTACTAAGAGAATACCTAAGGGTTAAAGTGCCCCCGTTAGCAGAGAAAACCTGCATGCAACCTTTGTGGTTTCAGTGAAAAATACAAGAAAGAAGTAGAAATTTATTTTAAATCAAAACTTGTCAAAAGAAAGAAAAAAATTGAAATGGTGTCTAACTGTAAGAAAATTTTAACTTTAAAGATAAAAATGGATTAGAGTTAATGAAGAAAACCAAGATCAAACAAGACATGTGCAGGACTCTGAACTTGATTTAAAAAAAAAAGTTGTCCAGAGAAGACAAGTAATTAGAGAAACTTCTTAGAATCAGGCTATAAAAAAGTGAGTATAATGTGTTAATACTGTTGTCAAATTTAATGAGTTAAACCAGAGAATTTGGGACTGAATGTGCTATCAAAAGGACAGTTTTACGTGATACCTATGCCAGTTGTGCATATTTATAGTAAGTGCTTTTGTAAATCCTATTAGAATAGACAGAATTAATGATATTTTTATATTTACTGTAATCAGTTTTAAATTTTAAAACCTTTCCTCAATTGGTATATGACAAATTGCAATGCTCAAGATAAAGTTTATACTTTTTCTGTTTCAGCAGATCATAATGTAATTTATCATGTTTATTTTTTTCCTTGTTTCACTTTATTTTGTTTTCTTTTTGGTGGCTAGAGAGGGATTTTAATTTCCTAGGGAAAGTTAATCAAAGGAAGTAGTCATTTATGACAACAAGAATAGGTCCATTTCTACTCAGTCAGTGTCCCCAAGAAATCATTCCTGCACAATTGCATTTTCTTCAAGGTAGCCAGAGTGCTATAATTGATGATTGGGGTATGGAATTATTATGTACTAATAACAGTGCCTGGCCTATTACCATGAAGTATCTCCTGCAGCTTTATAATTAGTTCCGTGTGTGGTTTGGACAAGTAGCTGTGTGATTCACGGACGGTTCACCAGGTATAGCATAACAGCTCTTTGGGAGCCAATTAGTTGGGCATGTCAAGGCCAATTTCAGCAATTTTAAGTTTGTTGATTATAACCCAAAAGCTGTAATTGTGACAACATACGGAGAAGATGACTAGCTAAAAGGAGTATGTACTTTGACAATACAAATTCCTCCCTGTTCATGTTTTTCATTACTGTAACAAAAGAACATTTCTCAGAATTGTCTGTGACTCAGAAACAGCTGAAGTGTTTAGCCTACACATGGTAATTACTAACAATTCTTATTTTCAAGAATAAAAATTAAGTTTGAATGAAAATGAGAGAATGAAAAGATGCTAAACGAAATACAGTCTTTACCAAAGACAATAGTTGGTAGAATGTATTCAAATATTTTTCTTTAAGGATATAATCTATTACAAAGAAAAAAACTACTAAAATAGCCATCTTTTAATTGAATATTCAATGTGTGTATCTATTGTGTTTTGTTCAAATCCATCACTCCTTTTTGCTCCTTTCTAGTTCCTTCCCTAGCCTCCTTGATCATTTTCCTGTCAAAGTTCATATGCTTTCTTTAACAAATTAACCAAAACCACTGAGTCCAAATAGCTAGCATGTTCATGGTCTATTTAGAGCTGAGCACTCGACAATCACTTATTCTCTGCTATGACCAGTTAAGGTCTCTGCATTAATCATCATCTATTACAGAAAGAATCTTTGTTGTTGACAGATGAATAATGTGATAATGTATGAATATAAAAATAAAGTCTGAAAGGCAGATTAATATATGTCCAGGTAGTTGATTAATAGTTTTAGGTTTGCCCTGAGGTCCTAGATAGTATCTAGCAAGTTATGTATTTCAAGACTAGTTTGGACCAGGGATAAATTCTGTCTTGCAGAGTGGACTTTCAATCCAATCAGAAAGTAGCTGGTTGCTACCACAGAATCTGTTCCACTATTTCACTGGCAGGGATCACTTTTGGGCAATAAGGTTGATTTCTTTTGTCCCCTAGAAGTGTAAATAGAATTTGCTGGCAACATGAAAGCTAGCTAGTAGGATATGGAGGTTCTTTAAAAATCTAAAAACAGATCTGCTATATGATCCATCTATACCAGTCCTGGGCTTATTTCCAAAAGAAGCTATTCTATATCCTACTAAAAAATATTTTTGTAATCACACGCATTACTAATTTTTTTTCACAAAAGTCTGAAAATGGAAACATTTTATATATCCATCTATTGATGAATGGTTAATGAAAATGTGATATATGTGTATATAATAGACTATTATTCAGGTGTTAAAATGGATTATGAAATTTATAGCTAAATGTGTGAATCTACAAATACTCATTCTCAGTAAACTAATTCTGGCAGAAAGACAAATACCAAAGATTCTCTTACATGTGGCTGTTAAATATGAAACTTTGCAAATGTGTATTTATTTTGGAGTAAATGTAGAAGTCTGGGAATTAATATAGCTCAATAAGGGGGATTTCAAGGGAAGTGGAATACAGCAGTGTGGTATGAACTGGGAAAGTGACATAGTGGGAAGGATTAAACCAGGTGGGAACTGAGAGGGCGTGTTTAAGGAAGGAGCATGGGTGGGGATAGCTAAGAATAAAGAAGTTTCAAAACGCCATATGAAGGATTTCTACTCCTAGAATAAATGCATAAACATATACAGAGTTTAAGTGGGACTGCCCTCTATGCCAGGCAACATTGCCATTCTGAGACAAAATGGGTTATGAAATAAAAGTCCCTTGCCAATAATGGGTTACATCTTTTCAAACTGTGGATCGGTGGAAACCTATAGAGAACTCAAAACATCACAAGGTTTTAAATTTTTTTTAAAAATTGAGCTTTTGTACATTTTATGCAACAGTTTTTAATCACATTTAGACCACTCCTCCATCATTCCCCCAACACTCCACCAGACCTAATGTATGCCACCATGCTTGTTAAGTCTTAACCAGTGAAGCATTTGTACCCAGATGTCCTTTGATGCAAATTCACCCCTTGAAGTCTAGTCAATCTTTATCGAAAGTGGAAGTAAGGCATATTCTCCCTCACTAAGTAGTAATCAATCTCCAGTAGTTCCCAGTCTAGGGCCAACCCATCATCCACTTCTCTTGCTCTGCTCTTGCCCTTGTCTGATTTAGTTGGCATGGGTCCTGTGCTGGATGCCATCGTTTGCAAATTCACATGTTCAAGCTTCCAGTGGCCTGAAAGCCTCTGCTTACCTATGATAATTAACCAGCCCTGGCTCTTAAAATTACTCTACCCCCCTCTTTGGCAACTGTTCCTGATCTGAGATTTATTATAGGATTCCAATCCATGGACACATACTCTGCAGTCTCTTATTCTTTAGAATTTGACCAGTTGTGGCCTTTTGTGTGTCCTGCACTCTGTTGCATAAGGAAGCTTCAATGGTGAGAGTTAAGGAATGCACTGGTTTTTCTCTCTACCACGGTTTTGCTGTTAAATGGGCTTCCAAAACTAAATGGTAAGTTTCTGAAGGTGCCACATTATTCTGAATCAAAGCTGTCAAGATTTAGGATACAGTTTGTTGCTTGGTTCTTTCTGTTTTACACTACAATATTGCACAAATGTAACCTTTTCTCTGAGAAGGTCAAGCTTAAATTGTGCACAGGCATACATGAATGCAATCTGGCATTCTTGCATGAATGTCTTAGTTTTCACTGTTTCTTATGTTGCAAATAGTGACAGAACGTATAGGGGGAAAGGGCCCTAATACAGTCACTGACAGAATATCTTGATCAGGAATACCTACATGGAATCTCCTTGACCTACCTCAATGAAGACATAACCAAATGGGGCTTGAGATATGGATCAATGGTTAAGAGAACTGGTTAAACTTTCGATTTCTGGCACTTGTACAACCATGTAACTCCAGTTTCAGGAGATCTTTCTGTCCTCTGTGGACATTGCACAATATGGGTGACTTACACACACGCCATCATATGTACACAAAAGACAAAAGCAAATAAAATTTTAAAAAGACACCATCCAATATGCATATGTTATTTTTATTTAGTTATTTTATTTTAGTGTGTGTATGTATGTGTTATAATGTGGTCTGTGTGGTGCATGCATGTGAGTGTGCAGGTATGTGCACATGCGTATGTAGGATAGAGGAGAAGAGAACAGATGGTTCAGGGAAGAAGCCAGCACTAAAATCTCTTTCATCAAAATATCACTAAGTCTAAATCCCCATGTTTGATAAGTTTAATAACAGCATACCTTATAATGTGAATTCAGATGCAGGGATGCTGGTAGAGATAAGCCAGGGAGTTTGAATACTTTACAGTCATTTCCACTCTCATCCTCTGTTAACTCTTTCTCTTATTGCTGGTGGATAATACACCTTCATTTCCCAGTAGCAATGTCTGTCTTCTATTCAGACTGGCTAGTAAGATGTGCGTGAAAGTCACTGCCATCTTTCTGAAGAGTGTAGTCAATGTGAAGTTTGCAGCAAGGAGCAACATTTACTGTTCCTCAAGCCTCTGTACACTAATAAAGTTATGATATGATTTTCTGTAATTTTTATGTTACTAAATATTTGGTAGATAAAGGAAAAACAGCATCACAACAAAAATAAATAATTTTAAATTGACTTAAGATGCATTTTTAAATAGCTTATAATTGGAGGAAGTATATTAGAGTCGCTGAATAGAATATCCAGTAAGATATGAGGAAGAAAATAGATCTAGAATGACCTGATTTGGAAGTAACCATCCAAATACAGTCAACACTCTGTATTATGAGGGCTTGGCTCCAAAATGATGTTCCTCCAGAGATATCAAAACCTTTAAGACTCATGAACATGCTATTGGTATATAACCTGTATATATCAACAGCCAGCTTTAACTAATCCTTACCTTAATGTAGCACCCAGTGGAATGTAAGTTCTATGAAATCATCACTATATTAGACCTTTTAGGATATAATGACAGCAAAAATATTTTACAAGTCAGAACAAAGCTTTTTAATTTGAATATTTAAGATCTGTTGGTCATTGAATTCCCAAATGCAAAACTCACATATATGGTGTGTAAAGTATGTTACATACCTTTGCAGAACCACTAGGAATGCCATTGAACAGATAAGTTATACAGGTGAGGTATAATTTGGTAAAGAATTGCAATAGGTGCGTGAGCATAAATTAAATTCTTATATAACATAAGGCAGGAAAGTGTTCATATATTCACGTGAGTTGGCATAAAATTAGGAGGGGAACTAGAGTACATCAGGTGGATGTGCCCATGATGAACTGGTCATCCATGTTTCAAATAGAAATATAGGCTTCTACCTTCCCATAGAGTCGGGAAAATAGGTGTGCACAAGCTTGCTGGTTTTTTCAGTTGGTATGCTTCACAGGTTCATGATAAAGACACTGTTTTTTTAAACCTGGGAAGTTGTAAAACTGAAATATTTGCTTATTTATGTATTGTTTGCTTGTTTGATTATTTGTTTTTCTGCAAAGTTATTTGGGACAGTCTCCAATAGCCCTGGGTGGCCTGGAACTCACTATGTATTCCTGGTTGGCCTTAAATTCACAGAGATATCTCTGCTTCTGCCTCTCCAATGCTGCAATTAAAGGTGTGTAACACCAGGGAAGGCTAAGATTGGGATACTTAAAAGAAACAAAGAAAATATTTGTAATTACCTACTTCCAGATACAATTTTTCTAAGATACTAAAAAATGGCTAGGAAAATAGAACCAGTAAGAAGCTTAATGAAGTTGAGTCAAGGTCAGTGGAAAGCTGTGGTGGCTGTCTTGGGCAATCCAAGTCAATTTATGGGTTATAGACAGCTCCTAGTTTTTTTGGCAGCTCCTAACTTTCAGATGAGAAGGAGAAGGAAGAATCTTCATTCATTCATGATCGGTGTCTGCTTTTCACAAGAAATAAATTACAGAGATTTCAACCCGATTAGTAATTTATTGTTTGGAGCACAGTAAGATAATAAAGCCGTGTTTGACAGAAAGACAGCGGTACATCTTGCCCTTCCCAATAGTTGGTAGCTAAGATTCCACTGTAAGCATCCGTTTTCTTTATCATGTTTACTCTAAATTGCATCCTGTTTAAAAAAATAGAAAACAGACTATGTAAGAACTATTTTATTAAAGAACAGAAATCTATATATTCTGGAGGACAGAGAAAGATGGCAAACGCATACAGAAACAACCATGGTTACAGTAAAGTTCAAATTCATGGCAAATGTTTCATTCTTAGTAATGCTTGAAACAAATCCAATCTAAATCATAGCACCCTGGAATAAATTGGCAAAAAATCATCTAAGCTTTCTAGATACCCTGTGGTCTTAGTGTTTCATCAGTATTGAAGATGATAAAATTATACTTTGAATTAATATGACTTCTGAATGTTTATTTCTGCTAGGTATGGGTTATCCTTTGAATAACTTTCAAGTCAGAGAAATAGTAAAAGTGTTTCAGTAGCCAGAAATTCAATTAAATTATCTATGGAAAAACAGTTACAGTCTCTGTAATATAATGATATTTTATATTATGAACCATAAGTCTTGTGCTCTTGAATGATACTCAGTGGATTATAATCACTGCCTATTCAATTCACCCTGAGTATCTCTGAATCGTTTAATTTAAGCTCTCTTCACATAACATTGACAAATAGAAAATAAAACAAACCTTAGGAAGTGATATGTATTGATTCAGGCTCAAGAAAGAATGTATGAGCATTATCTACTCATTTTAATATTATTACAATTTTAGTGCTTTATATTATTAACTAATTTTATTGTATGGGTAAGAAATATGATTAGAACATGACTTGCTTTGCCTATATTTTTGCACAAGCAAACATGTATAACTCAGTGAGGACTGTATCAACTGTTTCTCATCATAAAGTGTATGATAGTGCTGAAGCAGAAGCTGGCAGAGGGACACTTGTATCAGTACACTATGCAAAAGTTCATTAACCTCCCTCTTCCCCTAACTCTCATTATTTTGAACAATGAACACTAGAGAAATGCTTTTTTCTTCCTGTCATTGCTGTCCCTTTCATGTATGTTTCTTTATCTGTGTCTCTCCCAAATAAATGATGGAATAAAAATTCAAATAAAGAAAACATAAGTATTATATAAAATCTCATAATAGCACATGACCACAAGTACGGTATAACAAGACGGGAAGATGATAAGTCATTTGAATATCTTCCAAACTACCGATGACATTACTTCTATCTTTTTCTCAAAAAGTTATCATAAAAATATTTGGTTCCCATCTTTCTCTGTTTATTATCCATGATCATGTTTGTCCCAAACTTCACTAATGAGGTGGATTTTTAGCGTGTGTGAAAACTTCAGTTGGATCATCCAGCACCATGAAAAATAAAGGAAAAAAAAAGAGGAAACAGACAGAAAGAAATAAGAAAATAAAGAGAAATTTAAAGTCACCATTAAAATAATCAGACATATTATATTTTAAGTTAATTGCTGTTACAAGGAACTGCTTTACCTAGTCTCTAAAATTTTAGAATATTGACTTTCTTTCCAAAAGTCCATTTACAAATAAATTAAAGTATATTCACTTGGCATTTGTCTCTTTCCTAGTATTCTGGTGGTCTCATGCTGAATGTAAACTTGTAGATTTCATGGGGTATATTAGAAAAGAAGAAATCCATTTTGCTTTTTTCAATAGTTAGTATTTTTGTTGTGCTTAAATATTGCTATTTCTAAATGCTTACTCATTTATAGATCATACCTGGAATTCTGACAGATTCTATGTTTCTGTGTGTGTGTGTGTGTGTGTGCATATGTGAAAAGAGGGCAGTGTCTGCAGTTGCTCCTTGGTAATATCCCCAAACTTGACTTTTTAAGAAAGGGATCCCTACCTGTCTGGGGTTTCCCTGTTAAGTCTAGGCTGACTGAACAGTGAGTCGCAGGGATCTGCCTAACTAAGTCTTCCCAGTCCTAGGATTATATGTTCACAGGCTCAAGAGTGTTTGGGGATAGAATGTATGTACTCATGCTTCCACCAGCAGAATTGGATCTTCTGTTCTATCTTCTCAACCCTATGCATTATTTCTTTATATTGAATTAGGTTTTTGTGGGGTTTTATTTGGGGGAGAGTTATATTTTATTAATTGGCACATTTTAAAATTTCCTTACATATTTTAGATTTGTATTTAGACTATATTTACTTATAATTGCAGTTAGGGTTTTCTCTAAGATTTTATTCTACTATTTTGATGCTAAAGTACATAGTTTGAATAACAAATTCCTATACATACCAGGTTCTCATTTTCTTCTTATTCTGTGGTACATTCAATACAATATAATAAACCAATATTCACATATTATTATCATCTAAAATTTAAAACTTTATTAAAAATTTTGATTCTGAACATACAAAAACAAATAACTCTAGCAAATAATAGAATAACAAAATTTTAAAAATTAAACACTTCATTAGATATTTTCAAAAATCTCATGCAAATGTCCAATCGATACCTGAACAATTTTAACCTTTTGTTAAATCAACAGAGAGGTGCAAAACAATGAGAAATAAATTTAATTGAAAATAATATCATTAAATAGGTACAATCTAAAGATGTGTCACTTACTAGCAAAAGGAGATTCTTCCTCAATGCTGATGAGAGTATTGCATTTTTGCACTCAGTAAAAGATTTCCTTAAAAAAAAAATTGGAGTATATCTCTCAGAGAGCGATTCAGCTGTCTGGAAGAAACGGAGACCAGTAGAGCTACTTACAAGATGCTCAGACCAACAGAACCACTTGGGAGAGGTACTCTCCAGGCTAACAGCTGCCTGCAAGTTGTGCAGTAAACACCGGATCTACAGTTTTTGAGAAGTCACTTACGCTGGGTTGGGGTTCTGCTGATGTAATGCCTTTGAGTGAGTCTTATACCTGTAATTCCTCACCCATAATCCTGTAAGTAACTTTAAACTAACTTGTTTACCAAAAAATAAAAAATCAAAAAATCAAAATCAATATTGGATACCTTTAAAATCTTTTACTTTGTCTTGAAATCATCAATTTCATTCCTTGGTATACTTTTTTGGTAATAACAATACCTTATCACAACCACATACTTATTCCATCTCTAAATTTACTCATAGTCCTATAATTTCAGTAGGCACATGAACTATATTCAAATAGAGTATACCTAATAATATTTTGCCATGGTAACTACAGAAACATTTTCTTCATATTTGCTTCCTTAACATCTACCACTTGTCCTTAAAATGAGTTGAATAATATTAAGTATTTTTATGTATACATATGTGTACATATGAATGCCAACACAGCTCATTTCTAGAAAATGTGTATTTTTATAGGTTGAGTTTATATTGCAATAAAGTCAACTCACAAGACTAGTAACAGTTACATGAAGCATTTATTTATGGCTCAGGTTATTACTAAGTCATTTAACAGAGTAGCTCTCCTCACTATACTGGCCCAGGCACTGGTGCTGACAGATGCTTCCTTAAGTGTCTCTAGAAATGACATGGCAAAGAAGTGAATAATAAGAAGTTACTATATGGGCTTGAAAGTTGTAACCTTATAGGATATATTGCCAAAGACTAAGCTTCCTTAGATAAAATAAATGAGGAGAAATAATCAAATGGAAAGGTGAGATATATATCCACAATGAACTAAAAAGAAAGTAACACAATGATTAAAGTTTACAATGATCAATCCCATATATAATATGAATTAACTTTAAATAGAAAATATGATTGAGATAATAAAAACATGACATAACATAAATATATATGTGAAATTGAATTCATTTCTTTTATTTAAATAATATACATTTGTATTTAGATATTTAATTTTGTGCTATATTTTATTCTATAAAACTTGCTTTACTCTAAAATTTTTAATTTAGTGTTTTGTTGGGATTAAACAAGGGGGTGCTTACTACATATTAGGTAGGCATTCTTCCTCTGATCAACATATCCATTCATCTTTTTATTTTTTATTTTGTTTGAGACTAAATCTTGCTAATCTGCCCAGGCTCAATTTAAACTAACTTTAGTCCAAACAGGCCATGTATTTGTGACACTCTTACCTCAATCAGCTGAATAAGTGGAATTATAGGCCTATATGACAAGGGGTGCCTCAAACATTACAACTTTTATATTAAAAATATTTAATTGTATGCTTACATCTGAAATGTTATACACATTACATATATTCTAATTATGCTTGATATAAATCTTGTCACTTAGTTAATTTTGATAGTTGCTACATTATTTTAAAAGATATTATCTCATTTACCCTAAATGTTTTCAAAAACATATGAGACTACTTTGGAATGATATATTTAATTAGTTTTATTTTTCAGAAAGATTATTCAGACTGGGAAATCTTACAGACTTTCCCCAAATCATTCATTCTTCTCTGCTAAGATGATCAAATACTGATGTCTTAAAATATTTCCATTGGGGTTTCAAAACAAATGTGCTGTCTGAAAATGTCTGCAGTTACCTAATCAACGGAGAATCTTCCCTCTTTGTCATGTCTTGGTTTTCTTGCGTTCACGGGCTGTTTTAGGATATGATCATGTACAATTTTTAATAACACTGACAATGAGCAAAAGTAGAAATGATTTCCACTTGATTTCGTGCTGTGATTGTGATTTGGAGCCACACTTACAACTGTGTTGTCCTTGCTCATTCTCAAAGTATGGTGATGATTTGAAGAGTGTGCAGCCTTGAAAAAATGGACTTAGCTCTAAGAACAGCTCAAGAGTGTATTTAAAGGTTCCAGTCTATCTGTCTCTCTGCTTCTTATTTGCAACATGAGAAGAGTTTTGCATCACACTCCAACAACCTCTCAAAGAGTCACCTTTGCTTCCACAACTTCCCCTTACCTGAAGGCATTGAATGTGCTGAAACCATGAACTAAATTCATCTGTCCACCCTTAAATTTATTCTGTAAGTGTTTATGTCAGAAAGAGGGGGAGTAATGAATACCAAATTATTTCCACTCAAAGCTTTAGTCTTTGGGGCTGGAGAGATGACTCAGCACTTAAGAGTGTGGACTACTCTTGCAAAGTACCCAAATTCAGTTCTCTGCATCACATGACAGATAACAACTGTCGTTAACTCTGGGGCATATTATGTCTTCTTCTGACCTCCTCAGGTATTGCATGACACAGGTAAATTTACACACAGGGAGGCAATACACAAATGTTCATAAGATAAAAATAATAAAAATTAAAATATATATTGTATTGAGTCCGTTTAGTGGTGCTTATGTGTAGCTGTTCTGGGCGAGGATTCACAGGGAGGATACACTAAATAAACTCCAAGAAATTATTTCCTGGATAAAACTGATTCACCCTTAATCATCATCCACTGATTATATTTCCTCACTTAGAAGTGGGGTCCTGTGACATTTCCCCCATTTGCTTTGGAATGTCAACTGGTTTTATCAGTGTGCAGATCTTGTTAGACTACCATATGGCGAGGATTTCTTTGCTGTAGATTCCCTATAATTTGTAGAATGTATTAATTAATAGCAGGCATCTTGTCCCTCTGGCTATTACAATACTCCCCCCGCCCCCATCTTCTGCAAAATTCTTTGCAAGTTTGCATTGTAGACTTAGAGCCTGACACTTCACATTCTTTATTTTGACCATCTGTGGAACTTAGTAATAGTTTCCATATGTTGTCAAAAGAAGCTTCTTTGATATGTGGTGAGAGGTACATTTGCCTTTAAATATAACAATACATATTTAAAACACAGTAAGAAATTATGCTGGTCTCAGAAAAATACAGAGGTAGATTTTTCTGTGATATCTGTGACCTCTCTACCTATGTATACTTGGCTATATGTTACAGTACCTTACATGAAATTTTCTGCTATTGTGTAGCCCTAAGTCCAGTTAGACAGCAGTTGATTACCCCCAAGGTGGAAGTACCGTTTTTTACTAATACAAATAAATTGCTGGCAGGTCACTGTTATGGTTCATAGGCTTTACAGTTCGGTAGGGTTGGTTTTCTCCCTTGACAGCTTGTACATTATGAGAGCTAGTCTTCACAGAATAAATTTGCAGGACACTTACAACTCAATTAGAGCTGTTTCTATAAAGTGAAAATATTCAGGAAAATCACAATAGTGTCTCATCAATCCTACTGAATGCTTTGCTCTGTTTCCACTAATTGTTAATGTCAAGATAGAAATCTTATTTCTCCCCCACATGAGAAAATCAGCCACCCCTTGATGTTTCTATCATTCCCCTCTACATTTTTACTCTGCTTTTTAAAAAACTTGTCACCTCTCTACAAATCAAAGTGGATCCTTTTCTACATTGAAATAACTATTCTTCAATAAAGCCTACATCTACAATTTGAATTAGTGTCTAGTTTAAACTTTGACATTTGTCATCCATTGCATTCATAAATATTTTCTTATGGCTTAGATATCCATTCTTTTATTATTTATTCTATGACCTCTCTCCAGCATTATCATCACTAAAAGAGTTGAATAATATGTGAGAAAGTGGGTGAGGAAGTCAACTAACATCGTCTGGTAAGACACATGCCTCAAACCAGGGAAAAGGTCATATTTTCAGAGCACAACAAAGATATATTAGGTCTCAAATATATATTAGATTCCCCTCACAAAAATGAGGACTTTGGGAACAGGGATGGTAATGCCTCCAGCAGTCCTTTTGTTATTAAGTATTATTCTGACTATTCTGACTTTTCTGCTTTTTTTCCCAAAAGAAGTTTGAGATTTATTTTTTTTTAATTCTGTAAAGATTTTGGGGGGATTTTTAATTGTTAGTGCTTTGAATTTATAGGTAATTATTTGTAGAATAGTTATTTTAATAATATTAATCTTACCCAATTCATGAGCATGGGAGATATTTTCATCTTCTGGTATATTATTCAATTTCTTTCTTCAAAGTCTTAGATTTTTATTATATAAGACTTTCACATCTTTGGTTAGATATATTCTATGTGTACATAGCCACTTAATATTTTTAAAATGGAGCCAAGAATACACACTGGAGAAACAAGTCAGCATGTTTGAGAAATGATGTTGGTCAGACTGGATAGCAGCATGAAGCATGAAACTAGAACCCTGTCTCCCACCATGGACAAAACTCAACTCCAAGTATATCAAGGACCATAACAATATCCAGTACACTAAGTCTGATAGAGGAGAAAGTAGGGCATATCTTGGAACTTATAGGCACAAGAAAGGACTTTCTGAACAGAATTCCTATAACACAAGCTTTAAGTGAAACAAATGACAAATGGTTCATTCAATCAAAACAAAAGGTTCATTCTTCAAAGGATCCATAATTTGACTGAAGAGGCAACCTACTGAATGGGAAAAAAATATTTACCATCTATACCTCTGATAGAGTGTTAGTATTCAGAATATACAAATAATTAAAAAATAATAATAATTGAAAATCGAGGAAGGAGCTGAATAGGGAGTTTTTTAAGGTGAAAATTATTGAGAAATATCTTTAAAGATGTTCAATATTTTTGATCATGAGGGAAATGCAATTAAAACCATTTTGAGATTTCTTCTTACTATACTCAGAATAACTGAAACTTAAAAGACAAAGGATGACAGACACGAAAATGTGGGGCAAGTGGAACTTTTATCTACTGCTGGTGGGAGTGCAAGCTGGTACAGAGACCGTATCACTTAGTGTATAGATTCCTCAGAAAGCTAGAAATGAATCGACCATGCCAACTATCCATACCATTTGGGGCATATATACAAAAGACTAACATATTGCAGAGATACCTGTTCATCCATAATCATCGCTACCTTTATTACAAAAGCCAGGACAATTTAACAATGTAGATGCACAACTGATGAATGGATAATGCAAGTGTGGAACATACACAAAATCAAATTGCATTTAACTCCTAAAATACAAAATTATGAGATTTGCAGGCAAATGGTTGGGACTGAAAACAATCATCTTGTGTGAGGTAACTGGGACCCAGAAAACAAAAGACCCATGTTCTCTCTCAAAACTGAATGCTAACCTAAAAAATCTTAGATATGCATGTTTCAACTGGAAAATCCAGAGAGGACAGGATATTAATAAAGAGCCATAAGGAGAAGGTTACTGGAATTGGAGATAAAATGCAATGATAAAAGGGGAAAAGGGAATAAAAGAGTAGAAAGTGTTTAATGCTGTGTGGAATAGGAAGACAAGGAAGGAGTTTGGGAGGGACAACTAACGCTCTGTTCCTTTAGAAGAAGCCAACTGGAAGCCATCAATACAGAAGCTTCTTAACGTGTATAAATATACATTTTAAAACAAGGCCATAAGGAGTTGCCTTATGGTATGGAACATTGCCATTACTAGACACAATAGGCTACAAAAATAAAAACTCAAGGCCAGTAATGGACTCCCTTTCTTGAAGCTGTTGAAGAAGGCTACATAGACCCTCATAGACTGGTTATTGTCCCTGCTCTTCAGTTTTCACTAGAATTTGACAGTAAAACCCTAATGCTGAAGACACTATATACATGAGACTGTTGACCAAAGGAGAAATCAAGTTGGCACTGACTTCAAAACCATATTTAACTGACTAGCTTTCATAAATCCTGATGTGCAATACATACTACCAGGAGAAAAAGTAATCAGTAACGTGACTCAGATCTGAATCTTGTGAACTATAACAACAACTTGCCTGCTAAGATATGTCCATTGGTGCAATAGTGGCAGGAATATATATTGGAGTAACCTACCACAAATTCTAATTGGATATAAGATCTGCTTCAAAAAATGAAACCCATATCTAACATTGATATCAGGCCTAGGAACCTGAGGTTAGACAGATCGAGTGTATAGGGGCTAGTCTAATTATATGATTCTGCTAAATTATATAACCAAAAGATTAATGTACTTCTTACCTTTCACTAAAGAAGCGTCTTCATGCAGTAGATGGTGAGTGATTAACACAGAAAACCATACTGGTCAATGCACAGGGAATAAGTGACTGTAGCCTGTTTATTTCGGAATAAGAAAACTGTTTCAAAATTCTTTTTCACAAGGTTCAGGGATAACTGCAGATAAAATTACAGAAAGATTTTAAGAGTCATAAGTAGTTGAAGACCATAGGGAAACAGACTTTTAGCAGTGGTGGAAAGTTACTCATATCAACTTATATCAATGGTAACAACATATATAAGTCTGACATAAGCTCACACTAGACAAAATCCCAGAATAGACATCTGGAAGTGGGTAAGAAACCCCCAGAAAATCTGATGAGCTATTGACAACTGATGGCAGTCATTGAGGCTAGGGATCAATCTTGTTAAAACCCTTGCAAGACTGGCCAGAAACTACCAGATGGAACTACAGTAAAGGACATTTGGATACACTATAGGGTGGAGATCTAAAATGTTATCAAAATATATTGTATATTATTCACAAAAAATTCAATGATAAAAGCAAATAATTAGGGATAAAATGTGGGTAATCTTTGAAATCAATCTCCATTCCTAAGAGAAGCATTAGTGTCTGGTAAATAAGAACTGATTCATAAGCAGATTCTGATTAATGTCAATAAAGAGAAAGAATAAAAAATGAAATTCTTTAGGGCATAGTACAGAGAACCAGTAGTTCTGGACTTTGAACAATGAACCAAATGAATGAAGCTATAACATGCTGTGGAAAAACAGCACAGAAATTAAGCAACACCCCCGTTTGTGACATCTTTGAGGATGATGTCACCACTCAGAGCTGATGCACATTCTTGGTCTTCAAGATGCTCACATTTTACGTACACTGACATTGTTTGAAACTAAATACAATTAGTGTACTTTCAATAATATTGGATATGTAATTTGTTAAAAAATATGCATTTTGTGGAAAAATGGATACATTTCAGGTAAGATCCCCAGTGAAAGTAATACTAAATATAAACTGAGATATTAATAATGGAGTCTGACTTCAGGTTTACGGCTTCCAAGCCTTCTGTTCAACAGTGTATGACTCTTTCCTGTTTTATCTTTTCACATTCTTAAGATGAGTGGAAGTGATTAGGTGGCTCCACATTTTTATTATGAATATTGCCAATTCTGGTAAATACTTCTGCCTCTATCAGTCACTAACATGTGAATAATTTTCTCCCATTTCAATATTTATTATGCTTAGGCAATAAAGACTGGATGAAAGGCAAACCTGGCATTATTCCCAATCTTCACTTTGCTTCCATGTGTTCCTCCAGCTTTCATCCTGGGTGTACACCAGCAGCAGCAATTATCTTTATGCTAGAAAGCCCCACTGCTAGCCTGGCATAGAAATCTTCACCTACAGTGCTTCTAATTATTGATGCATTTTTCATTTTTTAAAATGTCAAACAGTTTTCCTTATGTGTAATCATCTGCTTTACCACCTGTGGCTACTCTTTCAAATACTGCAAACACTGTCAGCAGCAACTCTCCCATCAGAGCATTACTGAATGCCCCAACGTTTTTGTACAGAAGTACAGCCTGTGCATTGTGCAAACTGTGATTTCTGATTAGCTCAATGAATTATCCATCTGGTTGTTATTATTAAGCCTGGAAGTATATTGTATTATACATGATTATATATAAAGTTTATGATTTTTCCTTGATTTTTCATCTTATTTTATTTCATATTATATTTGGTTATTCAATTAGTAAAAATTGCTGGTATATGTCTCTCATTTCATGAGATATACTTGGCAAATAGTGACCTAGACAAATTATATAGCTTGTACAATTATGTAAAATACTTTTAATTGATACCTTTTTACACAGTGGTTTTATGCTGATCCTTCCCATACATATTCCACATAACTTGGATTATAATTTTATATAACTTTTCTCATGGAAGGCGAAAATGATTTACTTAGATAAATACATCAGCAGACATGTGAACATTCTGAGTATATTTTGCTCATATATAGCTGTTATGTATTTTCCTCTCTGTTAATTGAAAAGCCTCCACTTTCTTTTCTGGATTTTTTAAAGGATGCTATAAAGAATAATTAGTGTTTATGGAGAAATAATTTAACATTCCTTGTACCTGTAATCAACAAGTGCTTTTGATCTATTATTCAATTCATTCATTTATTGATCTGTTTCCCCCACAGTGTTCAAGAAGCTTGCTTAATATTACCTACTTTTGCTTAATTTCTTCCCTTCTTCCATTCACATTCTTCAGCCTTAGCCACATTTTATAATCAAACTTCAGGCAGAAATTCAGGCCTCATTTTTACCAACTATGTGACTTTGAGCAATAGATCTTCAAGTTCCCTATGGTTTTACTTTCTTGCTCTGTCCAAATTTGGTGATAAAAATAACTAGAAAATTGAAATAACATAAGTCAACAAATATCAAACATATAGTTTTACAATGACTCAGAGAAAGAAAGAGAGAGAGAGAAGAGAGAGAAAGTAAAGCTTGAATTCACAATTCTAAAAATAAAAAAAGGAAGCAAATTCTTCCTGGTAATTGACAGAATTTATTGCAATTTAGCTAAGAATTTTCACATAAATTACAAAATTTATTTAAATGCTTAGCTTTTGAGACTGTTTTCAGTTCAAAGTGCACTTAAGTGTGGTATCATAAAATTATTTAGAATAAATATGCTAAAGCTCAATTTTGTGAAAATCATTTTTATTTTACACTTATTTTGTGTTTTTTCAATGGCATAAATTGAGAATGACTTGTAGGCAGCACTTCTTTCCATTCAAATGCTGCATGATTTGGATCATACCTTTTGCCAAGCTCTGAGACTAAATTCTTAGTAACACCTCAACTTCTGTTTGAGGTTTTGATTCTTAATGAATGCTTCAGGGACAACTTGCTTGAAAAAAGCTTTAATATTGACATGAGTTTGGTGATCTATCTCAGACCTAGTAAGTTTAAATTTCTGTGTAAAAACCCAGATAACAGCATTTGTTATGGAACATCTTACATGCTTCTTAAACACTGTGAACTGTGTACACCACTGTTCCCTCGCCACCGTATTTTTAGAGAAAAAGTTTAAAACACAGAGAAACAAGATTTGCTTTTAAAATTTCTATCATTACTTTTCCTGCTCAATATTCTTTGATTAATTGTTAATTGACAAATGAAATTATATGTGTCTTAGAAAAGATGAAACTTTAACATATGTATACATTGTAAAATAATTTAAGAATGTTAATTAACATTTATGTTACCACACATGCATAATATTTTTATTTTTGTGTTGAGGACACTGAAACTTATTCTTAACATTGATTAAGTGTATAAGTGTATAAGAAAAACTTATCAATTCTAGTCAGGAAGATAGATGTTGGGCACAGATTACAAAATGCATGTGAAATAAGTCCACCCTTACCTTGCAGTCTACATATGCTATTTAATGATGTATCTTAAGAGTAATTTATAAATGAAGTTCCAGATCTACTAAATAGATAGTTATTTTAGATAGTTTAATGTTCAAATTTAACAGTGAAAATTTACTTTCTTCCAAAGATAAGTTTGTTTTGCTACTTTCTGTATATATATAAAAAATATTTTACTCCTGTCATCTTTCTGCAAGAGGTATACTACTGTTTAGGTACAATGTATGCATTCCCTATTACTTCTTATATCCCTTTGTGAGAGTATATAATACCTTTTTAATCATTAGCTGAATTCCTTTTTCCTGATTTATTGATTTGAGAATTTATAAAATATATTTTCACCATGTTCACACTTCAACTCCTCCTGCCCACCCAATTTATACATGTCAAAATTTCCCATCATCTATTTATATTTGTCATTTTTTAAAAAAAAGATTCCTCGGAATTTTTGGAGTGTGGAAAGGAGAAGGGCAGAAGGAATGGAGAGGCATGCAAATGAGGAGAAAGCCCTGCAGGATACGTGTGTAAAGAAGATAATTGGCGGAGAAGCAAGGTATAGACAGGGGCAAGAGTTGGCTATCACTTTATTTTCTATGTCATCAGGGAAGAGATTCTGAAGATGTGATATATCCTTTTCCCTGGGATTACAGGATTTGTGAGGACTGGAGAGATGGATAGGTAATTAAGGATACTTGCTGTTCTTCCAAAGAACCTGGGTTCAATTCCCAGCATTCACATGACTGTTAACAACCATTCATAACTCCTGTTCCAGACGATCTGACACCCTCTTTTGACCTCTTTGGGCATCACATGCATGTGATGCACCTACAAACATGTGGACAAAACACTCATACACATAAAATAAAAATAATAAAGAAAATATTTTTTAAAGAAAAAACTGGATTGTCAAGTTTAACATGTTTCTAAAGCTCTTGGGCAGAGGTCTATAACATTTACTTCTTTATGTTAGGCAGACACTATGATAATCAATCTTCTTGGCTTAATACTATGTATATAAATGTAAGATATCTTAATAAGTAGGATTGAAATTTACAATTCAAAAATTATTTAAAATAGTACCTTTCATACTTCCAATATTATTTTTTTCTTAATTTATGTTGCATTTTTGTACATTTGATATAGTAGCTCTTAATTTAGACCCCTGGCCCCAAGCATCCCTACCACCAGCCTCCCACCCCCTGGACCTCACACATTCTGCCAGTCCTAAATGACCATAGATTCCACCTTAGAATAATTTACCAGGCAAAAATATCTATTATAGTTGAAGGGGAAAGAAAAATCTTCCATGAATAGGCTAAAAGAATTCATGTCCAGAAAACCAGCCATTCAGAGAATTCTTAAAGCAATACAAAGAGCTGAAGAAAGTAATGACTATACCCAGGGGGAAACATAATAAAACTAAATGAAGGTATAATTGAAGTTAGAACAATGATACTTAAAGAATTCAAAATGATTTTCAATAAAAACTTTAAATATCAGTAGACTGAACTCCCTAGTTTAGGACATAGGCTAGTTGAATAGATCGAGAAACAAATTCCAACATTCTGTTGTCTGAAAGAAACCCATCACACCTTCAAGGACAGGCACTACATTAAGGTGAAAGGATGGAAAAAATATTCCCAGCAAATGGCACTAAGAAACAAGTAGGAGTTGCTGTTCTAATATCTGACAAAATAGACTTCAAGCTAAAACTAATGGGAAAAGATAAAAACAGTCACTTAATTCTGATCAAAGGAACAATTAACTGAGATGATATTACAATCATGAACATAAGTGCACCAGTCTTGTGCACCTAAATTCATAAAATCAGTACTGCAAGACTTTAAGACACAGATGAATCTGTACTCACTAATAGTGGGGGAACTTTTGATACCCCACTGTCTACATTATGCAGGCCAACAAGAGAGAATAAACAGAGAGACACCTGAATTAAACAACAGACATCTACTGAATATTACACCCAAGCACCAAATAACAATCATTCTATTCCGCACCTGATGGAACATTCTCCAAAATCAACCACATATTGGGGCACAAAACAAACCATGACAGATAAACAATACTGAAATAATTGCATACATTCTATCAAACCACAATGCAATAAAGCCTACAATCAACACCAGAAGTAGCTCTAATAACACACTTATAAATGATGAATGGGCCAAAGTATAAATTAAGGGAGAAATAAAATAACTCCTGCAAATAAACAAAAAGGATAATACTACCCAACACAAACTCTGGGACTTACTAAAAACAGATCTATGAGCAAAGTTTAAAGCTCCAAGTGCATATATTTAAAAAACAAAATCAGAAAGAGCAAACATAAATGATTTAACATTGCAATTCAAGAATCTTGAAAGACAATAACAATTTTAGCTCAAACCCAGCACACAAGAAGAAATAATAAAAAGAGCAGAAATTAAAGAAATAAAAACAAAGAATTCATGATTCCAAGAGCTGGTTCATTGAAAATATAAACAAGATAGACAGACTCTTTGGCCAGTTAACCAAAAGAAAGAAAGAACAACCAGGATTGCAGTGAATCTATATATTGTATCAGAAAGAAAACGGGAAACATCACAACAGATGACAAAAGCACCCAGAACATTATAATGAAATAGTTTAAAAACCTACAGGATATTAATTTGAAATCCATAAAGAAATGAATGAATATCTAAAATCATGGGAATCACCAAACCTCAACCAAAAAGAGAATAACAGCTTAAACACACATAATATATAAGGAAATTCAAACAGTAATACAAAACCTCCTCATCAAAAGAAGCCCAGGTCCAGATGGATTCACAGAAGAACTATACCAGACATTCAAAGAATGATATCCAGTTCTACATAAATTATTCAAAAAGATAGAAAAACAGGGAGAACTCTGAAATTCCTTTGCCAGCATCACTAAATACCAAAACCAGGTAAAGACACAACCAGAAAAGAAAACTATAGAACCATATCCTTAATGAGCATAGGTGCAAAAATTCTCAGCAAAATACTTGCACACATACACACATCAAAAAGATCATCCTCCATGATCAAGTCTGCTTTATTCCAGAGATGCAGGTGTGACTCAGTATATGTAAGTCAATAAATGTCATAATGCACATAAATGAACTCAAAGACAAAAATATCACATGGTCATCTCAATAGATCTAGAAAAAGCCTTTGACAAAACTATAACATGAATTTGTCTTAAAAGTCCTAGAAGAAAGTGGACTGGAGGGAACATACCTCAACATAATTAAACTTACATACAAAATACCCCACAGCCAACATCATCAAAACAAGGCTGTACACTATGCCAGAAGATGGAAAGACATTGCAATAGTAATTAGAACAATTAGTATTGTGAAAATGACCATCATGTTAAACACAATATATAGATTCACTGCAATCCTACTCAATATTTCCATGCCATATATTACAGCAATAGAAAAGTCTATCCTAAAATGCACATGGAAGCACAAAAGTGTCCTGATAGACAAAGCAACACTGAGCACAAAGAGAAATGCAGAATGGATTACTATACCAGATCTCAAACTATATCATATAACTATATTTGTAAAAAGAGAATGGTACTGTTACAAAAAAAGACCCATAGACCACTGGATATTTGACAATGTGGTCAAGAACTGCAGGAAAGATAGCATCTTCATGACATAGTACTTGCAAACCTGGATCTGCATCTATAGAAGAATGAACCTAGACTTTTACCTTTCACCTGTACAAAAGTCAATGCCAATTGAATCAGACCAAAATGTGAAATCTGAAACTCTGAAACTGCTAGAAGAAAACTTTGACAGTAACCTCCAAGATATATGTATAGGAAGGGACTTCCAAAATCAGACAGCAATTGCTCAGGTACTAAGGTCAATAATCAACAAGTGGGACCTCAGTAAAAAAATAAATAAATAAAATAAAATAAACTTCTGTATAGCATAAGAAACAACAAAGGAAGTAAAGAGAAAACACAGAGAATGGAGGAAATATCTGTCAGTGACACATCTGATAGAAGTTTAGCATCTATAATATACAAAGAATGCATAAAAATGAATAAAGTGACCACGAGACACATGTAAAAGATGGACTAAGGATCTGAGAAGAAAGTTCTTAAAGAAGAAATAAAGATGACTGAGAAACATCTTAAAAAGTGTTCAACATCATTATTAATTAGGGAAATGCAAATTAAAACCACTTAAGATTTCATCTTATCTGAGTCAGAGTGGCTAAGATCAAGAGAACAAATGATACTAAATGCTGGAGAGGACGTGTGGAAAGAAGATTGATCATTCACTGATATTGGGATTGTAAACTCAAGCAACTCCTAAGGAAAGCAGTGTGGGGAACTATTGTATAACCATTTGACCTGGTTATACAACTCCTTGACATATACCCTAAAGACTCATCCTATTCCAGAGATGTTTGCAAATTCGTGTTTGTTGCTGCTGTGCTCACAATAGCTAAGGAATGGAAGCAACATAACCATCTCTCAACTGACTCTCAGATAATGTAAATGTAGTACATTTACACAACAGAGTTCTACTCAGCAATAAAGAAAGAGAATTATGACATTTTTCAGGTACATCGATGGAAACAGAAAATATTATGCTAAATGAAGCAATGGAGAATCAGAAAAACAAATGGCATATGTTCTCTTTTATTTGTGGGTCTGAGCACAAAACCCTTTTATGTAACTATGTATCCTAATGTAACTGCAGGAACCAGAAAAATTGAAAGGAAACAGGGAGGTAAATAGAAAGAAGAATAAAATAAAATAAAAGAGAAGAATAATAGACAGGTTTCATTATAGGAGAAATAGAGAAAAAGAGGAATATTTAAATGGAAGTGAAGAGGAACTGCTATACAGGGAAATGTGGAGGTAAAGGGAAAAATAGAACTCAAGAGAGATGGGGCCTTAAGAAATTGGAATTATCAAAGGAGAAATGTGGAAAATGTGAGCAATTTAAATGGGGAGGGCATGGAAGGAATGTTAGAAAGGTAGATACATAGAAAGAGTAGAGAAAAATGATGCCTAGCTAGTGTAAAACACCAGAAGGTATCATATTACTGTAACAACCAAATGACAAATTTCACTTTAAAAGGCTCTACACGAACACATGCGGATGCTGAAGGCTACATAACCAGAAAAAATACCAGGCAGGAGAAACCTTCTTTGAAGTTGTTGGCCAGGGTAGTCCAAGAGACTCCCACAACTGTACAGGCTGTTATCACAGCCCTTGATTACCTCCCAGAACTTGAAGGCAAGCTCCTATTGCTGAAGATAGGACATACTTCACAGATGGGATTTGCATCAATAGAGCTGGAACTGACTTGGAAGTCACTTCCCCTGGAGGCTAGCACTTATATCTCTGGAGAGCACTATGCAAGTAGCCAAGGGAGAACATTAATCGATGAGCCAACATCAACCTCATGAAAAATAACCACATGGATGAATGGTATATCATTCGACACTAGTGCTTTTATCTTGGGGTTAATCAATTGGTCTAAGAGCCTCTCAATGGGAGGAAACTCATGTGAGGTACTTTAATTATAGCAAAATACACATCGCTGCAAAGGCTGTAGATCATAGAGAGATCACATCTCTAAGGTAATGAAACATTTTAGTAAATGCAAAATATGTATCTTTATATTTGCAGTCAGGTACCCCAGTCACTACTACTAATCAAAGAAGGTCCTTTTGCCCCAGAGACTACTAGAGAGTAACACAGCTGCTCACACACCGACTTTGTCTGTGAATTGCCCATGTTTAGGCAGCACATTTACAATGTAGCTTCTACATCTGAGGCCGACGCAATGTAGAAAGCAGTCATCAATGAATCTCTCATCTCTTAGTAATGATGTTCCCTCATACAACAATGGGCCAGTAGCACAAAAGGTCACAAGTGTCTAAATCATGGAGATTAGGAATCTGCAGAGTGAAGATCCCAGGTCAGGACTCCTATATCAAATTTCACTAACCCAGAGCCAGGGAGAAGATGTGTGAACATATGGAAATAAAATACTGCAAGCTCCTCAGACCCTGCTCATATGAACCTACAGCAATGATTTCAGCATGTTCAAGAGCTACACAGATGCAAGCAAACAAAACAGCATGCCACTGGGGAAATGCATAACAGTCCCCCAAACTTTCCTTCAGAAATATTGTTAGCTGATACTGTTGGACAAGGACTATCTATTCTTAAAACGAGGCATTCTGGGGAGGGTGACTAGACCTCAGTGGATTAACCTGCACTGAGGTCACTTGGGAACACTAACTTGAGAAAATAGACCTTAACACGGATGAAAGAATGTATGGATACAGACTGGGGTTTATCCAGGGGTGCTGGCAGGGAAAGAGATATAAAGAGGATTAATATCGATTGAGATGTTTTATGTGAAATACAAAATGATTCAATAAAAGATATTTTTATAAGCCTAATGAAAAATTTACACATATGATACCTGTTCCTTTGAGTTCTTGGTCAGTATAGTTCAAGAGACTTCCAAAATTACACACTTCCAGACCTTGAATGTAAGACCTTATTGCTAAAGATAGGACATATGTTGGTCACAGGACTTGGAGCAATGGAGCTGGAACTGAATTGGAAGCCACCTCCCTGAAGCTAGCTCTCATAATTTTGCAGGACTCTATGCAAGCTTTAGAAGGAGAACACCTATGTTTAAGGCCTGATAACCACAACAATCACTGTTAGAGCAAACTGCATTAGTATACTTTTATCTTTGAATAATGAACAGCTATCTATTTGGATTTAAATCTGCTTAAAGGGAGAGAACTCACGTGTGACATTATAAACTTAGCCAAAAACATATGGCTGGAGAGGTCATAGATCTTAGGGAAAACCCAAAGTCTGTCCCATCCATAGACAAATGTAATTTCTTATTATGTACTGAATATTTATCATTATATTTACAGATAAGTATGACAGTCACTACACATCAAAGAACCTTCTTTTGCAACAGAGATTATTATAGAGTTTTACAAATGGCCACACACAAAAGAATAAATGTCTGTTAAATGCCCAACCCTAAGAGATACATATAAATGCCCAAGGCTCATGGAACTTAGTGGAACAAGGGGTAGAAAGATCACTAATGTAACTCTCAATTCTCATCAGTGAAGCTCCCTCAAACAATAGAGTACAATAAACCCAAGGTCTCAGGACTAATTGCCGAAGAGGGGACAGAAATATTGTAAGAGCCATGAGAAGAGGTACTTGAACTACAGAAATAGAGTCTTAATGGGCTCCCAGAACCTTGCTCATATGAACTTACAGCAATAGTGACAATATGCACAAGATCCTTGCCATCTCAAAGAAACAAACAATCAGTATAGAACTGTGGAAATAGATAGATGTCCCAATCTTTTTGAAGAACTCCTGGCAGTTGATTGCTACTGGGTGAGGAAATGCTGACCTTCTTTAAGGGAGAGATTCCCTAAATAGTCTGAGTAGACCCCAGTGGATGAAATTACACTGATGTCATGGGATGTCAGGGGACACTAAATTGGTTTGATAGGCCTTAACATAATGACAGAATGTATGAAATCCTGTGGGGGGACTATGGAAGGGTACAAATGGTAAAGGAGGTATAAAGGTGATTAAAATGTCACACATGAAATACACAACAATTCATTTAAAATTAAAAGTCTATCAAATAATCCAGTTTTACCACTCCTTGGCATATACCCAAATGACTTATACTACTGTTAGATACTTGGATAATTATGTTTTTCATTTTTATTTGCATGATAGCTAAGAAATGAAAACAACTCAAATGTCTATCAACTGATGAATACACAACAAAATTTTTGAACAATTTCAGAATGGAATTCCACTCAAATGTAAAGGGAAACAAAATCATGAAGTTTGGAGGGAAATGAATGAAACTTAGAGCTGTCACAATAAATGAGTAAAACAAACTCAGAAAAACAAGCAACATATATTCTTGCTCTTTTGTGGAACTTAGCTCCAAATCCTGAAACATATGCTCATGTAACCTCAGGACACAGGGAATGGAAAGAAACAGTGGAAGAAAATGGACAAAAGGAGCCCAAGAGTGGGTGATAGTAAGGGACATGTGTTATCAGGGGAGAATGGGGAAATGCGGGTACATAACTGGGAAGGAGAAGGAAGGCTTGTGCAAGAAACTATGGGTGTAAGCAGAAGAGGAAACATGGGAGAGATATAATAGAAGATAGGTGTAAACAAGGAGAAAATTGTGGTTGCTTTAACTGGGGAGAGATGGAAAGACATGTGAAATAAACAATTCTTACATGTTGAGAAAAACCAGAGGGAAATATATTAGTTCACAATCTCACGAAATACACACACACACACACAATGTGTATTATATATATCAGTGTTTGTATGTAGCTGAAGGGTATACAACCAAAAAACAAACAAGGAAACAAACCAACAAACAAAAAACAGTGCCACAGAGTAGAAACTTCCCTTCTAGTAGTTGCTCAGGTTAGTCCAAGAGACTCCTCAAATACAACAGATTACTGACACAGCCCTTGATTACCTCCCAGGACTTCAAAGTAATTTTCTACTGCTGAGAGAGAACATACTAAAGACACAGGATTTGGATCAATGACGTTGTAACTGACCTTGATACCTCCTCTGCTCTCACAGTATTAGAGGATACTAAGCAAGATGCAAAGGGCGAAAGATCCACTTCAGTTATAAAACCTAATAAACGGAACAATCACTGGTTCAGCCAACTATCTCTATTGGTGCACTAGCGGTAATTTTATATGGGAAGTAATCAACAGCCATCTAACTGGAATTAAGGCCTGCTGGGTGGTAGGGAATGCATGCATAGTATAGTATAAATATATGCAACTACACCGGGCTGGAGACGCCATAGATCCTAGAGTAATACTTACGTCTGTTACATATCTAGAGCAACATAATTTATTACTATTTTCTAAATATGTTCACTACAAACAATGATACTTGTCACCACATGAAAAAAAAAACTTCTTTTGGCAAGAAGAGGGAGATTATGAAATAGCTTCACTATTTGTCAAACAGAAAGAAAAAATGTCCGTGATATGTCCAATCCTGCGATACATCTCTCAGATCTCACCAGTGAAGCTTTCTCATGTAACAGATGGTGATTAACCCAGAAATTAATTAGGGAATAAAAAGGATTGTCCCTGGGTAGCACTCTTATATTAACCCTCTGCCACTTGGGGCTAATAACTATCGTGGGTCAGGGATGGTGGATGATTATACAGAAGAGTTTTCCAGGGACTGGGAACTTGCTCTTACAAACTTGCTGCAATGGTGGCAATACGCACAAGTCCCGTGCAACTACAAAGCAGAGAAAGTCTCAACATTGAAGTGGGAATGTGGGGAAGAAAATCTAATTTTAACTGAAGAACTATTGATCACTGCTGAGTGAGAGAGAGCTAGTCCCTTCTTTGAAGAAGTGTCACTAGATATGTTGACCAGGGTCCAGTTGGCAGACTTATACCCAACAGACATTTGGAGACACAAACTTGACTCGATAGGTCTTAAAATACATGAAAGCATTCATGAAATGCAGTGGGAGGTTATGGAGGTGTGCAGATAGGGTAGGGGATTTAAATATTATCAATGTGTGAGAAATACACAAAATTCAATAAAAATATAAAAATAGTAAAATATAAATTAAACTTTTTTCTGACAAAAAGAATGAAGTTTTTCTCCTCATAAACAAAAAAAAACATAAAAATAATTATTAAAATGAGGTTGAATTAGGGGTTAACCACATATGACAATTTGAAAAGAAAATATAGAATTAAATCAACAAATCTATACTCAATTGTTTTTTGACAAAATTCTTAAAAATTGCAGGTTTCAGAAATGACCATATTCTGTATAATATTTTTTGAAAATAGATTTTCTCATGCAAAGCCAAGAATACTAGATGCATAATATCTCATCAGTTACAAAATTTATGCAAAAAGATAAAACATTGTGAAACTAAGAAAAGATGGATCAAATATTACCATTGCGGAATGAGAAAAGAGAGACTCAGTAATAGGAGAACATAGCGAAAATGGGCAAATGAAATTGTATCAGGGCTAAAAATCTCAATGCAAATAAGCAAGACAGTGAACAGATAAACTACTAAACTATGTACACAATATGTTAATATTTCAACTATACAATTAAATCTCAAAGCTCAACCACAAAACAAGAACAACTACAAATCAAATATTTTCATTTTAAAATGAACAACAGAAAGCAAAATAGCAAAACAGAAAGTAAAAAATAAAAAGCAAAGTAAATATTTCTCACAGTGATACACATATGACCAATAGATGTTGGAAAATTGCTAAGTATTGCTAACTATCACTTTTTTCTGGGGAAATGTAAATCAAAATCACATTGAAATATCATTTCACTCCATCAAGAAAAGCTATCTTCAAAAAATGAATTATAGCTGATGATGAGGTTGGAGGGGAACAATACCGACACAATGTTAGAGAGACTATAATTTAGTCTATTTATTATGAAAAATACATAGCTCTAAATATTAAAAGTACTAGTATATGATCAAGGAATTACACAATTGCAGATATATGCAAATAGAATAAAACCAACAGTCAGAGAAACACCCCATTTTCATTGTAAAATTGTTCATAATATAAATAAATGAAAAATAATACCTACCTATCCATCAACAGATTATTGTATAAATAAAAACATGGCATACAAAAGAAGCCCTGTCACTTCCAATAACATGGATGGACCTGGGGATCAATAGGATACGTTCAATAAAATAACCACAAAAAAATAAATACCATAGGATCCCATGTGTGGAACCTGCAATATTATAATGGTTGACAAATAGAGTAGCAGTTTTTGGTGTCTGGGGAGAATAGAGAGGTGGAGAAATTGAACTTCAGATGTAAATTATGTTAAAAATCTTGTATTTGAAATCATGATTAGAATATAAACCTGCCTCAAAATTGTTTTCTTGTGTATCACATTGACTCAAAACATCACAGACCATTTACAATACCATTATTATACATTAAGCTTTAAGTTTTAAAATGGGTTTATTAATTTCATGATTTTGATTTTGAAGTAATAAAATATCTCATTTGAATACTAAATGAAGATGTGTAGTAACCTCTTTTCTGACACTAATAATGGTTTACTTATGTGAATTAGGTTGCAAACTCTATTAATTTAGTTCATGTAAAATATCTGTATACCTATCATTTACTACTAATAATATTGCAATCACTAAATTGAAATTTTAATATCACAGGGAAGTAATTCCCATTAAAGCTGTTATTGTTTTATATCAATGCTATAAGTTTTGAAGTCATTACATAATTTAATGTATGTAAGTTATTTAAATGGTTTGTATAATGGACAGGATGATTTTGCATATGTATATAGTATTAAAATTTTGACAAAATGAAAACACAAAAGTAATATAATGAATATGTGTCTGCAATCTGTATAACTTATAGAGAGTAGGCAAACATCTATTGAAATGAATAAGTAAATGTGGCCAGAAAATGAATTTATACACATTATTAAAACTTAACAATGGTTGAATATGCTCCTTACATTGCACACATTCTTCAGCTCATTTCATAAGGCTTAAAAAGTGATTGCTTAAAATTATATGGAACATTCTTTCCTAATTGTCTTATAGAAACTAAATAGAAAAAAAAATCCCATAATTATTTCAATGCAAAATAATTTAAGAGGATTAGAAGTCTAGATAAAATTAAACATACCCTGAAATACCCTCTCTGAAATAAACTAATTGCTTTTGTGTGTCAAGTATTATAAATGTAAGCTATTAAAAACTTAAGCTCATTCTTTCATTTGTCTTAAATGAGCATAGTTATGTATATGCAAAGCCTTCTGGTGACTTCTAAGTATATTCAAGGAAAAAGAAATCAAATATTTCACTAAGATGATTGAGGTTCCAAGATAAATTTCAGTGTCACTCGCACTCGACTTCCATCTGATCCCTACTTTCCCTGAGCACTGTAGCCCAAGTGCACCTCAGTTTTTCATTCTTAAATGTTTGCCATTAAGTTGACCTCACCTCAAGAATTTTCAGTTTTTATTCCACAAAAAAGTCACTGACATTGCTCTATTTTAAAATTCCATGTATTATTTCTTAAGTTTAATATTTTAATTAATTCTTTGAAAATTTCATATGCACATACAATGCATTTTATCCAGTTGATCTCAGCTGTCCCCTGACTTCTCACAGATCCACACTCCACCCCCACAACCCTGCCAATACTTTGTCCTATTTATTGTCTTTAATGACCAACTAAATCTAACTTGTACTGTCCATACGTTTATGGTTTTTTAGTCATCCACAGGAGCAGGGAGGATTTGCTAGCAGAGACTCTTAAGGAAAATTCTCAGTCCCCCACTACTATGAGTTCACAAGTGCAGCTGCCCTCTCGTGTCCAGAAGACGTTTTTCACTTTGGTCTCCTCTGTCTCTGCCTCATACAATCTGCTCCCTCTTTGGGAAGCTCCCTGAGCCTTAAGGGAAAGGATGTATTATAGACATCTGTGGCACAGCACTTCACAACATTTATTCTCTGTATTTGAGAATTTGTGGTTTTATACTTAACTGCTGTTAACTATATAAAGAAATTTTTCTAATAAGGTCTGAGAGAAGCACTAACCTCTGGATAGAGAGACACTAATTTAAAGGAAATTTTATTAGCTTTTTATGTGACTACTTGTCTACTGGAAGGCTGTCCTGAGTAACCCTACGCAAAATTAGCATCTTCCTCCCAAATTTACAAGTATGTATTTGATAAATGAAGCATTAACACTTCCATTAATATTGCGTATTTTCCTACTTGTTAAATATTGTATTAGCCATTATAAGTGAATATTGAGACATAAGAAAATCTGATATCTTAGAGCCTTCACTGTTTCACTTAAAATACGCATATTGAATAAGAACGTAAAGACATATCTTAATAACGTATTTAAAATACACTTACTTTGTTTTACTCTTAAAAGATAATTAGTATAAGGTCAAATACTTATTCTAGGAAAAATATAATTAAAATTATGAAATAAATAAATTTAATTAATTAATTAATTAAATTATTAAAAAATAATTGCATGCATTAAGGTATCATATACAAAGATATTTTAAAATTTTTATGTATATGTGTATAGATACACTTGTGTGTACAGATGTGTGTGCATGTGTGTGCTCAAGAATAGTGAGGCTAGAAGACAACCTTGATCAGTGTTCCTCAGGTATTGTCCGTCAGTCTTTTTTCTTTGAGACCAGGTCTCTCCGTGGCCTAGAGTTTTCTACACAGGCTAAGCTGTCTGGCTATCAAACCCCAGGTCTCCTCTTGTGTCTGACTCTAGAGCACGAGGATTATAATATGTCTTTTTATGCCTGGCTCTCTTTGCATAAATTTAGGGATCTTTATGTTTGCCAAGCAAGCGCTTTACCAACTGAGCTGCCTCTCTGCCCCATAAATTAGTTTTATTTATATATTTAAAAGGTAGATTTAAATTACGGTCAGAACACATTGATGGCCATTTCCTGATAGTAACTGTTCTTATTGCTATTGCAAAACACCTGTCGCAAAAAGTATAAAGGAAAATTTTATTTGTTTCATGTACATAATATGGCCTATACAGTATGGATTGTGTGTCACAGTGCCCTTTAATGTGGATCCATCAAAGAGTCCCAACTGTATAAGACACTATCTTTTCCCCTTCTGAGCAGCCATCTTATGCACTTTAGTTTTAATTGATGAGATCCAATCAATTCTTACAGCATCATTGTGTTATTACACAAATAGTTTGTTGTTAGTAACCCAAATCTCTACCTTAACCTCGACTTTCCAAAGCCTTCTTGTTTTAAACATACCCGAAGATATACAAATCATTCTGCCCTGTTTGTTGCTTCTATTACACTCCTATGGCAACACTGATGATGAACTAACTTGAATCACTATGACCAGAAATAAATCAGTTTAAAATTCAAATTTTGACAACTTCTCAGTACAAAACAATGTAAATAAATTCTTGGCTTGAATTAAGTATGAATGGTCTGGAGTCTAATTCTTAATGGCATCCTCTTCCAATTTAAAACTTCATGAGAACAGACTTTTCTGTAAACATTCTTATCTGTGTTTTGGTATTCTGAGCTCACATTTTGTGAGCTTGTCTTATTATAGCATTGTAGAGTTTTCCTGGGATGCATCTTCTGACGTTTCCAAATTCTTCCTCATAAAACGGTTCCAAGGGCTTCAGAACCATGTTAGATGAAATTTCATTACAATCAGAATACACTGATGGCCATTTCCTTTCCTAATTACTATTGCAAAATTACAGATGTAAAGAAAAATAAGAGAAGATTTTATTAATCTCATGGTTTCAGAGATTTTACTGTTTATTCCTTGGCTTGGTTGATTCTATGTGAGTTATGAGACAGAACTTCACAATGTGGAATTTCTGTTTACCAATGGGAACAAAGAGAGCACACACAAAGAAGGACATGGTGAATAAACCTTGCTTTCAAAGGTGTACAAGCAGATACAATTCTTCCACCGAGAGCCCTCCTAATAGTGATTCCAGAGCTTTCAAAAAGATGCCATCAAACTTCACCACAATTGCCTTTGATATCATTTCCTAGTCGAACCAGGACATTAGCTACAACTGGTTTGATGGCGTTTCCTTTAATTATTACATTCAGCCATGAAGATCTATGTGTAAAACATATACAAATAATATAGACTTCTAACAAGTAACATTCAAAATCTTAAGTTATTATGTGAGTTGCTGCATGTACTCAATAATAAAAGAGTAGAGCTTATATAAATGTTAACTTTTAATTAAAACTTTCATTTTATCCACTTCCCCTCTGCTACAAGAGTCTTTTAAACAGGTTATTAACATAGGAAATGATTAATACCACACTGTAAATGATTTTGCAGATGGCAAATATTAAGTAGATTAACAGGATTTAATTCAATTTTAGAAATCCAAAACCCTAGGTATTGTTCCGTAATGACTTAAAGTAATTGTGCTTGATAACTAATTCAATATTAGCTGTCTTTCAAATTAAACACAAGTGTGAAAACATGTGAACATTTACTGTTTTTAAATATCTCCTGTGATTTTTCTGCTTGATCCATTTATTTCTTTCTGGAAAGGAAATAATCATTATACTTCCTCATAACATTACCTTGCTTTCAAAATTATTGAACCCAAATGTAATAGATCAAGCTAGAATCTTATTTTCTGCTAAATTTCACATGAATTAATAGAATAAATTGCTAGAGCACTATATCACTTCATGGGATATTGATTTATCCTTACAAGGTGTAATTATTTCTTATGAACTTATAAAATAGCCCTGGTAATTTTTTAAAATTGCAGTAATAGTGGGTTCTAAAGCGTTTAAGGTATCTTTATATATGTATATGTGTGAGTATGTGGATATATGTTCACATACTTGTATATGAAAATATAGGTTAGCATCTATAAATTTACAACATTAAGCCCATAACTAACTACAACTTATGTAACATCAATTTTATTCCCTTCTCTTCCTGTTATTGTATTTAAATTACATATTTTTTGCTGGGCATGGTGTTTCCACCCTTAATCCCAGATCTTAGGAGACAAAGACTCATGATCGCTCTAAAACTTGGGCCATCCTGGCCTACATAGCATGTTCCAGGACAGCTGGGACTGTAGGGAGACCCTGTTTCAAAAAAAAAAAAATACGTATTTCAAGGTGTTTCCTGATTTTATTCCTAGTTGTCCCCACTCCCCACATATTCAATGTTTTACTATCTGATTATCTTTTAATCATTCTTTTCCTTGCATATTTTCATCAGATTAGATAGGTAGATAGATAGATAGATAGATAGATAGATAGATAAATATAGATATAGATATAGATATAGATATTTAGTAGTAGAACTCTTGGAATAAAAGTTGCCTGCATCTCCACCCTTCCCGTGTGGTGTCTCCTTAGTTTATGGTCAAGTTTGGATCCTGAATGGGCTGTAAATTCCATATATGAAACTCCTGGTCCTCAACAGAAGCATTTCTGGGAGGGGTAGTATATTTAGGTAGCTGTACACAGTAGAAGGGAATTAGGTCACTAATGGCATTGCACTGAGGCGGACATTAAGTGTCCTTTCTTTATTCTTGCTTGACCAACATGAAGGGAGCCTACAGCATGATGAGTTCTCCCCAATAAGTAACACTATAAGCTAATGGCAACACGGTCTACTGGACATAGCCTTAAACCAAAGCTTGGTAAATCTTTCCATCCCCTCACCTTTCTTCTTGCCACCGTCTTCTTTCATGTCTTTATCATTTGTGAATTCTTTCCGTTTCTTGGAACCACAAGAAAATCTGTCTTATTGAAAACAAAAAAATAATTTCAAAAATTTGTATGTTCACTGTATGTTTTGTGAGTATATGTGTTCACATAGAGCACAAATAGAGAAGTAGTAGACAAACTCAGTTGGTTGGAGACTGGCATCCTTCAGGTGAGTGAGCACAGGCTTCTGGGGTTGTTTCTGACTCTTCCTCACATCCCATATCTGCTACATGGGGTGACAGACACATGCGACTGCACTGGACAGTAGACAGCTTCTTTTTGAAATCTTAATTTTATTTGTAACTATGGTTAGTTAAAATGCATTTTTAGTATTACATTTCCGGTTCCATGTTTTCTTGAGGTAAAAATATTATTTACATATTTTCCCTTGTTAGACTGAGCTTTGTTGCTTTAAATGTTATATCTCTACATAATATGTTTTTCCAGTTTTGTGGAATATAAGCAATTAAAGGTAACATTACATACTCCATTCAGGAATGTACAGTGGGCAAAGTAGAGACTGATGCACCCTTTGATGAAGAATAAAGTGAGTGAAAATTATACCAGATAAAGAGATTTATATCAATCTTTGTTCAAATGTTGATGTGTTTTTCTTTTTTATGATATACAAATCCATTTGTGATTAATAACATTTGATATATATACATGTGTGTATGCATATATATGTGTATGGATATGTATACTTGTTGATTGCGATAAATTATATAGACTGAAATTCTTCCTAGAAAAATACTTTATATCTGAAGAATAATAATGTAAAAACCTGCTTGATCAAGTTACTTAAGCTGTTAAAGCTGTAATCCTATTGTAAAAATAAAAATTATAATTATTGTAGTGTTGCAACAGTGATAAAATACTCTTACTCTATACCATTTTAATGTAATATTATCAATACTAATTTTTTATATACTAATGTATTATGAACATTTGTTCGGATATCTATGGATGTGAAGTAGCACTAATCAGAGGAACATATAGCCTATTATTTGGATAGAAGAAATTAATACACATATGATGTTATTCTTTTAAAAACATGCACCAGTACTTGGTAGAAGAAGACTCATTTGGATGACAAATAACCTAACTCATCATGACAACTCAGGGCATCTTAATCAGATGACAGATGCCCAATAACCACTATGTAACATAAAGCTGAGGTCAGCATAGCTGCTGTACTGACTTCTACACGACCCCAGATGTTGAAGTGATAATACTATGCTAGAACTGTTTTTGCAGGAATAAACTAATCCTCCTCTGTACACTTCATTTAATAATAACTCTCAGAGAACTGCAATAAAATACAATACTATTTGACATGAAATATTTATTATTAAAATTTATTTTTAAAATATACTATTATTAAAATATATGATGCATGACTTCAAATACATGAATCATGGGGTAAATGAATTCATGATTTGCAACACCATCCTATGATGTATATGCAACATACCAATGCATCCATAAATTTTACACATTCAATTTTCACGAAATGGTGTGCTCACAATAATAGCTAACAAGTAGCAATTATTCAGATGTATAATATAATAAACATGTTTCATGGTAGATTCATCATTTCCCAGCAAAATGTATTTGGGGATATGTATTAAATTAATAACCAATTGGCTTAGGCATATTCAGTTAACTTGTTTAATCCCTTCTTTAAAGAACTAGATTTTATACAAAGAACATTTTCAGAGAAAATGTTTGATAAAAATTAAATACTGGCTAAATGCATTTTATTCATCAGGAATTAAGTATTTGCAAAGATTATAATTAACCTATAAAATTTGTGAAGTTCTCAGGGGTCCTCCCCGTTATCAAGGTATTCATTAAGAAGTACTTCTGTTGAGTTATTCAGATTCTGCCATGCTCATTTCTCTACTTTGAGACCATCTTCTGTTCAACTGTTAGCAAGTAAGAACCAGGCCTTGTTATTTATTTCCATGGTTTCTCTTTGGGTTTTGGCCAGGTTCACTGGAGAATGCCTGACTACCTAGGAGAGGTAGCCAAATCACATCTTTCTGGTCACCATTTTCCTGCTCTGAAACCAGTTGCTTGACTTCAGCTCATGCCTTCGTTACTAGTTAGAACTGCACCATCCCAGCTGACTCCTTCCACCTTTGTTTGGGCCTAGTCTCCTTTGCCATTCTGGAGAGCTCCTGAACAGCCTGCCTGGATTCATCCAGTTAAAAAACCAAAGAGAGAATCTAAAGCCCAGACGAACTAACTACTCATACCTGATCAGATAGCAACCAAGCTATATAAACACTATAAGCAGAATCAAATTTTAATTCTGCAAAGGTAGGCTTGAATATCCTATCAGACACAAAGCAATAAAAGAAATCCACAGGCCCAGATCACAATGAAGAAAAGAAAAATAATATGAAAAAGTAAATTAATATGTTCCCACAAAACACCACCAGTCCTATAGAAGTACTCTACAATGAAAACTTCCTAGAGAAATCCTAGGACACAGAATTTAGAAGAACAATCATGAACATGATCAAATAATTAAACAAATTCAAGGAACGCACAAGCAACTCAAGGAATTCAAAGAGGATAGAGATAAACTCCTGACTGAAGCTCAAGAAAACAGAAGTATATAGCTGAATGAAAAGACAAAGGCAATTCAGCATTTTAACAGGGTAGTCACAAAAGAGAAATATTGAAGAAAACTCAGGTTAAAATGAAGATGGAAATGAAAAATTCAATAAGTAATTTGAAATGAGAGGATAAGCCTTACCAACTGCATGAATGAATTGTAAAGCAGAATACCAAGACTGGATGACAAAGTTGGGGAATTAGACTTCTCAAACGATAAAATATGAAAAAAAAAATCTACCAAAATGGAACATGTAGGAAATGCAGGAAACAATGAAAAGAAGAACGTTACACATCTCAGGTTAGTGGAACTGACAAGATCTTCAACAGGACTATAGAAAAAATTGTCCTTAAATTAAGAAAAAACATACCCATACAAATACAAGAAGCACATGGACCATCAATATAAAGGGACAATAACAGGAATTCTTCACAACATATCATAGTAAAAACATTAAATATACCTTAGCTGAAAAACTATTGGCAGCTGATTCCTGCTGGGTAAATGAAACTTGGTCTTCTTCAAAGGAGAGACTCTAGATAGTATGACTAGACTCCGGTGGATAAACCTTCTCTGAGGATCTTCTGGGTACACAAACTAGACTTCATATACATTAACATATATGACACCGTATGAAATTTGGTGGTGGGGGAGGGGGTTCTGGGGCTTGTGGATAGGAAAGGGGATATAAAGGTGATTAAGATACCTTGTATGAAGCACACACAAATTCAATAAAACTGATCTGGAAATATGGCTTAAAGTTTAAAAGCATTGGTTTCTGGGAGAAGACCCAGATTCAGTTCTCACAACCACATGGTGGCAAACAACCATCTATAACTCCAGTTCCACTACACTTAATGCCCTGTTTTTACCTTCCGGGGCATTGCACAACATAGGTGCACTTACATATACACAGACAGTACACTCATACATAAAATATAAAATACAAATAGAAAAATAAATTGTTATAAAAAGTCAATCACATATTCTAAAAATTAATTGTACATAAACAAGAGAAAATACTGAAAGCTGCAAGAGAAAATAAACAAGTGACATATAAAGTATATCCTCTCAGAATTAGTTTTCCATGAAAACTATGAAAGCCAGAAGAGCCTTGCACAAATTATTTGAAGTTTTCAATGATCAGATCATAGTTGCCATACTAGACTACATTACCAAGCAAAACTGTCTATCATAGAATGAGAAAAAAGAATTCATAACGTGAATAAGTTGAAAGAATCTATGTCCACAAAATGAGTCCTAGAAAGAATACTCGAAGCAATATAGAAGTCCGAAGAAAATGATCATATCCAAAAGGTTACAAAAAGTAAGCAAATAAAGGCAATTATGGAAACACAGAACTGAAGCAACCAAAAACTCAAACAAAAATTAAAATGATAGTAATCATTGCATATCCTTCAAAAATAACTTTAAATATCAATTGCCTAAACATCACAGTCAAAAGACACAGACGAGGGTATAGTGAAAACCCTTAGATGGTGTGAAAAGCTGTAAGATATTAGTTCAAAGTGCTACTGAAAAACACACATATGATACATATTACACATATGCATTCACATGTGTGTGTATTTCTATACTTATGTACATATCTATTGCAAATAATACAGTGTCGTTCAGGAGAAACAACCCTTTGAGTTGTTGGTGAGGGTAGTTCAAGAAATCCCTAAAATATAACAAAGCCCTTTATTGCCTTTCAGAATCTGAAGGTAAGATTGTATTGTTGAATACTGGCCATACTTCAGACACAGGACTTGGAGCAAAGGAACTGGAAACAACCTGGAAGCCTTCTCCCTAAAGACTAGTCTCAGAGTTCTAGAGAACACTATGCGAGCTGCCAAAGGTGTAACCAATCAACGGTTCTATCCAGCTGTAAAACCTAATTAAAATGGTGACTAATGCAGCAGTGACACTTTTATCTTGTGGATAAGCACAGCTTTTCAGTTGGAAATAAAGACATGTGCAGTGTGTGGGGACCTAGGTGTGGTACTCTAAACTAGCCAAAAAGTTGCAGAGGTCATAGATCCTAGAGAAAACACACTTTTGCTACCTCCCTAGACGAAGCCAATTTCTTACTGTATTCTGAATATGCATCCTTATAGTTCCAGAGACATGTACCACTTACCATTCATCAAAGAACCTTCTCTTTGCAATAAATGTGTCAAATGAGTACTGTTACAGAATTCCACATCAAGTTTACTTAGAGAATAACTGTCAGAGAGACACTTAGGTTTAAGTAACACATTTTCCATGCCACTTTGATAATAAATGAATGCATCTTTTAACTCTCACCAGAGAGGTTTCCTTGTGTAGCAGATGGCAATTAACACAAAAACCCCCATTGGCCAATATGCAGAGAACAAGAGGTCATAGAGTACCTATCCTTCATAAGGACACACATTTCAAACTTCTCCCTGCTAAAGCTCAGGGATCATTGCAGAAGAGGGTGCAGAAAGATGGCAAGAGCTTGAGGTGATTGATGACCACCAAGAAACAGAGTCTTCCAATATCTGGTTACTCACACATGAATTCACAGTGATGATGACAGAATGCACAAGTCCCAAGTAAATTCAAACCTGTCAGAATACCAGTGTAGGTATGGGAGAGTAGGTAAGAGATCCTATCCACCCTAATGAACATTTGGCAACTTTTGACAGTCCCTTACAAGGATGGTATTTTTGTAGAGTGACAAAGCTCTAGTGAATGGAGCCATGCTGAAAGCCATGTAGGGACACAAATCAGACTTTATAGGCTATATTGTGCATATAATGTTGTACACTGATTTTGGCTGAGGAAGAAATAAGGAGACGTGACTATGGGAGTTTATCTAATACCGATCAAATGATAAAGTATGAAAAATCACAAAAATTCAGTAAAAACTTAAAAAAATTAATTTCCTAATCATTTGGATATTTTCATTCATCTATTGATTATATTTGTATTTTGTAGTTCAATTCCAAAAGTTTGGAGATTTTTCCAGATTATTTTATAATGCTGCATTCCAGGGTAAATCCAAATGTTTGCTGAATACACATCTAATTAATTTCAAGGCTATAATATTGATTGCTCTGTGCTTTATCAGCATAAATAAATCTTTAATTTTATGTGCATGTAGACAAAACACATCTACTATTACTAAATTTACTCATAAAAAATATTATACACATATATAACCCCTGACCCATGAAGCTAGAGACACTAACCAATGATACTGTATAAGCAGCAGCCATACTCAGAAGGTTCTAGTTAATGCCATTCTGCAGTCATGAAAATTGAGAATCCTTTCAAAAACTTCTGATTCTACAACAGAAACAAAAAAGGTGTTAACATGGCCTGGCATATTCTATATTGGGAAGAAAGGCGATATTATTTCGGGGCCATAGGTATGCGTCTATGTGAAAATAATATGTGAGGCACCTGAACGAGTGTCCAGAAGACTGATGCTCAAAAAATTTCAGCAACAAAATCAGTTATTTGGGAGATCAAATCCTAAACAGGTAAAAAGCAAATTATTTATAAAGCTGTAATACATATAAACTAAAAAAATAATACAATTTGACAATGGAAAAATCTCACCATGGAGCTACTTCAAGTAATTTGTGTGAAAATCCCCACTGAGAAGCAGAAGTAAGTTACCCCTCCAACTGTGCATTTTGCCTACAACTCACTCACAAGGATACACTATGTAATGATGTTGCTATGTGGAAACTTGGAAAAAATTAATTCTAGTGAGGGAAACCTGACGACACTCCTTCTGCCAATCAGATTTGCGGTCATACAGAAGCCTAAGAGACAGAACTAAAAAATGTAAGATAATCTGAAAGAAAGAAACATGAATCTAAACCACCAACAAAAAAAATTAAGAATTATGAGTAATATGTATAGTAGTTTGTCTTCCTTGTCACCACTTGATGAAATTTAGAATCCTCTGGGACCCAGGATTCAAGCATACCTCTAGGTCATTATCTTATGTTAATCAAGGGGTAAAGACCCACTCGCTAAGCGCATTATCTATTCTCTATGCTGGGATAATAGGCTGCATAAAGTAGAGAATGTCTAAACACCATTAGTAAGCACACAATTTTCACCCTTTGCTCCGTGACTGCAGATGCACAGTCACCAGCTCCCACAAGCTCCTGGGATGTGCTTCCCTTCCTTGAGGTATCGACCCTTGAGTCGTGAGCCAGGATAAATCTTTTCTCCCTTAAGTTGTTGCTCTGATGAAAATACCTTAAAAAAGAAAGGAAGGAAGAAAGGAAGAAAGGAAGGAAGGAAGGAAGGAAGGAAGGAAGGAAGGAAGGAAGGAAGGAAGGGGGGAGGGAGGGAAATAAAATAAACTAAGAAAGTTCTCCTTGAGTTAATAATAATGCAGTAATATTGATTTTGTTGAAAATATAAAACATCAGTGTGTGATGTTAAATGTAGAGAAAATCGAGTGCTTGAGAGATGGCTCAATCAAAGAACTGGCTGCCTTGCAAAATTGAGAATGTGATTTCAGATAACCATCACTCTGGGTAAAAACCAGACATTACCTGTCCAGGCCGATGACAGAAAATTGCCAACAGTCTAACCAAGTTATGAACACTGAGAGCTACAATAATGAACTGTTGATCACTATATATACTCATGGGTGACATAGCGGCATATATTTTATGGGAGTAGCCAATTTATTTTTCTCTTTTCCCTCCCTTCCTTCCTTCCTTCCTTCCTTCCTTCCTTCCTTCCTTCCTTCCTTCCTTCCTTCCTTCCTTCCTTCCTTCCTTCCTTCCTTCCTTCCTTCCTCTCTCTCTCTCTCAGAAATTGAATTAAGATAAGCTCCACCAGAGGGAGCTCGTGACTGATACTGTGAACCTGTCAAACTATCCTTGGAGAAGTCATAGTCCTTAGTGGAGAATCAACAAATATTATTTTCCTAAATGGATATAGTATGCAACTCTCTCCTAAACACTTATCTTTTTTACCATTATAGTAGTGCAACAATCAGCCTTCTTCCAAAAAGCTTCTTTCTGTGATAGACAGTAGTTAACAGAGATTCACAACTGATTAGAGAATTATTGAATACTCGGTCCAACATAGAATATCTATAAAACAACTCTATTCCACAAAGCTCAAAAAACTTTAAAGAAAGGCAGAGGTGTCGTGGAAGATTGCTATGAAACTGCATTCTGGGGCATGACACATATCATAACATCTATTGTTGCCAGCAAGAGACTTTAACATATCAAGTCAGCTATAATTACAGCATAGATAGGGGAGAGGCTCGCGAGGTTCTGTCCATATCTAAAGAGCTATTGATAACTAATAGCGTCTGTAGAAGGGAGAATCAGTTTTTTCTGCATGTGATCACGGATAGGTTGTCCGTGTTCTGGTGGTTAATCTTATAAGTTTACAACCATGTGCATAAGAGCAGCATTCAATGATTTTGACTGTTTGTTTTGCTTTTTAAAAATTTTATGTGTATGAGTGTATTGCCTACATGTGAGTAGGTGCATTCCTGCCGTGCAGTGCCCGTGGAGGTCAGAAGAGGGCGTCAGATACCCTGGAACTGGAGCTATAGATAGTTGTTAACTGCTTTGTGGGTGCTGGGAATCGAACCCGGGACCTCTGCAAAAGCAACTAGTACTCTGAAGTACTGAGCAGCCTCTTTAGTACCCCCCCCCTTTTTTTTTTTGGAATACACGAGTTGGAGATCTGGTTCAGAACTTAAGAGCATGGAACCTCTTGCTCAGGACCCAGTTTGATTCCCAATACCCACGTGGTAACAAGCAGCGACAACTGCAGTACCAGGACTTCCAACTCCCTCTTTTGAACTCCACAGGCATTGCATCACTTACATACATGCAGGTAATACACTCATACACATAAAATAAAAAAAATAAATAAAGCATTAAAAAAGAAAAGAAGGGAGGGAGGGAGGGAGGAAGGGAGGAAGGGAGGAAGGAAAGAAGAGACCCAAATTTGAGTGAAGGACATGATAGTGGTTATCTGGAAGGTGTTGGAGAGATTGAGTAAAGATTAGGTTATGATCAAAATACCTTGTATACATGTATGGAATTAACAAAATATAAAAAATCATTAATAATATTTTAATCATTTTTTTTCTGAAGGTAACTCCTATATTGATTCGAAACTCATTCTTAACAGTACATGATTCACAATTTCAAAATTGGTTGGAGAGTCTTTAAAAGCATTCTATTTAGATGACAATAATGTGAAATTATCATATGTTCTTTCTACCAGAAATGCAGATAAGGTTGTTTTACTTTCAGCTTCACTGCCACAAAGTTTGCTGAAAATATGTAATGAAATGCTGGGCATGGCAGCTCATGATTGTAAATCCAGCACAGCAGACACTAAGGCAGGAAGAAGGCCACAAAACTGATGCCAACTGTTCCTCAGAGTGAGCTCCAGACCACCCTGTGATAGAAAACTTTTCTCAAAATGTACATATAAATAAATAAATTCACATTAATATTAAAAAATGAAGAACTGATAAAGTCAGATATTCCACAGATTTTGTCGTTTAAAAATTTTTTTAATTTACAAATAATTTTGTTGTTCTGTTGTATCATGTAGCGTAGGCTGGCATAAACTTCACTTTGTAGGGGAAAGGAACTGCAAGCTCATGAGCCTCTTGCTTTTACCTTCCAAGTTCTGGGAATACAGGCATGTAACATCATGTACAACTCTAAGTAAAAAATTTTAATAAAAAGCAGTGTTTACTTTCTTTTTCAACATTTTTCCTGAGTTTTTGTGCATTTGATACAATCCATCTTAATCAAATTTAGAACTTCTCTCCCTCCCCACCTTACCGTAGTTTCCTTTTTTAAAAATTTGATGTCAATTACAACAGAAATTGATAATTTTTTAGATAAAAATTAAACCAAAATGTCTGCATTTAGAAGAATTATTTAAATTACAATTAACTTGAGGTTCAACTATCATTTATTATCACATGTCAAAGTGTAAAATAAGGTTATCACTAAATAAAATGGATATATCACTAGATATATAGAATCATGATGATTTAAGAGTTTTATTGAGATTACATCTCCAGAAATATATAAACACAGACTCCTCTACCAAGTACCACCTTAAAAGTCAGTTTGATAATAATGTTTAATCATTACTGAAACAAACAGGATCTCCCTGCCAGAAAAGTCCTGAAAATGACCCCACCAAATTTCTAATCTTTCTATATAGTTCATGAAGGTATTAAGCTCTTACTTTAAAATTTCATTAAAAATTATTATACAGTATAAATGAAACTGCTGAATTTCCAATGACAATATGCATAATACTGCAGAGTCTGTCAAATGATGTGAAATTCAATGAAATCTCACAGAATTAGCTGAAGAATAAGTATGACATTCACTGTGGTTTGTAATTATTTGATTCACTGTTGCTGACATAAAAATGTGTTCTTGCTGAAAGAAATAAAGTAAAACACGGAATTCATTGTTCCTTTTTTGCCAGTTTCTCTAGCAACTCTTGTGACTTGGGGATCACATGAAACATAAATAATCTATTTCCTTATTCAATATCCTTAGCCATATAATTGTGTGTGTGTAGATGTGTGTGTTTGTGTAAATAATTCTACTGACATGGCTGAATACCACACTATAGACTGACTCCATGTAACATTTTAGGAACAACTAAAATATGGCCATCACATTATAGGATAGACAATTGCTCCAAATGCCACTTTACTCAGTTCTCATTAGCCTTCACATATTGCCTTTCAATTTCCCACTTGAAAACTTTACAAAAACATCAGTAAAATGTCTATCATGATATGATCTAGTCACCTACAGTTGTAGAGTCTTTATCTAACTTCAAAAAAAAATTATCCCTAATTTGTATTCAGATATTTATCAAATTTTATATTTTCAAAGTTGTTAATATTAGTATATCAAATTACAGCAAATCTGGTTTCATAGTTTCTCTAGATATGTTCACTCACACCATGAACCTTGTACAAAGTTATGCAAACTATAACAGTTAAGTTTACTTTTCTGTCTTTTTTTGAAAGTCTCACTAAATAACCCTTGCTGGTTGAAACTTGGTATATATTTTAGGCTAGCCTCAATCTCACTGGACAAAGAGTCTCTAAGTAGTAGGCAATTGAAGGACGACTCCGATATAAAATTTCTTACTCCTCTTGCTGAAGACCTAAGTTTAGTTCTCAACAACCTTGCAAGGCCCCTTACAACTTCCTGTCACTTCAGGTCCAGGGGCCAATAATGCCTTAGAGTTCCTCAGGTTCTTGAAGTGAATTTATGCACACACACACACACACACACACAAATTAGTTATTAATCTGTTGTGAAAAAAACATCATGACCAAGGCAACCTAGAGAAGGAAGTGTTTTTTGAGCTTTTGGTTAAAGAAGGATAATAGTACATCCTGTTCAGGGAGGTATCAAATGAGACAGCCAGTGAAGAGTATGTACATCGTTAGGTAGGCACAGGGAACAGAGGGAGGAGGAAGGGAGGGTGGGAGAGAGAGAGAGAGAGAGAGAGAGAGAGAGAGAGACAGAGACAGAGACAGAGAGAATGAGAGAAAGAGGCAGAGAGGAGATTACAAACTGGCCTTGGCTATGAACACTCAAAGACATACAGTAAGGCCACATCTCTTAAACCTCCACAAATAGTGCCACAAACTGGGGTCAATTGTTCAAATACTTGATCCTACAGAGGGCATTCCTTATCAAACCATCACACACACACAGATGCATACACACAGAAACACACACACACACACACACACACACAGAGAGACACCTACACACAGAGACACACACACACAAATATAAACACATAATTAAGGAAATTTATCTAAAAAATAACTATGCTTTTGAGTTGGGTCAATGTCAAGTTGTGTTAAGGAGAGACATTCTGAAATTCTAGCATTATAATAGAATAACTAAGAGCATCAGCACAAGTTAAGTGGGCACTTTGCTTGGAAATATTTTCACTCTGTATTCTTTCTTACAAAGTGTTTGATGGCTATTCCTATATGCTACTAGTGGAGTTGTGGAATCAATCATTATGAAATGCCAGGAAAGCCAGAGCACAAGGAAAGTTAGAGCACAAGGAAGGGACATTGAACATTTCTGAATTTGTTTTCCCTAACTCAAAATCCATGTCAGCATTCTTGAAATAATATGTGAGCTTATGCAATAAAGAGAAAGCAATTCTAGAACAAAAATAAAACAAATTGACCACAAAATCCTAGGCATACACAGCAAAAGCTTGGGTTCAAAATATCACTGAATACTGATCAAGTAAATCGGAAAATACATTCCAGTTCATTTCAAAGACAACAGCAATTGCCTCCATTCTGGAACAGACAATATGAGTGCTTTTTAGTGACACTAAAATGTGACAGGAAATACATGTATAAAATCAAATAGACCCTTACAATCTGCTACGAACTAAGGGAAAAAAAATCTCTCTTTAAATCAACTTGTTCTTTTAAAAACCAAATAGTACATTTAACCAATATGATAAAGTTAACGTCCATGTAGATGGGTGGATAGATAGATAGATAGATAGATAGATAGATAGATAGATGATAGATAGATAGAGGCCCACTTTGATTAAAAAGCAATTCAGAAATTCTAAGAAACAAAATGAAAGACACAAATCATTATCTTAAATGCCATTACAAAGAGCATCTGTTTATCATTTTGTGCATAAAAGTATGAAATGTTTTTATACCATAAAAGTATAAAATTCATGTTTCAGCAGTAGAGTGAGTAATCCCTGTTAAATGATGTTGTTTTGTTTCAGTCTGAATAATTGAGCAGGATAATTTTCAGAAGATACACATTCAGCTATAAAAGGACAATCATATGGAAATAGTGTGGGATAGATGGTACAATTTTATAACAGAAAACAGATAATAGACAGAGGTAAATTTTAGGTATTTAAAAACAACAAAAATCAATTCCCTACAGAGAGACTATCTAAACAACACAATTGTATTTATCCAGAGAAGAAAACTCTGCCCTGAAAATTCTTGTGACATTTGACTGTTTTATATTTTCTGGACAATGTGAAACCTCTGTTGTCCTATTTGATAAAAATGCATCTTAGGAAATAAGCTTAAGTATCAACTGAATTTTTACCATGTTGACATAGTCTGCGTTGGTAATTTAGCAAAGGTGCATCTCGTAAACTGTTCCACGAAGGGATACAGCAAACCAATCCAAAATTTGTTAAGTGGAAAGAGAAGTCTTTCAATTTTGAAAGAAGGCCTTAATCTTCACCTTGACTTAACAGATATTCTGAATATTTATCTAGAATTCACTAAAGGAAGACATGTATTTTTTTCACTATATTATTATTATGTTGGTGTATTTCAATATTCTATGATAGGTTCACAGCAACATGGTGTTAAGAAATAGAAAGTACATTATAGACAAAGAAAGGAATGAATGAAAGACTAAAACACATGTCATAAGTGCTCTGATTTGGAAGAACATAGGAAACATTATTTGGTTCCTTAGTGAAGCTGGGTAATTAGCTTGAAGAATAATTTGCCTAATTTACATTCATTTTCACCTTGCATTTAAGAGAGTCTAAACACTAACACAGAAATCAATTAGCACACTAAATTTGTATTCACAGTTAACATTTACTGTAAAACAAATTGAGTTATATTTTACACCAAGACATTCTTTCACATGCTTAGTAAACAATTCTCTCAAAACCAGTTGCTTGTCACTTTATTGCATCTGAATGATGTGATGATCTGAAAGTTTCCTCAGTTTCACTCAATACTCTATTGAGCAATAGAGGTATTTTAGCTGAGTCTAGGAGTACTGCAAAACGAAACAATATATACTCTGTGTTGTAAACACAGGCATTATTTAACACAGTAAAGAAGGTTAGAAAGGTCAGGAGCAAGGGGCCTTCTCCAACTTCCTTTGTTAGACACTCCCTAGGTTGTCCCCACCTCTTCCTTGTCTTTGAATTTCTAATCTTCTTGCCACAGACCAGCCTACTACTCAGGTAAATCAGACTCCACCTACTGTGCCTTAATCTCCAATATCCCAAGCAACTCTACTCTGTCTCTACACTCCTTCCACTTTCTAATCTAGGTCCTAGGCATGCTCCTGCTTTTCTGCCTCAGTTCTCTGCCCTAGCTGTCCAACTCAGTCCCCACCCACTGAATCCTGCTCCTTGGGCTGCTTTCTCCAGTTTAGTTTGTTAGATTCCCCAGGCTGTCCTGACACTCAGCTTGCTATTGGCTTCCTGATTTACCTGGCACGGACATCCACAGGACCTGGGAGAACGTGAAGCACACACTAAACTTTTATAACTGAGCAAAAAGCAACCAAGTTACTTCAACAATATAAACAGAATCAGACTTCACCTAAACAACGGTGGAAGAGAATTTGATACAGAGGCGCACAATCAACAAAAGATATCCATATGTTCAAATGACAACACAAAAATTCAAATATCAAAAACCAAGAGAACATATCCCTAGCAAAACCCCTAGTAATACAGAAGTATGCTGCAGTGAGAACCACCCAAAGGAATTCCACGATGTAGAATTTAAAAGAACAATCATATTCAGGACCAAAATACTTAAAGAATACACAGACAACAAAAAGAATGCAAAAAAGACAGGGATAAACTCCAGACTGACACTAAAGAAAATACAAAAATTTGGCTGAATAGAATGACAAAAGCACTCAGGACTGGAAAGTGAATTCACAAATGGAACAAATACTGTAGAAAACCAAAGCTGAAATGAACATAGAATTTAAAAAATTCCATAAGTCAATTTGAAATGAGAAGAGAAAAGGTCTCACTAGCAGAATGAAGAATAAGGAAAACAGAATTTTAAGAATGGATGAAAAGGTTGTAGAACTGGACTTTCCAAACAAATATGGAAAAAAAATTTAAAACACAAGAATGACATATCCAAGAAATGTGGTACAGCATAAAAAGACCAAACTTATGCATCCTAAGCTTAGAGGATGAAGAATCCCAGGTCAATGGCACTGACCAGATCTTCAACAGGATTACAGAAGAAAATTCCCCCAAACTAAGGAAAGACATACTTATGCAGATATAAGAAACACATAGACAAAAAGGGGGAATAGAGAGCCTGTGACCCCACGTTCAGCTCCAACTAGCATTGTTTAAAATTTTCAAAACTCCAAAATTTGTCCCACATTGGAGTAAACAAAAACAGAGACCAGAGGTACATGGCCCTGTGTTCCCTATGGATGAGCCACAGCCTATTTTGGATCCCAGCCAGAAATTAAAAGAAAAAGACTTAACCCTTTAGCCCAGAAGGTAAGACCCCCTGAGGACTATGTCTCCTTTCACAGGTTGCCATGACTGCCAAGACCTACTATGGATAATAATGGAGTTCAACTTGGAATTGGACAGGACAAACCTCCAACACCCACCAACAGGCTGCGGTCCAAGAGAGTCAAGTCCGGCACCACTTCACGGAGAGTCAACCTGACTACCACCTTCAACACCAGACACTTGACGGCCTGACCTACTTGGCCAGAGGGAACTGGGACACTAATGGCTGGACAGATATGGGGGGAGGGGGGGCAGAATGCCTAAACTCCCGGGAAGCTAAGGCAAAGCATGCCATTAGCCACTAATTTTCTCCAAAGTTGAAAAATTTCATATGCCACAGCATCCCATATAATCCTCGAGTCAGGCAATAGTTAAAACATATAATCAAACACTTAAATCTCAATTACAAAAACAAAAGGGGGAATCTCTACCCCCCACATGATAAAACACCTGCCTCAACTAGAGGATAATGATAATCACTCTTCCAGGGAGTGTCTCACAACTGAGGACTAGGTCTTGATTTACTAACTGCCAAAAAGGGAGGCATCTGTTTGTTTTCACAGGAAAAGTGCTGTTTGCGTGACCCGGTATGATCTTGAGAAAAAGGCGGTGAGATCTTCAAGGTAATTTTATGTGGGCTAGCTTTAATGCCCTTTGCTTGATCCCTTCCTTGTTCTCCTTTTCCTCCTGATTAAAGGACCCTATATTTTTAAAAAAATTAATACAATTCATTCACCAACGTCTCGAGGAAATTAAACCAGGACAAGGTCCAGTACCAAAGGCTTGCTACTCAGAGTGATTGGCTATCCTCTAATGAATGGCCCTCCCCTGCCCTCCATTTGGATACTTAAAGAATACACAGACAACAAAAGGAATGCAAAAACATAGGGATAAAATCTCAGATGAACTGAGACGACCTAAGACAGGTCATGGAGTGGATCCATCATAAGCATGACACCCAATGACGGGTAAGATCTCCATGTGGGAGACAACCCAAGACAGGGTCATGCGCCTCTGCTATAATAAGCATGCTGCATGACACCCAATGATGGGTAAGGTCTCCAAGTAGGGGACCACATAAGACAGGGGTCACACACCTATGCTGTTTATTTTAAAACAGAAGGGGGAGTGGTGCATGCCTTTAATTCCAGCACTGGGGAGGCAGAGGCAGGCAGATCTCTGTGAATTCAATGCCAACCTCCTATATATAGTGAGTTCCAGGCCATCTGGGGCTACAGAGAGACCCTGCCACACAAAGACCAAAAATAAAAATAAAAACACACAAAAACAAACAAACAAAAATGAAAACAGCGTAACTAAAAGGTGAGGAAAGGTAAGTACAAACTAAATCTAAATCTAGCAGATGAGAAGAAATAACAAAAATGAGAGAGAAAGCAATGAAATCCATACCAAGAAATGAATAAGAAGAATCAATTAATCTAAGAGCTGGTTTTTTGCAAGGATAAAAAAGATAAACTTTAGGTGGTCAAATAGAAGAGAGAAAGAGCAAATCTAAATTTAAAAGAATCAGAAATGAAAGGGGAAACATCACCATGGATACCTCCAGACACCCAAATTTAGAGTATTATAAGGGAATACTTTAAAAACTTTCACTTTATTAAATTTGAAAATCTAAAAGAAGTGGACATTTATATATTCCTTGAATTCACCAAAGTTAAATAAAGAAGAGATCAACAGCTTAAATCTCCCACATAAATAAATAAATAAATAAGCAAGCCCAGGCCCAGATTGAGTCTCACCTGAATTCCACCCAGCATTCAAAGATCCATAACCAAAGCTTATTAAATGATTTAAAAAGTTATAAACAGATGAAGAATTCCCAAATTCTATGAAGCCAGTATCAGTCTGATGACAAAACCAGGTAAAGAAATAATTAAGGTTTTAATAGCTATAGTTCACACGGTAATGCTTATTTGAAATAGGATGTAAAATTGATCAGAGAGACAGAAGATTCTTGCACTGCCTATGTTATTCAAACAGAGGACTGAGTTTGGGAGCCTTAATAGACAATCTCTGATAACTTACTCCCCACCCCCTTAGTTTAATTATTAAAGATATGTTGGTGAAACTGGAAAGACATGTATTTTGGTTTTTCAAGTCAGGGAGGACAACTAGTCTACCAAGATGTCATCTACGTTTGAAGAATTACTTGTGACTTAAATTGAGGAATGCCAAAATTTGGGGGTCCAGAGGGATGCACATGCATAATTCTTGTTGGTAGACTCTGATAAAATTGAAATTTTGGGTCTGTGGTGTTTGTATTTGTGATGTTTTCCTGGAGCAATATCTTGGGATGTATTTTATGAGATGGAGAAATAGTACTTCCCATTTCCCATTATCTGTAGAGAACTTGTTATGTAGATATACTGCTTAATTTCTTTGTGCAATTTAGCAGGGCATTGCAAATTACTTAGGTCATAACTGTCATCCTTATTCATACTTAACATAAATATGTCTCAAATTTTCACATTGTTCTCTGATATAAAAATGAATTTCCACATGGCATCTATAGAAACATATGAAAAGGTCCACACATTTTGTTATCAAGGTTAAATGCATTATGCCTAGATAAAAGTATTTTCTGTGATTTGGGGTTAAAAATTCTTTAAACTGACAGCATTTTACTTTCAAATCAAGACCTGATTTTTAGAAATTTACTCCATCAACAGCTTATTTTGAAAAGGAAAGAAGCTGCAAGGACACAACTCTAATAAACCTGACAGACTGGAGAACCTTGCAGAAAAGCAAATTTCTCATGGCAATACTTTAAAATATCCAGTTTGGGTTAGAATGAGAATTCCATCTGTGACTCTATTTTCAATGATTTTTGTAGCCTTGTGAAGATGTTTTAGTCTAAAGAAAGAAGGATGCAGAGTTTTAGTGATGTTATTAATTTACTCATTAATTTAAATATATGACATATTAAAAACATCATTAATTTATGATTAAGAAGTAAATACTAGGAAATAATTTATAGGAATTACATCTACTGATCTTTTGATTCCTCTTTTTAATCCTTCAGTTGTGATAGACAGTTGCTAAGGACTGAATTACTAATCAAAAGTGTAGTAAGAATGAAAGTCATAGACTTGAAAGTAAAATATGTTGAGTTCCCTTTATTGACTCAAAATACAGACTCGGCTTTGAGGGAAAATACGAAAATAGCTTATTCTGAGTTGAATGTAAATGACCTGGGCCCATCAGCACATATTCAAATTGTTCTGAATGAGAGTTCCAAGAGGGAAATAGCAGCAACTCTTACAAACAGGGAACAAAGGTAATTGCATAGCAATATACCATACCGACATAATACTACGATGCAGAGGCTGGGTGGGAGAAAGAAGAAAAGAACAATGGGCTGAAAAGGAATGCTGCTATATTTTCTGTGACAAGAATGGGCGAAATCTGTATTTGTCTGTCCATGAATAGTTAACCAAGTCAAATATGTCCCACATTGTACCTTAGTAATCCTGGGACTATAATGTCATATCAAAAGTTAATATATCCTTGCAGGAAGAAGCCTGGAAGAAGATTCAGGGATTGTTTCATGCCATTTTGCAATAATTTCTATGGCAACATTTATCATTATGCTAATAAAACAGGTGCTACTTGGAAACACCATATCTAAAAAACATTGCAAACACTTATGAACAAAATTAAACCTATACACATTAATAGCTTTTAGATTCTCTAACTAGGTTCTTGATTTAATGTCAATAATTTTTCCTTTTGGCTTGCAAGTATCTCATCCAATATGCCCAAAGAAGGTATTGCTCCAGGAAGTCATCACACAAACACCACAGATCCAAGCCTGAAATCACCCAATTTGATTATGTGTATCTCTTTACTCAACACCCCTCTGTTCCTTAATTCTGGTTGTTAAATCTGTGTTAAAGTGGTTTCCTAATGAATTTCAATTTTGCTTTCTATTGGATATCCTGAAGTTTTTTCTGTGATGAAGTCTAGAATAACACCTTTACTTGACTGGAGGGCACTGAGAATTCCTTCCTCATTTACTTCAGGTGGAACTGTGGAGCTGATCTCTGGCACATAGATCCCATGAATGTTTGAATGATCCTCTGCAGAAGCCCTATCAGGGCAGAGTTTCTCCGTTAACAGCAATCCACTGTGTATTCCTAGCAAGAGAGAAGATACTGTTAAAAGATATGTGTGCCTTCCTTTCTGTTATGAACTGTTATGTCATATTATTATTAACTCTTTTCAGTATTTGCAAAAACGGACACTTTTTCCATATGGTGGACATTAGAGCTGAAGCTGATCTCCAAAGATAAGATACATGAGGTTTCCAATCTACATCTACGAAAGGAATGGATTTAGGGACATAGAATGTTACTTATTCTGGAATAGGTATAAAATATAATATCCTTTTAACTTCCTTTTACCTTTTCCCATTTTCCTGAGACTGATCCTGAATTAAAAACAAACAAACAAACAAACAAGCAAAAAATTTGCAAATGCTTCTCTTGGAAGTGACTCTGACATTTTCCTTTAACAGAAAATGGTAGATCAATTTCAAGATCTTTTTGTTTGGGTTTGTTTTTCCATTTGATTGAATTTTTAAATTTAATTTTGATGATTTCATACTATATAGTATTTTTGATTTAGATCCACTCCTCTCTCCACACCTCCCTCCTGTTCCCACTGCCTAATTTAATATATTCTCTTAGATTTATGATATGGCCTATAGAGTTTAATTTGTGTCTCTAAATTCAGTTTGTGTCTATTCTTTGAGCCCACCAAGTATCCCATTCCTGTAAGAATCTGTCTTTCCACCTCCAAGCAGCCATTAATTGCCAAAAATTCCTTAGATTGTGTTGGGATTTCTTGCCCACTTCTCAGTGTATATGCTGAGATTTTTGTCTGATTTGAGCTTTCATATTATTTGAAATATGCTGCCTTAGTTACTGTGAGTTCATAATGGAGACTCTGCATCCTTGAAGTCATCCAGTGCCTCAAGCTCTTACAATACTTCTGCTTCCATGATCCCTGAGATTCTAAGATATATGTTTGAAATAGGTGTCCTGTTCAGGGATAAGCATTCTGAAGACTCTTGTTTTCTGCACATTGGCCAATTATGAGTTTCTGTGTTGAACACCATCTCACGCATAAGGAAACTTCTCTGATGATAGTTGAGAGAAGCTTCTAACCTATATGTAGAGGTTGCATTGAACATGTATCATTTAGGTTAGACTTCTCACAGACACAATCTTCATTTGATCAGTTCTTGATCTCACACAGGACTTCAAGGTAAGACTTAATTGCTGAACGCAGGCCACACTTAGACCCAGAATTTGGAACAATTTTGCGGGAACTGGCCTGGAGGTCTCCTCCCTGAATACTAACTCTCATGGTATCACAGGATACTAAACAAGCTGTCAAGAGACAAAATTAATCAATGGTCCTACTTGGCTGTAAATCTTAATAAACAACAATGACTGGCTCAGCAAACAATCACTACTGATGTAGTATTAGCACTTTTACCTTGGGGGCAATCAAGGACTGTTTAATGGGAAAAAAGCTCACTCATTGTGAAGAAACTCAGTGTGTGGTAATGCAAACACAGCGAAATACACATAGCTGGAGATGTCATACATCCTAGAGAAAAACCTGCATTTGCCATGTTCCAATAACAACATAATTCCTCACATTAATCTTAACATGCATCCTTCAGCTGAGCGTGGTGGTGCACATCTTTAATCCAGCACTCTGGAGGCAGAGGCAGGTACATGGCAGTGAAATTAAGGCCAGTCTTTTCTACTTAGCAAATTCTAGGCTTGCTGGATCTAGATGCAGGTCTCATAAACAAAACAAAAACTAAATGTGCATCCTTATATTTACAAACAAATTTACTTTTCACCTCTCATGAAAGAAGTTTATTTTTGTAATTTCAGGCTTTTGAGGAAGGCCACAGTGGTTTCCTTAGAGACTGCTCCACTACTCCAGCTGTAAGAGTTTCCCTTGCTCCGAATCCTCACCAGCATTTGTCATTGCATATTTCTTGGATCTTTGACCATAATATTTGTTCAAATTCAGTGCTGAGCAAGATGGCAAGCCATTTGAGCAATTTGAATGGATAACGATATTTTCAGTGTGGATTTTATACTTATCACATTCAATGAAATTGATTTTTAAAGTTATTTTCTTCAATACCTTATGCATTGTAATTCAAAATGTCAAATTAATACTTTAGAACCCCAAAGTAGAAGACCTTTTCAGTGACATAAAGAAAGGTACTTAAATCACTATTTCAAGTTATTTATTTTTTATGAGTAAGTTTTATTATTTAAGAAATTAATGTATGCATTTTAAGTAAATTACACCAATGCTAAAAATAACCTCCATATTTTAGTAGATACACTCCCAAAAATCTTTTAAAAGGCACAGAAGGTTTTGAAAATTTCATTTAATCATAGTTCTTTTCTTTATCCATTTTGAGTACTTATATTATTTTAATAATATATTACTATAAGGCATGAGTCTTTTTAAAATTCTCATCAGTATATGTATCTATATCTATATCATTATCAAACTCTCATTTATCTATTTTAACAGTTCACTGGATGCATTCTTTATTATATTTACCCCTATTATACATTTTAATCCCTGTCTCACTATGACTGATATTCACCATTTACTTTATAGTTCCCTCTTAACGTTTTGAAATTTCAGAAGTTACTATATAACCTGACAGAAATAATAATTTCTATATAAAATTATGTTTATTTGAATTCTCATGACATTCATATAATTTATGATGTATTGAGTCACACTAATTATAAGTAGAATATGAAAGAAATGTTTTGTTATATATGTTTATTTCTTTCTTTTGTCTAAAATGTATTATGATTTATTTTATGGATTAGAATATGATATTTTTAGTGATTGACCTGTTACCCTGGAGAAGAACGTGCGTTGTGGAACAATATGTACAAATATCAATTAATTAAAACCATCTGTTAGCTATGGAGGAACTCTGTTCTTTTGTTCATGGCTTATCTACATGTATTATAATATCATTAAAGTATAAGATTCTGATATATGTGAAAGCTAATAAAATGTCCTGATGCAGAAGAAACAAGATACACAGATATAGAAGAAGATGATAATCACTTATAACAGTGCATACAAACTGACTTTCTACATTACAGGTTTCCTTTCATGAAGCATTTTAGCTTATTATAGACCATCTATTTGTTGTTGATCAAGGTATAGGTCTTCATGTCAATATCACACTGCTTTTGTTACTATACCTCAATATAAGTTGAGAATAGGGAGGGTAATGTCTTCATGAAATGAAGGTATGGTACATTTATACAATGCAATATTATTCAGCTGCTCAGAAAATTGAAATTACATAATTCATAGGCAAATGGATGGAAAAATTAGCATGAGTAGTTTAATCCAGACCCAGAAAAACAAACAGCATCACATGCTAGCTCTCAGAAGTGGATACTTCCTTTGAATCCTTAGATAGGCGTGTCTCACATGGAGAATCCTTAGAGGTAAGGAAAATATTCATTGGTGACAGGGGAATGGTTTCATGTAAAGAGACTGAGAATGCGGCTATGTACAGAGGAAACATTGAAATCTCCCTCTGGCTAAGACCTTTTATATGGGCTGCCATCAAAAGGTAGGGCCCACATTAGGTAGGGGTAGGTCTTCTAGCTTCAAACAATCTGATCCAGAAAGCCTCTCTCATTTCAGTTAACCCCACATCCAGTCAAGTTGACACCCAAGGCTAACCATTATACTGAGGAAACACAAAGCAAGAACAAAATGATGTATCACTTTCAGAATTAAATAATTATTAATTAATAATTATAAAGATGAAGATGGTATATAGATACATAAATGTTTTCCAGGCTGTGGAAAAATAGAATTCTTATACACTGTTGGTATAAATAAAAATTCCTGTAATCATTAAGTAAAACAATATGATGTTTTCTCAAATATTTAAATGGAGTTCCACATGCCTGGGGAGATGACTCAGTGAGTAAAACTACTGCTGCACAATTCTCTTGAGCTGAATTCAGATCCACAGCACTCATGCAAAAATCAGGTACTGCTGTATGTGTCTGTGAGGTATTTACTTCAGGGGAAGAGACAGAAAATATCATTGGCCAACCAGTCTAGCCAAATTGGTGAGTTTCAGGTTCAAAGAAGAGACCCTGTCTCAAAGTAGAAGGTAGAATGTGAGAGATGAAGGGACCTGAATGTCAGCCTTTGGCCTGAACAGGAGCAGGCAAGAGCACATGCCTCTGTAAACACACATGTGCATACACACATACACACAAAATTGAGTTCTCATATGTCTTAATAATTATATTTCTGAACACCACAGATATTAAAGGTAGAATTTTGAAGATTTATCTGCAGTTCCCTGTTTGAAGCACTTAATTTCACAAAAGTTAAAGTTGTAAAACAACCTGAATATCTACTGAAAAATGAATACATAACAAAAATATAATGTGAATATGAAATGTCATATTATTCTTCATTTTAGGGAAATATACTTTTCCATTTCTACAAACATAGTTAAATCTGGAGAACATTATGCTAAAAGAAATAAGCCAGTCACAAATAGACAATACTGCAATATTCCACTTCTATATGATACATAAAAGTAAAGACACAGTGAACTAGTACAATGTTCAATTGCAGGAGATTCAAAAGAACTAAGGAGTTGCTATTCAAGAGGTAAATAAACTAATTCAAGACTAATAAATTATATAAATTTTTATAGATATAGTTAATTAAATCTTTGCATTTTAAACATGTAAAAGAATAGATCTGATTGCATGTCTTGCCTTGGTGTTTAGAAATAAAAAAAGCAAGATTGACTAGTTTGCATGGATATTATATGGTTCTATCAGTTTACCTCTTGACTACAGAGACTCAGACAAAATGTTCATGGATAATGGAAAATTTTTGCAATGACTACTTCATGATGAATATCCTTGAAATATCAAGATAAAATCTATTTAAAGAAAAAAAAATCTGCTTGCTACTCCAAATATAATTTTTCTTTTGGCAAATGTTAGTGAGGATTTTTTCATTTTCCATCAATATTACATCTGCATAGAAATCCAAATATTGCTCCTGACAGTCTAGAAATTATTACTAATTGAGTTGTCCCCTGAATCCCTGATCTATGTATTGAGCACCTCCCTCCTATGACCCTAGAATGTGAGCTTACCCAAGATAGGATTTTCATATTGTGGTCAAGTTAAAGTTAGGTTCTTAGCAAGAACCTAATCTACCAGGACTAATAATAACTGTATTAGTAAAGAAATTTGAAAACAAGCATATACTATGAAAGAGAAATAATCAATAATGATGAAATATTACCTCAGAGTTCTCAGAAGAGAACCAATTTATGGTGACACTTGGATTTAGAATGTCCAATCTCCAACTTTAGAAAACAATAAATTTCTGTGTGTTAAACCACCTAGTCTAGGTTCTTTCTTAAGACAGTCATGATATAGCCACAGTGATGGCTGCATTCTCAGGACTGCAGGGTGGAAGGAGAAAACAGACTCCTACAAGTTGTCCTCTGACATTCACATGAATGCAATGACATATGTCTGTATACATGCACACACATACCTAAACACAAAATAAACAAAATGTAAAAGAATAGATGGTCCATAATAAGCTAAAATGCTTCATGAAAGGAAACTTTAATGTAGAAAGTCAGTTTGTATGCACAAAGTCAGCATGTTCAGCAAATGTTTGTAAAACTGAATCACTACATGTCGAAGAATCAAAACAAATCCTTCTATCTCACTCCTCACAACTCCAAATGCCTCCAGTTCTTTTATTGTTCTGGATTATTTTGCGTATTCTCACATTTTAGTAATTTCATATGAAATTTGAGACTGGTTGTCAATTTCCTTGAAGGGTTATTTTGGAATACTAATGGATATTGCATTGAGTTTTTGCATTATTTTCTTAGGATGGCCATTTTCACCATATTGATAATGCTATTCCATGAGTATAGGTTATCCTCCATCACTTGATGTCATTCAGTTTCTTTCATAAATGACTTAAATTTTTTTATTAAACAGGTATTTCACTTCCAGGTTATATTTATCCTGATATATTTTAATGATTTTGAGGCAACTGTTAGTGGAAATTTTTTCCCTTGTTTCTTTCTCAGTGTTTGTTATTGGCTGGCTATAAGAAAGCCACTATTTGTGTGTTAATTTTTATCCTACTACTTGGATGAGTCTATTTACAAACTCTAAGGATTTTCTTTTTTCCTGGTGAAATTTTTAGATTTTTTTTTAATGTACAGTATTACATTATCTGTAAATAGGGCACTTGGACCTTGCCATTTTTATCTGCTTTATGTGCATTATTTAATTTGTTGCTCTAACTAGGTCTTCAAATTCTATACTGAGGCAGTAATGGAGAGTGCATAGTCTTTTACTGTTTATGATTATAATGGGAATACTTTGAGTTTTCCTCCATTTGGTGTTCCAATGCTTGCGAGATTGCTATATATTCCCTTTATTATATTGAAGTTTGTACTCTGTACCCCAAAAGTTTCCCTAACTTTTAAAATAAAGAGATATTTGGATTTTTTCAGACTTTTTTGGCATCTACTGAGATGATAATGAGGTTTCTATCCCCGGAATCAGATCACAGTCTGATTCCCTACATTGTACCATCACTGCATTTCTAAGTTGAATTAAAATTAATCTTTATGTATAATATTTTGTATGTTCTTTTATTCAGGTTGCAAATATTTTATTCAAAGTTTCTGTGTCTATAATCATCAAAGTGATTGACCTATAATTTTCATTTTATTGCATCTTTGGTTTGGGTATTAGTGCAATACTCGTTTCATAGAAAGATAGTGTTCCTTTTTCTACTTTATGGAATAATTTGTGGGGTATTGGTAAAAGTTTCTTTGAAAGTCTGGCATAATTCTGTGTTATGTCCCTCTATCCTGGCATTTTTCAGTTAGGATATTTTTAGTTACTTCTCTCACATTGATTGTAAAGGTTTCACTTAAATAATTTACCTAATCTGGCTTTAATTTTAATAGACCTTACATAACTAGAAATTCATTCATTTATTTTCAATTTCTAAAATGTTTTCAAAGTTCTTCTTTAGGATTCACTGAATTCCTTCAGCATCTCTTGTAATGTTCCCTTTGCATCTCTGGTTTTACTAATTTAGGTCTGCTCTCTTGTTCTTTTAGTTAATTTGCATAGAGTTTTATTAATCTTTTCAAAGAACCATCTCTTGTTTTCATTGATACTTTGCTCTTTTTTTTTTTTTTGAGTTTCAATTTCATCAGTTTTTGTTCTGATTTCAGTTATCTCTTCTCATCTACTCTCTTAGGGTGATCATTATTTTTGTACTCCTTGTGTATTCCAGTGCATCACAAAGTTTTGGATAGTAGATGTCTCTAATTTTCTGATACATGCACTTCTACATGATTTCTTCTTAGAACTGCCTTAATGTGTCCCATAGATTTTGGAATGTTGCATTTTTTGCTTTAATTAAATTCTAGGAATTTAAATTTCCTTCTTGATTTCTTCCTTACCCAGTTTTCATTCAGGAGTCTTATAAATATGTGCATCTTTCCCCCTATGTGTACTGTTGAATTCTAGCTTTATTACATTAATGTAAGATAGGATATGGAATGTCATTTCAGTATCCGTAAGTTTGTTGAGACTTGCTTTTGTCCTATACATGCTTAAATTTGGAGAAAGTTCATGTGTTGCTCAGAACTAAGTGTATTCTGAGTGTTAACCTAGGTGTTTGAGTGGGATGTTCAGTAAATATCTGTTAGGTCCATTTGATTTATGATGTTATTTTACTCCATGTTCTCTCCATTTACATTTTTCTGGATGAAAAGTGTATTGGTGAGTGTGGAGTACTGAAGAAATCTATTGTATGTGTGTTGAGATTTTTTTATGAATTTATATGCTCCTGTGTTTGGTTTATATATTTTTAGAACTTTAACATCTCCTTGCCATAGTGAATTTTTCTTTTAATGAGAAAAAAAGAAGAAATAATTCCTTATCTCTTTGGACTAGTTTTAGTTCAAATTTTATTTTGTCATTTATGAGAAGAGCTACACTACCTTCTTGTTTTTCAGTCAACTTGCTTTGAGTGGATTTTTCCATCCTTTTACCTTACATTGGCATAGAACATTTTTGGTGTGGTGTCTTCCTTAAAAGCAGAAAATATTTAAATATTTAAATTCTGTTAGTTTTTTCCATCACTTAGTCTATATCTTTTTATTTTTGAATTTAGAGCAACGGTTCTGGAATTGTTTACCTCTTCTTCAGTGTGTTTAATATTCTCTTCAGACAGAAGTAGTTCTTTTAGTATCCTATGTAGAGAGGATTAGTGGAAATAAATTCAATAAATCTGTTTTGTTAATGCATAGATTTTTCTTCTTCAATAATGAAGATAGTTTTTTGGGCATAATCACCTGGGTTGGTATCTGTGGTCTTTAAAATCTTGTGGAACATTAGTCTATGGCCTCCTAGCTTTCAAAATCTTCATGGAAAAGTCAGGTTATACAAATAGGCCTTTCTTTTTGTAAAGTTTCTTCTTTATTTCATTATTTTACTATTTTTATTTTTGTGTATGAGTGTATTGCTAGCACGTGTGCAACCACATCCATGTCTCCCAGTGTTCTTGGAGGTCAAAAGAAGGTTGTGGGTTTCCCTGCAGCTGGAGCTACAGACATTGTTCCCAGGCAAGTGGATGGTGGAAATCAGACCCGGGTCCACTTTAAGAGTAGCCAGTGTGCTTAACCACTGAGCCCCCTCTCCAGCCTGTGATTTGTTCTTTCTTTTAGCTTTTGTTATAATTTCTTTGTTCTGTACATCTGTTATTTTAATTATTATGTGATGGGGGTCTTCCTTTCCAGTCCTGGCTATTTGGTGTTATGATTGCCTTCTGGACCTTAATAGGCATGTTCTTTCTTAGATTTGGGAAGTTTTCTTTGCTGACTTTCTGAAGATATTTTCTTTGTCTTTCACTTGTGTTTCTCCTCATTCTGTAATAGGATTGATAGTGTTGCCATTTTATAGTATCTCAAATTTCCTACACGTTCTTCCTTGGTTTTTAAAAGTATTTTGTTTGACTTAATGATACAGTTCTGCAACCTTGTCTTCAAGGCTTTGATATTCTCTCTTCCATGAGATTATTTTTCTGTTGGTGAGTTTTTTTACTGAGGTGTTTAATTCACTGATTGGATTTCTCATTTGAAATTTTATTTTATTTTATTTTTTTTCAGAAATCCTATTTGTTCATTAAATTCTATTTTCATATCTTGGATTGATTTTTTTTTATTAAACTCAGTGGGATTTTTGTGTTGTAAATGTCTTTCATTCCACAATTTATACATGTCCTCCTGAAATTCTTTGAACATATTTGTAATTGCTTTTGTCTTGTGCCTTAAGTAAGTTGCCCTTTTTATGAACATTGCAGTGGTTGTATAGATTTCTGGAGATATATTATTTTGGCTACACATATTCAATTATGTTTTTGTGATTGGACACAGGATATAAGAATCAGGTCTTTATTAATGTTTCTTGGTATAGAAATCTTGTCTCAACTTTGTTGAGCAGGTGTGTGTATCTCAACATATCAAGTTTTCGACCAGCTGAATGGTGCTTAGTATCCAGTCTTCTGGTAATTCAATGTGGATGTGAAAATATGGTGTCAGACATGTTCCCTCCTACGTCTGGGAATATGAGAACTTCTGAGACTAGAAACAAACCTTCTGTGAAATTAAATCATCACTGTCATCAGAAGTCCCTTGAAGGCTTATAGGGTTGTACGGGTGACCATTTGCTGGCCAGAGTTGGGTTCTCAGTGAGATTGAGAAGTAAATGTTCTCTTGGTCCACCAGACCATGTGAGCTAACTGGAAAGTCATTGGTACAACCAGATACAGTCAAGCTATGCGTAAACATTTTAAAAATCATATTTTCAGAGTTTTTAAGCTATAGGGTCCCCTAATATTTTGGGGTAATAGTTTGTTAGTTGTATAGACTGCTAATATTTTTCTCATGTTTGCTTTTATTCATTTATTTATTTATTTTTTTATTTATTTGCTTTGGAGAGGCACATACCACAGTACTCAAATGGAGTTCAAATGACAACTTTAGGGATTTCTTTATCTCCTTCAACTCTGTCAGTCCATCAGGTTTGGCACCAAGCACTTTTTCTGATATTTTTCTCAAGTAGCTTTTTCATCATCATTTGATTATTACTCTGATCTACAAGGAATGAGGTTAGTTCTAAATATGTTCTTGCATATTTAATTTAGATGACTATAAATAAGACAACAGCTACCAGGATAAGATTACAAAATTTTATTATACTCATGTCCTTACAAAACTTGACTCAAGGACCATAATAAATTCCAAAAGTCATCACATGCATCTTAGACTATATGCTGATTGTCAGTGCTCACTGTCCTATTTGATCACTCTCTCAGTCCAAGCACAGAACTATCAATAACAGTCCACAGTTTCTTGGTATACAAGGTATAATGGAAGGAAAATTCTACTATTTTCAGTTATACTTTGTTGACGATAAGATGAATCTTTTTCCAGATTAATGACAAAATCATCATCAGAAAAATATACACTGGTATTGTTATGTTTATCCTAAGAAACTTCTCCTAACCACCACTAAGAAATGTATTTTATCCAGAAGTAATGACAGTTTGATTTTTCCCTAATTTCTTCTACTACTCTGGTCCTATCTTTCATTATTGTCCCTTACAAAACTCCATGGAGCCAAAATATGATGGTTAGTTCATGATGGTTTTGACATAACGAAATACCTGTATGTACCTTTTTTTTCTTTGACGAATATGTGGATTTTCATGTTTCCAAGCATCTTATAATACTAGGTTTACCTTTTTATATTGATTCCTAGATAACATATACATTAACCATACAAGATGCCCATTAGAAGTAACACTGTAATTTGTATTATGCAGTTTTTATAATTATAAGAATTATAATTATTTCCTTTATAAGTTATTCAATCTCTGATATTCTGTTATAGCAATAAAATGCAAGCCAAGACTCTAGGCCTCCTGATAATAATTTACAGCTACAGAAAACACAGTTAAGTTTTTTCCTAATGCTCAGTAACAATTAAATGTGAGTAAGGTAGTTCTTCTTTTTGCAATGTCATCTATAGAGTTTATGAACAGGTTTTCAATGTGGTGCCTATAAGAAAAAAAAGTCACATGACAGGATTGGTCAAGAAACTGCCCAAAGTTTTCAAATAAATTTTTATGCCACTTTACTTTTACTTCTACCTAAGACAGAACTCAGGAGATAATAACCAATGTGAGACATCCACCAGTTAACTACTATTATGAATATATATGTACATGTATAAATATATACGAAAACAAATTTCATTTTAGCTTAGATGGTATCAAATGAAATTATGCCATTAAATATTTTATGCTTCAATTAATTTTAGTTGTCACATTGAGTAAAACATGCTTTCAAACACCTGCAATTAATTTTACATTATGTAATATTTTTAGAGTTTTTGTAGTTGCCATGAAAAATTAACTTCATAAAACATCTGTGTACATAATAAAATGAGATTTTTAAAGAGTTATATTATGTAATCCTCTGTCACAATCACTCTGTGATTTTTTAAAATATATGTTAATCACCTCTGCAACTTCTGAGGAGCTAAGGTTATTAGACAATAAGATATCAAGGAGTGCTAATTTGAATAAAATCTAGTCTTTCAGAGGACAATAAAACAATTTAAAACATGCTTCTTGCCTTTGAAATATTTTTCATGCATCAGTAAAAATCTTCCTAACAAAATAATAGAATAAAGCATAATTAAAAATGCATTTAATTACTCTAGGAGGTATTTCTATTTATCACTATTAAATGTTGCTTAACTTAAAGACAAATGTATGTGAGTGTGCATTTGTCTGATAAGAATTCTGAATAAATAGCACTCTTAAGATTAACATAAATAGCCTAAGGGAATGTCAGCACAGAAAATAAGTCAAGAAAGAAGGATAAAAGGAGAAAATGAAATATGCCACAAGGTCCATGCATAGCAGTGCAGAATGCATTTGTATTTTCAATTTATTTTAAAATACGAACACATAACTGATCATTTCTGTTTTACCCTGGCATAATTTGTCCTTACTCACACATGATGAGGTAAGATATTTTAATGAGGTTACATTCATTTATATTATAATTTCTCAAATTCTTTGGGGAATTTTTGAAGAAGTGATCAAACTATTATATTATTTTATCTATTTATCATCTATCATCTATAATTTATTTATTTAATGTGTATGAGTGTTATGACTGTTTGTATGTTAAGTGCAACCTGTTATACAGTGCCTGTGAAGGACAGAGAGGGCCTCAGATCCCCTGAAACTAGAGTAATGGACAGTTAACTGTGATGTGGAATTCAAAACTGGGTCCTCTGCAAGAGCAGTGAGTATCTTCATCTTTGGAACATCTCTCCATCAGATCACACTATTTTCAAAACTTAATTATATAGTACTTTAAATAGCATATGCAGCCTAGATTGAGGCCATTAAAATTAATAACTCTGTAAGCAATCTTGTCATTGAGATTGTGAACCCTTTGTGCCTCATCATTGTTCATCTTTGCTTTGTACACCTACTTTGATAAAATGCAATGTTTACCCTGATTTATTCATCATTTGGGGGCACTTAGTGTGTGATTTTGCTGATAAATTCTCATCTTCTTTCAACTGACACAGTGTTTTGATCTCTTTCTTAAAAATTTTTCTATTTTTGAGGTTTGAACCTTGATTTTGTCCCATTTACAAATGCTCTGCTGCATATTTAATGTTAGCTACATTTTAAATATCACGCACTTCAGAGCGCTAGTACTGTAGACTTAGTGTTTCAAGTTGTAGTTGTTAACCCAAGTTTGCTGGATTTAGCAGAAAATATCTTTCTTAAAATATGTTAATTCATAATCTTTTCAAGTCATACAGTTTCAGCCATAATAATTAATAAAAATAACACATTTCTCCTGCCAAGGTCTCTGTCATTGTTACTCAGAGCCAAAAATATAACTTGAAATATCTGCATGTCTGAAGTCTCTTGAGAGACTAGTCCATTAATGCCTCTAAAGATGAACAGTATTGCTTTAAAAGGAATACTTAGATAACTACTTTTCGGTCTTCCTGCTCCCTTCCTCCCTCTCTTCCTTCATTCCTTCGTTCCTTCCTTCCCTCTTTTCTTTTTCATTATTTCTTCTGTGAAAAAGGCTCCTGTAGCTTAGGCTTTCCTTGAACTTTCTACTTAGCCAAGAACAATTGTTGAACTTTTGGTCCTCCTTCCTCTGTCTGCAGAGTTCTGGGATTACAGACATGTACCCTCAAGCCTGGCACAGGGATAGATGTATTTTAGGCAACACTCTACCAACTGAGGTAGAAATGCCCTGAGCCCATTAATATTGTTTCGTCATGATTGAGATTGGCTGTGGGGACCTAGCCATTCCTCATCACTATGACAAAATTTTTTTTTTAATATTCATGTGGGAAATTTAGATATTTTATGAAGGAAATTTAAATCTGAAAATATTATATTTTAAAAAACTGGGTAATAGTACTCAAAGTCTTTCCAGGTAAATGTTTCCTTGTTTGTTTTGCTTTTGTAGAGTTTGTTGATAATTTTTCTGTAAAAACTATCTTTCATCAGAGTAAGTAGGGACAAGGAAAAACATTTATTTCACAATTTCTTTCTATATGGAAAACTCCATTTTTAATAATCTGAATTAAAAACAATTTGAACCACAATTACTAGCAAACAAATATTAATTCAGACTAAATAAAAATAATTCATATTTAAATACTTTAATGATATGCACAATAAATCTGCAAGATTCTTATTATAAATCAATATAGCATTCTTTATATGATGTGATGAGGTGGTAAGCACTTGTGTTATCAACAGCTTTTAAATGGGAGGTAAACAGGTAAGAGCAAAGGAAGAATGTAGATTGTAAATTTATTTCTGTGGTCATGGAATTTTCAGGATAATCTGTTAGGGATCCTGGTCCACATTGTGGTTTTTATCATACTTGTGGGATAACAAGAAATCAGAAATTGTTGGCATTTGGTCAATTCTGTTCCTTTCCAGTCCCTTTGAAAAATAAATCCTTCTCTTTTAAAAATATTTTTGTTGACGAGATTATACTAGATTACATTTTCAAAAGTGTTTTTGCTCTGGCCAATGACCAGCAAGAAGAGGCCCATGGGAGTCCATTGTGCCTGACTAGCTTGGTGAACAAGGAGGTCCAAGTCTGGGATGGACTTGTGTGGATGAGTGTACTTGGCATAGTAGAAGTTGTCTGCTGTTGGAAAGAGGCATGATTAATATCGCTTCTAGGAACCTTCTTTCCCAGAAATACTATGATGCATTGAGATGGTGTGGGTGGCCTTGGAACATGGGTGGAAATGTGAAAGGCAAGACAACTCAAGTCTTCAGGAATGAACTGCAGGAATTAGGCCTTCTATATGAGCCAAACAGGGAACTACTTGTAGAGGCAAAAAATATGAGAAAAATTGAGTGAGTACAGTGTATTAAATAATACCAGAATTGCCAATGAGCTTGCTATGTAAATGCATGACTGTAAACAAGAACAAAATATGTCATAATATTTAATCTACATACAGTCTATAGATTTTGAGCAGAAAGGCCTATTGTTAAAAAATAAGTTTAGATTCCATGTATGTACATATATATTTATGACTATGTTTAACTGACAGAAAGTGAAACTGATTAAGAAATCTTTAGATCTCCAATACTGTGTGCATTCATGAAAATCCACATGCCCTCATTTTTAAATAGTAAAACAGGGTAGTTTTTGTGATCTATTTATGTAAGAGATAAGGATAGTACAAGAAAAGTCTTGTTCTTCTTTTTTTCTAGCCTTTCAAAGTGAAATGAATTTCCCATCAGATTCTTTGTTATTATTTCCATTTGTGATCCAAATTTAGCTTTAACACTGCGAGGCTGATAATTGAGTCAGAATACATAAAGTGAGAGACATAATAGACTCATAAAATATTTTGTTGAATTTTTAATAATTTTGTACAATGTATTTTGATCATATTCAGAACCACTTCCCTGTCTGCAACCTCTTTATTATCTTCCCAAAACCCATTTTTGTGTCCTCTTTATTTACTTCTAATAAGCATGCCAATTTTACTTTCTGTCTCCAAAAGCTCTTCAGTGTCGATCAGACATTAGGAGCATGGTCAGCAAGCTCAGAATCACATCCTTAAAATGAGTGACTCTCAGTCTTCCTGAAGCTATCTGTTGGAAATAGTTATTTGGCTAGGATTGGGTTTTCTTACCTATATCTCCTCCTCTGTCCTGGGAAATTTTCTGGCTTGTGCTTATGTTGGTATTTGGATGCTGTCAGAATTACTATGAATTCTTTTGAATAGCTGCCCTGGTCTCTGGAATGTAGTTTACTGGTAGCCATTCACAACTCTGGCTCTTAAAATACTTTTGCTTCCTCTTCTTCAATGAGACCTTGAAGGGGAGCAGAATTTGATGTAGGTGTCCCACTCAGGGCTAAATATTCTTCAATCACTTTTTCTCTGCTCACTTATCTCTTTAGTCTCTTTATGTTAATCAACATCTGTTGCAAATAGAAGATTCTCTGGAGAGGATTGAGAGATGCCCCTATCTAAGAGCATAATGATAAATTGTTGATTCAGTTTAATATTTTCATTTATCAAGATAATAGAAGTAGGTTCACAACTATGGCTTTGACTTCTCTAACCACAGGAACCCTTGGCACTATCAGATCTGAACTCCATCTTGTGAAGTGGGCCTTAGATTCAACTGGAAATTGATTAGCTGCTAACATAACATCCATGGCACTCTAGTTCAATGGGTATATATTTTTGATTTATTTTTTTATGATTGTGAGTGTTTCCCTATATGTGTGCAAGTGCACCTGTGTCGTGCAATGTCTTTGGAGGACAGAAGTAGAATCACCCGGAACTGGAGTTACAGATGATTGTTACCCCCCATATAGGTTCTGAAAATTGAACACAGGTACCATAGAAGAGCAGCAGTGCTTTTAACCGATGAGCTATTTCTAGTCCTGCAGTGGTTATATCTTTCCACTATGGTTATTATTGCAGTTCCTTGGGTTCAAAGACGTGCAGGTCTGATGATTACTTTTCTCTTCCAGCTGCATGAATACCACGTTCAAACAATATGAAAGTTAACAGATAAAGATGAAGCTTGAGGTCAATACGGGTTTGATTTCATGTTTGTTCAATGATTCTTGTATTTTTCAGCAACAATGAGGTACTGTCAAGGTAACAAAGAACAAGGCCAATATAGTGTTCTGTTTGAAGATCTATGGAACCCCTGGTCAACATATTCAAAAAAGAGAGGCCATTCCTCCCATTGCACTTTTAACTTGCTAGCCCCTGATATCAGGGACATTATCCCCCATTATATAGTAACTCTACTTGAACTCTTTTATGCTGTAAATGTTTATACTTGCATGCTAATATACTGGTAAGATTCCTCTGACTTTTTCAGAAGATCCCTGTTTTAGTTTGCTTTCCACATGATCCCTGTCCTGTCTTACCCTCTAGTTTCCCAACACCTTTATTCTTTCCTACTCCACTACCCCCTTTTACCATTTATATAACGACATTTTATTTATCTCCCTCCCAGGTAGATTTTTTTATATGGATTTTCCAGTTGATATTTAAAGCTAGCATCCACTTATGAGGGAAAAGAGTGACTTTTGTCTTTCTGAGTCTAAATCGCCTCACTCAAGATAATGGTTTCCTATTTTATGCATTTACTTTTGAATTTCATAATTTCATTGTGTGAATGTGCCGTACTTTATCCATTCATTACTTACTGGCTATCTAGGTTGTTTGTATTTCCTGGATTTTGTGAATACGGCAGCAATGAATATGGATAAGTAGTTATTTCTGTAGTTGCCTATACTATTGAAAATAGACACCTTGCTTAAAAAATTATGCTGGTCAAACTGGAGAGCTACACATGAATGAGTGAAATTGAATTTCTATCCCAATGAGGTATGAAACTCAGCTACAGTGGATTAATGACCATAAGGCCTTATGTTGATAAGGCACAATACCCCTGAATCAGATAAGTGATAAAATATGGAAATCACTTGAACTTAGAGCACAGGAAAGATCTTTCTGAACAGGAACCTAATGGTTCCAGCATAAAGACCAGCAGTTTACAAATAGGACCTCATGAAAATCAAAAGTTTTTGTATAACAAAGGACAATGTCATTTTAGTGAAGAAGCAACCTAAACAACGGGATAAAAACCCTTTAGCAGCTATACCTCTGACAAAGCTATATGAGCTATACCTCTGGCAAATCTGTAAGAGCTATACCTCTGACAAAGCTAGAATGGTTATACCTCTGACAAATCTGTAATGGCTATACGTCTGACAAAGCTATGATGGCTATACCTCAGACAAAGCTATAATGGTTATACTTCTGACAAAGCTATAAGAGCTATACCTCTGACAAAGTTTTAATATCTAGAACATACAAAGAACTCAAGAAAATAAACTAAACATTAAAAAAAAATCCCATCTTAAAACGTGGCAAAAACTATATCGAGAAGAAAGATGAAATGCAGGTGGCTGAACAGTATTTCAAAACTGTTGTGCATGTGTAGCTGTTGGAGAAATTCAAGTAAAATAAGATCCAGAAAACAAAGAAAGATAAATGCTGACAAGAATGTAAGGAAATGAACTTTGTACTGGTGGGAGTGAAAACTGGTGCCGCCCGATGGAAGTCATCATGGAGTTTCCCCCAAAGCAGGAATTGGAGTATTCATGATCCTTCCAGGTCATTTATGGGCAACTACCAAAAGTTCTCTAAATCCTACTATAGAAAAATAAATCTTTCTTAACACTTTCTGTGTTACCTACAAGGGTCATTTATTATAAGGATTTTGGACTGCAGCAATCATGAAGCACTGAGACTATATCACAGTCTCTGCAGAAAGATAGGAACCTAATTTAGACAGTTGTTTGGCACCAAAGTGTGCAGCTATCACCAGTTATGTACGGATAACTGCCTTGGGAAAAGTTAGCATCTTGGGATGATAAGATGTTAAAAGGTGGCAGCATTGAACATTGGGCTAAAATGTTTCATGTGGTATTGTAAATTTAAAGCTACTACAAGAAACTATATAAGTAAATACAAAAAGAAATCAATATCTCGGCAGTTCTTAAGAATAATTGTTTCTCTTAAATAAAAATAGTAGTACTTTTATTAAGAAAGAACCAGTTTTGACAAAAAATGGAATTATTTTTCAGTGAATATTATATTTTTGTTTCTAGTTCTAGATCAATTAGTTATTTTAATTTAAAACAAATTTTTTGTTTCTCTAAAAACATACTCTGTATAGCTTGAATACAAAATTATATTCTTTGTCCTTACATATATTTTATGAAACACATCTTTTTCAAATACTTATCTATTGCTAACTTTAACTGCACTGACAAGCAAAGGCCTTAACATAGGTTCAGGTGTACAGCAGAAGCTGATGATTAGTGTCTTCCTCTAATGGTTTCTGCACCTTACTCTTAAAGATAAATCTCTCACAGAACCAGGAGTTCACCATTTAAGCTGGGCTGGCTGGCCAGTGAGCTGCTGGCATCCACCTATCTCAGCTTTCTCCAGGACTGGGACTATACACTAGCAGTCCTATCTCCACTTTTTCCTGGTGTTAGGAATTCACAGAGCACACTTAATGTTTCTACAGCAAGAACTCTAACAATTTATCTATCTCCATATTCCTTCAAGCAAGTTTCACTATGAATCTTTGAAAGAGACTTTGTTGTATTGCTGTACTGCAAAGTAAAAAATAAGGCTGCTTATTATTTTGACATTTGTTTAAATTTACCTAAAGTATAAACTGTAAATTACATTTATTTTGGATCAGTTTAAGTATATATGCATATAGATGTTTAATATTAAATATATCTATAATATTTAAAACATAAAAATTCTCTATTGAATTTATTATATTTACTTAAATTTTAGCACTGACTATTATGGCAGTAAAGTAGCTTTTAATCATTTATCTATAGTTAAAATAGCATGTCTCAAAAATGTTTCTTAAAAAATCATCATTTTGTATGCATATATGGTAGGAGTTTTAAGTTATAAGCAGTTCATGTATTGACAGAATTGGTAGAACAAAGGATTCCTTTTAGATAAAGCAACATTTTTATGGTATACTGCATATACATTTAGGTAAAAATAATATAAAAATAAACACAATGTCTTTAAAGGATATTAAGAGATTTACTCTTTTGTCAGATTTAGAATATGCTTAAAGAAAATTATCCCACAGTGTATAGACCAATATTTACTTATAAAGGTAAATTCACGAATTTCACCATGTCTAGAGGTTGTTTTTCATCTAAGCAAAGGCATGTATTTTATGTCATTTATCCTTTTCCAAAGATTTCTAGGAAGATTTAAACTTCTCTCATTTTGGCCTTTTAAGAAAGAGAGCATTTTTCAAAGCCTGACAAAAAGCAACCTTTTTCTTTGCTTGACTTTCATAAGCGTATTACTTTATATCTCTCTACTCTTCTAAATTAGAAGACACTTAAATGAAATATTGAACTAACATTTGTTTGAACATGGCTTATGCTTTCTGGCTAGCACAACTAGCTGAATAAAGGAACAATATTCAATACACATTTCTTTGGTATGGATGTGGCAGTGTAGAAAATATTTGTTCTCATGTTCAACTCAACTATTGTGAAATGCAAAACTTTATTAAAATTTAAACTTTTATTCTCTATGAATTGATTAAACCACATGCACATTCTGATAATCTCAGATTAATTTGTTTATATCTGCAAGTCAAGTGGTTCTTTGCTTGGCTTTGGCTTACACCCTTATCCCAAAATAAATCCATGGGAGAGCCACAATGAGTGATTAAAAAATAAACAGAGTTTGTTTAGAGACTTGTTCCTGTGCTTTAATTCTGAAATAGATAGAGCAGAAATTGGAAAGCATAGTCAATGGGTCGATAAGCAACATAACATTATGAGTAACTATGATTAAATATTTTAAAATATTTATTAGGTGTCAATGCTTTGTAAAGGAAACTTTTCCTGTTTATTTGTGGATACTTGGTAGAATCAACTCCTCTTATAAATGGATGATAATGATCACACTTTCCCACTGTATTCTATCTTTCTAAAATCTGGTGTTAAACTATTTCCAATACTGAGACATTGAAAGTACAATTTGTCTGCTAATTTTTTGGTATTGTAGATACATTTTTATTGAATCTTTGCAGTTTTCAGACAATACTGTTTGATGATATTTAGATCTAACCCTCTATTCACACCTCCCCTCACTCATCCCTGTTCATATACATATCCCCTCTTATATACATAATATGGCCTAAAGGGTCTAAGTTTGTACCTAAGTGTCCTTCAGTGTGGGTTCATCCACTGTGCCCACCAATTTCCTATTCTTGGAGCCAGCAATTGCCAAAGGATCTTTAAGTTTGGTTGGGATTTCTTGCTCACTTTTGCATGTCTATTCTGGAATTTAGTCTTGAGTTTATCGTGTCGCCATTGCTGTGAGTTCATATGAATTTCTGACCGGCTATCTGGAAGTCTTTATTTCCTTGTGAACATCTACCACCTCAGGCTCTTACAATCTTTCTGCCTCTTCTTTCCAAATGATTCTTGTGCTTGATATTGGTACCTTCTAAGTGACACAAACTCTGCAGCCTCTTTTTCTCTGAGCATTGGCCATTTGTGGGTTTCTGTGTATTCACTATTGACTACATAGGGAAACTTCTCTGGTGAGGGTTGCATGATGCATTTGTAAGCATACTCAAATACACATGTCTTTAGTTGTCTTAGATCCAGTGGAAAAATACTTCTTTTGCCATATCCCAAGACCAAAGTAATTTCTTATTTTATTCTAAATATTTATCTTCATATTTACAGACAAGTATATCTTTTACCCCTCATTGAAAAAGCTTCTTTTTGCAAGAGTTGGTGACCATGACAGTTTCAGAACTGGTCAAACACAGAGAATAATTTTCTATGAGTCACTTAACCCTAAGTGGCATACTATTGTGATTGCAACAGATAAATTTAATTTTTAAATTCCATATATTCCAAGCATTTGCCATTTAAATAAGGAAATCTCCTTAATGTAGAAAACATTTAAAGACATTCATTCTTAATTTAAAATATTTATTATTTTTTATTTTAAGTTTATGAGCGTATTGCCTGCATGTAGGTAGGTGAACCCATGTACTACAATGCCTGTGATGGTGAGAAGAATGCTTTGGATCCTCTGGAACTGGATTTCCAAATGGTTGTTAGCTCCATGTAGGTACTGGGAATCAAACCTAGGTCCTCTGCTGGAGAAACCACTGCTCTTAAATGCTGAGCCATCTCTCCAACCACATCTTCCTAATTTTTTTAAAAATTTTATGTTAACACATTAAGCATTCATTTGTTTTATTTATTGGCACAACAGTAAAGAGAAGAGGAAAAGAGAGATAGAAAGAAACAGATAGAGAGAGACAGACAGACAGACAGAGGGAGATGAAAATATGAATGCTGCCTCTTTGCTATGGCTGTTTGCTCAGCTAGGTTTCTTCAGTTTTACACAATTCCGGGTTAGTCTGTAGAAATGGTGACACCAACATTCAGGCTGAGACTTCCCATCATAACTAACAAATAAGGCAGTTCCCCATAGAGAGGCTAATAGGCCAAACCAATGTAGATAATTCCTCATTAATACTTCCCTGGAAAGTATATGTTGTGACAGGTGGACAGTTAAACTAACTAGCACACGCATCTGTTTACTTTCTTCCTTGAACCTAAACCCAGCCATTTCTCTGAGGAGTTTGGATAACTTTGTGTCAAGTTGGACAAGTAGACAAATGGTGCTATAAAACATCTTGAAGTGTTGTTTTTTACTGCTCTTACAGAGCTGACTCTGGATAGGTAGCATCCTTAGCTTTAGTTTATTTCAAATTTCAGTGAATGTTAGTTTTATATTTAAATTTGTACTTTGATTATGAGAGAAATTTGCATTACTTAAATTCAAAATAACATAAGTAGCTGAATTTAACATTCTTCAAATATATGCTATTTTTTATTCCTGACTCTTCTTACCAGATTTCCTCAATTTATTCATGGAATATTTAATTAATTGCTTTTAATTTAATCTGGCAGATTTCTTTGCTTGATTGGTGTAAGGATGTATAGATAGATCTTATATCCATATATATATATATATCTATGCAGATATATGATCATAACAAAATATATGTTTAAATAATGCCTAGCTAGTGTTAAACACCAGAGGGAATCATAGAGGTCTAATAACCTGAGGACAAATTCCACATATAATATCTATATCAGTCTTTGTGTATAACTAAAGGCTACATAAGAAGAAACAGTGCCATACAGGAAACATCTTTCTTTGACTTGTTGACCAGGGTAGTCCAAAAGACTGCCCAAATTGCCTAGGCTATTGCCACAGGCCTTGATTGACCTCCTTCCTTTCAGGAACTTGAAGGTAAGACCCTATTGCTGAAAACAATACATACATCAGAGACCAGACCAAGCAATGGAGTTCAAACTGAGCAAAAGTCACTTCCTGAAGGCTAGTTCTCATAGCTCTGGAGAGCAGTATGCAAGCAACAAAGATATAACATCAGTCAAAGGCCCAAAACTAACTGAAAAGTTTCTCTATTTGACTTTGTAGCTATGGTAACACTATGCACAAGGTCCATGCCAATTTATTGAGACAAAATCCCAGTAATGTATGCGGGAAATGGACAGAATTCCCCAACCCTAGTAGTAATTGGGAATTACTACTGATTGAGGGAGAATACATATTGATAGCCTATAGATAGGCTGAGTAGACTACATTCAGGAACATCTGTATACAAAAGCTTGAACAGATAGGACATAACATATATGACAGAATGCATGAAATCCAGTGGGGGGTATATGGACACCAAAGATGAAGGAAGTCATCTGAATTTGACTGAGATAAATTACGTGAATGTACAAAAACTTGATAAAAATAGTTTTTAAAGTTGCTTTGGGGACAAGTGGGTAGACATAGAGGAATGATGCATTAAAATATCTTGTTTTACATGTAAAATTCTATAGGTAATAAATGTTGTTGGGGACTAACCTTCCTGATATAGTTTCATTGAATGCAAATTCCCTTTACAGAAATATCTCATTTCAGAGCTACTATAACATCTCTACTTCTCAAAATTATTAGCTTAAATATATTTAAGAAATATAGTTGGAGTGGCATATCCTGTAGTCATGTTTTGAAGTGGTGTGTCCTGAATAGCAACATGAGATATTGGAACCCAATCACTGAGTTCTAAAGGCATGAACAATTCAAAGTGCATACATGTATCAATGAAAACTAAAAAAATCACTATATATATATATATATATTCCAGGCAAATCCAAAATGGATCAGCAGAATGTTGAGGACACAGTGGGACACAGTGTTGGAGAGAAAATATAAAAGGGCAGCAGTGACAGAACTCTAAGATGAGAATGAGAGATCAAAGCATTTACAAAAGTGGATAGACCTGGTTGCTTGGGAAAGTCGAAGCAACATTTTGCAAGAAAAAAATGCAAGGAAATAATCAAAGACTAAATATTATTGAATCTTCTATCTTTAGTATTGTTTGGAATGCATACAATAAATTGTGTTATAAATCCCCATTCCCAAAAGAATAAAATAATGATGAATACTGTACAATAAATGCCAAGAAAAACTAACTCTGGTGTGTGGAAACACTTTCTTTGTCTTGAAAGTAAAAGTTTTTTTTGTTTAAAAATTTTGGGCTCTTTCAAAAATATTCTAATTCAAAGTATTATTAATAAAATAATTTCCTTGGTACTGGAATATAGATTAGGGAAAAATTATCTTTATAAATTTCAACTTGAATTATTGTTTTGGGAAAGGATTGATTATTTAGAATGACTTCCTTAAAAAAGTCATAGATATAAAAATTTAGCTAGTGCCTATGAGCACATTACTTAGTCAAGAAATTGAAAAACAATTTGTTAGTAAGAATGCAGGGCTAAGTTGACTAAGATTTACTTTAGACAGTTCTCAACTAAGACAACAATGCAATCAAACATTTTATAGCTATTTTTGAAACAGCTGTTTTTTTAATGTTCACAGTCTTAAACATTATTAATTGAATATATATTCATTCAATATATATATTGATATATATATATTATCATATACACATATATATAATCATTGTGTATTTCATACAGAACATCTCAATCGGTCTTTATAGTTTTTATATCTCTTTCCCCACCAGCACCAACCCGGTACCCCCAACTGGAATCAATACATTCTTCCACCTGTGTTAAGGTCTGTTGTGTCAAGTTAGGGTCCCCAAGTAACCTCAGTGCAGGTTCATCCACTGAGGACCAGTTAACCTACCCAGAGTCCCTCATGTTAGGAAGATCAACTCAGACACACCCAACAGAAATCAGTTGCAAATATTTCTTCAGAAGGATTGGGGTCTGCTACTCATTTCTCCAGTTCCATGCTGGGGTTTTGTGTGCTTGAGTTTTTGCATGGATCTTGAAAATGCCAAGATCATTGCTGTAGGCTTACTTGGGCATGGTCTCATGAGCTTGTAGAATTTTATTTACATATGGTTCATGCACCTCAACACTGGCTCTTTTACTATTTCTGACCCTTCTTCTGCAATGATCCCTGAACCCAGGATGAGTGAGAATTAAAATAAGAATCCTGCCCAAGGACCACACTCTGCAGATTCCTAATCTCCCTTATTTAGCTATTTGTGGTCTTCTGTGCTGCTACCATTTGTTGCATGGGAGAACATCATTAACTGACAATTGAGAAATTCATTAGTGTCTTCTTTCCCCCTTGTTCTTTGTTGCATGAGCCTTAAATGTAGATGCTGCATTCTAGATGTGCCACTTAGGCATAGGCAAATCACAGACAATGTCTGTGTGTGACCAAGTGTGGTACTTTATATTAGTCTCCACCTGGGATAAAAGAAGCTTCTTTGATGATTGGTGACTGGGATTCTTGAATATAACTGTTTGGTGCTAAGATTCACAAATGAGGGGGGACATACATCACTTGATTTTCTGATTCCGAGTTACTTCACTTAGCATAAATTTCTACTTCCACCCATTTACCTGCAAATGTCATGATTTCATCTTTCTTTACCACTGAGTAGAACTCCATTGTATAAATATACCACATTTTCATGATCCATTTGTCACTTAAGGGCCACTTAGGTTGCCTCCATCCCTGAGATATTATGAAAAAAGCAGCAAAATCATGGATATACAAGTATTTCTGCAATAGTATTTGTCCTTTGAGTATATGCCAAGGAGTGGTATAATCGAGTCAAATGATAGGTCATTTTCAGTTTTTTTAAGATCATCAACACTGCTTTCCATTTGGGTAACAGTAGTTAAGAAACCACCAGCAGTTAATGAGTGTTTCTCTTTCCCCATCTTCCCTCCCGAATTGGTAACGTTTGTTCTTACTGAGGTAAGATGAAATCTTAAATTTGTTTTAATTTACATTTCCATAGTTATTTAGGATGTTAGGCACATTTTGAGGCATTTCTCATTCATCTTTATTTCTTCATTTGAGAAGTCTCTGCTCCATCATTAGCCCATCTTTTAAATGAATCACTTGTTTTCTTCAATTTTTGTTTTCTGAGTTCTTTATATATTCTCGTTGTGAATCCTCTGTAAGATGTGTTGCTAGTCAAGATTTTCTCAAATTCTATGAGTTTTTTCTTCATTGTTTTTGCTGATTCTTTTGATGTACAGAAACTTTTGATTGATTGTTGATTTTTTAACCTTAATTCCTGAGCATTTGCTGTCTGATTTACAAAGACCTGTCCTACACCTATGTCTTGTAAGTTACTGCCACTGTATTCTTCTAACAATTTCAGAGTTACAGGTTTCACTTTGAGGTCCTTGATCCAACCTGGAGTTGACTTTTGTACAAGGTGAAAGATAAGGGTCTAGTTTCATTCTTCTACATGTGGAGATCCAATTTTGAAACCACCATTTGCTGAAGATGCTGTCTTTCTTTCAGTGAGTGTTCTTGAACCCTTTGTGAAATATCAGTTGACTGTAATTTCATATATTCAGCTTTGAGTCTTCAATTATATTCCATTGGTGTACAGGACTATTTTTATTTCAGTACCATGCTGTTCTTGTGACTATTGCTCTGTAACATATTTGAAATCTGCTGTAGTAATACCCCCTGCATCTCTCTTTGTGTTCACGGTTGCTTTCGCTATCCAGGGCTCTATTGCTTCCATATGAATTTTATGATTTTTTTTCTAACTTTAAAAGAATGTCATGGGTATTTTGATTGGGATTGTATCATATATATAATACAACACACACACACACACACACACACACACACACACACACATATATATATATATATATATATATATATATATATATATAATGTATAGCTTTTGACAGGATGATCATTTTCACAATATCAGTTCTTCCAATCCATTGGAGATCCTTCCATCTTCTGTTGGCTTCATTAAACTCTTTCTTTAAAGATTTAAAATTTTCATTTTAGATGTCTTTAATGTCTTTGGTCAGATTTATTCTGGCATTTTTTAGGCTGTGGTGAATTAGATGTTTTCCTTGCTACTCTTCCTCTAATTGCTTGTTATGTGTATATAGAAAGACAACTGACTTTGTAGATTAAATTTGTAACCTGCCAATTTTGGGAAATGTTAATCATTTCTAGGACTTTTTTCGTGGAATTTTTGACATGTTGTATGTTTAATATCATGTCATCTGCAACAAGGAATAATTTGACCTCTTCTTTTCCAGTGAGTACTCCTTTAAATGTTTTCTTGTATTTCTCTGACAGTAGTTTCAAACAATATACTAAAAAGGAGTAGAGATAGTTGACAGCTTGGTCAGGTTCCTAATTCTAATGGGAATGCTGCCAAATTTCCTCTGTGCGTCTTCTGTGTATAGCTTTAATTACACTAAGATGTGTTCCCACAAGCGCAATTCCCTCTAGGTTTTTAACATAAATATTGTTGAATTTTGTCAAAGGCCTTTTCTCCATCTATTGAGATGACCATCATGTTTTTGTCTTAGAGTCCATTTATGTGTATTATGACATTCATTGGCTTATGCATATTGAACCACCACTGCATCTTTGGAATACAAATGACTTGATTGTGATGAATTATTTTTCTGATACGTTTCTGTGTGTGGTTTGTAAATATTTTGTTGAAAATTTTCACAACTATGTTCAATAAGGATATGGTTCTATAGTTTTCTTTTTTGGTTGTATCTTTACTTCGTTTTAGAGTGATTCTAGCTTCATAGAATTTGGGAGTTTTCCCTCTGTTTCTATCTTTTAGAATACCTCAAGTAGTACTGAATATAGATCGTCTTTGAATATCTGGTAGATTTCAGCTGCAACTCCATTAAAATCTGGGCATTTTCGGGCAGTTTTGAAATACTGCTTCAATTTCCATATATGTTATGGGTCTTTTAAGCTGTTCATTTATTCATAGTTTAGCTTAGGTGATTCCCATGATTTTAGATCAGCTTCCATTTTTGTTAAGATTTTCACATTTAATCACACATCATTTTATAAAGTATTCCTTTATAATGTTCTGGATCTTTTGTTCTCTGTTGTGATTTTTCCCCTTTCAATTTTGATTTTGATAATTTGGAGTTGCTCTTTCTTTCTTTTGGATCCTGAGGCACGAGTCTGTCTACGTTGTTTACCTTTTCAAAGAACCAGCTCTTGTGTTCATTGATTTTTTAATTGTTGTCTTTGCTTCTATTTCATTAACTTCTCTTATTTTTGTTATTTCTTCTTGTCAGGTGGGTTTGGATTTCATTTGTTATTTCCTTTCAATATTCTTGAGTTGCAGTGTAAAATCTTTTATTTGTGCTCTTTTTGATCTTTTAATATAGGAAGTTAGAGTTATAAACTTCACACTTAAGATTGTTGCCAACATGTCCCAGAGGTATTTGGAGGGGGGGGAGTGCCCTTTCTCTTTAATTCCAGGAAAACTTTTATTTCTTTCTTAATTTCTCCTTTGATCCATTCATCATTCAGGAGTATGTTCCTTATTCTCCATAAATGTGTGAATTTTCTAGTGCTTCTTCTGGTGTTGATTTAAGCTCTATTGCATAGTGGTCTGATAGAATGTATGCAATTATTTCAATTTTGTGTGTTTTATGGGTAAATTATTCTAGGTTGGCATCTATGGTCACTTAGAACTGGGAATACTTTTGTCCAGGCTCTTCTGTCTTTCATAGTTTGCCTTGAAAATTAAGTTATGATTCTGATGGGTTTTCCTTTATATGCTTTTTGTTTTGCTCTAGCAGCATTCAGAATTCTCTCTTTGTTCTGTATGCTTAGGGTTTTTACTATAATATGCTGTGGAGAGTTTCTTTTCTGGTCCTATGCATTTAGCATTCTTTTAAACTCTGTTCTGGGTTATCGCTATGGGGTTCTCACTGTAGAAAACTTCTGTAGAATTGGTGATGCTCACTGGGGACATATTTTTATCTTGCCCACTATTGTAGTAGGGACTAATTTACAACTAGGCAAATCAGAGCTAAAATATAGTTTCCACTATTTTTCCTAAATATGATGAAATTCTTCAATTGACATATTGCAATTGCTTAATCTTATATTTCATAGCAAACATACGGAATGCTGTTCATAAAAATACATTTTCTGTCTTGTAATCAGGGAGGTACACTCCATAGTATTTTTACTGTTTTTATGTACAGATATATATGTTTGGATATTTTTCAAATTTCTTTCCATGTTGGGAAAATTCCATTTTTCTATATTTCCCCAAAGCTTGATATTGTTAACTTTGTAATAGAGTTTACTTCCACACAAATCTCTGAATATATAAATCTATGATGATCTCTTCTGGAAGATGAAACACTTAATTTCTGATCAATATTATATTCCTTATTATTGTAACATTATATCTGCTATCTGATTGAAAAATTCTTTTTTAACATATGTGAATGTAATAGACCCAAATGAAATTCAATCATACGTTCAAACTATATTATATCTCAACTTATAATTTGAAAAAAATGAATATTTCCTGCTTCTAAAATTACAGATCCATTTAGAAGTATAAATATTGTTTAAAAATTTCACTTCATTTCCTCTCCCAACTGTTCATCTATTGATACAGTGTTATTTCCCCTGATTGTTTTCTCTTATGATGTTGGTAGGCAGCCAACTACTTTTCCATTTTAAGGAGTCTATGTATCCATATCTCAACACCTCCCTACAACCCATTTTGTGGGAGAGACTGCATTGACTCTCCTGTGATAATTTTCTTTTTTTCTTTCTCAGGTCCTCTCTAGAATGTAACTGTAATGACTATGTTGTTCATTTTTTTCTCACATACTCACTGAATGTTATTTGCTCCTATTACTGGGGCAATGTGAACAAACATCCACTCACTCTAGATATGGAAATAATAACATACTGAAGTAAAGACACCAAGAAATTCCAACTTGATGAACCAGCGAGTTTTATTGGGGTTACTTACAGGAGTATGAGTAAAGAGTTATTATAGGAGCAAAAATGAATCTATGATAGTAGCATTAGTAAAAGCCCACCTGACAAATCTTGAAAACTGGAAGCTAGGAGTGTACTACAAAACCAGAAATCAGCTAAACCAACAGCAGAGTGTCTTTTTCATGCAGTTTGTTTGGTCTGAACTTCCTCTAGGTATGTAGCTTTGTAGCTCTCTCTCTCTCTCTCTCTCTCTCTCTCTCTCTCTCTCAGGCAAGTCAGCTGATCTCTGCTTTTTCAGGGACTATGAGTAATCTTACCCTTTCATATGCAGGTATGCTTGCCTCACAATGTGGCTTGGTAATCCTTAAAGCATATATATTTGGGAAGGAAGGCGCATTATGAACTTACTCAAATTCAGAAACATTCTGGAAATACCTTACAGTTGACTTTTATGGGTTATATATAAAATTCATGGAGAAAATAGAAAATGGCAGCTAAGGGGTGTATAACAATTGGAATAATCCTTTGTTAAGTACAGGAACATTTATAATAGTTTGTAAAGCACACCATATCCAGGCTTCCTGTTATAGCTTCAAGCTTCTAAGAAGTGATCAAATGTTTAATTCTCATGTCATACAAGTTAAAATAACTCATGGCGAAAAGTAGAAAAGGGGAGAAATTCAAATTTGTGAAATTACTTCCCATCTAACTGCAATTTGAAAAAGTGCACGTTCATGAAGGGAAAATATCCTTTCTGAGATTGACAGCTAAATCCTGACGTGAGTTAAATCCAAATGCAGGTTACAGTATTGATAATATTAGTTTAATGAGACTTCTAAGAATAGTGAGATATTGAAAATTAGTATTAATGTATCTAATAACCCCTCTTAAGGACAGACTGCTTCAGTGTCCAATATGCGTCAAGATTCACATATCTAAAATATATAAATGTTACTTCAATCGAATAATTACTTAATGTTACTTCAATTGAATAATTACTTAATTTCCAGAATTTATCTAAAGTATAGGTGCTTTTATTATCAACATATAACAAAATATGTAAATAATTCTATGAAGGATTAAATATTTTGTGTAATGTCTATGAATACTTGTTTAGTAAATGTACTTACTTTTTTTATCATGCACCTGAGGGAAATAAAGAAATGAGTTTTTTTCAAAAATTTTGTGAAATTCTTGTTTTATTGTATGTTTTAGATGGAAGTTCATATGACTGGGTCAAAACAGAGTACAAATTAGGGAAACTGGAGTTTTGAAAAAATAAAAGTTAAAAGCCTGGAACCCTGAGTTCTAACTTAGAGTGCTTTAGAGGTCACTCAGGAGGTAAATTGTTTTCCAAGCAGGAGTGAGGTACTGTGCTCCTTTCTCCAGCACCCATGTAAAAGATAGGGAGACATGGAGGCCTGCCTATAATCACAGTACATGCATAGCGGACAGAGTAGAGTACAAGGGTAGCTGAATCTGTGAACGTGTGGTTCAAGTGAGAGTCAGTGCCTTAATCAATACAGTGGAGAGCAGTGAACAAAGACAAGTTATGCCAACATCTGAGCTACCCGTACACATAGACATACACATCTTACACACAAGCATATACATATGTGAACATGCATACATGTTTTCTATAATAATCCCTTATGATCTTGAATCAATTAGAAAGCTAATTATTGCTCCTCAAACTCCACCATACACTTCAAAAAACTTTACAGTCAACTTTTCCTTCAAGTTTTTTAAGCAGAATTCTTGGCAGAGGAAAATAACTTCAAAGTTAGGAGAAAAGTAAAAGAAAAGCTGTTCAGTCTTTAAACAGCACGTATGTCTAGGACTTTAACAATATATTAAAATCCAAATATAGAATATAGAAACATTGATTACAGGGGCTGGAGAGATGAGTTAGCTCTAAGAGCACTGACTGCACTTGCAGAGGATCGGGGTTTGATTCCCATCACCCACATGGCTGCTAACAACCATCCATAACTCCAGTTCCTGGGAATAAAGCTCCTTCTTCTGGTCTCTTTGGGCATTTCACAATATGAGTGCACTTACATACATGTATACAATAAATAAATAAATAAATAAACAAACAAATAAATAAACAAATAAATAAAAATATATTGATTGTGAAGAAGTCTCAGAAAATAATTTTGGGAAGAGAATTTCTAGTGATTTACAAGACACTGAAGTTTAAATAATCCATTACATATTATTGTCAACCATTATGTATATAAAGGCAAGAAATAAAGCATGTGACCATAATTTGGGGAAAAAGAAAGGAGGTGATTTTTCTGATCTTAGAACAATCTAATGCTGAGAATCTTTGATTATTGAGTAAACATTATGAAACTGAGGAAAAGAAAGTCAAAGAAGGAACTGCACTTTTATAAGATGAGGGTCTGTAATACAGTAGAATTTGAGGCTGACCATACATGTCCTTTCTCTGAGATTTCATCACTATATTTTACTAAGAAAAATGTCAATTTATCTAACATTTCCATTTGTTTAAGTTGGTGTTGTATCTTACAGATCACTTAAATTGAGTTTCATTCCCTTTCTGTTATAAAAACTTGAATATTGTGAGTGTGTATGTGTACAATATACATGTATATTATGTGTTCATGTATGTATGTTGATGTATGCTTGTCATAGGAAATGCGTAGAGATCAGATGTTAACATTGGGATTAAGTTCTTGCATTACCCCTTGTTTGATAGAGGGTATCTTTGTTCATTACCAGAGCAATTGATAAGACAGCTGAACTTCAAGCTGCCAGAGATCCTCCTGTCATGAACTACCATCTCATTATAGCAATACAAGAATTACAGAAATATACTACCATGCCTGACTTTCCTGTGTTCTGGTGATTTGAAGTCAGGTTCTTAAACTTGCATGACAAGCACTATATATGTGCCTCTTCTAGAGCATAAAATTTGTGTTTTATCTGTGAGAAAGTATCTTAATTGATAATTGTTTGAATCATGTCATATATAAGAAATATGACATAGGAGAACATAGTTCTGTACATAGAATCTCTGAAACTGCCAATATCATGTTTCCTCTATGGTTAGTTGGAAATAATTTGAAGAAAATGTTCCATTTACATCTACATCTATAATTTTCACTATTTACATCTAAGTAGGTTAATATATACCCCATGCCTTAAATATAAACACACATATAATTTTCAAATGTGACTTAAGCAATATTTTTTAATTATTTTATTATGTATCTTTATACTTCATAAATACTATATTGTGCTCCATTGTTACTAATTTTAATAACTTAAGCAATATATTTGTTTAATTTTCCTTGATTAAGGCTTGAAGTCTTTAAGAATTCAGATTACTTGGATGCATCTTCTGGTTGGCCACTTTCTTGTACTGGAGTGTTTTCACTAGCTATATGTCATTTTATTTATGAACAGACTTTTAGGAGTGTCCAAGCACTCTAGGCAGCATTAATATAGCATGTCTTGCAGCAAAGTATTTGTTTTCACAGGCTGAAGTCAATTCAACTTGAAAAGTCTGCACATATAGGATGAATAACTTTTTAGATAAAAAGATCTATGCTAATCATGATGAAAACATTGCTTCAGACCACTATAAATTTAGAAGCAAGTATATCTGTTGGTACACAGTGACTCTCTACTTCCTAAACTGGTTTATCTTTTAATATGTTGCATGGAGGGCAATTTTTATTGTGTGTGCTATACTGGCAGTAGAGTACTGCTGGGTACCAGAGCATGAACTATATGCTAAATGCATTCAACTTGATCGTGCATTAAAAGAACATATGAACTCATACTGACTGATGATTTTTTAAAAGAATGGTACATTGTTAAATATGTTAAATAACATATAAATAAAATTAATATAAAGCAATATTCCCTATAGTGAAATAATAAGCTGAATGTTTTCTTAGAGTTCTAAGAATATTTTCATTTGTTTTCATGGTCTATAAACATTAAGGAAAGATAGGATCATTTAGTAAGTATTGTTCTGAGTTTCTCAACAGGAATATTAGCATGTCAACATGAGTATATGATTCTTTATTTCAATCAAATGCCATATTGTCTCCATTCCTATCAACTTTTCTATATTTTTCAGAACAAACAAATGTGTCAACAGAGATATGCACTCGATAATTAACATTCTCATCAGCTGAAACACATACTATATTTACCAAACTTTGAGTATATTTGTGTTTCAGATTCTATTTGAGATATTTTAAAAAGTGTATTTAAAGAACCATTATTTTCATCATTACTTCAGCAACATACTTTAATACACAGTTAAAAGAGAACTGTCTAAAACAGCATGAATATTTTAATGAACTTTAAAGATATTGACAATGTATTTTGACAATATTCACCTCCTGTCCCCATATCATCCCAGAACTATCCTACTTTACTCAAACAACTTCTTAATCTCCTTTTAAAAATCTATTTTATCGAGTTTTTGTGCATTTAATCTATAGATCTAACAAATTTAGAAACCTCTTCCATTCCTCACTGCCCCATACAGTGCATTTCATTCATTCTGTTATATATGTTAAGTTCTATCCACTCAAGCATTTGTATCCAGGTTTCCTTTGATACAAGTTCATTCACTGGAATCTAGTCAGCCTATCTAGATATCTTAAAGAAGATCTACTGTACCTCAACAAGCAGTAATCTGTTGACAATAGTTCTAGGCTAGGGTTGGAGCCTCCTGCCCATTTCCCTCATTCTGTGCTGGAATGTTATGCATTTGAGTCTGCATGTGTTTTGTGCATACTGTTACCATTGCTGCAAATTCAAAGGAGAAGTTTCCAGCAGCCTGAAAGTCTCTGTTTCTTTATGTTCATGAACCAAGCCTGGCTTTTACAATCTTCCCAACTATGCTTTTGAAATGGTCCCTGAGCTATGGGTGGGTGAGGTTTAATATAGGAGTCCTATCTAGAAACATGCACTCTACAATTTTATTCTCTAAAATTTAGTGAGTTTTGAACATCTGTATGCACAGCACTCTGGTGTATGAGGAAGGTTTCCTGGTGAGAGTATTCTCTCAGCTTTCTGCTCTGTTCTGTTTCATTAGCCGTAGCTGTAGAGCTTCCATTGTAGATGTACCACTTTTGGCTGGGCATCTCTCAGGCATACATTCTTACATAAATTCTCTGTGTTCGATCAGTTGTGGAACTCTGTAATAACTTCCGGATGTGAAAAAGAATCTTCTCTGATGAGTGGTGTATAGCATACATATCTGTAAATATAATGATCAACATTTAGCAAAGAAATTTCATGTATCTAGAGGTGGGCCTGAAATATGATTTTCTCTAGGATCTGTGACCTCTCCAGCCATATGTATTTGGCTGTATTTACAGTACCACCCTCGAGTTCCTTCCTATTGAGAGGATTTTATGTCCAACTGGAAACTGTTGATTACTCCCTAGATAATAAGGCACCACTGCACCAATAGAGGGAGTTTGCTGTGCCAGTCATTGTGGTTACTAGACTTTAGGGCTGAGGGGTCGGTTGGACTGTTGATTGCTTTTCTCCTCTAGTAGATGCATATTATCATCTAGAAATATAACCGCTAGTCTTTAGGGAGTAATTCCAACTATTTTGTATTTGCTGATATTCAATATGTGGTCAGTTTTAGAGAAACTTGTATGGCCCACTAAGTAAAATGCATACTCTTTCTTTGGTGGAATATACTGTAGTTGTCTGTTAGGTAAAAGACTAAAATGTCATTTAATTCAGATGTCTCTCTGTTTATTCTTTATCCAGTTGATGTGTTTATTAAAGATAGTGGGATACTAAGTCACCTACTGTTACTGAGTTGAAAGGTTAATCTGTATTTTGTAACCCTGTAGTCCTAATTTTATGAATTTGGCTGTCTCAGAGTTTGGTGCATGTATGCTCACGATTATAGGATCTTCTTTGTCAATTATTCCTTTGGTTAGAATGAAATGACTCTCTTTATCTCTACTGATTAGTTTTAATGTGAAGGGTACTTTGTAAGATATTAAAATTGCAATATCTGCTTGATTCCTAGTGCCATTTGCTGGAAATATTTTTTCCATCCTTACAACTTCAGGTTGTGCTTATCCGTGAAAATTAGATAAGTTTCTGGAAGATACCTAAAAGCTGAATTTTGTTTGTTAATCCATTCCAGTATAGTGTCTGTCTTTTGACTGCTACTTGTGGCCATTGATATTTAGAGTTATATTTAAAAATGTGGATTAGTAATTGTCATTTGAATATGTTTGTGCCCTTGGTCCTATTATTTTCTTTTATTTCTATAATCTCTAGGTTATAGTCATTCCTATTTTTGATCCTTTGTAATTCGTGGAATATTCTTTGTAGGTTTCATTTGTTGAAGATTATTTTTTTCAGTCTATTTGTGTCATGGAAATGTTTCCATTCCCCTTCAATTGTGATAGATGCTTTAGCTCAGTAAAGTATTAAGGGTTTGCATCCTTGAGCATTTAGAACTGGAATATTTTGGTCCAGGATCTTCTAGCTTTCATAGCTTGCATTGAAATGTCAGCTGTAATGTTGATGATTTCTCCTTTATGTATAATTTGTTGTTTTTCCTCTAGCAGCTCTCGAGCATACTCTTTCTATTCTGTACATTTACTGTGAGTTCTGTGATATGCCATGAGGAATTTCTGTTCTGGTCCTGTTTAATTGGTGTTCTATGTGCTTCTTGAATCTGTATAGGCATATATCTTTAATTTAGGGAAGGAGTTCAGATCTTCAACCAAGTCATCCTGTCTTGATATTCTTTTTTTTATTTTATTAGTTCTACCTTTAAAGCTTTCTCCTGTTGTTTCACAGTAATTCATTTTTTTCAACTTCATATTTATTTTGGCTTGAATTTTCATTATAACTATTTCTTTTGTGAATTCACTTTTCAAGTGTATTTGAATTTCCTTGATCTTTTGTCACAAGTTTAGGTCTATCGCCTTTGAGTTCTTTAAACAGTTTGTCTATGTTTTATTTCAGTTCTTTGATCATGTTTATGATTTTTTTTAACTTCTTCATCACTGGGTTCCCCAGGGTGATTGTCATTATGGTATACTTCTTTAGTCCTGGTGACTTTTATTGGGGAAATTTCATTGTTTTTGATATTATTTGTGTTTTTTTTTTTTTGCCATTTGGACATGTCAATGTCTTTTGTTGGTTGTGTGTCCAATAGGAAATTCTATTCGTCCACTGTTTAGTTGAAGTTTGGTATTGGTTATATTTATATTCTTGATGTAACTTGGTTGCTTTTTGCACAGGTATGAAAAGTTAATATTTGTGTTCTCCAGGTTCTCACATGTAGTAGGCCGAACTGTTTGTATTTGAGTCTATTGTAGGCATATCAGGAGGGTGGCAAGGGGAAGAATGGGATGGTGACAACCTGTGAAGGGCCTGATAGAGGAAGCTGGAGAATTGACCAAGTCTGGGTGCAAGCAATCAGGTCACAGTGAGTAGGTCTTGTCTAAGAGTGTAGTCCAGAGGTCTGAGGCAAAAGAGATAAGTGGGCCTGAGTCCAAGTCTGTGGTGAGGGGGAAGTTGGAGGTCATCAGTCTGCAACGGAATCAAGATGCAGTGGCTGATGAAGACTTAGCAGGATAGTAGGGCAGGCTAGCTTGTACTGGGCAGATCAGGAGGCAAAGTGGAGTTGGGAAGAGTGTGAGAGTCTAACAAACTACAGTAGAGGACTAAGCTTGTCTGAGTTAGAAAGCTAGTCCAGAGTTCAGATTGGAAAGAGAAGGAGAGGGCTGGACTCAGGCTAGAAGGACACAGGGGAGTATGGTGTGTGTGGGGTGTGGGTTGATGGTGGTGGAGGATTGGAGGTACTCAGGCTGTGGGCCAATGAAGATGCAGCAGCAGGCCCTGCCAGAGTAGAAGATAAGTCTGTATGTGTCAGGCAGATCTGGACACCAGGAGAAGGTGGGTGGGCACAGCTTGTGGACTGTCTAACAAGCTATGCTAGAGGAATAAACTAGCTTTGGTTAGGAAGGTAGTCCTGAGATATGAGGCAGAAGGGTAGGAAGGAACCTGAGCCCAAGACTAGGTAGGGAATAGAGATTGGAGGTTCTCAGCCTGCAGTGAAACAGTCTTTTGTTTAAGACTTATACAGTCCTGTTTGAGTTGTCCATTCTCTGTAGTGTGATCTGTCTACCAGTGACAGCACCATTACAGGAACCAGATTCTTTTTCTCCCAGCATTTATAAATTGCCACTAACTCCTCATGTAGGGTTGGGGACTTTGCCCACCTCTACCCTTTAATGTTTTCTGGCTGGGCTTGTACAAGCCTTTTGTGCACTATAACAACCACTGTGAGTTCTTATGTGTAACAACCCTGTGGTATCCAGAAAACACTTTCATTATAGTTACCTACCAATTTTGGCTCTTAAAATCTTTCCAACCCTCTTCCAAGACAATCTGGATGCTTGTGGGGAGAGCTGTGATGTAGATATCCCATTTATGCCTGAACAAGATACCTGAATTTTGGGCCTCTCTCTTCTCTCTTGAAGAAAGTGTTTTCATTTGAAAATGGTAACTGTAAAACAGTACATATTTTAAAAAGAAAGAAAATACTAATACAAACACTTGAGTTAGTCTTAAAAATGAGTATTAACTTCTCAGTATTTTGAGCTAAAGATACAGAATAGTTCGATTATATCAAACTGAACAATTTTCTTAATGTAGAAGCCAAGTTGTGATTTATCCTTTAGTTTCATCTTAAGTCATTCTTGTGGAAGAAAAATAATCAATTTATTCAAATATTTGTTATCAAGTCATTGTGTTTGTCATTGATTTCTACCACAACATTTCTGCTGCTGTGTTGGGGGCCACGGGTTAGAGAATAGCCAGCTTATAGCTTGATTCCATCTTAGAGAAAAACAGCCCTGGGGAAAATCCTCCCTGCAGCCACCTGCATGTATGATAAACACATTCAGCCTTGGTAGCAGGGACTGAGTTGTACTGGAATGTCCTACACCCACATCCCTATCTCACCCGAGAGGAGCTAAGAAGGCCTGAGAGGTGACACTTTATCATTCCTGTTCAGTACAAAGCCCTTGTTTCTCTTCTTAGTGCTTGCTCCCCTGGCATACAAGCAGTTATTTATGGTGGGCTCTGAAGGTCAGAGATGGTGTTTCCTAAGCAACGGTGCTGGCTCTGTTAATTACCACATTCCTGTGTAAGAGTATGCATTTCCCACCCCAGCTCCCCAAGTTTGTGTATATAAACCCTGCAATAAAGATAAAGCCTGGCGGCTTGACGAGAATCTCCCAAGTCACATGTCTCTCTGTTTCTTGTCTCTCATTTCAGGTATTTTGGGATCCTTGCTCTCGTTGATCCCCGCGGGCTGGGGCACTGCTGTATATACTCAGCTAAATAAATAATTTGGAACAGACAAAGCACTAATCAAAACCAAGACAGAAGCACAGTCTTCCATATCTTAATCTTTATTGTACAAATTCTTTAAATATATCATGCTAATATTGTTCAAAAAGAAGTCATAAGAGCCAATTTACACTCAGGACAATAATACAAGTGTGAAATGTGAATAACAGTAGCTAGAAATCATGAGAGTTCACCTTAGATGCTTCCGACTCCCACACAAAAGTGTTTCTTTTTTTACTATTGATATAGTTTCTGTATAAAAATTAGTCAGTGTAAGTGAATAATCTCTAATCTGTTATTTATGTAAAATGAATTTTGTATTTTTCAGTCATTAAAATAGAAGCATGATAATATTCATCAATCAAATATAGTAAATTAAAATTCAGTATAGACAATTCTAGTTTGGATTCTGTTGCTCTGATAAAAGAGTGACCAAGAGCAATAGGAAGAAAGGATTTATTTCATCTTATAACTCATATTCCGTTGCCATGGAAAGCCAAGGCAGGAGCTGGGAGAGGAATTGAAGAACAGTCCATTAGAGAATGCTGTTTACTGGCTTGTTCCCGTAACCTGTAATTAGCCTACTTTCTTATAAAACCTGGGATCACAAGCTCAGGCTTCACACCACCCATCTTGGAATGAACCCTCCCATATCACTCTACAATCAAGTAAATGCCTCAAAAGCAGGCCAACAGAAAAATCCACTAGAAGAATTCCCCCAACTCAATTTCTCTTTTCCCAGGAGGGTCAAGTTGAAAACTGAATCTATTCAGCAGATACACTTTGATAATGTGATTTTGTTGTTTATGTATATTTATTTATCTTCTATAGAGAAATAAAATATAATTTATAATAACTAGAGTAGTTCTGTTACATATAGATTTAGCATATGGTGAGAAAGAAAAATCAAGAGTATGAACTAATAAATTGTTTTCTTTGGTTTGACTCTGATATAATTTCTACCATAGTGTATTCATCCATGTGACAGTTCTATTCACTTCAGTAGGCAAGCTTACATTCATTAATGTACACTTGAATTTCTCTAATTCATCAGACATCTTCTGTTGATGTCTTAGGTAATAGAAACTTGAACTGATGTGATGTCTTCTAATTTTAATGAACAGCCTGACACTGTTTTTTTTTTTTTTTTCAATCAGATTTCTGGTGAGATATAGCAGTAGTGTCTCTCAGTTCAACTATGTTGATACCTTTTAAATATACTGCCTGAGGATGACAGGGTCATAAATTACTACTATTTGGATCTGACCCTTTTGTGCCCACTCAACAGTTTATCGAGCATGCTGATGAGCATTCCATGTAAAATGGTGCCAAGAGGTCTTGGTAACATACAGATTTATTAGATTTTTTTCTTTCTCTTTATCTAAGAAGTCTGTCATCCTGTCACACTGCATGAGAAATGCTTTCAAGTTGGATGAATTTGAGATAGCAAGAACAAATACCCTGCCACTTACCATTTTTTATAAAAGCTTGACTAATGCTTAATGTTGGATATAGTGAAAGGATCACTGACATGAACTATTTTCGCTGTGTGAAATTTAATTCTTCTGTTTTTTCTTTGTCTTCAGTCAAAATTAAGACTAAGTTCTTCACACATAGGGTAAAAAATTTAAAGTTCCCTAAGCAAACGGCAGTGGTCATAAATTATTTCTTCATTATTTTTTCTCTTCTAATATACTGGTCACTTATATCTGTGAGTTCATTTTGTTTCCAGCATGACACATATTGGATTTCTTGTTTGACAGCCATGCCTGACAGATGAGGATGTTGTAGAGATCATTCACGGGCTGATGCCCTTGGATGAGAATAAGGAGTAGATAGATAGCTTGTAACTTCTGTGAATTAGTTTGTATTTCTAATGGGAATCACAGAAACAATCACTTCCCAGGGGTTTGCAAAAAGTCATTTTAAAGTAAACACAGAAAATCTGAATAACCTCTGTAACAGAACATGAAGAGCTACTACATATTTAGAAAACAAATATTACAATGTATTTTTTTGATTCTTACATCTTCATCAAAATTAAATATATTCATATTATATTGAATAGAACATAAATAAAATAAATTTTTATTATAGTAGCTAGCATCTAAAATTTGTTTGAAAATAGTATTATTGATAATTAGTGGTTCATAATTTTAGTACCATAACAAAATAAGAAAATTTCTTATATTCAAGCACTGTATCATATGTAATTTTAAAATAAAAATATGGATATTTATTTCCTCAAAATAATATCACCTCTTGATAAATTACTTATTATTTTAAGTTTCTGTAAAGCTATTTCAGATTTCAAAAATCTTTCTTTAAAACACATTATAATTGGTAGTAGTGTTCGTATGAGTATTAACATTAGGCAACTGCTTCATATTCCCTATTTGTAATGCAATATTCTTAGATTTTTTGAAATTTATTTTCTGTGATAATTATTCTATAAAGTTCTTTATTTTAGAGATAGTTGTTAAAATAGTGACAGAGGGCCTCAAATTTTATTTCTCTATTTTTTTCTTTTCTAAAAATGATCATATAAATAAAATAATATGCTAAAATTACCTATAATGTTTTGTTTTGTTTTGTCTTGTATTGTTTTGTTGAGAAAGGATGTCCTTGTAGCCTGAGCTGATCTGGAATTCACTATGTAGACCAGGATGTCCTTGATTTCATAGGCATCCTCCTGCCTCTGCCTTGTGAGTGCTGAAATTAAAGGTCTTTGCCAGCACACCTGGGTCTATAGTCGTTTTAAAGCATAAGCTGAGTGAATAACAAAGAAACAAGGAAAAGAGCATACAACTAAAATTAAGTTTCAGGCACAATATGATTCATGTTATAAGTAAGTTATTTACTAATGTTTATGGGAAAAAAAAAAGCATGCTACTTCATTTTTTCATTTATTTTTCTCACAATTTTAAATTTAGATTAACAATTTTTTTCATAAAACAAATGCTACTTGTACTGACACATAATAGTATATTAGTTCAGGTTCTGGACAGGAATAAAACCAAATTCTAGTTTCATTTATATCCCTTTCTAATACACACATACATTTCTATTGGTGTAATCTAACCAATAGCACAGAGATCTAATACTAACACACTTTGCTTTCTAGATACGTTTTTACATTCTTATTAGCATTGTATCTACTGATTTTTAAAAATTTCTTTTGAAAGTCTGTGACTTTAATAAGATAATAGAAATCAACAACACTCACCCAACCATTTATTTCCATGACTTTCTCTTCAAGTATTTTAAAGACGTTTTTCTGTGTGGACTGGCTGTTACTTTTCCACAGTAAAATTCAGAGTGTAATAACCACAACAATGAAAAAAAATGGTTGAAAATATGCATCTTGAGATTTGAGAACACAGCGTTCCCTCCCACAAGCCCTTGTGCCCTTCCTTCCTATTTAGGCCCCGTAGAATGACTCCCCCAAAGAATGATAGCAAGAAGAAGGACCAGTCTGCCATCGATGAGGTGGTGACCCTGAAAGACACCATCAACATTCACATGCTTATCCATGGAATAGACTTCAAAAAACATGTCCCTCTGGCACACAAAGAAATCTGGAAATTCTCCATGACCGAGATGGGTGGTTGAGATGTGCGCATTGATACTAGGCTCAATAAAGCTGTCTGGGCAAAAGGAATAAAGAATGTTACATATCATATCTGTGTGCTTTTAGCAAGAAAACGGATTCGTAAAATAAGCTGTATACTTTGGTAACCTATGTCCCTTTACCACATTCAAATATCTACAGACAGGCAATGTGGATGAGGACTATCTTCTGAGAGTCAAATAAAGTTACTAAACTGCAAAACCTCAAAACTGCAAAACAAAAACAAAGAAAAAGAAAATATGAACTCTGAACAATTTATGAAATATTATAATTATATGTGCAAAGCTAATATGTTTTAAAAACAAATCTCTAAACTGTTCTTAAAGATAATAAGTGTACAATTTGTGCATATAAATTATTGAAGTATTTTAAGTTATTTGAATTGTTGTCTATTATTATATATTATCACAAAATTGACTTTGAGTATATAATGTGGTATATAAAAGACTGACTATCATTTCTAAATTAAATCCCTCACTAAAAGATAATATTTTACAAGCCATATAAATTTTAGCTTATTTTTAGAGAAAAGGTAGCCATTTAATTTCTGTTGTGCTTGGTAGAGTTAATAGAGCTCTTTGCCAACTATGATAAATAACTAAATTACACTTACCACTGTAAGAAACTGCTCTTATTTGTGAAGGGTTAAATTTACCTAACATAAAAAATCACGAAACAGAGTAAAAAAAATCAAAGAAATCAAAAATATTGCAAGCAATATTACAAATCATTCTATTCTTAGACATTTTAGTGTGACATATTTTAAAACTGATAATGTAAAAGACAGTATAATTAGTCATAAAATATTCCTTTGGAAGAAAACATCAAAGTACATAGCAATGAAATTGTTATTAAGGTATTTTACACACAAATCCATTAAAGGACTTGAACATCCTGTCCATAAAATCAGTCTTGAAATGCAGAGATGTTCATGTGAATGAAATTTGGTGTAACACATATTTTTAATTTAACTAAAGTAAAAATGTCATAATTTCAATAGCTGCTTGCTATGAAAATAGAAACAACTAATGTACATATGAAAACTCTTCTTATGATTTATCAAATAATTAATTTTCTCTCTCTTTCTCCTTCTCTTCTCTCTCTCTCTCTCTCTCTCTCTCTCTCTCTCTCTCTCTCTCTCTCTCTCCTCTCTCCCTCTGCCTCCCTATAATTCAAGGCAAAGATTTTAGCACCATATAAGATATATTATAACATTGGGCTCGCTGAAAATTAAATAGTGTCTGTGTGTCTATCTTCTATCCAAACATGTATCATTCTATTTCTAATGCTAATAAGTGATCAATCTTTAAAATTCCTACACACAAACAGGAAATAAAAATAGTAACAGTAACTGTGGAATGCCATCTGACAACATTGATTTATTTCTAATGCCTTGTATTACACTCCACAGTTAAAGAATATTTATATGTTGGGATATTTTGTAGATAACTAAAGTTACTATTTTATTCATTCACTCATTAAGTCTAAATACTTTCATACAGTACATGTACTTCTGATTTATTGCATTGTAAGATACAACGTTTTACAAATTTAAAGTACATGTTTATTAAATACAGACAAGAGGTTATGCAGCAAATCTCAAAGCCACTTTCTACTTCCTGAAACACTAATTAGCCATTGTCTGCTTGCAATTAATTCAATCATTAACAAGGCTTCATTTTTTATGTTTATATGAATTTAAACAGACTATGCCTCTCTTAGTGAAATCATGCAGCTTTTCTCTTTCTGTCACTTGTTTAACTCACTGAAAATCCTGCCTTCAATTTTCATTTCCCTTGCTCCTCACATGTCAGAATTTCCTTTGGTTTATAGAGGTGAAAAATACTGCATTATACTTATATGCATCAATTTTTCATTTTTCATATATGTGTTGATGAACATTTGACTTTTTTCTTTACCATGACATTTACCAATTATTTTACAATGGATTTAAAAGGCTAACTCTTACAGATTCTTCTTTTGATTATTTTATTTCAATACTCACAAATGGAACTGATAGATAAAATATTATTTCAATTTTAAAGTTAACTAATAAATTAATTTTTCTACCTGAATGTAGTCCAGGCTGGGCACAAACTTATGATCTCCACATTTCAACCATCCAGAGTCCTGTGACTGAACTTTATTATATTAAACTTTTAAAAAATACTTTATTATTTTTATTTTATGCATATGAATATATTGCCTGCATAGATGTAACTGCGATGCCTGAGGAGGTCAGAAGAGGGTATCAGATCCCCTGGAACTGGTTATTAGCTACCATGTCAGTGCTGTAAATCGAACCACGGTCCTCTGCAAGAGCAGCCACTGCTTTTAGCTGCTGAGCCATCTCTCTAGTCCACTTTGAACTTTGTCGTTGAACGTGTTTCAGTTTTTAAATAATGTTTTTATTGAGATTTTGTGCATTTCATACTATAAATCTTAAACATCTTTAAACCTCTTTTTGATCCACATCTGACATAAACACCCCCTCCCCAAACAAGATTTGATGCATTCTCTCACATGTTGAGGAATATCTGTTCAAGTTTTGTAAGCAGTTTTCCCTTTGTACAAGTTCATTCATGCAGAAAAGGCCTTTAACAAAACTCAACATACACTTTTGTTGACAGTTTTAGAGGGAATTGGACTGCAGGGAACATACCTCAACATAATTAAAGCAATATACAAATAAATCCACAGACAACATCATTCTAATTGGAGAAAAACTTGAAGTTTTCCCATTAATTCAGGAACCAGACAAGGCTGTCCACAATTTCCACTCATTTTTAATATAGTGCTTGAAACTCTTGCTGGAGCAATAAGTCAAAAGAAGTTAGTTAAATGAGTAGTCATTAGAAAAGAAGTCAAAGTATCCCTTTTTGCAGATGACATGATATTATGACAAAGAGATGCTAAAAATTCACACGAAAATTTCTAGAAATGATGAACACTTCATAAAGTGGCACATTATAAAATCAATCTAGAAAAATAAGGAGCCTTTCTATATACTAATAGTAAATGAATGGAAGAGTAAAATGACATCTTCCCAATAACAATAAATTCACAAAAATATCTTGGAATAAACCTGACAAAACACATTAAAAATCTCTACAATAAAAAATTTTAGATCTTCAAAAAATGAGATTGATGAGGACACCAGAAAATGGAAGACCTTCCATACCCGTGGACTGGAAGAATTAACATTGTTAAATGACTATCCAACCAAAAGCAATATATAGATTCAATGAAATCTCCCCCCAAATCTCCACGACAGTCTTTGAAAAATTAGAACTATCTTAAAATTTATACAGATACACAAAATACCCCTGAGAGCCAAAGCAACTTTGAGCACAAAGTGTATTGCAGGAGGGATTACTGTACTGTATTTCAACTACATTACAGAACAATAGTCACAAAACAGCACAGAATTGGCACAAATATAGACATGTAGACCAGTGGAATATAAATGAAGATTCAAAAATGAATACATGCACTTTCAATCACTTGATATTAACAAAGGTTCCAAGAACACTCACTGGAGGAAAGACAGCATCTTCTGAAAACTGAGGTGTCAAAACAGGATCTCCACATGTAGAAGAATGATTCTAAACCATTATCTTTCGTCTTGCACAAATGTCAGCTCCAAATGGATTAAAGACCTCAATTTGAAACTCAAACTTTTAGAACACGTTGGCAATAGGAGTCAGGTCTTACTAAGGGAGTAGATAAAAGTGATGTATTTAAATTGAAGTGGGGGGGAGACTTATACAAGGAACTATGGAGATAAAGGAATAGAAGGATCTCAAGAGAGGTGGAGCCTTAAGAGACTGGTATTCTCAGGGGAGAATCACTGGGGGCACTTTAAAGGGGGTAGGCATAGAGGGAAGTTTAGACAGAAAGAGAAAGAGAGAGAGAGAGAGAGAGAGAGAGAGAGAATAAATAATGCTTAGCTAATATAAAACACCATAATGAATCATACTACTCTAACAACCTAATCAAAAATCTCACAGACAATATATTTCCATAAGCCCATGCATAGCTGAGAGCTACTCAGGAAGAAGCAGAGGCATACAGGTAAAGCCTTCTTTTGAGTTGTTGGACAGGGTGGTCCAAAAGACTCCCCAGATTGCCACAACCCTTGATTGCCTCATTGAACTTGAATGTAATACCCTATTGTGGAATACAGTACGTACTTTGGAGACTAGATTTGTACCAGTGAAGCTGGAAATGACATGGAAGTCACTTTCCTGAAGCCCAGCTCTCAGAGCTCTGGAGAGCACTATGCAAGCATCCAAGAGAGAGGATCAATCAATGGCCCAACACCATCTTCCTAATCAGATACCCACATCAATGACTGGCACAGCGTTTAACACTGGTGCAATTGCATTTTATCTTGGGGCCAATCAATGACTACCTAATTGGTCTTAGAGCCCAGTGAATGGGAGGAAACTCATGTGTGGTACTGTAATCAAGGTCAAATACACATGCCTGAAGTTGTCATAGATCTGAGAGAAATCCACATGGCTGTCACATCCTTAGGCTAATGTAACTTCTGACTAAATTCAAAATATGTGTCCTTATATTTACAGTCAAGTATCCCAGTCACTACTCACCAAAGGAGCTTCTATTGCACCACATAGAGACTAATACCGAGTACTACAGATGGTCACAACCAAATATTGTCTGTGAGTTGCCCATGCCTACATGGCACATCTAGAATGCAGGCTCTACATCCAAGGCCCATGCAACATAGAATATCTGTTAAAGAATTCACTAATGAATCACTTAACTATCGTTAATGAAGCTTTCTCATGAAACTACTGACCAGTAACACAAAAAGTCATAAATCACTAAAAATCATCGAGATTAGGAATCTGCAATGTGTGGGTCCCTCGACAGGACTCTTACATTAAGTTTCAGTCTCCCAGTGCTCAAGGGTCATTGCTGAATAAGGGACAGAAGGATTTGAGAGCCAGTGAGGAAATATGTGACCATGTGGACATAGAATCCTACAAATTCATATAAACCTACAACAATTATTTCAACATGCTCAAGACTCATTCAAACGCAAGCAGACAAAAACCCAGCAGACCCCAATCTTTGCTTAAGAGTATTGGCGAATGATCACCACCGTTGCTTGAGGCTGAACTAGTCATCTTAAATCGAGGGGCTCTGAATAGGCTGACTAGACATGCATTTGTGAATGAAATTGACCTGAAGATTTTGGGGGGACACTAACTTGACACAATAAACCTTAACGCAGATGAAAGAATATGTGGAATCAAGTTGAGGAACTATGGGAGTTCCCATTGGAAAAGGGAGCATAAAGATGTTTAAGATTGATTAAGATGTTCTGTACGAAACACACAAGAATTCAGTAAAAAAAATTAAGTAAAATTAAAATGACTCATGAAATAGTAAAAGAGGAAAAGAACCTCCTTTTCTATATTCATAATTCATATATATTTTCATCGTGGCATTTACAAGAGCCACGTTATAGAATTACCCATGGTTCCAATCACTATTTATCCATTTACCCATACAATAACAAAATAATGTAATTTGCTGAAAAATTGATACAAATGTAAGACTTCATGATAAGTGAAATAAATCTGTACAACGAGAACAATACTCTTTTTATCAAACATATATATATATATATACATAATGTGTGTGTGTGTGTGTGTGAGTGTGAGTGTGTGTATGTAAAGAAAAAACCATGAGACTAAAAGGGGCATTACTAGGAGAGAGAAAGGGAAAGGGAAAATGAAATTTTGAAGCTGAGTAAGAATGGGTATGAGTGATATGTGCAAGTGTACTATAAATATGAACCAAAGTGCCATCATGATGCTTGCACATTAACACATGCCTGAAATAGGTTAATAGCATGACATCACACTATTCAATATGTACTATGTATAATTATGATTTCATAGCAATTCTTGATTATTTTTATCATTAATTTTAAAATAAAAATTAACTTTTTAATTTGGCATGAGAACTATGAGGATGCTATTAGTAGCATGGGTATAAATACGAATATGAGAAAGATGTATGAAACACACAAAATTCATTAAAATATATATTGTAAAAAACAGAATGATGTGGTTTTTTTTTGGCATGTTCATATCTACTTTCCCCGTATGTACATATATATTCACACACACACCTGCACATATCTAAATGGTACATTAGAGAAAAAGCAAGACTATTTTTCTTTCTTGGTATGGCTTATTTCTTTCCATTCATTCCCTGCAAAAGTGTTCATTTCAGTTTTATTTATGGTCTAATAAAATTCCATTATTTATATGTTTCACATTTTTATCAGTTTTTCTATTAACGGATATCTAGGCTACTGGGATTTTTTAGGTATTAGATGCTGAAGCACTACATAGGGATGTGCATGCTTCTCTGTGGCATGAGGACTTCAGTGCTTCAGGAATACATTCAAAATAGTATAAACAGAACATATGATAGCTCTACTTTTGACATTTTGAGAAAATTTCACCCTGGATTCCAAAGAGATTGCATCAGTTTATATTGAAACAAGCAGTTTATAAAGGTTCCTCTTTCCCCATATCCTCGTTAGTGTTATACGGCATTTACATTCTTCATTTTAAAAATTTTTAAATAAAATTTGAAAATTCATGCTATGTATTTTGATATTTCGTCTGCCTTCCCTTTCTTCATCCCTATTATAACAACCCCTGACAGATTTGTTCTACACTGTCATTTTTGTGTGCATATCCTTTCTCCCCAGTATTATTTATTGAAGATGTTATGTTTTCCCATTGACTAGTTTGACAATGTTGTCAATAAATAGGTGCTAAAATCTTCATCTGGTTCATGTGTGTCTTTCCGTAAGCTGGTATCATGTAGGTTTTTCTACCATAGTTCTATAGTGTAATTACAGTGTGATACGTACAGTATTACTTCTTCTGTTTAGAATTGCTCTGGGTATTAGAGATTATGTTTGCTTACCTACAAATTTTAAGACTTTTTTTTCTAATTCAGTGAAAAATTGAATTGGAATTTATATGGAGTTTAAATTGAATATGAAAATTATTTTAATAAGATAACCATTTTTATAATAAATGACAAGTAACAATAGATAATTTATGTCTTGGAAAGGATGGTCATATTTGAGGAGAAACTACTTTCCATGCATTATGGAAATTTACATGTGAATTTCACAAATAAATAATTAAGACTAGGACTACTGTATAGTTCAGTAAAACTGCATTTTCTTGTGGTCATCCAACTCTCACATTCAATACTCCATTCCACAATGAGCCTCAAGCTTTGGGAGGCAGAAATTTGATATAGGTGTCCTATTTAGGGATAAACACTGTAGCCTCTTGTTCTCTGCACAATGGCAAGATGTGGTTGTCTGTATTAATCATCATCTGGTACATAAGGAAACTTCAGTGGTGAGAACTGAGAGATTCCTTAATCTATATGTATAACAGCAAGTCATTAGGAAAAGTTTAGTAAGATAATTACTTAATTGAAAACTAGTTTTAGACTCTTCCCTATGTCCTGTGACTTTTCTAGCCTTAGGTTCCTAAGCCTGATATCAATATCTTGTATGAGCTCCATCACAAGAAGTGGGTCTTAAAACGAATTAGAGAGTGTTTGGTCACTCTCATATTATTCTTGCAACCACTGCACCACTGGGCATATCATGTCAAGCTTCAAATTCCTCAACATATACCCCAATACCCTGAATCAGATAAAGGAGAAAGTATGAAATACAAAGGAACAAAGTACAAATATGAAAGAAATTTCTGAACAGGACTCTTATTGCCCAGTCACTAAGTCCAAAACTTGGCAAATGGTATCACAAGACACAGAAAGACTTGTGTACATCAGTGAATACCATCATTGGAGTATAGAGGCAATGTACAGAATAGGAAAAAAAAATCCTTGCCAGTTATAAATCTGAAAGACAGTTACTATTCAGACTATACAAAGAACTAGAAAAAAGAAAAAGAAACATAACCTCACCCCCCGCCACCCCCCCACACAAAAAAAATTCAAATAGGGGCAAGGAGCTGAACAGAGAGTTCTCTAAAGATGTAACACAAATGCCAAGAAAATCTTAAAATTTTTTGACAACCTTAGGAATCAAGAGAATGAAAATTTAAAACACTTTGAGATTTTATGTGACCCCACTCAGAAAGGCTAAGATCCAGAAAAACAAACAATATTTAATGCTGGCAGTGCAAACTGTTGCAGTCACTATGGAAACCAGTGTGGAGATTCCTCAAAGACCCATACAACTCTTCAACATGCTCCCCAAAGATTCTACCCTTCTACAGAAATACCTGTTCACCCATGTTCTTTGCTGCCCTTTTCATAATAGCTAGAAATTGGAAACAACCTAAAAGTTCATCAACTAATCAATGGATTATGAAATTGTAGTAATACACAAAATGGAATGCTGTTTCAGCTCCTAAAGTGAAATTCAGGCATAAATTTCTTAAAATTGGGTAAAGATACCTATTGGGATCTCCTAACAGAATGTGAGAGTTATGAAAAATTTGGCAATAGCATTGAACTGTATAATGACCAACACTGAATTGAAGTTCAAATATATAATGAGTACAATATATTTCTGAAAATAATCATCCAGATTTTGCTGTGTGCCTTCACTGTAGCCTTGTGTTAAACACAGAATATGGTAACTTTGTATTCTTCATGCCTTCGTGTCCACTGAATGCCAGTGTGTGCTCTTGAAATACACAGGATCATAACTGAAGCCGTTTCTTGTCAGGAATCAATGTGAAGGGGTTTACTAAATATTTGAAGTTTTTGACTTTTATAGAAACAATGGCTTAATTACAAAACAATAGAAAGTAAAATATTATTCTACTTTAATTCCTCAGTAGGTATGAAACTAGTATATTGTTTAATTAATTAATTAGAATCTTTGATTAAAAAATGTTTGACTTGTTGACTTGCATTCCATAAAATGTCCTTAAGGACTGGAGGAATGGGTTAGCAGTTAAGAGCCCTGACTGCTCTTGAAGAAGGTATGGGCTTGATTATGACTTCCAAATTCAGCTAACAACTGGACATAACTCCAGCACCAGGAGATCTGACACCGTCTTCTGACTTCCATGGATACTGCATGACATGGATGCACCTATATTCATGCAGGAGATACACTCATAAACATAAATCAAATTTAAAATGATAAAAATACTTTTAAATGGCCTTCAATTTTGATTTTGAACTTGGAAAGAATTTCCAAAAATTTCTGAAATGGCAATAAGCATACTTCTGCCATTTCATATTATGCATTTATGTATAATAGCTTTTGACAATTATAAAATCAAACACTGATCATCTCCACAAAATATGAAAGATACTCTATGTCTTTTCGCTTCAAATATTCAGCCGAGATTTAATTCTTTTTAAAATAAGCACATCTGTCTTATTATTGCTCATAACTCCTTTTGTACTTGATAAATGGTAAAATTATGTATATACCAAAAGATTGTGAATAGTTGTCGTTAAATGTTTGTTTTGCATACCTGTGGTATGTACTCATCTACCAAGGCTTATGTAAATTTTCTTAGTGAATAGTAGAAAATGTCTCACAACCAGTATTCTTACTTAGCTCTAATAGTAGTAGTAGAAAATAGTAGTAGTAGAAAATGTCTCACAACCAGTATTCTTACTTAGCTCTAATAGAAATGCTACCTTTCAGATAGGGTTTAAGCATTACTTCAAAATATGTGTTTGTCAGACTGTTTATGTTAAAGGGAAGAAAGGCTTATTTTGTCTTATGGTTTCATAGATTTCAGTCCATGGTCTCTGGAGTCTGAGGTTTCTAGATAATGATTGCGGTGGAATGACATGGCAGAGAAAATTATTCATTTCATGGAGGCCACAATGGTGAAACAAAGGTGCCAAGGAGTGATGTCTATTGAGGGCACACTCTGTGATGTTCTTCTCCAGATCCAGCTCAATTCCTACTTTCTCCTTTCCCAGTAATGCAATCTGCTTGTGAAACCATCAGTAGAGTCAGTAGGTAAATAACTCACTGACTCCATGATCCATTCATGTGTTCCAATTGGTTCTATAAGCTGATGACCTTGATCCCAGCAGGAGAGGGACATTTTATTCTAAAACTACAACATTAGGAAAGCATCTGAAGATTTCTGCAGGCTAGTTTTTCCTCCTAATTCCATGATATAAAATTTATTTTGTAATTTAACATCAGAAAAGGAAAAGGGACAAAAGAGGAAAAAAATTGAAAGATAAATTCATGTCAAAAACATTTCATCAAACCAATTTAATTCGATTCACATTGAGGAAGTTGCCTACATTGCTCTCCTTATTATCATGGTTATTATCATGGTCGCTGTCCTTGGTTATCAAAGACGTTTCTCAGAACTGACAGGAAGAGGACCTTAATTTCACCCACATGTAGATGAAACCATCTCTATGACTATATGTCTTATATTAATTCAAACAACTCTCATCTGCAAGTAATCTCTTGTGCTATGTTGTTATTATTCAAGAGTTAGTAACAAAGATCTTAATAAAATAGTCTGCAATTTGCAAGACTTTCTACCTTTACCAAACACACGATTATGAACTAAAATGATTTATTCACACAGGTATTTTGTGTGTTACATATCCAATCCTACAGTTTCACCTGTGGGGTTCCTCATTAATATTCCTGCTGCTGTTCCTGGGTTATGACAGGCAATTTTTAAAAATAAACATTCAGAGTTCCTACAAAGAATTTAGGAATAATAAAACCTTGTTAATATATTAGCGGCTTTGTTGTCTGTGGTCATAAAATTTCATCACTCCATTCTGTCTTGCCTAATCTAAACTTAGAAGCCACTTAAATGGATTTCAAAAGCAATAGCTTTAATATTCTTGACATACTGATATGGCTCTGGATAAATCAGGCTTGAAATATATGAATACAAATTACATATCCCATGGTGATATCTTTTTTCTTTTGCCACCATTATTTTTTAAGACTCCACAGCGCATAAAACTCTATAATGATAAATAGCAATGTGAGAGTCAACATCAGTCAATATTCTTGCAACATCCAGAAGTAAGCACTTTGAAAAAGAAGGAACAAATTAATCCTATCAATAAGCACGTAATTTATAAAAGATTGAAGACTTCTATTAAATATCATTATTTTAGCATATATGAGACCACCAAAACAGCAAATTCACAGTGTGTGATAAAATAAGTAGGAAGAAGCAAAATCTTCTATGGGAAAATTAATTAAACAAAGGTTCCCACTTAGCAAGTGACTTGTGGTAATGAGCATGGGCAGCTGCCTAGCAGTTAAAATTCTTGAAACTATCACAGTTTTGCTGAGTTGATAAAAGTGTGTGACATGTCAAAATCTTCTGTATATACATCAGTGTTTTAGGTTAACTGATCAATAGTAAATCGTATAATGCAAAAATGAAAGTGAAGTTACACGATTTTGCTATATACTGTCATTTAGATTTATCAAATGACAACCATTTAATGCATTGAGCTAAATTAATAGCTATTTGCTTTGTATTATGAAACATTCAGTTTAATGTATAAATATAAATTTTATTCTTATGGGGAAAATTTATCTGAATTAAAAGCTCTAAACATTTCTCATACTACAATAGGTATTTTCTTTATTAAACTCTCCAAACCTAATTTTCAAGTAGTGAACAGGATGGCACAAGTCTTTAATTCCAGCCCTTGGGAGGCAGAGGGCAGTGGGTATTTATGAGTCATGGTCAGCCGTGCCTGTAGTGACTTCCAGGAGGGCTGGGATTATGGAGATCCTGTCAAAACAGCAGCAGCAACAACAACCATGACCATAATTCAGCATATGAAGTATCAAATTGTGCATTAAATAAATTAAATTATAAATTTAAATGTGTTGTGTATTTAGAAAGTATTTAATATTTAAAAGAGAACATTTAATGCATGTCAGCGTGTATATTTACTTCTTGCTGCTGAAATTAAATAGTGTAACCAAGACAACATACAGAAAACAAAGTTTATTTGGGCTTATGATTAAAGAAAATGGATTCCACATTGGTGGTGAAGATCTGGTGGTAACTTGTCAGAGAAGCAAACTGAGAGATCACATCTTCAGTCACAAACACAAAGCAGTAACAGAACTAGAATGGGGATGAGGCTGAAAGCTTTAAAGTTCATACCCAATGACCTTCTTCTTCCCACAAGGCAGCATCTTCTGCACTTGGAAATCACATGTTAAAATACAACAAACAACCACACATGGGAAATTATTCCGTAGATAAACATTGTTTGTGTGTAAGTAATTTTTGGGGAACTATACTTGTGTAAGCATTTCTGTCCATGTATATTCATGTGGGAGTGTGGTTTATGTGTGTCTGTAACACACACAGAAACACACACACACACACACGTGTGTACTGATCTGCACATAAGGATGACATAGGTGGACACTGCTCTCCTGCTCTAATACTTTCTGACCTACTTTTTTTGAGACAGAGATGCCTGTTGAAACTAGAGCTAGTAGATCGCCAGTAGTTCAAGTGATGTGTTTCTATTACAATCTAAAATATCAATATATCTAAATAATAAAGGTCATTGACTGTTCTACTCATCAACCATGAAAAGATTTAAAGTGTCATAAAGGCTATTATCTACTGATAAAGGCACATAAAATACAATTTACTTCTTATATCTTATTTCCCAAAATGTGTAACAATGCTTGAAGATGAAAAAACCTTACAAGTGATAATTCTAGATTCAAATATCTTTTGAAATGGTGTATTTTTACAGTGATATTTAAATTCTGAGAAGTTATTGATTATGATTTTTGATAATATTTATTTGGTCCTTTAAAGAATTATCATTATATACTTTAGGTTACACCTAAATTTTGAAATTTCATTAAATATATATCTAATGAATAAAAAACTGCACAACATAATTTCTCTGCTTTTCAAACATGGGGACACTGATTATCGTCTCTTTATATTTGTTTTATCAACTTAGAAGTAATTATTGGGTACTGGATACATGACATAGTAGTTAAGAGCACTGTCTGCTCATGCAGAGGACCTGAGTTTGGTTCCCAGCAGCAACATGGTGCCTAACAACTACCAGAAAGAGCATTTCTGGGGAATCTGATGTCCCCTACTGGCCTTTGTGGGCATTCACAAGATAGGGGTACTAATATACAAACAGGCAATACACTCATACACATAAAAAATAAAATGTAATAAATAAAATATTTTAAGTAATTATAATATTCTCATGTATTGTATCAAGCTGTAATTATTTAGTGCTTTCTCACATGATGCCTGATTTATGAATCAACATTTAAACAGTACATAATAAATAGCAAGTTGCAGCTTGTTTATACTTTTTTAAGGCTGAATTTTTTCTACTGCCAAAGTTCTTCTTTAATGTCTGAGACTGAATTTCCCAGTCTTTGCATTTTAACTACAGGTCAGGGACAGAAGCCATTACATGATATGATTTTACTATAAATAGTTTGTTAAATAAACTTGAAGACATAGAAAACAATTTCATGTAAGTTTTTCAAGGTGACTTAAAATAAAGCAAAAGGAAAATTATGGTGGAAAATTCTATTACTGAAAGTTGAAGAAATAAGGTAAATAGAAAATTACCTTTAAATCCGTTATTGTCAATAACTGCTGTGCTTAAGACCTACATTTATAAACTTAAACTCCATACTTCCAAATATCTATTACTACTTTTATAATTTAATATTAAATATTGATAGGCATATACATTTTGCCAGATGGAAAGATGAATTATTCGCTTATTTACATGTGTTGCTGTTGCAGAAAGTAAATTAGCTCTAATAAACAGAGGTGGAATGAATTACATGAATTAACTAATCAGTCTTTCTAATTTTTCTGTCATAATTAATAATAGCTAGCATAATATGCTGATTATATATATATATTAAAACTTCATTTTTATAACTAAACCATGAAACACAATTTGTCCTAAAGTATTCAATTTGTGTTATATGATACATAAAAAGATAGGAAAAAAGGATAAAGATAGTGGAAAACTAAATGCATAGAATTCCAAGTGAATCACCCATTCAACTCAAGTGATAGAAAGAGAGATGTTAGGACCTCAAATAAGGGCAATATTTTGGAAAGACATTATGAATAACAAAAGTGCAAAGACGGTTAAGAACAAAAGTGAGAAACAACAAGAGTATGGGAAGAGACCAACGGACTTTAGTAGATTGTATGAGAACTGTGATGACAGAAAGATAAAAAAAGATATAGAAGAGCAGGGAAGAATATTGCAGAAGTCACTGTCAGGAGAAAAGAGGGATGACTGATGGAAGATTCAGGAAATGAAAGAGAAGGAGGGTTAAGGCTGAGGTATGGATGTAGTCATTATGTTAAGTTATAATTGGCCATTTCAAATTAAGAAATGATACATGAGAATCAGGCTATAAATCAAAAAATTTTATGCATAAAATATGCTCTTTAAAAATAGTACAGTTTTTTTGGAAATATGTCTTTGCAATACATTTACTTTAATATAATAAACCAGATAGATCCATAAACTTTGGCCAAGATTTAAAAGAAAAACTCTTACCCTCACTTTTTCAATAAATCAAACTATGAAAAGATCTTTATCTTAGGATGACAGACAGCCATGCCTTACCATGACTCTAGCACTTTCTAGATATCAGACATAAATTAGATTTTTTTCTGACCATGGGAGTAGGTATAGGTGCTCTACTCTTAACTCTTGTAAATGCTGAATAGATAGATGTTGTCCTCAGACACTCCTAAAATCAATTTAATGACTTACTCAGATATTTAAAAAATAATCAATATAAAGCTACATCATGCCTTTCTGGAAAGTGGAAGACCTGCTCTATCTAGCTTATCTCACCTATCTATCTATCTATCTATCCATCTATCTAATCTCACTTTTTCTGTCAGTCTATCCATGATCTATGCTTGCATGAGTCCATCCATATACATTTGTCCAAGATTAATTCAGGTGCTTTCTAAATTAAGGTCATGATAAAGTATATCCGCAACAGTAAATGAAAGTATTTCTTTAAAAAAATGCCAAGAAGGAACAGGAGAGATGGTGCAACTGTTAATAGCACTGACTGTTCTTGCAGAAAAACTGTGTTGGGATCCCAGCACGTATATGGTAGCTATCATCTGTCTGCAACCCCAGTTAAAGGAAACTAGACACCTCTTCAAGTCTCCAAATGCATTTCATGGATAGGTACACTTCCATACATGTAGGCAAAAAACTCATACATGCAAAATAAAAATAACTAAATTAGTAAATAAAGAAACAAAATACCAAGAAGATATTGGAAAGTTATATCCATGGGATAATTTTTCTGTGTACCCCAAACTATTTTTCTGTAATTTTTCCTGTAAGTTTTACCAGAAATTAAGTGATATCACTGAAATGGGTACAACTCAAGTGGCTTTTCTATCCCTAACCATTAAATCATTTATGTTGAAATCATCAAATGTATGTTGAAGTATTTCATGTGACAGTTCAAATAAATTTAATAAAAAGTTGTGATATTTGCATTATAATGCACAGGATGCCTCCAGTTTTTACTTGCAAACATTTTCCATGGACTCAGTATTATTTGTACAGATAAACAATACACTGACTTCTCATTATACTGTAAAATATTTTCCTAAGTCTCATCTTTTCTACATTTCCTTTTATAAATATCGTAAGAATTTTCATTCGGCCTGCCACTCTGGGTCTGGCCAGTTGAGCAAGTGAACGGAAGTGTGCTCTCCATTTAGCAAAAATAGAGTTTATTGGGGTTACTTATAGAGGATTGTTTCGCTGGGGAGTGGGACAGTAACCTCACATGGGGGATCCAGCAGTGTGACCAGAACTGCCGTGGGCCTCCAATGTGCCCTTCCAAGTTGACAACTGGGCCACATGCTCCTCTTACTCAGCATTCACTGCTTTAACCTCTAGGCTGGAAATCTGGTTGAATCTATTGGCTTCATTTTCATCAATCAAATTCTTAGAGGTGTGTCTTCACTGCTGCCATCACCCTTTTCACTAGTAGCTGCAGTAGGAGTCAGAAGAAAACTCCAGCTAAATTTACTCTACACCCCACCTCTTTTCTCTCTTGCTCTTAGACAGCTTTTCATCATCCTCTTCTGCAAAAATCCTTGAAAGGGGGTGATTGGTGTGGGATGAGCCTCTTTTCCATTGAAACACAGTCTCAAATTCTCAAGTCTTATTATCATTTGTTCTTAGTAATATTCATCTCATTTTCTCATATTGTGGAAAAGAAAACAAAACCACAACAACAGCCACAAAAGGAAAGCAGTAACATCACATAATCCATACCAATACTGATTGATATACTAACCTCACCTATGGGCATAAACACAAATGCTTAGATAATACCTAAGTAGGTGCATCACATTCATCTTACAAACAATTACATTGGCTTCTTTAAGAGAGTCTATAACTCCCCTCAGCTCCACTGGGGATTGACTTTTCCTCTAGTATCAGATGTGTTTCCCTCCCTGAGTAGCAATCCTTAAATTCAATGAGAAATTGGCTGTAAGTATACATGCTAAATGAGCCACTATTACACCAGCAGGAACATTTTGTTTGGCATATGACAGTTGAGCATGTAAGATCAGTCCTTGAACAGAGCTTTTCAGGATTATTCTCACATAGTGGTCTGCATAGCACCCTCCAGCACTATGAGGGTCACCCATCCATTTGCAGGGAGTTTCCAACTTCATCCCAGCTAGATCTCTCTTTTCCATGCTCAAATCATGTCATATCTTCAGCAATAGGGTCTTACCATCTGAATCCACTGTGCAACCAGTATTAGTGGCAATTGCCTTTTTGTTGTAGAGAGGGCCGCCAAGGCTTGCCTGACCAACACCTCACAGGGGAAGCAACCCACACCTGGTACTGAAATTTCTAGATAGCAATTATACAAAGTATCCTTTTACTCGTTGGCATCCATAGGCTCAGGTCATTGTAGGCCTTTCTCCATCATTGCAGTGGATATTACTTGTGCCTTCTCCAAACATAGAACTCTCCAGAATTTCACAGCTATACCTCACCCTCATACCTTGTATGAGTTATATTCTATCTTTGTTTCTTCTGATGTACTTAACATCTCTCAGCTGGGTTTCACATCTATAAAACACTCAGAAGTTGACATTACATACATACACAAGGTTTAACATAGCATGGAAAATCTATTTTCATCAATTTCAGCTGTTTTCCAACAGATCTATGTTGGGTACAATGGCATATAACTTATTCCTTTACTATACTTAGTTATTGTTTGGAATCCATTTAGTGTCTTGAGGTTCTTGCATTGAGTTTCCATGCATCTCTTTATCCTTGATAAACTCACCGGGGCTGGCCCAAACTGTTTAGACCTACATGAGGCCAAGGAGGAATAAGTCTCCTCTTGCCCCTGTTGCCCCATTTGTTTCCCAGCATTCTGGGTCAGATTCCTGGCTCAAGCCCCACCTGTTGTCTCTCCATTGACCACACCTGGCTACTGGGAGAAGTCCTGAATGGGCAAACTATCTCCATCCCTTGAATAGCCATTCACAGGTGAGAAGTGCACCTTGTTTATTCTGGAAAGGGGATAATAATAATTATTATCCACTCTCGCAATAGTTTTTAACCTTTGTATACCTTTTGAAAACTGTTCCTCAGGTTTTTTTTTTCCTCAGCACCTCCCAAAGTTGTTTTAGCACTGAATTTGGCTTTTTCTCAATACTTTCTTTAGGAATTTGGGCTAGATGCAAGTCTTGCCACATTTGTCTTTGAGTAACCCGAGCAGACATCCTTCTCTGTTTTGTATCTTTTATGTCTTTTTTAGGTTTTCCTATTCCTCTACAAACATACATTACATGCTGATCTAGGTCACTTAAATATGTTAAAGCCTCTCTTGCCCTGTAAAGACCTTCCCCACTAGTGAACTTAGCACAGACAATAAACCTCCATACTAATTTCCAGGACCTTGTTCAATTAAGTCCTTCATTAAATTTCTAGTGAACAGAGTCCTATCTCATCTTGGGAATGGAGCACCATATTTTGCTTTCCTCATACCCAGGTCTCTCAGCAGTGCTTGTTCCCCTTTTATTGTCCTCCAGATCCTGACATCCATTGGAACCTCCACTGGTGATAACCAAGTATCTCTAATGGTTTGCACAAGCCAGTCTGTCAGAGACTGCTTCCCCTTGCACTGCCTCAGGTTACGCAGCCTATATCTCAAGGAGGGATAAGTGGTTATATTGCTCAGTTTTTCTGCCTCTGCAGTATTTAAGCCAATATCATCTGCTTCTGTGTCCCATATTCTCAGGAGCCAGGCTCCTTTATGGCTTGCTTGAATGTCCTCCCTAGTTCCAGCAGCTTCAGTGCTTAGTACCCTCCACTTGCTAAATTCTCACACTTATTAAAGCCTCCATCAGCATGCTGACATCCGGATATCTCCTTGTTTAGTGTTACAGTTTGAACCTGAGGGGAACTCAGGTTCTCCTGGGTTGCTCCCTTCCTATTCACTATCCACCTTCTCTTGTGGGTTTCTAGTTGAGGAGTTCCAGATCAGAAATTGTATTATAGATCTACTCTGTCCTTTTTTTACCCCCTTTTGCTCTTAGTTGGAAAATGTGGCAGGTTAAAACTTTTACTTCCTTTATCTTTTTATTTAATTGATCAGTAAGGTCAGGGGCTAATGTTATAGAGGACTTTCTCTCTTTCTCCATCTAATTTCTCTCTCAACTCTTCAGTCTCTCTCTAGGTTATAGTCTCTGTTTGGGATAAATTCTTTATCACACATAGCAGTGACCAAGCCACTTCTGTAGCTGTCTGCTGGAACTTTGGCCCTTATGCACCAGCAGAGTTCTTAAAGACTACTCTAGTCCTGCTACTGTTTACAAGTGATCACCATAATTCCAGGGAGGTACCCAGCAGTCCAACAAGCAAGCCACTTCATTGTAGCTCTGTTGGGCATAATGCAAGGTGGGTCTAGCCAGGCCATCTGCTAGGAGGAATAGAGGAATGGTTCCTGTGGGTGTGCATTCTGTTCTGGTTAGTTATGAAACCAGCATCTGGAAAGTACCTGCTTACCTGGGGAAAAACTCACTATTGGCTGTATTTGGGACCCCACCCCATAAGGTCTTTGGCTGTCCAGACCTATAAGAGCTTGTGCACCTATTCAAGAAATGAGTGTGCAGTGCCACGGGAGTATGCAGTGCCACGGGAGTATGCAGTGCCACGGGAGTATGCAGTGCCACGGGAGTATGCAGTGCCACGCGAGTTGGCAGTCCCACGTGAGTATGCAGTGCCACGTGAGTATGCAGTGCCACGGGAGTATGCAGTGCCACGGGAGTATGCAGTGCCACGGGAGTATGCAGTGTCACGGGAGTATGCAGTGCCACGTGCTTGGGCTGATTTCTGTCCAACTCCTGGAGTCTGTGGCTTGACTCTGTGTCTACTCATCCCCAACCCCTCTGGCTGGTCCCCCAAAGTCCACTCAGGCTGGCCCCGAGTGGTGAGACCCGATGGTAATGTACACTACTATATAGCTACAAGTGGGAAATCCCATCCTGGGATTTCTCCCACAAACATTGTCTGCCTTGGTGACATCATCTTAGTTAGCCACCTGAGGATCCACTGAACAAGTCATGCCAGAAGACAATTTGCATTGTCTTCATGGGTCCCCATGTTAGCAGCCACATAAGTCCTTACCTCAGAAGCATTCTCTGTTTTTGTCAGTTGGTCCTGATTGGCTATGCCAATTCTGTCTTAAGAATTTTTATTCGTCCCTGCTCCTCTGGTTCTGGCCAGCTGAGCAAGTGAATGGGAGTTTGTTCTCCAAAGAGAAAAATTAGAATGCTTTGAGCTGACTTCAAAGGATTGTTTCACTAGGGAGTGGAACATCAACATTGTACGGGGGACAGCATTTTAATCATAACTGCCATTCACCTCCAGCATACATGTAAATATGGCTTCTGGCCTTGCCCCACTCTTATCCAGCATTTACTGCTTTTCCCCCTAGGTCCTCCCATTCAAGTCACTGGTTGGTTGGAAAACTGTTTAATCTATAGGCTTCTTTTCCGTCAATCAAATTCTTAGAGACATGTCTTGCCACTGCTGCCATCACCCTGGTCACCAGCACCTGAAGCTGGATCCAGTGCAAAGATCCCCCTCAATGGGAGCCAGAAGGAAATTCCAGCTAAATTTACAATAACTTAACAAATATCCCACATTTTTTTCAATAATTGTATTGAATATATTTTGTGATAATTTATACAAAGAAGTTACAGATACAAGTTTCTAGTTCTGCTCCTTTGTGGGAAAATATTTGATATTGCTCATATTTCTCACAGCATCAGTATTTGTTTTATACATTTCTTGCTCTTTGAGGAATGCACAATATTCCAAACTCCTAGTCCTTTGGGAAAGTGGAAAAACCGTAAATAGCGCCTATAAACTGGGAATAATTATAAAAAAAAATTTTATGGACTTTAGAAATGTCTGTGTATATTTTCCACAATAGCATTCATCATTTAAGTAATGCCAAATTATATACGGAGAGTGAAAACAAGATTATTTTTTAAACAGGTGTTGCCCCCGCTGACCTGTAAAAGGTTATGCAGACCAGGTTGGCTTGGATCTCACAGAGATCCAGCTGCCTCTGCCTCCTGAGTGTAGGGAGTGAAGACCTGCCCTTGCACACTCAACATTTCCTTTTGTTTTATTTTGTTATAACCTTATACTCTTGGATATCTCTCAGATTTCACAAAGGCAAATCTAGAGAGATTTTACTATGGAGTTGAGTTATATATTCAGGAATCTAGAAGATGAGATGAGTGATATGAAAGCTCAACATGTAAGAACACTTCCCATTTAAGTGCCAGTACTGGAGTTTGGATACCTGCACCCACAGAAAAGGTAGCTGTAATACTACACACACCTGGAACCCCAGTATCAAGGAGAACAAGAAACAGGATGGTGATTGTGACTTGTCTGTCACTTTAGCAAAACAAATGGGAGCTTCAAATTTAGAGAGTGACTTTATCTCAAGTGAACAAGGAAAATATGTAGTAGAACACTTACTTGCTGTCGTCCTCTAGCCCCTGAGCACACAGCCACAGACACACATACACATATACATCACAAACTCCAAACACACATATGCCTCATGTACACACATATACCACACACACGCATCAAACACATATGCACACACAGATATATATATACACACACATACACACACATCTCTGTTTAGTCAAAACTATCCATACCCACTTTGTATTCCACTGTAGAAATTTTTCAAAGTTCAGTGAAATTTGAATATGGAAGTACTTTAAAATGATAAAATTATATATTTAAACTGCTGTATTATTAATTATGAATGATAATTACTTATGGCTGATTGGGTAAAAGAAAATTGAAATACTTAAAAGGAAATAAACTTATTCTAATCTAAACTTTAATACATAAAAGTAGTCCAATAGACATAAATGTAAATCAAATGAGTGAAAATAAGGGAAATTATTTTGTTCATACATGAGGAATAACACTATGATGATGCCTGATGTGCAGCAACGCATGTTGCTCGATTTCTCTCATCTGGATTTATGTGCTGAAATAGTTGCGATTTGGCAGTGAATGGTAAATGCAGCTATATCTTTCAGTAACATACTGTTCATGTACTGCCATACACATGTATGTGTGTATTTCAGTAAAATACATTTGAGTATATAACATGTATGTATTTTAAATATAAAACCTACATACTTGTCAATGGATATTGTTTTTTTATGCAGTTCTTGAAGAATTTTTTTCTTTGAAAAATCTGAGTCTGGTCACATATGCTGGTTATCTCTTTAACTTTCAATCCTCTTGATTGGGAAACAGACAGTTTGAAGCAAACCAATCTCCTTATACTCTAACAAGCACCTCCCAAAGACCATGGAGCACAGATGTGTGATGAGTTCACAAATTTCCAATATCTTGCTCCATTGTTATTCCAAGCTTCTTTAGAAGTGGAACCATAATGACTATGATTTGTCTTGAATGGAACTTGATTTAAATAGGAGGTGCATCGCTACATTTCCACTCTTTCTTGAACAAGCAGAGATCTTTCTGTCAGGCACTGGTAATTGCTCGTCTTTCTTGCCTGACCTCCTTCTTTGGCTCTTTCACAGAAACCGTCCTGAACACTGTTGCTGCTACTGAAACTCCATCCCATTGTTTTTGTTATATGTCATTTACATCAGTGATCTCAGCTGCAAAAACAAGGACCCACTCTTGCGTTCCCTCTGATCAAAATAAAACAAACAAAACAAAACAAAATACAACACAAAACACTTTACAAGTATGCCTCGTAAAGGGTCATTTCTTAAAATTATTTGTTGTTTGTGGAAAATTCAATACATATAATGTTGCTAAGCCAATATAATCTTCTTAGCAAAATTTTAAAATTAAAAAATATATATGTGTATGAGTATTTTGCCACCATGTATGTAAGTGAATCCATGCCATGCAATCCTCACAGAGGCAGAAGAATGTGTCAGATCCCCTCAAACTGGAGTTACAGATGATTGTCAACTGCCGTGTGGGTGTTGGGAACCAAACCTGAGTTCTCTGCAAGAGCAGTCAATGCTCTTAAGAGTTGAGTCATCTCTTCTGGTCCCTCAGTAAAACTGTTTTAATAAGTAGTTTCTTATTATTATCATTAAATATTCTCAAATAAAAATATGTCTTTGGCTTCATGTAAGTTTTGTTAATAGCTTTAAAAAAAGCTTAATTGTCAGTAAATAAATGAGAATATAAACATTTCAGGTTTACATTCATAATTTCACTTATAAATGTTTTCTGTGCCTTAAAACAGTTGTTTTTCTAATCTTCCAACTAGAACTTGTTCCACAAAAGGCCTGCAAAGGGAAAATGTCCCAATGAATGAGAAGCATTGTTATTGTACAATCCTGGAAAGGGTGAGAATAAAGTTAGCTATTCATGTTAAATCAATATCAAATTATTCTCACCAATTCATCTGGGATAATATTTCTATAGACGCCTGATAAAAACTATTCAAGGTCCTTTTTCCTTTCCATTTTTTCTCTGAAATAGATGGAGAGTTTTAAAGATAAAGCTAACTTATATTCAAGCAGAAAATTAACTAATTCATTTTTCATGTCTTTCATGTGTTGAGAGCTTACTGAGATCGAGCTACTATGCAAAACGGATAACACTAAACTGTCACATAAAATCATTCAGTATTTTTCATGAGCATTAGGACAAAGTTCAAACATATTTGCCTTGTATAAAATGCTCTCCTTTCACCATTGCTTGTCTTCAACTTTGTCTTCTGCACTCTGTTCAATCCTACCTCCATGATCACTTCTTTCAACTCACAATGAAGTGTCACTTGTTAAATGAACATGGCAAAATCTTTCTCATGTGCGATTAGATTTTCCTTTTTTTATAATCACAGGTATGCCTCAAGCATTCATTTCCAGACCTTAGATCATATTCATCTTCATCTATAAAGGACTCCCTGAACTAATCATGTTTTGTTTTGAAATAGAACTTCAGGAAAGTTGTATGAACTTAATTTTATAGGTAAACTTATGTAGAGATTATGAGTTTGGCAATATAGGAAAATTGTATTGTCTTTATACTGTGGAGTAATATCTCATGAATTAAAATGTATTACACAGTGTCATTCAATGTTTTAGTAATAGATGTATATTCAATGTAAATATAAATAAACATTTTTTCAAATGAACAGTCAACTAGGATAGCATGATGCTGTCAGCTACTAGAGATGCTTAGACTCAAGCCTGAAGACCTCAGTTTCTCCCTCAGAACTCCTATGGTGGAAGGAGACAATCAACAGTCATTATCTGTTTGATAATCTCCAGACCCAGGTCATACACGCACATATACATATATCTAATAATAAATGATAATGTACTTACAAAGGTAAAATCAACCTGATTCCTACTGTCATCTACAAACTGAATGTGGCCAACTCCCTTATGATTTGGCAACACTATTTACATTTTATAGTTTGCATTTGAATTCTGTGTGTATTTTTAATACTAAATACATAGACTCTTTAATAAATGATAAAAACTTTTTCACTAGCTAATTACAGAATACTATGGAAGCTAAAAATGTCACAACATACAATTAGTTTTATCTTCATAAGTAATATAGTTCTTCACTAATATCATTATTCTAAAACATATAAAGACTTACACATACAGCTAATAAGAATCTGTAACATATTTTTATTTATGTGTAATATAATTAAACAAAATTAAATAGATTCTTATTTTTACTTAGGAAAAAGTAGTAAGGACAACTAAAATTTGTTAAGGTTTCTGTATTGAATATGAAAAAGGAATAGACTTCTGGGTAGCTGTAATTGTCAGTTTGACACACCTATATAGAGGGAATCCCAGCTGAGGAAGTTCTTCAATAGGATTGGCCTGTGGACATGTCTGTGGGGCATTTTCTTGATTGTTGAGTGGCATTGGAGGACCCAGGCCACTGTAGGCAGTCTCACCCTTGGGCAGGTGGTTCTGTGTTGTATAAGAAAGCAGACTCAGCACAGACCAAAGGAACAAGCCAGTAAGCAGTGTTCCTCCATGTGCTTCAGCTCCTAGCTCTAGTATCCTGCCCTTGGGCTCCCTCAGTAATGAACTGTGACAGAGACATAAGCCGAATAAACCCTTTCCTCCCGAAGTTGGTTTTGATCATTGTTTTAATCACAGCAACAGAAAGCTAAGCAGAACAACTTCCATAAGCTTGGTCTTTTTATCTCTCGTCACTATTAGCCCACTGCTGAGAGAGCCCCAATCCTTGGCCATGCACAGATTCAATTATCAGCTTCAAAACTCTCCTCAGCAAATATTCAAGAGCTGTGGTCTAGATACAGTTGTTCTTTGCCCGAGGTTCATAAGCTATGAAGATGTTCAGCAGCCTGTCTGTGATTCTACTGGGACATGGGACATGGTGGAAGAATAGTAAATCTTTGGTGTTTGCTCTTGAAATAGATATTGGAACCTTAGAGTTCCTCTTCTTGCCTCTGCTTCCTGGCCACCCCGACGGAAGGATGTTTGTCTATACCCCAGAAATCCATTCATGGTATGCTTCCTCACTACAGCCCCAAATGTCAGGGGACTCAATTTATCATAGTTTAAACTGAAACGTTCTCCTCCTCCTCCTCCTCCTCCTCCTCCTCCTCCTCCTCCCTCTCCCCCTCCCTCTCCCCCCTCCTCATCCTCCTCCTCCTCCTCCTCCTCCTCCTTCTCCTTCCCATTCTTCTCTCAGTTTACTAGCTATTGTCACATTGTTGGTAAACAAACACCAGATTAATGATTAATGTTTTACATATTCTGTCTTGTACATCACATTAGAATAGAATTAAAACAATTAATTTGTCACTTTATATTAGGAATCATTTTCCCTGCATGTCCAACTATATTCCCCAGTTCCATTGCAGAATGACTAGAAACACTTTAACTATTAATTTTTTGTTTGTCTTTTTTATTACTTACAAACATACACTAGAAGAAAATCTAGGCATTTTATTGGAGCTAAAACTCTTAATAGTCTGTGTCCATTTGTCATTCTAAAGCTACTGCTAAGAAGACTCATAAAATTAACTATCACAGTCTCTGTGATGTTTTCTAGTGGTATTTCTAAGCAGCACCTTGCATTGAAAAAGGACATAACTGGCCTTAAATTTAGAACCTAAGGTCCAGTGAGATAACTTAGTTGAACAGTATGTTCACGATCATGGTATTAATCCTTAGAACACACAAACAAACAAAAAGAAACTAAAATCATGAAACAAAATGGAAAATAGATTATCATTTGATAATAAAAATTAAAATTTACTTTGATTCTTAAATATTGGTAAAAACAAAGGTAAAATATAAATTATCCTTTATTCCTATAAAATCAATACTAACAAAAACAATATAAATTCATTAAATATTATCAACATCAGTAAGGATGTGCTTTGACTGCCTTTTCTGAGTAACCCGCATTTTTCATGGTTCCTTGTTACATTTATTGGTATTTTCACTTTGTGTTTACTACTTGATAACTATGATTTCCTTTTATTATGCATTCATTTTAAAACTCGTTTGGGCTTTTATAACAATCTTTTTGGCTTTTTCTTACTAATTATATAGTTTAAAATAGTGTTTATTATTTAGTATTGATAAGATAATAGCTGTCAGGGCTGTTTAATGCACTTTTCTAACTCGTCCTTCATTATTTTTGCAATGTGTTCTGACACCTGATAAATGCTAATCAACTTAAAAAGCACTTAGACATATAAATAAATATGCTAAAAGCATTATTAAAATTTTGAAATCCAGGCTGCTTTTAGTTGCAAGTCTAGAATGCAAAAATCATCATCCCCATCATCAGTACTCAGCTGTTTTCAAATGATGGGCAATCTAAATTTCTTAGTTCTAGGAAAAATTTAACTCAAAAAATAATTAGCATGTATGTTTTAAAAGTATAGAAGGGTTACAGAATAGAAATGTACTTATTTTCCCACAGCACCTGAGGTATTTTTTGTAAGATGCAGCAAATCAGTATAGTCTTTCCTAATATATACATTAATTTTCTTTTAGATTTGTATTTAAGCTAACTGCCATATGTCCAATATTTGATTGCTATCTTCTGAAAAACTATTCCTATCCATGTTCAGATTCTCTACGTTTGTTCAAAAGCTGCATAGGAGGAGACACTGGCATGAGTCCAACACTCACTGAGTAATCCATTTCTACAGCAGAGGCAACTCTGAGATCTGTGATGAATACGGAGTCAACAGAAATGATGGGTAGTGTGCTATATAGATGCTCACTTTTCCTGTTAACTTTTGAATGTCATTTCTGTCAGTCATTAATCTAGTTATTCTTTCTGAACTTTCACTTTCTATTTTTCATCATTTTCAAAAGAACACGCTGTGTCTAAAGAATGTTACAATAACAAATATTTGAGGAAGAGATATTGGAGAGTATTAGTGTGCATTAGTGTGATCGATAACACTTTGTTAATATGAATAATGTTCCATTATGTGAATATACCAGAAAGTGTTGTAGTTGTTTGTTTGTGCTGTTGTTTAAAATAACAGGTGATAAAATTCTATAATGAGAGTGTCTGGTAATGTATCTGACAGCGTGCTTGCTACCTATAAGGCTCAGTCCAATTCTGAGAGAACTCAACATGGTGATACAACATATATGTATATACAGATTATCATTTCAAAAACATGTATTTTGACTTATTTTTAGTGCACCTTCAGTGAACAACATGGACTATTTCAGGGTAGGCAGAGCACCTAGTGAGGATTTGTATATGTAGTCTCCCACAGGCTCATGTATCAGTGATTTGACTCTCAGCTGATGAGCTTTGAAACAGTAACTGGATCTTCAGTCCTCTGGCCAAGACAAAGTATTAATATAGTAGATTCACAATTTAAGTGATACTACTAAGAAGTGATAGAAATTTTAGAGATGATGCTTCCACGGAAGAAACATAATGATGTGTGTCTCTCGGGTTTTTATTTGTTTTTTGATTTTTTTTTATTTGTCTGTAAGCCTGCAAACTGGTCTTCACTACTCATCCAGAACTCCCATTACCATAAGTTTAATCTTGCCCTAAACCCATAGTTATTATGGCAGCCTGTCATGGGTTGAAACCTCAAAACAGAGCAAACATTTATTTTTCTCTTTCAGACATTTTACCTCAGGTCACATTGTTGGAAATCTGAGTCCACTATCCTTACCAATTTTCTATTCGGACTTTCCAATAATGATAAGGCTATCTGAAACCTTTGGATCCATATCATATCATCAGTTCTTTACTCAGTATCACTGCATTTTGTGTGTATAACTTATTTTTACTCTACATGTTCTCACAGCTAAAAATGAGCTTTGGGTTTCAAAAGGGTCATTGGATTTGAACTTCTGAGCAAAGCTAGAGCTGCTATAGACTGTGGGAACCTTGGATTCAGGCATGTTCTGTGTAGCTGCTGCATCCGAAGTGAACAGCAGACTGCCCTAGAGGGAGGAGGGAGGTTAAGATCCCAAAGCTCAAGAAGAACACTGAAGATTCTTCAGTAAATAACAACTAACTAGTAAACAATTACTGAATGGGAAAAAGTTTCTTCAGAAACACTACCTACAGTTCTGGCCAGGAGATCCATTAGTGCAGCTTTCATGTGTTGTCACCCAACCTGGTATGTGTTTTTCAGACGTGGAACTGACTTCAAGTCACAAACTTTTAATCAAATCTTCGTTCACCGTATTATACATAACATCAATAAATCAACATGCTTAGTAATAAGAGGTTGGTGGAATTTTGCCTTTTGTCTTTTTTCTCCCTACCTAAAGTGAATATATATTTGTTTCCATCTTTCCTGATTACAGAACAAGATCCAAACATTCTCAGTAATATACTTGCAAAATGAATACAAGTGTATACCAGAAAGACCATGTGCCATGACCAAGTTGATACTATCCCAGATATGCAGGGAATGGTTCTCCATATTTATGTCAACAAATAATAAATTACATAAATGGACTTTAAAACTAAAACCAATCTCAACAAATAGAGAAAAGCTCTTTCACAAATTCTCACATCCATTTAAGATGAAAGTCCTAGAGAGAATAGGACTGGAAGAAAGCTCCCTCAACAGAGTAAGGACTAGGCATGACACAGTCACACACCTCGTCATTCCAAGTGGAGGAAAAGCCAAAATCTTCCCAATAAAATCAGGAACAAGACAAGGCTTTCCACAATTCACACTCCATTTCATTAGAGTGACTGAAGCCTAATTCAGGGCAACAAGACAATAAATGAAATTAAAGGGATACTAATAGGAGAAATAGTCAAATTATCTCTAATTACAGGGCATGATATTGTATCTAACAGATCAAAAAATCCACATAAAACTTGTAAAAATTATTAGCAATTTCAGAACAATAGCAGAATTCAAAATCAAAACAGATAAATTGGTAACCTTTTTATACACAAATAATATATGTACTGAGAAAGCATTCAAGCAAGCACTCCCATTGATGATACTCTCAAAAAAAACCCAAAACAAATAAAAAGAAAAATATCTAGGGTCTAAAGAAATGAATCAGCATTAAGAATACAGTTTTTTGTTTTGTTTTATTTTTAGTTTTGTTTTGTTTGGTAGCAGTCCTGAGTTTAGTTTCCAGCACATACATGGTAGCTAATAATTATTATATTTCATATAAAATGTACAAAAGTTCAATAAAATATAAATTAGAACAAACTGACAACAAATGCTGGGAAGGATGAGGGGAAAAACACAAACTCATTCACTCCTGGTAGAATTGCAAACTGGTGAAATCGCTATGGAATTCAGACTGGAGAATTCTCAAAAGTATTAAATTCGATCTTCCATATGGCCCCTTATATCACTCCTTGGTATATAAGCAAATTACTTGATATCCTATTATAGAGATACTTACTCAGCCATGTTCATAATCACTCTATTTGCCATAGGTAGATGATGGAAACAATGGGCGTGTCCCTCAGCTGATGAGTGGATCACATAAAAACTGTTCATATACACAAGGGAGTTCCATTCAACTGCAAAGAAAAAATGAAGCTTGCAATACTTTTATGGAACTGGAAAATATTACTCTGAATGACATAGCCCTGCTCTAGATAGACAACTGCCTCATGTTCTCACTTAGTTATGGGTACAATTTCTGAGTAGTAAACATAGAATCTAGGGAAGTAGAAAGATGGAGGAGGGGAAGAAGGAGCTCAAGAGAGGGATATGACAGGGGAAAGGAGAAAACTGCAAGAGCAGAAATGACAGTCTGCAGAGGAAGGCAGTAGAGAATGAGGTAGAAGGATAGATAAAGAGCGCTAAGGAGGTTTGAAAACCACACAGGGAAACGTTATTTTATAAGCTTATTTAAAGTGTCTGAAATATTTGTGTGCATATAAATATAGTTATGCAGTTTAAGTGGAATTATGCCACAAGGGGTAATAATGCGTCTTCCAAGCGCTATAGACTACTCACTAGACCACCAGTACACAACGAAGGAAACTTTCCTTCAAAGATTATGCTATTTTTGTTGCCATTGGTTGCTTCCAAGAACTAGAAGGTTAAGACTTCATGAATATAGACACCATATAACCTGAACAGAGAACTTGGAATATTTGAACTGGAACTGAGCTGGATGCTTAGTTCTACTTACGTCTACTGTGTACTTAAGGTCTACTCAATAGAAGTTCAACCTATGTACCCATGGATGGAAAGGTTATAAACCCTAGAGAAGAGTCTACTACTGCTATATTCCTAAATTAATGCAATTTCTAAATGTGTCCTGAATACCCTACTCACAGATTTATTTAGCTTTTACTCCTCATTAAGTCATTTCCATGGGCCAGAAACATGACTCAGTCATTAAGAGCACTGGTTGTTCTTGCAGAGAACCTGGGTTCAATTTTCAGCACCTACATTGTGGCTATCAACCACTTGTGACATTAGTCCAGGGAATTAAGTGCCCTCATCTGACCTCAGTGGGCATTGCATGACACAGGTGCACTTATGTACAAATCAGCAAAATATACACAAAAATAAAAAGTGGCCATGTGATGTCCAGCCCTAGTTAATATGTCTACAATGAGTTCTCTTTTTGTAAGGATCAGGAAACATGAAGTAATGGAAGGCTGAAAGATTGTTAGAGACAGAAGAATAGGATGCTTGCCAGGAGATAGTGCCTTCTAGCCAGGCTGGCGGCTGCACTTGCAAAATCTCAACAATATGATTGCTTAAACAAGACCTTCATGATAGCGACGCCAGTCAACATGCTAACGTGGACTGGGAAAATTTCATATGTCCCCACCTCTAGATGAAGGAGTACTGACAATCAGTTACTACTGAGAGAGGGTGAGTCAGTTTTCAAGAATGAACTCCCTGATAGTTTATCCAATCTCAAGTGGTCATTCTGAAATACAGGTACAGAAGGGGTGCACTAAGTTGACTAATTAAGATGTATACACACATGCATGCATACACATGTGTGTCTGTTTGAATAACAATATTAATTTCAGATGTAAAGGTCATGAGTTTAAAAGTGAGTGAGAGGACACGAGGTAGAGAAAAGGTAGATGGAGCAGAAGACACAATGTAAATTAGGTATTCCTATACATAATTTTAAAAGTATCCAAAATTAAAATAAATAAATTGTCACCCTAAGGGAGGTCGAGGTATCTTCTCCAGGCTTGAAAACTGAGAAACTATTGGAGATAAAGGCTTTCCCATAGGCAAAGAATCACTTGATATGAATGTTTTGATGTCATTATTAGAAAGTAATGGAAACTGAGAGCTGTGACCCAGGTGAAGTCATGTCCATGAAGCCTCTCTTTTCACAGGCTTCTCTGTCACTTCGCTTCCTGTTCCTCCAGAGTGAGTTAGTACACTCTTCCCTTTTGGAGGCACCATGAAATAATGACACCTCCAAAAAACAAATTAAATCCTTCCTCATTTGAAAAGTTCCTTTTAGTTATTTATCCCAGCAATGAAAAGTCTGATTGACACAACTAAAAGCTAAATATCAAATGAGAAATTCTAAAAGAGAAATTAATTATATTGAATACATTATTTGAGCTAGTGTTTGCACTTGGCAAATGAACAGAATTTGGCAAATAAACAGAATTACCAAAATATAATTTTATTCTCATGGAATACCAGAAAATGTGTCAGATTTATTTGGGGGAGCAGAAAACAAAACTGATACCACTAATTCTGGTTATCAGCTAAGTTAAGTTTTACCAGGCACAGTGACACAGGCCTTCAATTCTAGCTTAGGAGGCAGAGGCAGGCAGGTCTCTGTAAGATCCAGGACAGTCTGGTCTATCTAGCAAGTTCCAGGCTAGTTGGGCTTAAGGGGAGATTCTGTTTCAAAACAGAATAAAGTTAATTGAGCCTGCCTTAAAATAAATTATGTAGCCAGTACAAATGAATAATCAAAAGGAACTGAAATGTGAACACAAAGTAAACATTCTCAGGAGGACTATTTTTCTCATCTCTGACCCTTAAAATGAATACAGGATTTTGGGTTTCATATTTTTAGCTATTAATAGTTTTCAACTGGCTTAAATAGGGCATCAATTTGGAATTACAAAAGACCACAGGATTATGAAAGCCATAGTGTACAATTTGGATTCAAGCTCATTGGAAATCTGGATTCCTAAAATAGTCCAACCGAGTACAGTAGTTAAATCCAGTGAAAGAGCACAGCCATGTACAAACAGAAGCCCCGGGGAGCTGGCACAGGAGCAGCTTTTCAGAGCACCATGCTTGCCTGCATTCTGTTTCTCCTTCTGCGTGCACCATATGCTTCATCTTTAAATAAAAATCTTATGCTCAGTGAATTCTAATACATAACTTGAAAAAAATTGCAGTCATGGATTAGCAGAGTTATTATAGAACATTTATGTCACAATACGAAGTTCTTTTAGATACTTATGACCTATACCAGGTTTTGAATTTGTAAACAGCTTATAAGCCCAGAACCAACACAGAAGACAAGTTCAGTCTTAATAATGCAGAAATGGCAATGGATTTAGTGTTTTAGAAAAATGTTAACGTTCTCGTCTTTGATGAGATATAGAATCTCCAAAAAAAAAAATAATGTTTGAATAGTTTTGCATAAAAATACAGTGATTATTAAGAAATAAAGTACCATGGTTTGTTTTCTATTTGAAGGGAAAATATATTGTCCAAAGTGTCAGCTAAAGAAATAAATTGGAATTTGTTTATGATAAATTGACAATTTCTAGAAAACATAAAACAGAAAGTTATTTCTTAAGAAGAAAAATCAAGATAGAAAGTAGAATAACTTGAGATACAGTATTGTTAATAATATTATCTTCTACAGTTTTATTTAAGTTCTTTTGCAATATCTATGAATCAGAAAATAGATATTTATTAATCATATAACAACTTAACCATTGAAAACTATTGTCTTGCTCATCATGTAGTGACATGATCAACAACGAATACACATGCATGCACATCCTGGTGTATGCTGGGGTTTGGGGGATGAAAGTTATGATGTGATGGTTATACAGTAGAGCTGGTATAAATGTCTCTTGTTTTTTCAATGAGGGAAGGAAGAGAGAGACCTAGAGAGAAAGAGAAAGAGAGAGAAGAAAAATGAAGATGTAAACACATAACTGCTAAGTTGGAAAGAAGACTTCTACATCAGGATCGCAATGTAAACAAAAACACTTTGCTACAGTTCTAAGTGTAATTGGTATTATTTGATTTCTTTATTAATGGATTAATCATTAGAGAAACTGAGCATTTTCCATGCATATATTTGTCATCTTGTCTTCATAAATAGAGGGATATCCATGTATTTGTTTATAATCTCATTGATTTTTAAATTACTGTGATTATGATTTGACACTATAGTCGTGTCTCACCAATGGGGCCAGCTGGAGGGGTTGGGGGTGAGTAGACACAGAGTCAAGCCACAGACTCTGGGAGTCCGACGGGAAGCAGCCCAAGCGCATGGCACTGCAAACTCGTTTACTGAATAGGTGCACAAGCTCTTATAGGTCTGGACAGCCAATGACCTTATGGGGTGGGGTCCCAAATACAGCCAATAGTAAGTCTGTCTCCAGGTAGGCGGGTTCTTTCCAGGTGTTGGTCTCACAATTAGCCAGAGCAGAATGCCACACCCACAGGAGCCATTCCTCCATTTCTTCCAGCAGGTGGCCTTAGGCACAGCCCACCTTACATTATGCCCAACATATCTTCCTTTTTGTTTTTATTAATTGAGTGACCCTGGGAGGCATGATTCTTTGCCATGCCATTGTTGGCCCCAGGCCCTTAGGGATTACCTTAGGTGACGGTGCCTGTCTTAGGTCGCCCTGGCCATCAGGGTCTTACCCGTCATTGGCTACCCATCATCCTGGTGAATTAACCTAAGGGGTTCACCTTTGCCAGCAGTTTCTGTCTTAGGTTGCCCCGGCCCCCGAGGTCTCACCCGTCATTGGCTATCCGTCATTCTGCTGAAATAACCCAGTGGGTGATACTTGTCGCTCAGGAGGGTAATTAGGATGGCATGGGAGGTTTGCAGGAAGGCTCCTGTGGTGTGTGTGAGGGTTCTTGTCACACAATGCTTTTGTGACCTGTAAGACTCAGAAAGAATCAAGAATAGTTAAGTATTATGAAGAAGGTGTTGTTATTAAGTAGTGTGTTCATAATCAAGAAGGCCACAGCAAAATGCTCCAAGTTACCAAATTAAGGAGCGAAAAAATGGCTGAGCATTTGGGAATGGAAGCATGAACAGTAAGAGGAAGGGGGTGTGGTTATGGATCCAGTTGTTCCGCAGTGGTGGGGGCATGTGCTGCATGTGCAGGTGAATCTCTGGTAGGTTTGACATTTCTGGCAGGCAACCAGATAGAGGAGGATGAAGCTTCTGGAAAGATACAAGCATACCCTCGACCCTATGTTAAGAGTGGGTGAGGTCCCTTCCATTCATTTGTGAGAGGATCTCTCCAGCGAACAAGGGGCATGGGGATAATGGCCGGCTGAGATCTGCAATGTTTATAGGCTGGAGAGGGTCCTGCTTCATCAAAGGTAAGACAATTAAGGGTGAAGAGGGCTTCCACCAAGGTCAGATGGAGATCCCTGGGTGTTATTGCAGTTTTCTGCTTCATAATGAGTTCCTTGAGGGTCCTATTTGTCCTCTCTACTATGGCTTGGCCCTGAGGGTTATAGGGGATGCCAGTAGAGTGTTTAATCACCTAGGATTTTATGAAAACTTGAATTGGGCAGGTGTATATGCTGGGCCATTATCTGTCTTAATCACCTAGGGTACACCAATGATCAGCATAGCAGTTTTTGTTGCTTTAATGGCATGAGATTCCTTGTCACCTGAAAGGGTGATAGCAAAGAAAAATTTGGAGTAAGTATCCACTATAACCTGGACATATTTAAGATTTCCTAAAGAGGGTATATGGGTGACATCCATTTGCCAGATGGCATTTGGCATAAGGCCTCTAGGATTAATTCCCTGTGGTTGCAGTGGACCTAAAGGGACCAAAGGAACACTGGCCTTACATGTACAGGTTAGGTGCTTACATTGGCTAAGAGAAAGCTCTGGGTAGAGGACCTGCAGATTAGAGCGGGAAAGATAAAATCTTTGGTGTAAGCATCTAGCTTGTTCTAGAAGCAGCAAGGAAGCTACAGCAATAAATTTGTCTACCTGTGCATTCCTGTCAGCGATGAAGCCAGGCAGACCTGTGTGTGAGTGTACATGCTCAATGAACCAGGGATGCTGTCTAGACACGGACAAGAATAAATTTAAAAGATAGGTATATATATATATATATATATATATATATATATATATATATAGATCTAATGACAGTCTTCAGTCAGGCGTGGTGGTGCTTACCTTTAGTCCCACCACTCTCGTGGCAAAGACAGGTATATCTCTGTGTGATCTAGGTCAGCCTGATAGCCATCAGGAGTTAATGGTTAGCTTGGACTACAGGAGACTATGTCTCAAACACACACACACACACACACACACACACACACACAAACACACACACACACACACACAAGTATTACCCTGAGTAAACAATCTCCTTCATAACATTTCTAAGCCCCAGTTGCAAACATTATAATTTCATGTCTCTTCCTATAGATATGCATGTATTCTGGGTATTTAATGTAAGAAAATGGTACAATTTTGGCCTTTGTGACCATTTTGTTTTCTTTTAGCATGCTGTCTTAAGTATTCTTTGTAACAGAGTTTCATGTATAGCTCTTCTAACCTGTATTATTTTAGAATAATAGTGTCCTGTGTCTAAATAGCACCTGCAGGTTATTTATCATTATAAGGTACTTGAGAAGAAAGTGTGTTTTGGTTACAAAGAGTAAGAAGATGACTATGAAGACTGCTATGAAAGATTTTCCCTAGAGTTATGCTTTTTAGTACATTTTATATATACCTAACTGTTGACCTGCTAGCTTTGATTGTCACTCTACATTATATTTGGAGTAAACATTTCTTTTCCACATCTTCACTAAAACAAGTTTTTATCTGCCTTTTATATATAACTGTACCACTTTATTCTCATTAGAGAAGATTTGTTTTTCAGTAGTTGATGATGAACACAGAGACCTAGAGCTCAACCTGCAGAGAATAAGAGACTGTGGAATGCTCAGCCCTAAATGCGACAACTATATTACACGCATTACCAAAATGAATGGAAGTCAGATAGGTCAGAAAGATTTTAACAACTGCAAATGGTGGATAACTACAACTAAATAGTAATCTCTGGATGCTTCATGACAGCTACACATATGAATCCAAAGTGGTTATGATAGCATACACTAGACACGGACAAGAATAAAACAGATAAAATGCAATAACAGACTGAAGGAAGTGCCAGCCCAGATCTAAGGGAGGTACTCACAACTATCAGCTTTTGGGAACTGGAGAGCCAGTTTTCTTTAAGGATGTTATCCAGAGTAGCTGGAGCACATGCCAGGAGATGGACTCACTAACTATTTATAGAGCACAAATTTGACTCAGTGTGTTTTTAAAGAACGAGGATATGAAGTTGAGGAAATGTAGAATGGTGGGGTTGGATCTGAGAGGAGACAGAATAAATATGATCAAAATCCAGTATATGAACATTGTATGAAATTTTCAAAGAACTAATAAAAATTATTTTTAAACAAAATAAATATTAATCAAGAGAAAAAACAAATGTTACATATGTAAATGTATATATATATATATGTATGTGTATATCTGTTGTGTGTTGTGTTGTGTTGTGTATGTGTGTGTGCATGGGAGCACATGTGTTTAGTGTTGGCTATAAAACAAAAATAACAATTCCACAAATAGAAATGTCCCTTTAAGTCATTAGTCAGGATAGTCCAAGAGACTCTCAAAATTATACAGGTTATCGCCACAGTCCTTGATTGCCTCCCACAACTTGAATTTAAGATCCTATTGCTGTAGAGAGACTGTACTTTGGACACAGAACTTGGAATAATAGAGCTGGACCTAACCTGTAACCCTCTTGCTGGAAGACTATCCATATACTCTCAGAAGACATTATGTAAACTGTCAAGAAAGTTAACTAATCAATTATTCTACTCAGATATAAAGTCTACAAACCAAATCAGTGACTGGTGCAGCAAACTCTCTCTATTGAAGTAATAGTGGCCCCTTTATCTTGGAAGTACTCAATAGCTGTCTAATTGGAATTAAGGCTTCCTTAATGGTGGGGGAAATTATGTATGGTACTGTAAACACAGCCAAGTTCACAAAGTGGGAGTGTTTATAGACCCTAAAAAACCTTTCTTTCTATTCCTTATGACAATATAATCCCTTACTATCTTTAAATATATATCCTTTCATTTACAGTGTACCTCTCTCCACTTTTCAAAGAAACTTCTTTCTGCAATAGATGGATATTATTACAATGTTTCACAACTGGTCAAATACAGAGTCTAAGTGGCTGTGAGGTCCCCATCCCTAAGTGACAAAGCTACAATGCTATCTCTATGTCCAAGTTTCAGAGAACATCATGGAAATGGAGGTAGAAAAAGTGTAAAAACCAGAGGGACAAGACACCTGCTGTTAGTTTACACATTTTGTAAATGATAGGGAAAGCTACAACCCTGAAATCTCCATAGCATAGCAGTTTATAGAGGACTGCATAATGACAAAACCAGTTGACATGCCAAGGTAGACAGAAGGATTGTCATAGGATCCCATCTCAAGAAGAACTAGACTGCCAGGCAATTAATGGATGCTGGGAGAGAGAATATCAGTTTTCTATTAGCTAATCAAAAAACAAGCATCTGTAAACATAGGTACTCAGGAGCACCAGTAAATGGATTCAGTGCATCATATATAATATATATTTAAGGTGTGTGTATATAGTTAGATAGATAGAGAGATAGATAGATACATAGATAGATAGATCTGTAACTAGAATAATGAAAAAGAGGAAAAGACATTGAAAGGAAGATGGGGGGCAAGGGAGAGGTTACTGGTAGGCTGTAAAATATGGAAATCATGCAAAAAATCATGTATGGAATTCTCAGGAATTAAACAATGAAAAATAAAAAGAAACAGTACCTCAAACATCCCAAAGCTGAGTTCTATGCTTCTGATAGTTTTATGGATGTTTTCTGTGTCCTGAAGTATTTGTCAAGGACTAGTCCAAAGTGCATACTTTTGCTAAGGATGTTGGATCTATTCATCTCTTGACTAATTAGAGGAGTCGTTGCTGCTTTAAATTGATTATCCGTATATTTTATGGAAACATACTTTTTTATATTCTTTAATAATAGTTCAGTTTTAGTTCATTCTTCTGTCTGATACTCAAACTTAATTATTTTGTGTGTAGTATCTTTTATCTTTTAATTCTGTTAGGTTGTTGCTTTTCTTAAACAGAGTGTAGTTAGCATTACAGTTTTGTGCCACCTAGTACCATGTTTATATTAGATTTTTAAAAATACCCTTAGTACCTTATGAACATATTAAACATATGGAAATCTAGAAATAGAAGATAATTTAACATATATATATATATATATAACAAATATTGGAAATAGGATGACTCATTTTACTTATATTTTGTAACTCTAGTATGTTTTATAAGAATAAAGAAAACCAAATATCAGATTACCTATTCTGTACATACTTTCATATATTTGATGCATTAAAATCAAAAGCCTACTGGCTGATTGAGATAGGGAGAAGTAATCATTAAATTTCATTTCAAGTGGATAATTCCTCTTTATTTTCGTCACCTATTTACGTATCTTAATCTATTAGACTACTGTTAATGATAAAATTAACAAAAAGTTATTGCAAAAATATATTTATTGTCTAAAATGATTCTGTGTCAAAAATATAAAATTTTAAGTTTGTTCCTTGTGATAAATATTATTATATTTTAAAATATGTCATTATTTAGTATTGGGGAGACAGATTATTAGGAAAGAGAATTTATTGTACAATGAGGACATAAATATGGGTAGTCAGCACTCACATAAAACCCATACATGACCACTGTGGAGTGAGTTGGTCCTCAGCCGTGGACCACATGTGCATTCAACCACACCTACCTGCCTGGATCTGCACAAACAACTTGATTGCTAAAGCTCCATACAAAGGGAGGAGCAGGGAGAGTCAGCTACCTCTCCCAATCAACCAATGACCTGAGTTGTGCGTGGGGGAGGGACTAAGGTGTGAGTGAAAGAGCTGGGAGGAGACTAGCCCCTTTGCCAACTTGGGCAACTGGCAGTAGCTCATGGGATCCACATGGAAATGCAAAATCTGCTATGTGGCCTCAGTAGAAGAATGCTTTTTACATGCCCATTGCTCTGTAAGCCAGCCTAAATAAACTCTGGTTTCCCAAACTGTAGTTTGACAAAATTAAACCTCGCTTTGTTGTTAGGGACCTAGAGAGTGAGGCTGAATTCCTGCCATGCCTCCCAGAAAGAATTTTTACAACAGCCACCTGTGCCTTTAACTCCATGCTGTAAGTTGTGGGGAAAGAATGTCGATCTTGAGGACATACTACTGGCCAGGCATCCTACCTGAAATAATAAGCTTTATGTCCTGAGATAGACATACTTTCAATGGACTAAGACAGAGAAAATTAGATCAGGACAACAGAAATCTTTGGCCTGTATGCACATATATTACACATATACATAAAATACACACAAGCAAAACACACAAACACTCAAGCAGAGAAACAAACAATTTTAGGTTTTAGCAGTTAGTTATTTTTTATACACAAAAGCTAGAAAATAAATGTAGAATTAAAACTTCAAATATGCATCTATTGTTAGAATATTGACTCAGACACACACATATCATATCCAAATGGGAAGGCAACCATATTTAAATGCCAAATGTTGCATGTACTTATATTCTTGAGGCCATTTGAATATGAAGTAGTCAAATGAGTATAATGCTACAGGCTCATAGAATTGTACGAAGTGAAGAAGCATGTTCGTAATATGGATTTATAGCATCAGGGCAATAAGTTTTCAAGAGAACATTTAAGTAGCTAATGAGAATATTAGATGGGCCCTCAGAAGTTCATCTTTATAAATTTTAGTTATCAGCTATCAAAGATGAGAACAATAAAAGTATTTTAAAGAATTTGTTATTCTCCTAGAAAATATATGAGAGAACATGGTCAATGGCAATTTAAAAACTGCTCTCACCTACAGAACTTACATTGACGAAAATCACAGGTAGCTGAAAGCTACTGACAATATGCCTTCCCTCTCATATAAAGTGGCGACTTTAACAGAGAGAGCCATTAGAATCATGGACACAATAAAGCATTAGAGACTTCTGTTTATAATAAAATATAAGTTGGAGGCTTGTGCTGGAGCAATAGCTCAGTGGATAAGAGCTCTTACTGTGCAAGAATGGAAGTAGGACTTCAGATTTCAGCATTCTCTTAAGAAGCCAGGAATGATCACAAGCACTGTAACCGCAGAGCTGTGGGGATGGAGAATCTCTGTGGATTACTGGTCATGAGCTTAGATTTATGTTCAGTGAGAGAAACTATAAAGAAAAATGGCAGTGAGTGATAGTGATACAGCTGAGGCACTCGATGTCATTTTGTGTCTTCCCCACATGTGCAGGCACTTATACCCACATACATATCTATGCAGGCATTACACCTTCATACAGCATATTCACGTAGATAAATTCACACACAAAAAATTAAATTAAAAATTAAAAAATGAATTGTGAAACATTTTTATTCTGTTGACAAACAAAACTTTACTGAAAGGAAAAACAAAACACTTTTTAATCATTGTTTTTAAAGTCATGCAAATTGCTATCACCCTTAGCTCTGCATATGATTACTTAAAATATTTTAAAATGTTTATAATACTTCATTAAAATGAAAATATTTAAAGTATTTAAATATTTAAAATACTGATATTTAGAAAAATTAAATCTATATCTAACTCGGTATATAAGATCACCAAACAATGCAGTCATCTCTCAAAGGTCTTCAAATTAGGAAGGCATTTACTAAATTTAAATCAAAGGAGGAAGGGACAAGAATGAGAAGGTGTAGATTTCCACAAGGAAGAAAGCACCAGTGTGGGGGCACACTGGCAAGCTGTTCACCAGGAATAAATAAACAAAACAATGAAACAAAACACAGAAACCCACAATTTGTCAATGTGCAGAGAACAAGAGGCCACAGAGTACTCATCTCTGCATAGGACACCTAGTCCACACTGCTGCTTGCTAACTGTCAGAGATCCTTGAGGAAGAGGACACAGAAATATTGTAAGGGCCGCGGGAGTGGATGAGCACAAGGAAACAGATTCTCCCAGATTTCTGGTCAGTTATTCATATGAACTCACAACAATGGTGACAGCATGCACAAGTTCCATGCAAGGTCAAACCAGACAAAATCACAGCATAGAAATGGGAAAGTGGAGGAAAAATCCCAACACAACTTAAGGAAATTTTGGTAACTGATGGTTTCTTGGAGATAGAAAGACAGTATCTTACAGGGAGGGTACTCTTGGTGGGCCCAGTAAATGTGCGGACACTGAAGGACATGTGAGGACACAAATCAGACTCTCTCTCTCTATCTGTCTATCTATCTATCTATCATCTATCTATCTATGACATTACATAATGTCATAGATAGATAGATGGTGAGATGAATTGGGGAGGTGGAGGGAGGAGAAGGTTTCTAAATACCTTGAAATATCTCGTATTACAATTTCAATTTCCTGGTGACTAGAGTGTTGAACATTCTAAAAAAGTATTTTTCAGCCACTTGTCTTTCATCTTTAGAGAACTTACTGTTCAGCATCTGGTACCACAATTCAGTCGGGTTGGTTGTTTCTTTGATGATTAGATTTTTGTTGTTGTTTGGTTTGGTTTGGTTTTTGTTTTGTTTGTTTGCTTTAGTTCTTTGCATATTCTTGATACTAACCCTCTATCAGAGATACCTAGTAAAAATACTTTTTACTGTACTATATGTTATCTATTCACGCGAATAATCATGTCATCTGATACACAGGAGCTTCTTTATTTCATGTGGCTTGTTTGTCAATTGTGGACTTAATAACTGTGCTATATGAGTCCTGTTCATAAATCCTTCTCTGTGTCTATAAGTTCCAATGAGGTCTTTCCTTTCTCCTCTATCTTAGGACATCAGGTCTTATGTTGAGGTCCCTCATTCATTTGGAGTTGGGTTTGGGCACAGCGAGGGATTGTCCTTATTCTGTTTGACCAGCACCATTTGTTGAACATGCTGTCTTTATCCAGTCAGTATTTGTGGTTTCTTTGTCAAAAATCAGGAGGCTGCAAATGTGTGAAATGACATCTAAGCCCTCAATTGTATTCCACTCATTTATTTGCTTATTTTTATGCCAGTACCATGGAGTTTGTGCTATGATAACTGTGAATATACTTGAGGTCAGACATGGTGATGGTGATGTCTCCAGAAGTTCATTTATTGTTCAGGATCATAGGCTTGATGCCTCTCAATAAAGTCAGTCATTCTCCTTTCCTCCTACCTAGTGTGTGTCTCTGTGCCTCTGTCTTGTGTGTGCATCATTGAATTCGCAGCCCTCCGACCCGGACTCGGTCAACGAACGAAGCCAGGACTCTACAAGAGACTAAATATAAGAATCTGTTTATGAGATTAACAAAGGGAAGAAATGAAAGTGAGCATCAAGCTGAGACTCCTCATAAGGTGGGGCTAATCTGAAGACTCCTTAGCTGCACAGGGGATACTAAATCATGGCAGAAAAACTAATAAACTTAGTCATAAATTTACTAAGTTGTTAAACTTTCACCGTAAGCATTTTATGGGTTTTATTTCACTAATGCATTTATGTTATTTAAATTAGGACAAATTTTTAAATTACGCTTTTATTATGTGATTAATCCTGGTTTCAATAACAGTGCTACCATGTTTTGGAGACATTAAGAAAATATCTTAGTGTATTGCACTCATAAATACCAGATCTTCAACTCAAATGGTACCTGTCTTAAAATAAGGTCTGATTCAGTATAATTCTTTTAGTCCATCAAAATGCATCATAATACAAATAAAACTAATATGACATATTTAAATTATATATTACTTTAATAAATTTTTAAAAAAATTTTCACTACTTTTCTCCACTTTTAGGTTTACTTTAGTCTTCTTTTATTATTGTTCTTAAGAAAATTGCATCCTGTCCTGCAAAAATAGAACTCATTTTTTTTTCATTTCATTATATCATTGTTGTTTTTTCCTAATACTTTCAAAGAACTTTGAAAATACTTTATGTATGGCCCAGTAAAATGAATCAAATGCAACAAGACAAGTTAAGCACAGTGTTCAGCATACTAATTGTTGACATAATTGAATAGGACTGTTAAAGTCACTTTTTTGTAAGTTGTGATATGGGAGATAAAAAATAAACTACTCCATTTCTAATTAAATGAGTATGAAGCACCAATTTCTTCTTTATTATGGTAATTAATTCCAAGAAGCAGCTCACATTCTTTTAACAAGTGGATTCCATTCATCTTTTAATTTAGGTTAATAATTCTTAGATTTTAGTAGTCATAAGAAATAAAGAATTAAGACTGTTCTCAACCTTCATCTGCGAAGCTTTTGTTTGGAGTGCAAGGTGATTAATGCAATGACCCACAAGCTATCAGCTGGCATTGAAAAAAAGAATGTACCTGGTTGTCTTCATCTGAAAGTGAAAAGCCAAAAATGAATTTGAAAAAACACTAGAAAATACATTTGCTCCAAAGTTAACTGTATTAACTACATGATTATTGCTAAGGATGGGCATGTACTAGAAAATCAGTAATTGATTTTTTAACTTTTTTTTTTAGTTTTCATTCAGCTTTTATACATGTCATACAACAATTCTTAATCAAATTTAGATGCCCTACCCATCCGGGCCCTTACATCCCCCTCCTGGCTGGATCTCAAGCATCCACCACACATTTTAAGTCCTATCCAGTCAAGCATTTGTGCACAGATGTCCTGTGCAAATTCATTCAGCGGATTAAAAAATTTCATCACAGGCTAGTTAAAGACAGATTCTTTGACCAGTATCTACCAAAATTTTAGTCTCATCAATATAAACCATAAATTTTACATAGAGATTCTACATAAGGAGACATTGATCTACTCCTGGAACTCTCTTTAAGAACAAGGACAGTATTTTTAATGATTACAACAATATCTGAGTTACAATATATAGAGACCCTCCAAGGTGTGTGTGTGTGTGTGTGTGTGTGTGTGTGTGTATGTGTGTGTGTTCAAGTGTATGTAGGCTACAGTTCAACTTTGTGTGCCTTACTCAATCATTCTCAACTAAACTTTTCACACAGGGTCACTTCAGCAGCAGCTCATTCATTGATTGAAACAGACTGGCTGACACCACATCATTGTGTCTCCCCATCTTGCCCTCTAGGATTACAGGTGCATGCTTCATGGTCTAGCAATTTAAGTGGATGGCAGGCATTTGAACTCAGATCAATGTAACTGCACAACAAAGACAATTGACTGAGAAATCTCCCCAGCCTAAAATATGTTAGTTTTACCTATGACACTGTCATTTTCATGACATCAGTGAGAAAAATTGACAACTTTCAAAACAAACCAGTCCTTTTTGCCACATAAGGATGAAACAGTTCAAAAGATTATTGTCTTATTTATTTTATAGGTTTTCACTGGTGAGGGAATGCTTCCTAAATTCCGGTGTTTCTACTGGAGTCATTTTAGTTATTGCTTATTATAAAACCTATAATTTCTCATATTTTATCTATTAATTTGCTCCATGTAATGCAATTTCAAAACCCTTCCATTTTATAATTATAAAAATTCCAGTATCAAAGATGTTTCACTTCTCAAGTATGTGGCCTCAAAATGGAGCTATTAAATCTGAATAGCTTGATAAGATGAATTCTGATTTAATTTCCTTGTATAAAATTTCAATGACCATAGTTTGATTCTGTACAAATTATTAGGATAATTTCTTAAGTCTTGATGCAGTATATCACTTTTTGAGCTCAAGTGTTCACATGTTTGGATGAAGTCCAGTATCCTTGGGATTATGATTTCCATCATAAATACATGAGTGTATTTGTAAAATCTTCATATTTAATGAGGTAATTTAGAATCATTACAGCCTAAGCAATAATTTTTAATTTCCATAGTAAAAATGATATTTTACTTGTTTTAGTACTTATGTGATTGCTAAAGCTTTTTTTCATTTTCCTTTATGTTTTTAGCAGTTGTAAAAGACAAACTTACAGCCTCATGTGTACCAGGTATGCATCTTAAAATTGAGCTATGTGTCCTCTCCCAGTTGCTAACTATTCCTCATCCTGCTCATGCACAACTTTATTCCCTCTCTCTCTCTCTCTCTTTCTATATATATATATATTATATAGATATAAATAGATAATATAGACATAGATAGATATAGATATTGATAAATATATAAAGCCCATTAAACTCAATTTGTGTTGCTCAAATACTCTTTGATGAGGAGCCATCTGCTAATTCCCCATATTTAGTCAAAAATACTGACACTCCTTCCCAAAGCACTATAGATTGCCAATAATATCTCAGCTACCTGTGGGGCATCATGCCCACTTCCCAACTCTGGGATTTTGTCTGGCTTGAGCTTACTCAGGTCTTGTGCATGTTGTCACAACTTCAGGAGTGTTTAGTTGCCCTACTTTGTTCATAGTACACTTTTTTCCTTGTTCTCCTGTATTACCCGAAGTTGTAAAATTTTTCCATTTTCTCTTCTTCAATGATCCCAGAACCTTGGCAGGAAGAGATGGAATCTGATATGGACTATAGACATTCCATTTATGGCTGGACACTCCATATTTTCCCTTACTTTCTTTATATAATATCTGTGGGACTCTGCTAATTTCCAGCTACTACAAAAGAAATTTGCCTGATGTGTGAGAGATCCACTAATTTATGAGTATAATGTTCAAACATTATGAGTTAGTTTAATACTAACAGATCAAAATAACAATAGTAGGTTCTCCCTTATGTTTTTTGACCCTCAGACAAAATGGCAGGTATGGGTTTCAATCTGTAGGGCAGGCCTTGCCTCTAGTCAGAAAATTGTTGATTATGCCCATCATAGTCATGCCATTATTATACCAGGGGGCATGTTTGCCAGTCCAGTAATTATTGTAGCTTACAGGGTTCACAGTTAGGTAATAATTGAACCTAGGGACCCACACATTTTAGGTAATCACTCTCCCACTGAACTTCAAAACTGCTAATGAGATAAAGAAATTTAGTTTTAAAATGTATTTATAGTTTTATTAATTGTAAAATTTAGAATACATTTCTCATTCATTTTGACAATTCTTATTTCAGTTTCTTTTCACATTTTATACTTCTGTTTTCAACATATTCCTTACTGATCTGTAGATATTATTTAAATTGTGGTAATCTCTGTCAGTTTTGAGTTTTGCAAATATCATCTCTCACTTTATGATTTTCCTTCCTGGTTCAAATTGAAAGTTAGTTTTAACATTATGAGAATTATTAATCTTTCATCAAACGTTATGTCTTTAAATATTTCAAAATCAGTATCACAAGAAACTATTTTTATTGTGAATCTCAAGGCAGTCTACTTTCACATTTAGCTCTGCAGTCCTTCTGAGTGGGATTTTTGTGTATCCTATGATAATAAGGCAACATTTCTTTTCTTTCTTGAGTGTAATACCAAATTGATCTAGCTAGCATTTGGAAAAGAATATTTTTCTACCATTCATCTGTAAGAATTTCTGTATATATTCACAGTTGTGTCACTATATTTCTGTTTTTGCATTCCTGATTGTCTGGTTATTGATATTTTTGAATAGATACAATTATCCCTTATTTGAATGCACTTATTGATATTCAACATTTAATCCAGCAGCATCTTTTATTTTTTATACTTTTCCAGGATTAATTTCAGTTATAGCTAAAAGTTCAAATGCTCATACAACTTTCAAAATCAGTATATCAATATTAAAGGAAAATAAAATTTGGTACTGAAAAATCTTATGGAAAAATTTATTTTAGTAAAAGCTTGCTACCCTTTAAATCATATTTTAAAAATTCAATATGTATATTTTTGTACAAATCTGTTTATTTTTCATCCATATAATGATGCATGTGCAAGGCCCAGGTATATGTCTGGGTGAATATATTTTATACACAGACTTAGAAACTTTAAGTGTTCATCTAGAATTTTAAACATGTTTTATTGAATTTTTTGCTATTCTCATGCAATCCGACTTTATGTTTGGGTCTTCTATTTTGTTCCTTTGATCAACAAGTCTGATGTTGTGTCAGTAGCATGCTGTTGTTATGACTACAGCTCTGTAGTGCAGATTGTCATCTGTTATGGTAACACCTGTACATTGCTCTTGTACTCAGATTTGCTTTGGCTCTCCAGGGTCTTTTGTGTTTCCATAAACATTTTAGGATGGGCTTTTCTATTACTGTGAAGAATGCCTCAGGGATTTTGATTGGGATTTCATTGATTCTGTGAATTGCCTTTTGAATTATGGTCAGACTGTGTGTAGATGGCCAGTGACTGCCATGTTTGGATATTGTATGGACACAACTTCCAAACAAACATTGCTACAAGCCTCCTGTCTGGGTCCAGGCATCAGAGTTCCATGGCATGCTCACGGGAGACTGAGTGGTGATGAACCAAGAATCCAAGCAGGAGGTTCGTAATCACATCATCCTTAAGAGTGTGAACTGAGCAGCAGTAGAGCGTAGTTCCTTCAGCTTTGCTATCAGTTTTTTTTCCCCTGAACTCTATACTTTGTTTTCCTCAGCTACCAAAAGGAGATGTATTAGTACCTACAACATCCAGTTGTGTCTTCATGCTACCTAAGCTGTTTAAGTTACTAATCACCCACCTGGCTATAGGATCTGATTCCTTTCTATAGGTGATGTTTATGTTCCTGCATGACCTTGTGTTGAGAGATGCTGGGCATAAATTCATTTTGGCCTTTACTTAATCTAGTATATGCAGATCAATATGAATAGGCTCATTTTTGTTCCAGGCTGACTGCATGTGGGCATCATTCGTTATCCTGCCCTGGTTAACCATGTCCCTACCTTTCATTATTCTGCTCCTTTATCCTACTCTTCACCTGACTTTGCTTTTAAGAGAGGATAATATATCGCACTTCTAGGGATTTAAAATTTGGATTATAAATAAGAGGAGAAATCGGTGTCTACCAACAGCTGTTGTATGATGGGAGTCCAAACAACAGCGTCACTCACTTCCAGCTAATGTGTTCCTCTGTTTCACTTTATGATTTTCTTTAATATAGTCTGCTTATGAATACCGAAGATTATTGTCATTTATTTAGAAGTAAGTATGTCTAACCTTCAAAGAGAAGAAAAATAAATATATTTTAATTTACTAGATTTCTAAAAAGATGCTTCATTTGTGGAGAATTTTTTAAGTAATGATTATTGTGATCAATAAATACATCTCACCATTTATTGAAACTCTTTAAAATATAAATTTAATATTTATTATATTTCTATCCATAAGTTTTATACCATTGTTTTACTTTTTCCAAATTGTGAATATTTTTTAATTTCCATATTATTTGAGGATGGTGTAAAGAAAGGACTTGATTAAATACTTTAATGAAATATTAAGAGACAATAATAAATCCACTTATATATTTATTTATTTTTATTTTTCAATTATTGTTTTCAACTTTTTGAGACAGGGTCTCCCTGTAGCCCCAGCTCACCTGGAACTCACTGTGTAGACAGGCTGGCCTTGAACTCACAGTTCTATGTGTCTCAGCCTTCTGAGTGCTGGGATTAAAGGTGTGTACCAATATGCCCAACAACTTATTGATTTTTATATCTATGGTCTATATCTTGTCCTCAAACATAAAATATCTTTTAAAATATTGTTTCCTTTTCAAACCTGTCAGTATTTTATCTCATTATTTTATTCAATAGATTGGACATTTAGCACAATTTAGGACTGAGAGTTAACAGTAGAGATATTCTGTCCATTCTAATTTTGAGAGTATTTATTTTCAATGTTCTTGACTGTGTAACTGTATTCTTAAAACACGCTTTACTAAGTTTATTGAAGTAATTAGGACCCTAAGAAAAAACTATTTATGAATAATGCATGTGTAAACAATAAATTTTAATTTATTTTTAAATACTTGAATGAACATTTTATCCTATTACATTCATAATACTGAAAGTAAAATGCTATTATTTTGCAATAATCCCTTTTCTACTCTTTACATGACTTAACTTCCAATTAAGTTTTAAGAACTTTGAGCAAGTGTTCATGAGGATAATTAGCCTGTGCATGTCTTTTTCTGAGCTATATTGTTCATGATAACGAAGTTATATTAGAGGCATAGTGGTTGAGATTCTCTATTTATGTATTTTATATTCTTCAAAATTTTGTGACAGTTTTATAATCACGTCAATCCTGCATGAATTTTTGCCTTTATATATAGAACACTTTTAGTCTGACTGAATGATATTTTGTGTTCCAATGTCATTTTCATGTGTTCTGACACTGATTTTTAAATGTTTCAATTTAAAATTTTTCTATATCAATGTGGAATTAATTTTATATCAGTGAAGTAGAACTAAAACTGTTCTGTCACTTCTGGGCAAAAGCACACTTCAGCATTGCTCCCGTTTATATGCTTCTGTATTTTTAAAAGTAAAGCATAAGTTAATGTTTTGAAAAAAGGATAAATCTAATGGGAAATGGGCAAACATATATAAAGCATGTCAAAAGATAATTTCCAAACAGTAATTAAAGCTTTGCTACCTTGGTAAGAGATGAGACACTAATTAAGCAAGTTAGATGAAAGAGTTGATGAAGAATCTTCTGTTTAACAAATACATGTAAGAATGTAAACAACCACAACAGAAATAATCTAAGAATTCAATAACTACTTTCAGTGAAGATGCACTTGGGCATTTCTATTCCCACATGCCACATAGACAATTCTTCTCTGCTCCTGAGAAATGATGAATTGGAATGATTTGCACAGATTACATGTAATAACTTAAAATTCCAGAAAAGTTCATTTTACCTGTTGGAGACAATTGAAAAACATTAGAAACGTGAAAAACTAATGAGATTGCAAAGGAAAAAAGGAAAGTGTGGGTGTCCATCTCCACGGGATATATATCATTAAGAAGACATATTGTCCTTGACAGTTCTCTCCTTGAACTTCTCTTTCCACGAAAACAATATCCTAAGGACTCTGGATCTCCTAGTATACCTGGAGTCTATACTTAGTTCAAACAACTAAGCATATGATATCTGAGGTGTCTAATTTGTTTAGTCTCCCACTATTTCATCTTGTGAACATTCTCAATGCCATAAATTAATGGAGTAACTGTTTATTCCATTGTTTTATTTCTCCATGGACACATAATTCTTTGTTGCGTAGTATGAAGCAGTTTGAAGCATCCTTTTCTCAAATATGGGTCTATTATATGTCTTATGTGAATGTGAAGCTAAATATTAGTATTATTTTATTCAAATGCAATTAAAACTAATAAATGTGAAATAAACATTTATTATACAGCTTTGTTGTATACTAAATGAACATTTGGAGTACTAGAATTATTTCTATATTGAGATGTTGGTTTAAAATTATTTTAAAATATCCCTAATCCTTTTTACCCAGAAAGATGAAATAATAATTTAAACTATGTTGATTTGTATAATAAGAAAAAATGTGAAAGTATTTTAACTCAACCCTATTTCCTGCTCAATATTAAACATGCCCATATTATTTCTTTTGCACAGTGATATTTGACAGTGTCAGTGGGAATTATGAATTAATCATCCAACAAAAAGAATAACATGGATGGTACACTTGTTATAATCAGTGTCTCCAGACTGTACCAGGAAAGTGTTGTAACTTAGTAACTGCTTAACAATACATGAAGATAAGTTTAATATACCAAGATATGAAAATTATGAACACAATGTTTGTGTATTTCAACTACAAACAAAAGTCATAGTATGAGAAACAAAGTCAGACTAAAGCTGAAGATGGAAACAGACAAAGCAATACTAATAATGGGAGAATTTCAATACCTCCAGTAATAGTGATCATGCTTTAATCAAGACCAAGGAGAGAGAAATAGCTACATACAAATGTCATATAGACTTCATAAATATTTACATATCAAATATCTATGAAATCTCATCATACATATCAGAACATGCTGTTCTTATGTAAACATGGATAATTCTCCAGGTTATTATATATTAAGGCTTATTAAATATTAGAGAATTAAAGAATGAAAACTACATTCTACACACATGGAATTATATCAGAAATCAATACCATAAGCCTATATGGAAAATACATTAATATGTGAGTGATAAAAATCCAAACCTAAGTAAAGTCCAAAGAGAATTAAACACACAAATGAGAAAATATCTTAGATGAATATCAGTGAGAGACAATATAAGTCCTATGAAGGAAAATCAGTACTAAAAAGGAAGTTTATAGTGTTAGATTTCTAAATAATATTAACAATAATAAAGAGCATAAGACAACAATTTGGCTTTCAATATTAGGAAAAACATAGTAAAAAGCATAAGGAAGCTGGAACATCCAGCAATGTCTGCTAATTATGTTTCATATGTTATCACAATCCAAAGGATGTGTAATTTTTGACTCAGGTAAACTTTTTCTGAATGGTTTATTCTTAGAATTTATAGATATGCCCACTAATGGCATTTTTCTTGATGTAAGATTTTAAGTAACCCCTAAATCCATTCTTATTCCTTCAAGCAATTGTATTGGTTTCCATGCTTGTGTTCAAATTTAAAACTTAACTGGGAAGAGAGATAACAATAGTTAACTTAAAATACCAGTCACAACTCAAAGCAATAACCAAATAACCCACACAACACTAACCTGTACCAGGTACATGTACCAGTTAGACTTATGTAAGCATTTGGTTAATTCCCAACAATCCCAAGATTAGTTTGACACTTTAAAAATGATTGATTTATTTATTAGTATAAGAGTGTGTGTGTGTGTGTGTGTGTGTGTATGTTTGAATATATTTATATATACCACATGTTTTCAGGTGCCAGTGGAGGCCAGAAGTTGAGTTCCCTGGAACTGCAGTTAGAAGCTATTGTGAACTACCTGAAATAGGAGATTGAAGCTAAGACCTAGTCCTCCAGAGTAGGTTAAGCACATGTTCTTATGAGTCAGTTCTCTAACCCCATAATTACACAATGTATAAAAGTGTTCTCCCTGATTATATAGTTCAGAGGACTTTGGAAAGTTTCTTTACACCATTCTTCCATGCTAACACCATGTACTTGAGGTTTAACAGAAACCTTCAGTGGAGGCTACTTTGCACACTATTTTTTTTTTATTTTTTGAGAGACTATCTTACTATATAGTGATGGCTTTTCTAGAATACCTTGTGTAGGCCAAACTGTCTTTGAAATCCCAGAAAGTCACTGGCCATTGCCACCTAAGTGTTGGGATTAATGGTGTGCACCAACATGCCCTGACATGATCATACTTTTTTATAAATACATTATTGTTTGAATGCTTTAGAATCCTAAAGTTTATTTTCACCTTTTCAAAAGACTTGTGTTATCTTAAACTTTAGAATATTATATGAAGTGGTGCCACTTGTTTATATTTGCAACAGTCAGTAACTGAAGCAGAGGCAAGAGTGTGAGCGTGATCCAGAGTGGCCGAAGTCTTCACTCTATGAGATCAAGTACAGAGAATGGAGCTCAATGATAGCGGGCTTTCCTAGTTTCTAAATGTCCAGATTTTGATCCATATAACTGTAAATAAATAAATAACTAAGAAATGACTAAGAGCTAAAAGATAGTTGATCCATATACTTCTATATATTGGTATCATCCAAATATCTTTAGCAATGTGTATTTGTACTGTCTTTGCCTCTTATTTAACCAAAATATTTATGTATTTATTTACTTAGCACTAGAATTGAACTCAGGACCTATCACATGCAAGGTAAGTTCTCAAATACTAAGCTAAATTCCTAGCCTAAATTTTCCTGTTTTTAAATGCTACAGTTAATATTAAGTACCTAAATAATATTTCACCATAATAGCTATTAATTGTTATATGGAAAAATCATATTAATATAAGTATTTGCATGCATGTACTTTTGTATATACTTTTATATTCACTTGTTTGGGTTGATATTATAAATTAAAGACTATTCAAATCGCATTTAAGATACCAAAGTCAATGATAGATACAAAGGAAAATTATTGTTTTAATTATTTAGAATATATGTCATAGAAAAACTAAGCAAGAAAAAATATCTTACAGATACTCAAAATCTTACTTTATCTGTACAGAAGCATGTTCATATCTGTGTTTACTGAAACCTCAGGTAAGATTATATAGGTCCATTAATAGATGTTTTTTCTGGCTGTAAAGAAATTTCTTTCACAGGATAACCTCTGTTTTCAGACTTATTTGCCTTTATAGTTTCATTAGGAAGGAGTTGTTCCCAATTTGTTCTTTCCTGCCCAGGTATGACCTTTGCAGATACAGTTTGGAGACCTAATTCCTGTACAGAAAAGTATGAGTCAAGGGTCAAACATGAGATGCATGGTAATATTCCCTGTACTGCTGCTGCGATTCATGTCAAGGAGAAAGAATAAAGGTCAGAGTAGATTGTGGACCTGGGAATGCTAATAGAAAAGCTTCCTTTAACAATCTAGATTTTCAGTGTTGCAAGTTACAGATCAAGGTTTTTAGAAGGCAAATATGTAATATCAACATACATATGATCTATATCATATGTAAAATATCTTCTGATATTACAGCCTATTTTAATATATTGTCACTTTGGCAGTACTGTTTGCTTAATTAACAACTACGTACATTAACTGTTCCACTGAGATGTACACACATACAAAAACACATATGTGATTGACAATCTTAAATGTATTTAAAATCATACAGAGATTGTAAATCATTTATTATTTTTAAATTAAGTTTAAACATTCTTTGGAAAGTATAGTACAGATTCACAATGATAATAAATATTTGTGTACAACAAAAACATAAAAATTAAAATTCAAAGATTTAAGAAAATAGAATAAAGTTATTATATTAGAAAGCAAAATTATTTTATAAATATAACTCTTTTGCTGTATATTTTAACATTTTTGTGTGTATGTGTATTTGTGTGTACATGTGAATTATGTATGTGAATGTGGGTTTCCTTTGTCACAGTGTGTCTGAGGGGCCAGAGAACCACTCATTTGTCAGTCCTTATTTGAACCATTGTTTGAGATAGGATTTCTATTATGTATTCAGCCAGGCTAGTTGATCTGAGTTTACAAGATATCCTGTCTCTGCCCTCCATCAAGAAGTAGGAGTCTGTGTGTTGCAGATGCTTCCAACTTCGACAAGTGTCCTTGGGATTTATAGACATTCCCTCACATTGTACATCATGCATTTTTACCTATTTATCCATCTAACAGTCTCAATTTTTACTTTTCCAGTAATTATACTTTCTAATATACATATTTATTAATATACTGTAGTTAAACTTCTGATGGTTAAGAGGGTTATCGATTATTATATTCACTTTAAACAAATATTTTTCATATAAATTTTAAGTATTTGATGTATTTATCTCACAGTTTTGTACATTAATAAATCTAATACATGAAAAGCAACTTTCTATAATGACCTTAGTCAGAATAATTACTTTCTGAAAGTTTGGCCATATGTTCTTAATGTGAATATAGTTTAATTATTTTATAAGTGGCTGAGGATTTAACATAGGTGCCTTAAGATTCACCAGTGAATTAAACCCCAGGGTCTGAAAATGATATATTCCCTAAAGTAGCATTTTTTTCTTCAAAATGTTTTGATTCTTTTTAATAGTTATAGCTATTTCAGTAAACATTGTATATATATGTTTCTATACATATTTTGAAACATCTGTTTAAAGTTACTAGAAAAAAATAAACCATGATGGACTTATTTTTTATCATGTGTATAGCAAAGCATTGTACACTTTTCTTTTTTATTTTAAGCAACATATTGTTTAAAGAATATAAAAATGCTTTTCTTTCAGGAGTGTGCCATAATTCTTAATTTTGAACTTTCAAAAACACAATATTCAATAACATATTTAAAATTTTACCACTTAGAATGAAGTAAACAAAGCAAACTTTTAATTTTTTTCCAATTGCATGCAAATTTAGTCATATTTGTTACATTTTGAAATGCCAATGAAGCATTTGTACTTTCTTTTCCACATGTTCTGTATTTGAGAATTTCTTATATTTGTATAAATGAAGATTTTTATACTTAATCAAAGCAACATTTTCATGTTTAGAGAGAAAATATAATAAAAATACTTTGATTGCACTTACTTTTTAAAATGACTGTGCAAACCACTTTGCTTGTTACTTTAAAGGATAAACCATTATTGTATTAGTGCATTTTCTGTTGCTGTGATAAGACAGCAAGTGACCAAGGGAACTTATAGAAGGAAGAGTATATTTGAATTAAGGTTAGTTGAGAGTGTTTAGAATCCGGGATGTCAGGAGAGGCATACTGCAAAATGGCTACAGCAGAAAGCCCAGGGATCAAATCTCTTGGCACAGGAGTCAGGGAGCCACTGGAAATCTGGCAAAACCTAAGAACTGTCAAAAAGCTTGAACCCCAGTGGTCCAAATACTTGGAACCTATGGCAATATTCTCATTCAAACCACATTAACTATGTTGTCACTTATCATTATTTAAACATTCTAGCTGAATCAAAACATTGAATTTTGTTCCATAAATACATACAATAAAATTATTGTAATACTTCATTATTTTTGTTTAGGAGGTAACTGGTTTTTATCCACATGTAACTTATTCATATTCTTCAAACATCCTTTTAAGATTTCAATTCTATTTAATATGATTTTTCTAGTGAATTTTTCTTATTACATTTTTCCTTTATTTCATATTCCCATCTACTTAAGGATTCATATTTAGGTGAATATATGTATTTTTCTGTGAGTGTAGGTCTACAGATATACAGATATCAGAATAGGGTGACAGATCCTTTGGAGCTAGAATTAGAGGTGATTGAGAGCTGCCTGACATGGGTACTAGGGACTGAGCTCATGTCCTATACAAGAACAATTCACACTAATACCAAGTCAATATCTAGATTTATCATGTAACTATGTATCATATACCATCTATCTATCTATCTATCTATCTATCTATCATCTATCTATCATCTTCTACCAAGCTATACTTATCTACCAATTTGTATATTTAGGTTACTAAAACTCATTCAATTAATTTTCATTTATATCATTTCACCTTACCAGGAATATGAATTTTAATTCTTCTCTAGTGTTTTTACTTTCTGTTGATGATTAATAAGTTTATTTATTTCTGTTCATGTTAGATGAATTAATACTTACCAAAAGCTAATTGTACTTGAACTTTTCCATACTTAATAGAAAAATATTTTATAAATAAATAATACAGGCTATTGAATTAGCTAACCTCTATATGTCTCCTTGCTGTTGATGAAAAGCCCCGATAAAACAAATTAATGGGGACATTGTTTACTTTTGGCTCACAGAGTGAGGGTACATTGGTGTGGGCATGTCGCAGAGGCAGGAGCTTAAGGTCATACCAAATCAACATTCAGGAATTAGGAAAGAATAAATACCCATGTTCAGCTCAGTTTCAGTTTTGTCATCTTTTAACGTCTGGGACATTCATCCACAGAATGTAGCACAGTGGGTGAATCCACACATTTGAATTAATCTAATCTAGGTAACCTTCAGAGGCATCACTCCAGGCTTGTTTCCTAGGTGATGCTATCAGGCTGACCACAAAATTAACCACCATTATGTTGATTTCTCAATTTATAATCATTTCATTCATTCAAAAACTTGTGTCAAATGCATCATAGTTCTGTGTTTATCTTCTCTTATATAAAGATATCCACGAGCAAAATGATTCTATGACCTCTCATTCATGTGAGAAATAAAATACAGGACATCAGGCACTAAATCATTTGAAACAAAATGACTGAAAATATGGAAATGTTGACTGAGCTTTCTGAATAGACACAACACAGAAGAATCCTCAGAGGAAGAGTGGACAGATGCACATGATAATCTCTCTATTATTCTAAATTGATAAGCCTCAAGGTGAAATGCTCTTATGAGAAAGAAGCTTCTGAATGTGGACACAACAAGCCTCCCAGCACTGTACACTGCACATGTGAGAAAAACACCATTTGGTCATTTGGTGTTAAGGCTCAATGCTGGGCATTTAAATTTACTTTTGCTTCTTTAAAATTTTTACCATATTAATTGTGAAAATACTTGCTCTGTAATGTTCCCTTTTTTGGTTACATTTATTACCACTGCCCTTTCCCTTTCTGAATACCTGGCATTTCGTTTTATGTATTTTCAAGTTCCAATTCTGAACTTGAGAGAAAACAAATAACATTTGTCTTTCTGAATTCCATATATGGAAGAATGAATGTATGTTATACATAAACATTATAATAATATATTAAAATGTTATATGCTGTTATAGATTATAGATTATATATAATGCCACTCTATACAAGAATCAGTTATACATGAACTGAAAACAGTGGAAAATCTGACATTTTGAGACTTAAATGAAAAAAATAGGAAAAGGACCTCAAGCTACAGAGAGGAGATTTGAACCTGATTTCTATATCTCAGAAGTATAGTTGGAGAATTGACAAATGGATTTTATCAAATTTAAAAACTTATGAATACTAAGGAAACAATTACCAGTGTGCAGAGTCAGCATAGAGAATGTGTGAAAATATTCAACAACTCTTCATCCAGCAGGGCATTAATATCTTATATTATAAGATATTAAATAATATAAAACAATGCATAAAACATAAAGTACAATCAGTAACTTCAGTAAATGGAGTGATGAGCTGAATAGACAATCCTTAAAGGATGATGTACACATGATTATTAGGTACATGAAAGGCTTTTCAGCATCCTTGGATCTGAGGGAATAAAAATTAAATATGACTACTAAAATATGCTTCTAAATTATATATATATATATATATATATATGTATATATTTTACATCTGAAAGCTTAAATATGACATTTCTAGGAAATTTCCAGGTCTAGGGAATATGTAAATATTATAATTTGAATTAAAAAAATTTCCAGTTACTTAATCTTTATACAGTCCTACTATGAATGTATATAGTATGCAAGAACCAATTATTTTGCAATATTTAAAATTTTTATTTTTTCCAATCCAAGTTTAAGGAATTTATTTTTCTCATTGTCCACTTAATTTGATATTAACTTATGTTTATTTTTTGGATAAATATTCTATAAATTTCAATTAATAATTAGATATCATAGCTATGTAAGTTTTATATTATAATACTCTTTCATGAGTAATATATAGACAAAGAGTCATGAGAATATTTATTTAGTAAAATTATATGATTCTAGGTATGTGTCTCAGATACTTTATGTTCACACCTATCACTAAATTATTATAGCATATTCGTGGGTATCGGAGATGGTCAGGGTTAAGACCATTGGCTGCTCTTACAGAAGAACCAGGTTTGAATCCCAGTGCCCATTTAGTGACTGACAACCATCCATAAATCCAGTTCCAGCACATCTGATGCCTCTTTTTGACCTCCATGAACATTGCATGAAACTGCTGTACTTACATATATGCATGCAATACATTCGTACACATAAAATAAAAATTAATAAATCAGAAGTGTGGATAAATATTTTGCACCTTTCTAGATTTAAGCAGATAATCCAAATATGTAGGAAGAAAACGTTATACCTTACATGAAAATTACTGTATTTCTGCAAATGTAAGAAGAGTCTTTGCTATATTCTTAGTAGGAAAATGAAAAGTTACTGGAATGCTAAATAATACCCTGCTGTTCACAGATTGCAATAAAAGACTCAAAAAACATCAGCTGAAAGTTGACAGGTTCTAATATTTCTCTGAATAGTGCATTGAAGCTGGAAAGTATCATAGCAAATTTCTCTTTTTCTTCCATCTGTTTCCTGTGTGAGAATGCTGACCATATCAGTCTGATGATTTAATAAGTATTAGATGTTTTCCTTATGGTTTTAGAAAAATCTGGAGGATTAAAGTTAATTGAAAATAACCTTGACTATCACAGACCATGGCTATTGAATTTGTGAAGAGAGATATGAAATACAATATGAAAAGAACATGGGAACTTAATGACAAAATCCAAAAGAGATAAGAAAAATGCAAATTCTTAGGAGTATGTGATGAAGTTTCCTCAAAACATTTACACTGTAAACTTTTGACAATGTATTTGATACACATAGCACCCTATATCACAGTTCTGCAGCACTGGATATTGAGTGTTGATTGTATTCAAAATGGTGTTACTGGCAAGAGACTGCCAGTATCTGTTCTTACCCTGCATGAAGTAAGGTGTCAGCGCAAGTATTTTTAACACTGCTCTTTTTATATTAATAATTTCAATGTAGTGTCTTTGAAATGATCTTTGCCAACAAACATCTCTTACTTTTAAGGTAGATTTCATAAACTATTTGTATCTATTGACTGTTTGTCACTGGACCTTCTTCAGAAAACATTTAGATAATATTCTGAAGCTATAATTGACTTGGTTTAGGAGTTGATTAATTATTAATTAGCTTTTCTTCTGGTCACATACCACAAAATAAATCTTCTCATGAATTACTGTATTCCTTTACATGCTATTTCATTATTTAACAGCTATTAATTACCTACTTTATTTTAAACTCAACAATTGTCTTAATTTGCTTACCTGTAACTATAAAACAATGACCAAAACCAGCGTAGGGGGGAAAGGTTTATTTCTATTTGCAGTACAGCCCTTCATCAAGGGAAGCCAGGACAAGAGCTAAAGCAGGAATCTGGAGGCGGGAACTGAAGCAGACTACGAAGCTACTTGCTGACTTGCCTCCCCTTGCTTGGTCAGCTCCGTGCCTTACACAGCCCGGGCACACCTGATCAGGGGTGGCGCCTCCACAGTGAGCTGGCGCTCCTACTTGCATCAGTCAGCAAACAAGAAAATGGCCCACAGACAGGCCCACAGATCAACCTGACAGACAACTGACTGAGTTTCCCTCTTCCAGGGTCAACCTAGTTTGCATCAAGTTAACAAAAGCTAAACAGCATAATACTGAACATTAAATTCATAAGAACATAAAAGTATAAATTTCCCCATATATAAATCACAGATTTATTAAAATCTAGACAATTATAGAATTAGGAAGCTGAACATGGTAGCCCATGGCTTCAATTCCCACACTCTGTCCTTAATAGGACAACTATATCAAACTTCTGTCATCCAAGACTCAGGAATAAATGTGAGAGAGGGACAGAAAAACTGTAAGAGCCAGAGGTGGTGAATGACTACAGGGAAAAAGTTTTCCAGACAAATGGGCAGTTAGTCATATGAGCTCACAGTAATGGTGTCAGTGTGCCCAAGACCCACGGAAGCTCCAAGACAAAATCTTTGCATAGATCTAAGGAAGTAGGGAACAAACCCCAACCTTACCTGAGGAAATACTGCAAACTGATTGCTGCTGGGAGGAAAAGAGTCAGTCTTCCTTAAGTTTGAGATTCTTGGTAGGTTAACCAGGCTCCAGTGAATGAACCTCATGGAAGGTATTTAGAGATCCAAATTTAAAGATATAGGCATTAATATACATGTATATATAGATATATAAAATTAAAGTACATGCATACACTAAGAATATTTATATAGAGGTATATATAACAAAATGATATTGAATGAAATTTGAAAAAAATCAAGAAAGAGGAGTAAAATATAAAAAAGTAATAAAATCAAATAACTGAAGATGAACATTAAATCTTTAGAGGATTCAAAACAATAGTGAGAATTATGGTTACAAAACATGGTAAAGTTGTCTTAAAACTTTAAGAAATATAAATCTTAAAATTATTATGCTATATGTGAGAACTATTTGCAATCTAATGAGTATATTTATAATATAAAATATAATTAAATAGATATATTTCTGTCTCTTATCAATTGTGTATCATCTAGGAAATAACAACTACAAATAACATGTCTCCCCTTTGAGTTCCTTCCTGGCTTATTCTTTCATAGCTTCAGAGATTACAAGAGATGGGGAATTCCAAAAATTTTATAACCTGAAACAAACCAATCATGGCAAATACTATATCACTGAAGTTTATTTAACTTTAAAAGCAATCAACTATTTCTGTGGCCTTCAAGAATTAATAATCTACTGTGCATATATGTTTTAGGTGGTTGAGTCAATTGGCTTCTTTCTAATTGAAAGTAAACAACGTAGAAAATTCATTTTAAAACTTTGATTTTCCATTTCTTCATCCAGAATTCACTTTACATTTACTATTGCAGAATGTACGTGTGTGCTTCGGTTTCACAGTAATTATTTTGCTATAAATATGCATTGTATATATACAACTAAAATAGTCACTTCGTGTAGTTCTCCTTCTCATTCCATACTGTAGCCTCCCATAAAGCTTGCTTTTCACCTCTCATAGATCAGTTTCTGCTTTTTTAGTCCTACATAGCTGATATACTTGTATATCACTTAAATACAGAAGATACATGAGAGAAAACGTGCTGTCTTTCTCTTTACAGCTAACTTCATCTAAATGAGTATCTCCAGTAATATTCATTTCCTGCAAATATTGTAATTCCATTACCTTTTTTGCTGACTAAAAATTAAATATGGATTTAGATCCTATTAACTCTGTCCATTGTTTTTAAAGAATACATTATTTTAAACTAAGTAAATTTAGCATGGATTAGCTAAAGCCTGTCTCTAGATGTAGTAACTGAAATCAATTATTACTACACAGACATGTAGATACATTGGTAAAGGAAAATGTGTCAGTGTTTAACTAAAATGCTTAAAAATGCGACAAGGTGATGGTCAAGCTTATGATAATGCTTATAATTTTAAGTACCTCAGTGACAATTAGAGCTAAGTAATTATTACTTTGAGTATGTTGTGTGCCGACACCTATAATATTATTTCTGTATCTACTATGTTCCCATACATTTTCAGTGCACTGGCACACTTAACAGTGTGATTGAATTTGAGTGAAAATTACTCCATTTAATCCAATATCGTGGCCCTGCTGGATAGTTTTAATATTTTTGCCTCTTTTTGTTCCTGTATCATTATATATTCAGAAATACAAGAAAGGAAAAAAATATTTCTTTTCTTTTAAAGGAAGATTTTGGGCTGGCATGATGGATCAGCAGGTAAAATTGACTTCCATGCAAGCCAGATAATCAAATTACATGGTACAATGAGAGCACCACCTCTCCAAAGGCATCCTCCAGCATCAGCATTCCTGCTGGAGTATGTGGGCAATCAAGAGCTCTTGTTCTCTCTCTCTCTCTCTCTCTCTCTCTCTCTCTCTCTCTTTCTCTCTCTCTTTTCCTCCTTCCCTCCCTCACATGTGCTTCCCTGTTCATTACATATCACATATACAGCAGCTACATATTCATATATATATATAAGTATATATATGGGTATATAATATATATAATCTAAGGATATATATGAAATTTTTTGTTGTTTTGTACTAACAGGAATTAAATTTAGGATCTTTTACATGATAGTGTACTGTTCTGCCATGCAGCTGTATTCCCCAGCTTTTTAATGTTAATTTTTGTGCATTTCATACAAAGCATCTTAATCATGGTTATAAGACCTCCCACATCCGCACTCCCATAGGCCCCCTCCCACACACAATATTTCATGCATTCTGTGGTATGTATTAAGGCCTATTAAGTCGAGTTTGTGTATACAGATACCCTCAGTGCAGGTTCATCCACTGAATTCTAGTCAGCCTGTCTACACCCACTCCTTAAAAGAAGATCAACTCTCCCTCACCCAACAGTAACCAGCTGAAAACAGTTCAACTAACGTTGGAGCCTGCTGCCCATTTCAACCCATGCTATGCTAGGTTTTGGTTTGATTGAGTTTTCATGGGTCTGGGGCATGATGACACCATTACTGTAAGTTTACATGAGCAAGTTTGCAGAGGCCTGGAAAACTCTGTTTCCTTATGGTCATGTACCACCCTGGCTCCTTCAGTCTTTCCACCCTCTCTTCTGCAATGGTTCCCGTGCTATGGGTAGGTGAGGTTAATATAGAAGTCCTGTCAAGGAGCATGCTCTCTGCACTCTCTTGCTGTCTAAAACTTGGCTAGTTGTGGCCTCCTGTGTGCAACATACTTTGTTGCATGAGAAAACTTCCCTGGTGAGAGTTGAGAGACACAGAAGTACTCTCTCTAACTCCTCTTCTGCTACAGTCCATGAGCCTTAGGCATAGAGTTTTTGTTGTATATATGTCACTTAAGGCTGGCATCTCTCAGACACTTGTTTTCTGCGTGTTACCAATTGTGGAACTCTGTAATCAGTACCCTTTGCTGCAAAAGATGTTTCTTAAATGAGTGTTGAACTGTATACTTCCTTGTAAATATAAGGATTCATATTTAGCATACAGTAAGAAATAGCATTTGTCTAGGTACAGATATGGCAAGGGTAGGTTAAGAAGTTTCTTGTGCTACTTTCTAAGTCTCTTACACTATCTGTAAGAGAGTGCCTGGCAAAAAATAGTTATGTTATAGAAAATAAAATGAGAATATAAGGTCAATGTATGTCCATCTCCACTGAAGGAGATTATAGTATGTGTAATCATTAAGGTGATCTTCCACAAAATTAAGGAATTTTTTTAATTTGTATAAATCTCAAATATTCAAATATAAATTTCTAGTGAAATTTAGACAAATATATTATTCTTTTTCTATGAAGCTGTTTGGATCATTTTGGAAATAATTGTTTTGCTTGCTCTTCAGGTAGGAACAGTGTCCCCATTAATTCATATTTCCCTTTAAAATGACAAGACATTATACATGCTCTTGAGTATATGTTTTAGAGGTGAAAGAATTGTATTTTCATAGGCTTGGTAATTCTAGTGTGTTCACATAGCAAATGCAGGGCTTCAATTTTAATACCTAGCACCGAAAAAGAGAATGAAAAGAAGAAATTATTAGCTTAAGTAAATAAAGGCAATGTAAGTAAGCAATATCTTCTTTGCTAAAACTTGCTTTGTTCAACGAATTTGCACTTTTTTAGTATGGTGCTTAGAGAGTTATTCAACATGCAGAATCATGAAGTTTTATGCAGAATTGATAATCATTAAGTGATTTGCTTTGTTAAGAAATTTTAATTAAGATACACAAAATATGGTTTATCTTAAGGTACAAGTATACACAATATACCTTTTATTGTTTTTTGGATTATTTTATTGAATTTTTGTGTATTTCTTATACAACATTTGAATCATCTTTATTACCCCTTTCCCATCAGCACCCTCCCATAACCCTCCATTCCCACTGAATTTCATGCATTCTGCCATTTATGTTAAAGCCTTTTGAGTCAAGTTAGTGTTCTCAGACAGCCCTCAGGGCAAGTTGATTGACTGGGGTCCAGTCAGCCTATCTAGAGCCACTGCTTTAAAGAGATCAGCTCTTCCTCACCCAGCAGTAATCAGTTGCTCAATAGTTCAGCTAAGATTGGGAACTGTTGCCCATTTCCACAGTTCTATGCTCGGTAAATACATTTTTAAAGAAATTTGAAGCTCACTTTAGAACTCACTAACATTTATAATAACTGTCACAATTGCTATAATCAAATATTAGAGAGAATGCCAATGATTCTTGAAGATACACATAGCATTTACTAAATACTGGTATTTATACCAAATATTGAACATTTAATCATAGGAAATTTAGCAGTCTAGTAATATTACATTTTCTGTGGTCAGTCAACAGATAATGTTCAAAGACCGAATAATGCATATGCGATTTTTACTATAATAAATAACTTTTAACCTGATCATTTTGCAGAAATCATTGTCGAAAAAAGTTATTTTTCATTAATATATGTAGTGAATACACATATACAGAGTAAATTATAAATGTCACCATATATGGAAATATAGTAAATTACATGTTTTATTTATCTATAGAGTTAAACATATTGAGGAGGCGGGGATAAAGAATCACAGTAAGTCTTTATGTGTGGCAATAGCATCTAATCGTAGTGCTGCAGAGACTGAGGCAAAAGATCACTAGTTCAAGGCCTCTTGGGGCTGCAAATTAAGTTCTAGGCCATCCTGGGGTACATATTGAGACTCTATCTGAAAACCAAACCAAACAAAACTTCCATCTCTAATACAGGAAAGTAAGCCACTAATATATTGCTAAGCTAGCCAGATCAATAATAGCATAGAAAGAAAAAACATTTTAAGGATTTAATTTCACCTTGGTTTTAATATATATCAGGTAAATAAAATTCTACAATCAAATGATTCATCTATTTTTTACTTATTAAACAATACATTTATGGATATATGCATTATAGATGTATATAATTTAGGATTTTTAAACTTATACTTTTTTGTATTATTAAAACTACATTTTTCAGCTAGGTGTTGTGGCAAATGATTTTAATCCTATAACCCCAGCACTCCAGAGGCAGAGGCAAGAAAATCTCTCTGAGATGTGTCAACGTGGTCTATGTAGGGGGTTCCAGATCAGTTGAGGCTACAGCGAGACCCAGTTTCAAAACAGCAACAACAACAAAATCTCTGTATTTTGCAACTGGAACGCCTGCGGTGTTAGCTATTTCACAAAAAATTTATCTAGTGAAATATTTCGTTTCATTCTTATATATCAGTTCAATTCATACTAGAACAACATCATAAAATATATCTTGTTTTGTATAAAATATGTTTCTCTACCAGATAATGATTTTTATTGGTAGATTTTAAGAAAAAAATCAAGTTCAAATCCTTTTCAATCACTCTTTTAATCTGCTTAATACTTGTGATTATGCTAATGATATGATGATATGCATTTGGAAGAGACCATCTATTTTGTTCTGCACTAAGTTATACAAAAATAAAAATCATTGTTTTCTTATTTAGACTTTGCAGAAGGGCCACAATAATTTAGCACCTACACCGATACAAGAGAGTGAATCATAGCACAGAAATTCTGTTATAATGAAACTATTTAGTTTAACCTTGGTTAATTTATGTAGGTTGATACACGCATGATTAAACACAATATATTAAAAATTCATGATTAACACACTTCATACAGAGGTCAAGGTGGTATTTTGATAATTTTATGAGTTGGTAAATGGATAATTAAATATCATGCCTTATACAATGATAATTATATTCTTCCCTGTATTCTATTCAATTCTGAACTATCAATCTAGAATTATTTATAATATGTCTCATAAAATAGACTGGAATTTAGATTACAGACAATAAAGTATTTTTTAGTGACACCAAATTCTTCTCAATTTCCACAGTACCAGAAAAGAAGTCAGACCTCTAGCAGAATTCCCTAAACACCTTGAAAACTTGAAGTCACAGGTGTAATGGAGTTTTTTTTATAATTTAAATTTGTTTTAAAGATGTGACTCTTTAAGACTGCATTATATCCATTGACTTCAATAACTGAAAAATTCTTAAAGACACAGTGTTCATGTTCCAAATCCTAGAAGTCCATCATTTTATTCTTAATTATTTTGTGGTTATTATAGATTTTTACAAAGGATAGTTTACATTCTTGTTAGAAGTCCAAATTTTATAGTAATTGATCAGTATTAGATTCATGACAAAATTGAATGAGGTCCTGTCATTGTCACATTGATTGTGTTTTATGTTTTCCAATGTGTACTACTAGAAAAATAACCCAAGCACCAAATGCATATTAAAATGTCAGTATGTGGTTCAGATATATTTGTGACTGATTCAAACACACTGTAAAACTAGCAGCAATAGTGTTCATTCAATAGACTCCATTACATGGGAAAAAATCAATGTGTTTTGACATCAGTGCGAATCCTCTCAGAATTATCAGAACAACCACTTCATATTCCTCACAATTTCCATTCCACTAGAAATCTAACTTTCTAGTTTCTCAATGGTTAATAACATGAGATATTAGTAAAAATTGATAATAATTCTAGTTTGTACAATAAATTAGAATATTTTTCTGAATTTTTAACTATTTGAACTCCTAATACTTTAATTATATTTTAAGATATTTTCATAAATATTCCATTATTTTCTCTGTAGTATAGTCATTCAAATGTTTGACTATATTTCTGATTTCCATACTGAATGTACAGCTTTCTTTTGATTTGCTTCATTGTTGGATCAAGCTGCTGAATGAACATAATGGAACTTGGAGACTTAACGCAGCAAGAGAGCAGGGCAGCTTCCCTGAATTCATCTGTCCCTTCAGCTTATGATGTTTAGTGTTAGAACACCTCTGTTACAATCACATTTCCCCTTAGCTTTAGTACCCTGATTCTTGTCTACTCTGATTCATACTCTCTCTCTCTCTCTCTCAGACTCACCCTCTTGTTCTTGTAGCTGTGATAGGTGTCCCCAGTGTCAGCTACCTGTTGGAAGGGAAGGGACTTTCCAGGACAGTTTTACTTCTCTCTTCATACAAAGTCCTGTAATGTCTTGTACCTTGTCCTTTCAAGTATGCCTTTTTTGTCTTGTCTGAACTGCCTGTAACATTGTTATCCTCTACAGCACAATTTCCCATCTGCTTTATACTGACAGTGCACTGTTCTACCCACTCCATTAGCATTTTTAATTTTTGTCAAATATTCAGTTATTGAAACTCTACTGAGTAAAATTATATCCATCTTTTCAATAACAAAGGCATGAAAACACTATGCATCTGGATTCAATTCAATAATTAAATAAATTTGTTTTGCTTGCTAAAGAGACCTGATTTTTGTACTTTGAATTTTTGTTTTCTTTTCTTTTAGAACATTAAATAATATCTGGACATCTGGTTTTATCATTGGGCCTGAAAGGAATCACATATCTAACACTAAATAAGATAATATTTTTCCTTTTTAACTTTCTCATCCTCATTATCTCACTTTATACTTTTTTATAGATTGTAGTAACAAAGATTTTTACAAGCAAATATTGTTTTACCTAATATAAATAAAATAATCAACTTTGTTTCTATTATAGATGCACATATAATAACTGACATATATATGTATGTGTGTGCATACATATATACATGTATATATTTATATTCATGCATTTTAAAAATGTTTCACAGCAAGTTTTATATATATATTTTTAATATATCTTGATCATATTTTGATATTCGATGGTTTATTCTGTATTGCATAATAATCATGATAGTATATAGCACATTCAAAGCATTAATATATTAAAAACATTCATATCTAACATATTCATTATGCCATATGACTGTTTTTTGACCTACTGAATATTCTGATTTTGAATTTTGATACATATTTTAATTGTTTTTAAAATTTGAAATTTTGAATATTTGATTAAAAGTGTTTTGATTATATTTAGTGTTCCTCTGTATCCTCCTTTAATCCCTCTGCCCAATTTAATGATCTGTCTATCATCTATTTATCTATTGATCTATCATAATCAATAATTTATTCTCACTATCTATATCTATCTATCTAATATATATATATACATATATATATATATATGTGCGTGTGTGTATGAATCAAATTTTTGTGTATATATACCTATAAGTATGTATCGATCTTCTGGAAACTGGTTAACCTACCAGAACCCCATCCTTAAACAAGACAGTCATTTCTCTGAGCAGCTGCCATTTCCTAATAGTTCCTAGGGTGGGTGTTTCTTACCAACTTCCCCACTTCTAAGTTACAATTTTTTCTTGATTAAGTTTACATGGGTCTTGTGTATACTATCATCATTATTGTGAATTCATATGAATATCTGCCCAGTTGTCAGAATTACTCTGATTTCTTGTCATCATCTACCTCCTCTGGGTCTTAGACTCTTTCTGCCCAACTTATGTAATGATACCTGAGTCATGAAAGGCAGAGAACTGATACAGGTATCTTATACAGGGCCAAGTATTCTTCTTGTATTATATGCATGTTGATTAGTTGTGATTTGCTGTGTTAATCACCATCTGCTGCATGAAGCAACTTCTCTGACAAGAGGTGAAAAATGCTTTTATACATGGGTAACAGGAAATTGTTAGAATTTGGTTTATATCTGTGTGCCTTTGTCAACATAATAGTAGCAACCATGGTTTTACCATAATCTGTACTTCTGTCTTAGACACATTATAAAGGGAAAAGAAAATTAACAGCATCATTCTTCGCTATCTTCTTCCTAAGAATACAATGTGACAGGCTGCACCAAGCACTTGGACTACGGCTTCCCCAAAATGGTGCACAGGAACCTTACAGACTATAGCCAAAATAAATCCTTCCTTATGTAAGTTTCTTTTATCAAAGTATTTTATTACAGAAACAAGTAAAGAAAATATGACACTATTTCTATCTAGGACCCCAATTTCCATTGTCTATCTATCAATCATCTGTCTATCTATTATCTATCCATCTATCTAGCCATCTATCTCTATCTCTATCTATCTATATACCTATTGATAGGTATTTTTGTGTTTTCATGATGCTACATTTATTTGATTGCTCATTGTTAGTATAATTTTTCTACCAAAGATAGCTGAACATTGACTGAACCATGACATTTCAATAGTGGAAATACGATTGCCTGTATTTATATCATAACTGGTGATTTTAACAGATATGCTACTGAAAAAATAACTATGAAAACCAAAATATGTTGGATTCCTGTTATCTTCCTTTCACTGCAAGAGATATACAGTCTGATAGGACTAAATCAACCAAAATTTATTTTCAAAATTTTCATAGATTCGTATATAAAAGCATAATATATTTTTCTATTAAATATTTTTATTGAATCATTGCGTGTTTCATACAGACTATATCAAACAATCTTAATCATCTTTAAACTCCTTTCTCCACCCACACCTCCCATAGCCCCCCAACTGGAATTCATACTTTCTTCCATCTCTGTTAAGGTCTACTGTGTCAAGTTAGTTTCCTCAGTGCAGGTTCATTCACTGAGGTCTACTTTGCCTATCCAGAGTCCCTTGCTTTAAGAGGATCAGCTCTTTCTTAGCCAGAAGAAATCAGCTGTCAGTATTTCTTCTACTAAGATTAGAGACTGTTGTACATTTTCTCAGCTCCATGCTGAGGTTTTTGTCTGTTTGAATATGCATGGATCTTGAGCATTACAAAAGTATTGCTGTAATTCCAAATGTGCAGGGTACAAGGAGCTTCTAGGATTCTATTTTCATATGGTCAAACACCTCCTCTCTGGCTCTTACAATCTTTCTGACCATACCGCCACAATGGTCCCTAAGCCCTGGGTGAATAAGACTTAATGTAAGACTGTGTCGGTGCCCACACTCTGCAGGATTCCTAATCTCCACGATTTAGCCATTTATGGTCTTTTGTGTTACTGGCCCTTTGTTGCATAATGGAGCACAATACTTTAAGGAAGAAAATATGGTGCTAGGGATGACTCAGGAATCAAGAGCACAGGATCGATTTGCAGAGGACCTGGGTTCCATTCACAACACCAACATGGCAACTAGCAACTCTCTGTAACTCCAGTTGTAGGAGAATCCAAAGCTGTCTCTGAACTTCACAGGTAATGTGTGACAGCCGTGCATTTACATATAAACGGGTAAAACAATTGTACACATTAAATAATAAATAAAATATTTAAAAGAAAGACATTAAAGATGACAAAGAAATATCTTTAAAGTGTTAACATCATTACTAATTAGGAAATGCAAATTAAACCATTTTAAATAAGATTTCATCTTACCTGAGTTAGATTTGCTAAGATCAAGAGAACAAATTATACCAAATGCTAGAGTGGATGTAGGGAGAAAGGGAATGCTTATTCACTGCTGATGGGATTGTATACTCATGCAACCCTTATGGAAAGCAGTGTAGAGAACACTTAAAACGGATAAATGTTTTCTTCTAGCAGTTTCAGAGTTTCAGTTTTTATATTGAGGTCTTTGTTCCATTTGAAGTACACTGTTGTACAGTGTGAAAGATAAGAGTCCAATTTCATTCTTCTACAGGTGCAGACTCAGTTTTCCCAGCACCATTTGTTGAAGATGCTTTCTTTCCTCCATTGTGGGTTCTTCACCCCTTTGTCAAATATCAGGTGATTGAAATTGCAGGTACTCATGTTTGTTCTTCTATTATGTGCAATTGATCTACATGTCTATCTTTTTGTACTACTACAATGCTCTGTAGTTTAATTTTGTCTCTTTGTGTGATCATGCCATCATTGTTCTTTTGCCCACTATTGCTTTGGCTACCTGTGGTATTTTGTGATTGCATATGAATTTTAGGATTTTTTTAAATTCTGTGATGAATGTCAAAGGTATTTTGATTGGCATTGCATTGAATCTATAAACTACCTTGGTAAAATGGTCATTTTCACAATGTTGATTCTAACAATCCATGATCATTGTAGAACATTCCTCTCCTAGTGTCTTCCTCTATCATGGTCTTTAAAGATTTGAAATTTTCATTGTAGAGTTCTTTAATGTCTTTAGGCTGGTTTATTCTTAAACATTTTTTGAAGTTATTGTGAATGGGATGGTTTTCTTGAATGTTTCTTTCTGATTACTTGTTTCTGGTATTTAGAAAGGCTATTGCTTTTTGTAAGTTGTTTTTGTACCTTGTGACTTTACTAAAAGTGTTAATCATGTCTAACAGTTTTCTGGTGGAATTTTTGAGCTATCTTCTGTATACTATAATATCATCTATAAATACAGATAACTTGATCTCTTCTTTTGCAATTAGTACCTCTTTAATTTTCTTCACTTGTCATATTACTCTTGCAAGAGTTTCAGGCACTACATTGAAAAACAATGAAGAAAGCACACTGACCTGTTTTGTTCCTGATTTTAATGGGAATGCTTTTAGTTTTTCTTCCATTTAGAATGATGTAGGCTATGAACTTCTGGTATACAACTTTAATGATGGTTAAGGATGTTCCCTCCAGATCAATTCCTTCTAGAATTTTTAATATGAATACACTTGAGTTTGATCAAAGGCCTTTACTGCATCTATTGAGAAAATCATGTGATTTTTTTTCTTTAAGTCCGTGTATACGCTTTATTGATTTTTGACTTATATATATTAAACCTTCCCCTTATCTATGGAATAAATGCTACTTGATTATCTTTTTGATGTGTGTCAGTATGCAGTTTGCAAGTATTTTGTTGAGTATCTTTTCAACTTTGTTCATTAAGGATATGTGTCTATATTTTTCTTTCTCTTTTTGTGTCTTTACCCGGTTTTGGTATTAGAGGAATACTGACTTGATAGAAGGAGTGTGAGCATTCTCCTTTTGTTTCAGTCTTTTTGAATAATTTAAGCAATATTGGTTATATATCTTCTATGAATGTCTGGTAGAATGCTGCTGTGAATCTATCTATGCCTGTTTTTTTTGTTATTGTTTTTTGTTTAGGGGTTTTGTATAATTATTTCAAGTTTTGTATTTTTATGGATGTGTTTAATCTGTTGATTTCTTCTATTTCTTCTTGGTTTGACTTTGGTGCCCATGATTTTAGAAATTCATTCATTTCGTTTATATTTTTTAATTTAATGGATTCTAGATTTTATAAGTATTCTCTTACAATGTTCTTGATCTTCTTTTTGTCTGTTGTGATGTTTCCCTTTTCATCTCTGAATTTGTCAGTTTGGATTTACTCTTTCTTTTGGTTAACTGAGCTAGGGGTCTGTCTATCTTGCTTATGCTTTCAAAGAACCATCATTTATATTGATTCCTTTTTTATTGCTTTCTTTGTTTCTATTTCAATAATTTCTGCTGTGATTTTGTTTTCCTTCTCATCTACTAGGTTTGGGGTTTGTTTGTTCTTTCCTTTCCAGAGACTTGAGTTGTGCTGTTAAGTCATTTAAACTCTTTCTGACTTTTTAATATAGGCATTGACACTTATAAATTTCTCTCTTAGGACTGCTCTTAAGATGTTTCAGATGTTTTTACATGTTGTGCTCTCATTTTTATTTAGTACAGTGGATACTTTTATTTATTTCTTAATTTTTTCTTTGACACATTCATCATTCTCCATCAATTCATGTAGTTACCAATCATCTTCAGTAGTTGACTATAAGCTTTATTGCACTGCGGTTTGATAGAATGCATGGAATTGTTTTTATCTCTCTTTTTTGTATTTGTTGAGATTTGGTTTCTGTCCCAGAATGTTGTCAGTTTTAGAAAAGTGCATGGTCTACTGAGTAGAAGGTACATTCTTCGTTGCTTGTGTGGAATATTCTGTAGATATCTATTAGATACATTTCATGTAAATTGTCATCTAATTCAGATGTCTTTCTGTTTATTCTTTCTCCTTTTGATCTGTCTATCGAAGACAGTGGTGTATTGAAGCCACCTACTATTAGTGAGTTGGCCTTAATCTCTATTTTATAGTCCCAGTGTGCTGTTTTTTATGAAATCAGGTGCTCCAGAATTTGGTGCATGTTTATTCATGATTGTAATGTCCACTCAATCGATTGCTCCTTTGATTAGAATGAAGTGACCCTCCTAATTTTTTTATGATTTGTTTAGTTTGAAGACTATTTTGTAACATATTAGAATTGCAACACTTGTTTGCTTCTTAGAACCATTTGCTTGGAATTTATTTTTTCCATCTTTTCACCCTAAGGTATCCATAAAGATGAGATGAGTTTCTTGAAAGCAACAGAAAGGTGGACTTTCTTTTCTGATCCATTAAGCTAGCCTGTGTCTTTCGACAAGGGATTGAAGCTGTTGATATTGACTGTTACTATTGAAAGATGTGTATTGGATACTGTCATTTTAATTTCTTGGTGTCTTTGGCCTTATTTTGTGTTTCCGTCATTATAACTTTACTTTCTTTCTGTAACATCTTGGGTATACTCATTCTTTCTTTAGTCCTTTGTATTTGAGTATTCTCTATAGGACTGGTTTATTTGTCATAAATTATTTCAGCCTATTAGTGTTATGAAAAAATTTCTCTTTAACTTTGACCATGATAGATAGTTTCACTAGAAAAAGTGTTTAAATTGGCAACCATTTTCATTTAGAGCTGGTAATACTTTTGTTCAGACTCTTCATGGTTTCCATTAAAAAGTCATCTGTAATTATGATGGGTTTTTCTTTATATGTAACCTTTGGTATTTCTCTAGCAGCTTTCAGTACACTGTCTTTTTTTCTGTATATTTAATGTGCTTACTATAATGTGCTATGGGGAATTTCTGTTCTGGTCATGTCTATGTGCTTGCTGTGTGTCTTTTATCTCTATAGGTAAGTCTTTCCTTAATTTAGGGAAGATTTCTTTTATAATTCTTTTGAAGATCAATCAGACTTTTTTCTCCTTTCTGTATGCATATTATTTGTAGCCTTGGCCTTTTCACGTTGTCCCGCATTTCCTGAGTCTTCCTTTCCTGTGTTTTTACATTTCACATAGTCTTTCCTTAAGAAATCCAAATCTTCAACTTTGCCTTCCAGTCTTGATATTTTGTTCTCTGTTTCATTCTCTCCACTTGTGAAGTTTTCTGCTATTGTTTTCAATTGGTTTATTGCATTTTCCAATGTCATGTTCATTTCTGTTTGGATTTTCTTCACTATTTCTGTATCTTTTTTTGAATTCACTTTTCAAGTCATGAATTGTTTCTGATATTTCATTAAGCCACATATTTATGTATTCTTCAGCTTCCATCACAAGCTTATATCTTTCATTTTTGCCTTCTTTTGAGTTCTTTGTGCTTTCTTCAAGTTCTTTGATCATGATTATGATTGTTCTTTTAAATTCTGTTCCCTTGAGTCCCTCAAGGTGGTTTTCATTATAGTGCACTTCCATAGGACTAGTGGGTTTGGGATGAAGTATTCCCATTGTTTTTCATATTATTTATACTTCTGCACTTCTGTTTGAGCATATGGTAGTTATTTGCGAATTTTGTGTCTGGTAGAAACTTCTACTCTGTTTTTGTTTAATTTAGTTTTGCTACTGTTTATACTGTTTTTTTTTTTTTTAAGGATGGAAAAATAAATGTCTCAGGTACTTACAGAGTTGTCGACTGGTGTGGGTAGTTGTTAGGACATGGTAGTAGGTAGTCTGTTTAGGCTGAAACTGCTAGAAGAAAATATAGGCTGTACCCTTCAAGATAAAGGTATAGAAAGAACTTTCTAAATTAGACATCAGCTTCTCAGGTATTAAAGTCAACAATGCTAAGTGGAACTGCATTAAGATACAAAGATTCTGTACAGCTAAAGAATCAACCAAACACATGAAGAGGAAACCCACTGAGTGAGAGAAAATCTTCAACAGACAAACATCCAAAAGTGGTTTAATATCCAGAATATTCAATTTACTCAAAGAAACAAAGAGAAAAGAAAATATAAAGAATCCAATAAAAAGATGGGATATAGACCCAAACAGAGTATTCTCAAATGAAGAAATACAAATTACTGACAAATACCTTTAAAATTGCTCAACATCTTTAGTAATTAGAGAAATTCATATAAAAACCTACTTAAGATTCCACCTCTTCCCAGTCAGATTGGCTAAGATCAAGAGAAAACAAGAAACAAATGCTTGAGAGGATCTCAAAAAACAGAACTGTTTATTCACTGCTGGTGGAAATGTAAACTAATACAACCACTATGGAAAATAGTGTGGAGTACTCTCAAAAAATAAAATGAATCTACCATAGGATCCTGTTATGTCATTCCTTGGCATACACACAAAGAACTCAACCTCTTTCAGACATAACTGTATATCCATATTTGTTGCTGCTTTCTTCAATGTCTATGAAATATAAACTATCTAAATGTACCTCAATAGGGAACAGATGTTACTAGGGGAGTGGTGCAGAAAGTGGGAGTGTTGTGCAGGGAGGAGAGATGGGAGGGATATGCAGGGGGTCCCAGTGTGTGGGGGAGAGAAGTCAGGAGACGGGCATTGTTCGGAAGCCTGTTTTATTGAGAGAAGTGTGTGAATAATGAGTATTCAGGGAATGGAAAGTTAGAGCGAGGTAGGATGGGAGGAAAAGGAGAAGAGATGAATGAATCTTGGGGGCTAGGGAACCAAGAGGGAAATGTGATTCCACCAAAACACCCTGAGAAATGCACAGTATGTAAACAATATGTAAATATTCGCACATGTATATACCCAGGAGTGTTTGTCAATGAATACTGTCCCAGACAGAAGGTACCACAAATGTGTGTTTCGTGAGAGTAGTCCAAGAGACTCTCAAAATAATACAGGCTGTTGCCAAAGTCTTAGTTATCTAGAATTAGAAGATAGCACCCTACTGTTGAAGACAGGACATAATTTGGATATAAGACTCAAAGCAATAGAACAGGAACTGACCGGGGGGAGCCTTCTACCTGAAGTTTAGCTCCCATAATGCTAGATGATAACAAGCAAACTACTAAGGGAGAAAATGAATCAATGGTCCAACTCAAACCTAAGTTCTAATAATGATGACACCCACGCAGCACAGTACTTATGCTGCTGAAATCGTAGCACTGTCATTTTGGAGATAATCAAGAGCTATCTAACAGGACGTAAAGTCCTCTCAGTGAACTCACGGGCGGCACTGTAAACTCAGGTAAATACTCGGGTTGAAGGGACACGGATCCTAGAGAAAACCCTGTTTCTGTCACATCTCTAGAGAAATGAAATTTCTTAACAATGCTAAACATGTATCATTATATTTAAAAAACAAGCGTACAGTACACCACTCATCACAGAAGCTTTCTTTTGCAACATTTTGCAGCTCAGCAGAATTTCACAACTGGATAGACACAGAGAATATATGACTGAGAGAAGCCAGGTCCTAGTTATCTATTTACAGTTGAACCTGCACCTAAGGCTCATAGAACACAATGGAACAAGGGATAGAGAGAAAACTAATGCATACTTCAACTCTCAACAGTGAAGCTTCCTTTAACAACATACTGCTGTGTACACAGAAGGCCACAACTGAACAAGAGTTAAAGAATAAGAGACTGAAAAGTGTTTATCTCTGGATAGGACACCTATTGAACCTCACGTACCTATGGTTCAGGAATAACAAGGGAAGAGTGGATGAAAAGATTTTAAGAGTCAGGATTGGTTCATGAAGTAGGGAAGCAGAGGCTTCAGTCCACTGGAAGCTCACACATGTGAACTTTTGGCAATTGTGGCATAAGACACAAAACCCACACCAGTTCAAATTAGAAAAGGGTCCAGAGTGGAGCAATAGAAATTGGTGGAGAGTTGGACCTAGACTGGGAATAATTGGAGATTGATTACTACTGGGAGAGGGAGAGTATGCCTTACTTCTGATCTCTACATAGCCTGACCAGATGCTAGTGAATCAATTTGCACTAAAGAACATCTGGGTACAAATGCTTTCCTGGGCACATATGGCCAGGGTAAGACTTAACATGTATGGTGAAATACATGAGTTTTGGTGGAGATTTCAGGGAGGGGTCCTAAATTTGACTAAGAAATGTTGTATGAAAATTATAAAACTCAATAAATACTAAAATAAAAATAAAAAATGAACCTATCATTTGACCTGGCTATAGCACTCTTTAGCAGGTTCCAAAAGGACTCATTCAGTTCCATAGATACTTGTGCAGCCATGTTTGTTGCTGCTCTTTTCACAAGAGTTGAGAGAAGGAAGCATCCCAAGTGTTCCTTAATTGATTTTTGCATAATGAAAATGTGGTGCGTTCACACAAAAGATTTCTATTCAACAGTAAAGAAAGACAAAATCATGAAATTTGCAGAAAAATGGATGGAACTAGAAGGTGTTATACTAAGTGAAGTAACACAGATTCAGAAAAACAAAAGACATATGTTCTCCCTCAAATGTGTATCCTAGTACATAATTCTTATATGTGAGTATGTATCCTGACATAACTATAGGAACCAGGAAAATGTAAAGGAACCAGAGAGTAAAGGGAAAGAAGTAACTTGAGAGAATGCTGGGAAACAGGTGTTAGTAGGGGAGAAATGACTAAAATAGGGTTAAAGGCAACACGTGGGAGCATTATACTTGGAACTTTGGGGATAAAGGAAAAGGAGGAGCTCAAGAGAGATGGACCACAGGAGACTGGTATTGTCAAGGGAGAAATGGGGAAAATTGGGACACTTTAAATAGGGAAGGCTTTGAGGGAGTATTAAACAGGGAGAGAGAACAGATAAATATTGCCTAGCTAGTCTAAAAAAACAATGGAATCATATTAGTCCAACAACTTCATAAGTTACACATACAATATCTCTACATGACTTTGTGTGCATAACTGATGCCTATATAACAAGTATCAGTGACACACAGGAGAAACAATCCATTAAATTGTTGGCCAGAATAGCCCAAGAGACCACAAATTACACAGACTATTGCCACAGCCATTGATTGCCTCCCCAAATCTGAAGATTAGACCCTATTGTTGAAGACAGACCAATTTGTGGCCTTTTATGTTGGAAAAGTTGCATTTTCATTTCAAGGAATTTGTTGAAGAAATCCTGTGGTTGGGTAAAACCTACCTGTTAACAGACCTGGCAGAAGGAGATATGCTGCAATGTCTGGAAAAACCTACCTGTTAACAGACCTGGCAGAAGGAGATATGCTGGAATGTCTGGAAAGAATTCAATGGCACATGAGAGTGATCTTTCATAGACTACAGTCTGCTAACTCAGCCTATCAGTGCCAGTCTGGAGATATTAATCAAATGTTCATTTACACTGTGAGTTATATTTCCTTATTAATGAATGACAGTTATGTTCTAGATTTATCAGAAATTCAAATTTATCCTTTGTTCCAGAAAGACTAATAATATTCTCAACCCCTAAACCAATTTATGTCTATTCATCTTGACCATGTACTATCACTCTCAATCTAGATATTGCATAGTTTTAATAATTCTGTCTTAGATTTGCACTGAGGCAGATTATAGCAAATCATCCCTCTATGGGATGGAGAAACTACATCACTAGGTCAGGAGTTAAGCATTGTGAGACCACTATTTAGAACGTTAATGTGAATCTTAAGGGTAAGTAAAGTAACAATCCCAACTGATATCGGTTTTCTTTTAAATTACATAAGATGTTTGGAGCTAACATATTGTAACCTGTAACCCAGAGCCCTTAGACTCCTAGTTGGCCCCTTAGATGTCTTAACCAAAGCAGACGTCTGGACTAGTATCGTTTTAACAACCAGTGTTTGAACACTGAATTCCACAGATGGTTATTAGAATCTACACAGCAATTGCTGCTTGCTGCCAAAGAACAACGTTGGTTCATGAAAGTATTGCATCAATATAATATAGATGCTGTTATCACCATTTAAACCAGAGCAAAGCTTAAACATTTCTGATGACCTTATAGAAGCCCTACGATTAGTACATGAACATTCTTTCACTTGCATGCAGAAATACTATTGTTAGGAAAAGTGGGGTTCTTCATTTCCATGAAGGACTGTGCCATAACTGGTGCAAAGTCCTTCATTTACATGAAAATCTGCTGTGATTAATGTGAACACCTTTGCAATATTGTCTTTGGAGTATAAGAAACGCTCCAGTGTTGCTTGCTTGTATACACACTTAGACATAAGAAAAGTATTCGCTCATTCATCCGCTAATGCTTGCATTTGACATTTATCATTAGGAATGTGGGCTGAACTGGTAATAGGAAGAAAGAAAATTGACCAAGGTCACATACCTCTTCATTGATAATTTTAGGGATATAAAAACAGCTAAAGAATTCCTGAGAATGACTGGAAGAGAAATGATGGGGAGTAGAGTTGAGGAAGAGTCTGAGGTTTGTGAAAAGGTGAGAAAAAGAGACATCTGGTTAGGCGAGGTGTTCAAGAGAACTTTCAAGCCTTAAGGGTCAAGGGTGTTGGATGGCTGATATCTATAATTCTTGCTGTTATCAAAGAGTTAGAATCATGATGTGCTAGTTCCAAGATATGCAGTTCTGGTCTTATTAGGAAGTAAGCTTACTTTAGATTGGAAACACTAGAAGATCTCTTTTACACATTGAAAGCCAGTACCATGTGGATGGCGCTGCTAAACATGCTGCCAGCTTGAGAAGGATCCTTTTCTCTTTTTTATCATATTTCCAGCAGCTGTTGTATTTTCATTTTTGGGAGCAGATCCTTAGTATTTTTCATTTCACAAGTTAAAAGGTTTGTGGGGGGCAGAAGTGTGGCAGCAGGCAGCAGAGCAGGAAGCTGAGGAGCAAGTCTTCAGCCAAAAGCAGTAAGTAGACAGAAAAATAGAAGTATGATGATGATATGAATTCTCAGTCTCACCCCCATGACTTCCCCAAATAGTGTCACCAACTGGTGAGAAAATGTTCAATACTGCAGACTGTAGAGGATATTTATTGTTCAAAGCACCACAATCATGATATAATATATTGCCTTCTTAAGAGGATGATATAGAAACTATTCAAATTAAATATGTACAACCTTGAGATAAGCTGAAATAAATAATTTTATGTTTCTAAACATCAGTAGACTATAAAGATTTGGTCAATGTACATAATGCGGTGATAAATAAAACTTGCTTCTCTAATTGAGTCTGGAAAAAAAAACCTGTTATCGATTATTAAAAACTGACATAAAACCAAGTAGAATTCGTTAACTAGTAATAATAGACTCATGAATATGTTTTAAATTTATTTTTATTTTGAAGAGTATTAATGCTATGCCTGCATGTATTTAAGTGTGTCTGTGTCATGCAGTGCCTGCAGAGGTCAGAAGAGGGCGTTGGATCCCCTGGAACTAGAGTTAGGGAAGGTAGTTAGCCTCCATGTAGGTCCTTTCATTTGAATCCTGATCTTCTGTACGAGAAGCCAGTGTTCTGAGCCATCTCTCCATGCCCCTAAGAAGATATTTTTAAAATTAAGAAACCTGTATCACCTGTATATACTGGCAAAAAATCATTTAAAAAACAAAAATAAATAATAAAAAACTTATTTTTGCTCATTTGAATTGTTTGGATTAGTTTCATGGTTGGTGATTCTTTGCAGCTATTTTCCGGTATGCACAGGATTGGGGATTTTCTTAACCTTCATGAAATTCCTAACTTGTCAGCTTTCATTCATATCTGTGCATTTCATGTGTGAACCAAGACAATTCTTTTTCATTCAGTGTGACCAAGGAAAGCAAAAGGTTTGATGCCCCTGTAATATAGTCCATCAGTATCAAGTTATGTTTAACAATAATCTGTACAATGAGAAAATGTCTTACATATTGGGCTATTGTTTTAAAATCAATCTCAATGCCAAGTGTATACCTATGCATGTAAATGCATTATAACACAAGTCACATGTTTAAGTTTGATGTCTATATTAATGTCTGTTACTTAATTGTTCATTCCTCAGTGGCTTCTGAGCATTAAGAATGCTAATCATATCTTTTAGAAAGTATCTCTCTGCTTTTCCTTTTTAGCTATAATTCATCTATCTTGGTGTATTTTTAAAATTTTACTTCTCGTTGGTGAAACTTCATTCCCATTTCAAAAGGGTAAAGTACTTTATTTACTAAGTAAACATACTGTTCATTTCTTCCACATTAAAGGCTAAAATATTAAAGAATTATTATTAGTGTTTGGAGAATTATTTTTATTAATTTTATAGGTATGAAAGTTTACCTTCATGTATGTGTGTAGGTGCACAACAGGCAAGCAGTGCCTACAGAGGTCAGAAGAGTGTGTTCAGTCCCCTGAATCTGGAGTTACAGATGACTGTGCAACACTATATCTGTGCTAAGAACTAAACTCAAATCACCAGCAAGAAGAGAATATGATATGAGGCACTGTGCCATCTCTCCAGCCCAGAGAATATGGGACTTTTGGATCTAGTGGGAACTGATTTTTGAAGGTTGGGGAGAAAGATCAAGCTATGTGCATTTGCATATAGATATCCAGTTTTATCAGGAGCGTTTTTAAAAGAGGCTATTTTTTCCGCTTCATTGTGTATTTTTGGCATATGGCCAAACTCAGGTAGTTGTACAGATGCAGAATTAGTTCTAAGTTCTGGGTTTTATCCCATAGATCAATGATTCTATTTTTACACCAGTACCATATTTGTTCATTTGTTTGTTTGTTTTTACAATGGTGGCTTGAATATAGAAGTGCAGATCTTGGAATTGGTCAAACAATTCTAGATATCATACAAACAAACGATTGCTTGACATATAGATAATATGTCTACCGAGTGCCCAACCACAAATGGACATATAGAAACATCATCAGTTCCCCCCACCTCACAGATCGGAGAACAACAAATAAGAATGGTCTGAAAGACTAAAAGCCAGAACACTTGGAATTTTATAATCTACCATAGAACTCAGCCTTGGAGAAGACTGGTACGCCCTTTCTCAATTGCCATTAATTGTCATTAGCTTGTGGATGGGTCTCCGTCTCCAGCATAGCCTTGTGCTCCATCCATCCCAGAGAATGGAGGGTGGTCAGGTCCTCAGTTGGCCCAGAGTGCGACAGGAAGAACTGCCCTGAAGACTGCATCAGTGGACAACTCATTTATTGAAACCAAGGCAGGGGTTTATATAGGGAGGCCTTTCTGGCTGTTATAGAAGGTGGGAAAGTTAAAAGTGGAGTCTTAAGGTAAAGGCAGGAAGGTTGTAAGGCTGATGCGGAAATGATGAATGAGGAAACAAAACCCAAAAACCTGGTTTTGGTCTGGGGTGATCTTTGTGGGGGGAAAGCATTAAGCAGCTGCTGAGAAAGGAGGATGTCATATCTGCAGTGGCTTCCTGGGACCTATGTTATAGCTTCAGGCAGAGCAGGCCAGGGCACTTGCCGTCCCTTCAGGGTCTCCAGCTTCACATTGCACACTCAATGCCTTTATAAAATAGGCCCAGGTCCCACAGTAGCTCTTCATCTAAAAGTGTGGCCATTTAAATCTCTTCATTGACAGTGACACATCAACTGATGTGGTCATTACTGGGGTCTTGCTTAGGTAGGCATAGTGTGAAGGTTTCATCTAGTAAGCTTTCATGTAAAGTCTAGAAGACTGTCTGGTAGCAGCAGGCTTCCTAAGCTATCCACTCTGTACACTGATCTCTATGAATGTTTATTGATTCTTTGTTTTTCAGTATATTTTAAGATTAGGTAATGTGAAGCCTTTTGCTTTGTTTTCTTTGTTCAAGGTTATTTTAGCTATTAGAGACTAATTATGAATTCATATAAATTTTAGTATTGCTTTTTCTCTCTGTGAAAATCTCACTAAATTTTAATTTTTTATAGCTTGTATTGAATCTGCAAATTACTTTAGGGTATTGTGAACATTAAAATATGTTTTTTGAATTAATTTTTTTTATAAATGATTAATGCATTATTTGTTTCTTCTTATAGTTCCTCTTCCTCCTCCTGGTCTTCCTGGCCTTCCTCTTCCTCCTCCTACTCGTCTTCCAACCTTGTTTTAATTTTGAGATAATTGCTCTCTCTGCATGGCAATGTGTGTTGGCAGGAGTTCATTTATCTCACCTTCTCAGGGGCATTAACAGTGTTTTGTGTCACATTAAAAAGACCATCACACTGATCTAGAAGAATCTAAAGGGGTTTTCCCCTGGGATGCAAGGATCTTTTCACATATGCAAATAGATGTGGACAAAAGTTTTTAATTTGAAAAAATTAGCAACCTTTTATGAAACAATAGTTCAACAAATTAGATGTAAAAGCAATACAGTTTAACTATGACTGTCTAGAAGAAATCCATAGCTCTTGTTTTTCTCAATGGTAAGAAATTAAAGCTTATTTTTCTCTAAGACCCGAGACTTTTTTTATAATGGCTGCATAATATATAATAGATTTTATTAAATAAAAGAATATTCTGATAAAATATATTGAGGTATGTATTATATGTTAGTGCATGAGCTACACATACATATTTGTGAGCATGTGTGCATACACGAACAATATTCAGTGGTGGAGAGAGCTGAAGGTGTGTAACGATAAATGCAAACTTAGACAAAGAAATGGAAGTCTGTGTAGATTATCTCAAAACAGAAAATACATTTTGTGTATCAGTGATAACTAAACACATCTTCAGTGGCTAATCTATTGTACATTTTGTTGGTTTAGAGATTATAGAGATATAAAGAATTTCCCAGTGATAAAATTCAAAGTTTGAGAACTGTGGCATTGTTAAGACATCAACTGTTGTACTTTCTTAAGTTGTAATATTTTCCTACTTTAATTAAGGTTGAAATGTTTTCCTATATTATTGTTTGTTTTGCATGTTTTCAAATGAAGCTCAGATACAAATGTCCATAGAAACATTGCTTTGGATATTTATTATAGTATTGAAAAGTATAAAAAAATTAAAACTAAGCACATTTGCTAATGAATTATAAGCACACTGTGCTTGGTGCTCTAAGCCACACACTACTCAGGAGTAAAACTAGATGAAATATTTAGATATGTAAAATACTCATGGATTTCAAAAGAATTATTCTAATTTCATGAGTCAATTCACAGAGTATACAATGTGTTTCTTTTCTGTATAAAATTCTCAAATATTTTAATTTATCTAAAAGGTGCATTGCAGATCTATGGTTATAATCAATATCCAGTATACATGATTATATACATATGCATATAATATATGCATATATATTATTGGTTTTGAATATCTGAATATCTTGTTGCTGTGAATTTTATTAAGTAGATAATATTGTTGGTTTAATTTGATTAATATTTGACTTGTAATCCTAACCAACTGATAAATTAAATTATAGAATCTTATCTTGTAGCTTGTAGGTATGATACTGAGAGTTGTTTTTAAACCCATAATAAAATTGTATCATCACAAGGAAAACATGATGAGGCACCTGGTAACAAATCTGTTCAATCTGAGAAATTTGAAACCTCAAATTTTCACATTCTCAGCTGGAAAAGGAGCCACCATCTTTACTAGTTTTTGATGGGCATTTAATAAGGGTTTTTCCTTTTACTTGAACTACTTACAGCAATGCTAATATCAAGGTCTCCCAGATGTTTATTTTACTGCAGCGAATTTCTTCACAAATTTGCCTTAAAAAACAACATGCTCTGTCACAAAGAAAGTTGACAATGGACCTATGATAGTGAACACATTTCCCATGACAGATCACAACACTCCATAACTCTATCAGCCTTTTACTGAGCTCCAGTTAAAAGTAAGTTCTATTTTATTTTTCCTGGCAGTAACAATAGATTCAATCAAACCAGAGCAAATATTTCATTTCTCTGTCTTCCTCTATATCCAATAATTTTGAATTATCACATTTCATTCCTACCGAAAGTGATAATGGTGAGCAGCTTAATTGCTCTCTAAGGATCTTCTCATAATAACAAAAATAAAACAGGAGGCTAGGGGCCCTCTACCACACATTGAGGAAATACGTTTCAGAATTATCTAAATACTTCTGGACACAGTGGTCACAAACTATACTTTCGCCTTTCACCCATTGTTACTATGAACCTTTCAGTTATATCATTCCTAAATGTTTTTAGGATATTTTGCTTTCACTCATTTATTGATATCTATAAAGTATCATTTTCATATCAACAGTGACTAGCTTTTACTGCAAAACTATGGAGCCATGTGCAAAAAAACAAAAACTAAAAAAAAAAAAACTTATGAAAGACTCACATTTAACGTGCTGATATGTTTGATAGTAGAAACAAAACACAAATCTTCTGACTTAGTCTTAACGGTTCACATTCAAATGTTTGCATTTATTGAGTTTTAAACAAACTATCTTATCTTGAATATTTTACTAAAATTGAACAGCATGTTTTCCTACTCAAAGTATTTTAGATGGCATGAAAATACAATATCTCTAAATGATTTTGTGTGTATAAAGGGAAAAGAGAACTTAATGGGTCACAGCATGAGTAGCTGACACACAAATGGGAAAAACATGCCTAGGAAGCCAGCACGCTTATCACGTAGGAGCATCATGAAATATAGAATTGCTGTGGGGTTAAAACTGGTGGTTAAAGAAAAAGCATGAGAATTTTCAAAACAAAAGAATAGCATATCTGAATTATTTAAATGACCAAGTAAGGGAAAACACATCGGATTTTTCTTTTCCTGAATGATGACAAAACCTTACAAACATCTGTTCATATTCAGCTTATTCTGATTCTGACAGAAGATTCTTTCCATTATTCTTCTTCATACTTTCTTTCTATAATGTGCAAAGAATATTGTCTAATGTCATGAATGGCCAGTATTAAGAAAATGGCTTAGCGCTCTTTCGCAATCTTCCTTTATCTCTCTTTCTGTCTTGGTCTCTGTCACTCTCACACACTCACTATACAAATACTGCCTCATTTAATTCAATGGGAAAAAAAATTCAACTGTATCTGTGAATAATTTTCTGGAGGATGGATAATTAAATTTATCTTAAATTTTACCTCTCTGGGTTATCATCAAAAGTCCGAGCTGCATAACCACTGGAAAGTTGTATGATAATCTTTAGTGAATATTTTGATTAAAAAAATGACTCTGATGAAATTTTCTCTGTAAATTATTTTTATTATATAAATTTGCATGCCTAAGTTCTTCACTTTCATCCAAATATCCATAGAATTAAATACTATCGACTCTATGAAGCATTCCACAAAGATGATTCTAATAACTGCATCCCATATAATTTTAAAAGCAAAATACTTGCTTTTTATTACGTGTATCTGAGGTCAGCTGCTATCAGCTTCATTTTTTAAAATCTTCTGTGTATCTTCCAATTGAAATACTGAAAAAGCAAGAAACATACCCATGATTATATACACCTCCATAGTGGAACAGATGTTCTATCTCTAAAATATGAATCAGAAAATATTTTGAAAGGATATCATTCTTAAATTAGTTTTAAATGAAATATAGTTTTGTTATCATCATTAAAGAAATTACTTTTATTTTAAATAAATATAAATAACAGAACTAGAGGCAATTGTAAAATTAAAGTCATTTGAATTATAGTTTTATGTTTTATTCTCCCACCATTTTATTTTAGAATTTCTTTCTCATTTGCTGGAGAGAAGGCTCAGAAGAGCACTGGCTGCTCTTGAAGAGAACCATCAAACTTAAATTTTAAAGAACATAAATGTGCTCATCACTCTAGAACTTTAACTTCAGACAGAATAAGAAACCAATACTATGAAATTAAATGGAAAATTGAAAACAAAGGAAATGGAAAATATGCTAAACAATGTAAATGGGCTGAAACCAAGAAAATATATTAAAATATTTATTATATTGAGAGTCTGTCAAATAAAAATATAGAGAATCCATGAAAGTAATAGAATATAGGTGTATGCTGAATTTATACTAGTTTATATGTAACAGTTAAAATAGCTATGTTCTATTCTACTAAAAATAGAAATCAGAACACTATGATAATGCAGTAATTTAGTAAATATTTCCATTTAATGATGAAATAGCAAATTGCATATGCTATATTTTCAGAGAATAAGAAATGATTGACTGAATAATACTTATTCAAAACTATAGATTCTCTGAAATATTTCATATATTTATCAAAATTTGCTGTAATTTGATTATTAAAAATTCCAAAAATAGACAAGTCACAGATAAAGAGAAATGAGAGAAACATCTGAATTAAATGATATCATACATAAAATGGACCTAACAGACATATACATAATATTCTACCTAAGCACCAAAGAATACACATTCAACTCAGTAGCCCATGGAAATTTATCTAAAATAGAACAAAAACTAGATCAAATAACAAATACAAAAAATTGAAACAATTCCATGAATTCTATCAGAAAATAATGCAAGAAAACTTAAAATCAACAGTTATAGAAACTGTATTATCTATATGAACTCATGGAGAATAGAAAACACACACTTCGATCATTGTCAGGATGCGTCAAAGAAGAAATCAAGAAAAAAATAAAATCATGCCTGAAAGTAAATGAAAATCATATCATAACACAGCGAAGCTTCCGGGACACACTGAAAGAAGTTCTAAGAGGTAAGTTTATAGCTCTAGGCACCTACATTAAGAAGTCAGAGAGACCACAAATAAATGACTTAGCGGTACAAATCAAGAACTTGGAAAGCAAGAAGAAATTAACAAATCCAAGCAGATAAGAAACACAAAAACCAGAGCAGAAATTGATGTAATACAAAGAAAACAATACAAAGAGTCAATTAATCTATGAGCTTATTTTTTTGTAGAGATAAAATAGACTCAGCACAGCTAAATAAAAGAAAGAGCAAATTCCAATAAAAAATATGAAATGAAAGGGGGAACATCACAACAGACACCAAAGAGATCCAGAACATTATAGGAAAAACTTTAAAGAACTATACTATATTAAACTAGAAAATCAAAAAGAAATGGATGAATTTCTAAATTAAATGGAATCATAAAAGTAAATGGAGTTTTCAACAACTTAATCAGACCCACAATAAGTAAGAAAATGGAAACAGTAATATAAAGTCTCCAGGAAAAAAGCAGCATAGGTCTGCATGTATTCACAGCATAATTCTACCAGAACTTCAAAGTAGACCTACAACCAATACTGCTTAAATTACTCAAAAGGATACAAACAGATGAAGAATTCCCAGATGTCTATGATTCCAATATCACCGTAACACCTAAATCAGGTAAAGACACACAAAAAAGAAAACTATAGACCCATATCCCTAATATACAGAGCTGCAACATCAACAAAATACTTACAAATGAATACAAATATATATCAAAATGTTTATCCACAATATCCATGCACATATGGTTCAATATAGTTAACTGAATAAACATAAAAAATCATACAAATAAATCTAAAGACAAAAATCATATGATCATCTCAATTGATTCAGAAAAAATTGTAGACAAAATTCAACATGCATTCCTGATAAAAATCCTAGAAGGAATTAGACTGGAGGGAACATACCTCAGAATAAGAGCATTTTAAGTAGAGAAAAGCTGGAAGCATTTCCATTAAAATCAGGAAGCAGATAAACCTGTCCATTGTGCCTACACCTTTTCAGTATAGTGCTTGAAAGTCTAGCTTGACAATAAGCTAACTTAGGGAAATTGAAGGGATTCTAAGTGGAAAAGAATAGGTCAAGTTGTCCCTGGAGATATGATATTATATACAAGAGTTCCCCAAAATTCCATAAGAAAACTTCTAGAAATTTTTAAGACTTTTAGAAATGTGGCTGGATAAAAATCATTTTACAGAGGTCACTAGCCTTTCTATGTATCAACAAGACTCAATCAGAGAAATAATTCATGGAAACACTCCAATTCTCATTAGTGTCAAAAAAAGTCTAGGAATAAATATTAAAGATATCTACAAAAAAATTAATTCTTTAAGAAAAAGATTGAGGAAGACAAGAAGATGGAAAACCTCCTGTGTTGATTAATTCATACAGTTATTGTTGTGAAAATGACAATCCTATCCAAAGCAATTTGTAGATTAAATGCAATCCCAATGAAAATTTTGATGATAGTCTGCACAACAAAAGCAAAATAAATGGTATAATTCATATGGATTCACAAAGACCTCAGGTAGACAAATGAATCCTGAGTACAAAGAGCAATGATGGCTTGATTGCCATTCCAGGTCTCAAACAATATTATGGAGCTATAGTCATAAAAACAGCATAGTATTTGAAAAAAAAAAAACAGATGTGTATATAAATGGAACCAATCATAAATGCATGAAATTTCAGTCACCGGATATTTGAAAAAGGTGCAAGAATACAAATGGGAAGAAAGAAAATTCAGCAAATCACATGTAGAAGACTGAAATTAGACCCATACCTATCACCCTGCACAAAGTCAACTTCAAACATACACAAGACTTCAGTATTAAGCCTGAAATAGTGAAACTATTAGACAAAAAATACGCAGTGTTTTACAAGATACAGGCACAGAAAAGGATCTTCTAAATTTGACTTCACTTACTTATTCAACATTTAATGCCAATAATTTCCAAACAGGATCTCATAAAATTAAAAAGCTTTTGCAAGCAAAGAACTGGTCAAGTTAAGAGGATGTTCACAGTATTAGCAAATCTTTCCAGTTACATATCTGATAGAAAGTCAGCACCTTGAATATACAAAAAACACAAAAAAACAAGGAATCTAGAAAAGAAATGACCTAATTAAAACACAGACTACTTTTATGAACAGAGAGCATTCAAAGAAAGAAATAAAAATGATTAAGAAACACCTTGAAAAGTGATCAATATGCTCAGTATTTAGGGAAATGCAAATTAAAGCTACATTAAGATTTTATCTCCCCCTGTTCACAATGGATAAATTATAAAGAATAAATGAGAGTCAGTGCTGGAGAAGTTGTGGGAAAAAAAGAAGCCTCAGTCACTGCTGTTGAGGTTGTAAATGACTGCAATTACTGCAGAAATCAGGGTAGAGGGCTCTAAAAACTGAAAATACATCTACCATGTGATCTTGTTAAGCCCCTCCTTGGCAATATCCAAATGACTTAAGATCCTACTACAGAGATACTGTCTCAGCCATGTTTATTGGTCTTCTTTTTTACAACTAGGAAACGTAAACAAAATATATGCGCCTGGAATATGAGGGAATATTAAAAATGAAGCTCATTTACACAGTGGAGTTCTCCTCCATGGAAAGAAAAATGAAATAATAAAATGTGCAGATAGATAGATGGAACTAGAAACTATTATAGTAAGATAGCCTCAACTCAGAAAATCAATCAATTCTTGTTCTCTATAATTTGTGGCTTTTATTTCCAGATCCTGACATATGAGTTGTATACTCATATCCTGATTGAAACACAAAAGCCACGAAAATGGAAGGGATCTATGGGGTTAAAGGGGAAGAAGAAGCTTGTCAGAAGGAGATAGTAGTAGATAGGTGTTATCAGTGGAAATGTGTAAAAAATGGGGTATTTTAAACTGGGAAAGGTATACGGAGGGTTATACAAGTGGAAAGAGAGGAAAGATAAATGGTGGCTAGTTGTTGTGAAAAAACAGAGGGAAATGTATTTGTATTCATGCATTAATTTAAAAGCTTACTGGAAAAAATATATTGGTCATGTTGGTGTATAGCTGAAGTCTCTATACAAAACTTCAGTGCCAGGCAGGGGGAACCTCCCTTCAAGATGTTGATCAGGGTAGTCCAAGAAATTCCCAAAATAATAAAGGCTATTGCCATAGTCCTTCATTACTACCCAGGACTTGAAGTTACCACAGTATTGATGAAAATAAAATATACTTCAGACCAACACTTGGTACAATTGAGATGAAACTTCAGAGAATACTAGCTCCCATTGTAACAGAAGATACTATGCAAACACAAATGGCCAAGTGAGTGAAACAATTAATGATCCCATCCAGCTGTAAAGTGTTTGAACCTGAACAATGACTGGCCCAACAAATAATCTCTACTTATACAGTAAGGGCATTTTTATTTTGTGGATGAATCAAAAGCTTTCTAATTGGGCTTAAGTTCTGCAAATGGAAGGGAATTCTTTCATGGTACCTTAAACAGCTAACTAGACATGGCTGGAAAGGTCATAAATCCTAGGAAAAAACAAAACAAAACAACGAATCTTATCACATGCCTAGACAGCATAATTACTGTATTCTAAATTTGTATTCTTATGTTACTTAAAAGTGTACCTTTCAATACTCATCAAAGAAGCTTCTTTTTACAACCTGACTAGGCTACATAACTCAAAAAGAATAAGAGTATGTGATGTTTCATCCTTAAGTGACACAAATAATACAATGAAGCCTCCACATATAAGGCTCAGGGAAAATTAAAAAAAAAAAGAGATGGAAAAAATATGAATGCACCTCTCAACTCTCATCAGTGAAGATTCATTATGCATTAGATGGTGATTAACCAAGAAATCTACAACTAACCAAACTGGAGAGAATAAGGGATTGCAGAGTGTTTATCCTTAAATAGGATGACAATATCAAACTTCTGTTACTTGAGTCTTAGGGACCACTGGTAGAGGGGTGGGGCAGGAAGATTATAAGAGCCAAAGGTGGTCAATTATCTCAAGGAAATAAGTTTTCCAGAATAACAGACATCTGGGAAGTTATGCATAAGAACTTAGAGCATTGGTAACATCATCCAACAGTTCATGCATCCTCAGGCCAGACAAAATGGAGCATAAAAGTGGGTAGGTGGGAAAGAACCCCCAACTTTATCAAGTTGCTCTTGACAACCAATAGCTAATGGGAGAGGCGGACTTGTTTTTCTTCAATTTGGTCATGCTAAATAGGATAACCTGTCTCCCTTGGATAGATACAGAACAAAAAACATGTGGGGACTTGAACTTGATTAAATATACTTTAATATATTTGACAAAATACATAAAATCTCTTGGAGTTGTATAAGGCTATAAGAGTTTTGTGCAGACATTGCAATGGAGTTTAAAGATCAAAATATATTTTATGTAATTCACAAAAATTCAATTAAAAGATATTCCTTGGCTACAAAATGTGTCCAACAAATTTGATCAATGTAGTAAAACCAGTAGTGAACCACATTTTACTCTGTCTGGAGGACTTTGCTTCTTACAGCATAGTCTGCAGCACTTACTCATATTATTTTCTTGGCCCTTTTGCTGTTATCAGGTGGTAATAAATGCTGTAAGATTATTTTGTATAAATACCAATTCCTTGAGGTTGGAGACATGGTATGGCAGGTAAAAGCACTGGCTGCTCTTACAGAGAACCAGTGTTGGGGTCTCAGCACCCACACGGTGGTTAAAACTGTTCATAACATCAGTTCCAGGGGATTCAATGAAATGTTTTGGCACCTCCAGATGTTGCACACATGCTTGCACTTACATACATACAATCACAGTACTCATGCACATGAAGAGTAATAATAAATAAAATGCTTGTCAAATTAAAAACCAAATTAGCATTTAAATATATATGCAATATAGATACTTCTATAATTCTTAAAACATAAACCTATTATGAAATGAAACCCCTGAGAGCAGATGTCAGTTAGTTGTTTCATTTAATTGTGGAACATATTATATCATTTTTATAGTAGTACTTCATAATTTTGTTTCTTAAGTCCACATGCCCTACCTAGTTGAAACTAACAAACCATTGAAAGAAAAGAAAATGTCACTGGTTTCTCCTACTGTATATATACTAATATCTTAAGGAAAATAAAAGTACCTTTACCTAGTAACTTGTGAAGAGTCAGCGTAACAATGAAATTAAGTGTATTTATTTCAATACAAAAATATTTTATTCAACCATCTATGGTGGCATGCATTTAATTCCAGACAGAGACAAATATAATTCTGTGAGATCGAGGACAGCTGGTCTAAACATTGAGTTCCATGCCAGCACTCACTACAGGAGGACCCTGTCTCAATTCGCCATCCAAATGGTGAATTCTACTCATTCAGCTTGTGAATATGACTACTATTATGTCCATTCAAATTAAGAAAAGGTGAAAATCTTTAGTTTAGAAATATTCACAATTTTACATTATAAAAATATTTCAAAAAGCTCTAGGGTAGACATCATGTTGAGGAATGATCACAAATACTTGAGACTTAGAAAAATAATCCAATATCTAGTTTCAGAAGAAGTACTAAACATTAAGTAGGAGACTTGAAGCAGTGCAATTAAAATTTTCCACATGACCTCCATATATAAATCCTGGATATTTATCCAAAGGACTCTAAGGCAGTATATCACAGATGAGTTAGCACATATATATCTATTATAGCACCATTCAAAATAGAAAAATTATGAAATCTGCCTAGTTACCCAAGAACAAAAATGAAATTTGTATATATAATAGAAATTTTGTAGTCCTAGAGAAAAAACAATGTATCTTGCAAGAAAATGGATGAAACTACATATAATCATATTCCACTCTCAGAGAATTTAACAACTGTCCCTAGTCACAAATAATGTGCATAGTGTAAAATAAAAGAATACCAGACCAGGGGCTGGAGAGATCATTCAGTGGTTAAGAGAACTGGTTGTTTTGGCAGAAGAATAGGGTTCGAATCCCAGCACCCATATGACTGTAACTCCAGTTCCAAGGTAATTTGACACCTTCTTCTGACTTGCTAATTGCACAACATGGGTGTACTTACACACATGCAGGAAATATACTCATACACATAAAAATCCTTTAAAACAAACAAAAAAAAGATTACCAGACCTACGAATTTAGGAATACAGCAGCCATAGAAAAAATTAAATTATAACATTCTTTCCCAAAACAGAATATGGAGTTTTATATACAGTTTGTAATAAAACATAAATGTTGTTTTCACTTTTCTTTGTCAGGATTAAATCCACAGCAGAAGCAAGTTAATGTAGATGAGGTCTATTTTGACTCAGTGTTTCAGAGGGCATAGTCAGGGGTGTGGAAGCTAGCGCAGTTCCATCTCTACAGGCTGGAAGTGGTAGTGGCTTATTCACATAGTACCGATCAGCACACAGACAACAGGACAGGAAGCTGTGCCAGTCTATAACTCCAATGATCCATCCTAGTGAATTACAACCATCTGTCGGGCCTGCCTCATAAATCTTTGTTGGGTCCCTGCACTTGGGGCGAGCCTGAGGGGGATGAAGAGTCTCCACTGTGGGGGGGTGGTGGTGGTGAGTAGGCAAGGGGTCAACAAACAGACCCTGGGAGCCAGGTAAGAAGCAGGCAGTGGCAAGCTGCTACAAACTCGTTTATTCAAGGAGGTGCAAGGAGTCTTATAGGTCTGATTAGCCAATTGCCTTACAGGGTGGGTCCCAACTACAGCCAATAGTAATATGTCCCCAGGTAGATCATCTCAGGGCATTTTCTTTCCAGATACTTGGCAGAAGTTAGTATCAGGACCAGCCAGACCGGAACGCCAGGCCTATGGGAGCCATTCCTCTTTTCCTCATAGCGGGTGGCCTGGATAAGGCCCATCCTGTGTTATGCCATAAAAATCTCCCTAAATCTCTCAAAACATCCTCAGAATCTGGGAACCAACTGACCAAACACATAAATGTTTGGAAGACATTCCACATTGAAACAATAATAAGAGCTATTAAATGCATAGGAATAATGTTAACAATGGTTGTGCAAAATAGTCATGAAATTCAAAGCATTATTTAAATAAATATGGGGAATCTACATTGTATGAAGAATTTAGGTGGTTTAGAGAATGAAATATTTAAAGATATCAATTTACCTTAAGTTTAACTATATAGTTCAGTGCATTTCTGGCGGTAAATACTAGCAGATTGGGATGGAATAAATGTGTGTAGAAATTATATGAAAGGCCATTATGCTGGAAATAGCTAAGTCATATTCAATATAATAACAAAGTGTGAAATCTTAACTAATATTTTAAGAATTATCGTTGTAAAAAATTAATTAAAAATAAAGCTAAGCATGAAGCTAGAAACACAAATCTCCATCAGAAGTTCAAGGTTGGAAAAAAATAATTACTTGAGCCATGAATCACTACAGTGGCTGCATCTGGGCATGAGAGAGGTCAATGACTAGTAAGGGCATGAAGTGGCTTTCAGAATGCTGCTAATGTTCAGTTTCAGTGTATTGAAGATGAATTTGCATTAAACTTTCAATGAGCCTAAAATACATATTTCTCCACATCTTACATTTTAATGATTTTTTACTAAAAGTTCTATTTATGCATAATTATACTCATATTAGTCATAAGGAAACTGAGTCAAATTTAAATAGCTTCTCAAGATTCAGTTCAGTTCATCATTATGAAGATTCATCATCAGTATTCATGTAGCTGACACAATTCAACTATCCTAGAATTTTAAAAATATTTTGTTATTTTTATTTTATGTATTTGAGTATACTACCTGCATATACGTAAGTGCAACCATGCTGTGCAATGCCCATGAAGGGCAAAGAGTGTGTTAGATCCCTTGGAACTGGAGTTACAGACAACTGTTAGCCATCATATGAGTTCTGAGAACTGAACCTGGGTCCTCTGTAAGAGCAGTCAGTGCTCTTAACTGCTGAGTCGTTTCTCTGGCTCCTATCCTAGATATTTTTATACAGTAGTCTATTTGTGATGGAAACATGAAGGATTTGCAATGGTAAGCAGGGAAATTGATTCTATAATCATTTGGAAACTAAAGAATTAAGGGTTGTAAGAAAAGCATAAAGATTGTAAGAGAAAGCAGTAGGATATGAATAACAGGAAACTGTTGTCTGGACACTACTGGACAATTGCACATATGAACCCATAGCACTTATGAGAACATGCACAAGACCAGTGTAATCCCAGGCTACACAGGGGCCCAGCATGGGGAGGGCAGGTAGGCAGAAATTTCAAGTACTAAAAGAGGATCTCTATTGATGATTGATAGATGTTGGAAGAGGGAAGGCCAGTTTTTCTTACTGGTGTGATATTCTGTAGGTTGACCATACATCAAGGGATAGATCCATACACAAGGGCACTTGGGGAACACAGATTAGACTCAACAGGCCTTTAAAAATAATGGAAGACATGAATTCCGGACAGGAGAAGATTTAAGGTGGGCGTGGAATAAGTGATGCAGTCTGAATATTATCATGACTCTGTGTATGAAATTCTCAAAACAGTACAAATAGTTTTTAAAATGATCACAATTAATATTGGCTCTACACTGAATTTAAAAGAATAATTGAATTATAATTATATGCAAATATAATTACATCTAATTATATGTACTACTAATAAATAATATTGTATATTATATACCATAATACCATAAGGTAAAAGGAAAGAAGGAACCTGAGTGAGAAGAATAGTAAGAGACAGGGGTTACTAAGGAATAACAAATAGATAAAATGGGGTATTTAAATGGTAGGGTAGAGAAAATTATATAAGGAATTATGTGGATAATGAGAAAGGAGTTCAAGAGAGGTGAGTCTTTAGGAGACTGGTATTATCTAGGGAGAAAATGGGTTACTGTAAGTGAGGAAAGCATGGAAGGAAGGCTAGACGGGGGGGGGTGCATAGCCAGTGTGAACACCAGAGGGAATCTTAGTATTAAAATAAGCAAATGACAAATATCACATACTTTGTCTCTACATGAGTCCATGTGCATAGCTGAAGGCTACATAATAAGCATAACCCAACAGGAGAAACCTTCCACTGAGCCATTGGCCTAGGTGGTCCAACAGACTCCCACAATTACATGGGCTATTGCCACAGTCCTTGAAGGCCTCCCAAAACCTGAAGGTAAAACACTAAGGCCAAAAACAGGACATACTTCACTGACCTGGAAGTCACTTCCCCTATAGGCTAGTTTTCAAAGCTCTGGAAAGCACTATGCAAGCAGCATCTATGGATAGCCCAACATATGCTTCATGACCAAATAACCACATCAAAGACTGACATAGCATAAAACACTGGAACATTCATGCCACTTTTATCTTATGGGCAATCAAGGACTATCTAATTGGTCTTAAAGCCCTCTCAATGGGAGAAAACTCATGTGTGGTATTTTAATCATAGCAAAAACACATAGCTGAAGAGGTCAAAGATTTTAGAGAAATCTCTAAGTCTGTTACATCTCTGGACTAATATAACTTCTTACTAAGTGTAAAGTATATATCCTTATATTTACAGTCAAGTATCCCAGTGACAACTCATCAAGTTCCTAGGATGCTTCTCATACGGTATCAGCATGCTAAAGACCCTCACAAACTCAAGCGGACAATAACCCAGCATGGTACTGAGGAAATGGGCATCAGTCCCGATCTTTGCTGAAGAAATGTTGGCAACTGATCATTGTTGGATGCGTATGAGCTAGTCTTCTTAAAACAAGGAACCCTGGATAGGCTGAGTAGATCTCAGTGGATGAAATTGCACTAAGGAACATTTGTGGACACTAACTTGACACAACAGATTTTAACATGGATGAAAAATGCATGTATTCCAGTTGAGTAGCTGTGGGGTTTGCCAGTATGGAAAGGGTTATAAAGATGATTAACTTTGATTAAGATATTCTATATGAAATACATAATGATTCAATAAAAAAATTAAATTAAAAAATTTTCATGGCTCAGAATGATTATTATTTATGGTAGTATGACGAAAATCTTTCCTTTACTCTAATTTCTCCTCTATAATGGGAAAAAGAGAAGCATAGTGGTAGGCTTCTCTTCTGTATGAGGATCATATTATATAAGAACCCTGCAGTTAGACTTCCTTCCTTCACCTGCTATAGGAAGAAACACTCAGTCTCCATACTTTAACTATTTTTTTTGTAGAAAAAGAAGAAAACTTCTCTTTTCCTAATGTTTGAGTAAAATAGTTTTCAAGGGAAATGGTTGGGAAAGAAAATAGAAATTTAAGAAACATTAGTGTTGTATCACTATTTTTGGGACCTTGCTCTTCAGGGAGCTTCATTTTCAAGTATCCTTGACATCTAAGGCTTGTCCTTTAAGTCATGCCCATGTTTGGTTTGTTCAAGAAAATCTTTTTGAAATTTTGGAAATTGTTTTTTATCATCCTCAAATGCCATCCTTATTTATGAACTATTATTTTACAAGAAATCTGGAAAAGGTATCCCACGTGCACTGGTTCCTTCACTACATTCTACACCCTCCCTCTCTCTACAAGTCTTGAACCAAAGTAAGTGTTGATAATTTACATATCACTTTTATTTATTTGTTGAGTGGTACAAACATCGATTCTTCAAAGTGCAAATTTCTCCAGTTGAATTGGTTATTTATATCTAACACATTTTATTACATTGAAATGATTTTAATCAGATTAAATAGGAAAGTAAATAGAAAATAAAATAGGAAAATTATATAATTAAATTTTAGTTTAATGAATATTGTCAAAATAAAAGGCATGACTTAAACAATGCATCACTTTCTAGTGCAAAAGGAAACTGCAATTGCATTGTTTTGTAGAAAGACTACTTTCAATGTTGAAAACAATCCAGTAAGAGGGAGAAGAACTGTTCACTCTTTCACAGTTTGCTCTTATCACTTGTGGTTTCCATTTATTTTGGTTTGAATATGAAAAAGAAATAATATTAAAAACTTCTGAAAAGTTCACCCACCCTAAATGATTGTGGGAACATTCATGTTTATACATATGTGCGTGATCAAGTAAAACATTTATTATGAAGATGCTATGATATGTATGTTGTAATTTACACTAAATTTTAGTATTGTGCTTTTGTAATTATCAGACATAAGAAAGCAACTGATTTTCTAGACATTTTTTTAAAATACTAAACAATACACATGAAATATTATAATTGCTATGTTAAATTAAATACATGGAAACACTTGTTTAGTCCTAATTTGCTCAATTAATAAAGGAGACATTTATCATTTAAAATATTTATCAATATGAAATTAAGACTAATACTAAGAATCTTTCAAAGCTTTTTATCACTTTACAGTTCCATTTCCACTGTTTAAATACTGCTAGTTCATATATGAAAATGAAGGACAATTGTTTTCAAAATTTCTATCAGAAAATATTTTATTAAAATATTCTCAACCTGTGTGGCTTTCTGATGTTCTTCACATAACTCTGAATGTTCAGTAAATATAACTGCCCTTATGCATTAGACCTGAGAGTGTATGAGGTAAATAAATGAAAAAGAATGAACTATTATTAGCTAATTTGGATAACTTTCTTATCAAAATAATATTAATCTGAAATAAGAAAGCATTCCAAGACATGAATACTGTCTTGAACACCCCCCCAAAAAACCCACAAAACTAAAATGATGCTTGAAAGAAAATTCAGTATGTAAAATAAAAATCTCAGTGAAAAGCCCCACCAACAAAATGAGTCATGTTGCAAACAGCAACTCAGGGATGGAAAGCTTTGTAGAAGAACTGAATTATTCAGTGAAAGTCAGTGAGAAACTTAAGAAAATACTATCAGAACATTGGAGAATTTTGAGACAAAATGAAAAACCTAATTTTGAATTAGGTATCAAGAAGAAGGTTCATTTTATTTATGATACCCCTTAACTAAATCATTTCTCTATTTAGTTATGTCTAGATGACCTGTCTATTGGTAACAGTGAGGTATTGAGGTCACCACCTGTTATTAAAATTTTTCTTTGGGAGAGGCAGACCAACTTAACCTGCCTCTCTCTTGCTTGCAACCCAAAGGGTCCCCCCGCAAGCTTCGCAACAAACACACAAATTTCTCCACTCACAGTTAAACAGATTCTAGCTAGTTTACTTGGGCTTACTAACAGAGCAATGGGTAAGGGGTTACTTACAGAACACAGGCACCCACCCTCCCCTCCGCAATTTACATTAGTAAATCCACATGGCTGGGATCTTGCAACTTCCAAATGGCCCATGGGGGAGGGGAGAAAAAGGGCTGGCCTCCTGGCGCCCCCAGTTTAAATACCTTTAGCCCCTCCCCTTCTCACATCCAAGGCCAATAGACCGAGTGGGTGGGGCATAGGATTTTCCCAGCTCCTCATCTTTCTACTCAAGGTGGTCTTGGGTGATACCACTCTGAGAGGGGTGTTTGTCCACATTTTCCCTCGGAGAACCAATCCACTCTACACCACCTATCAGTGTGTGAGAGTCAATCTGTGATTTTTTAGATCTAAGAGTGTTTAGAGACATTAGGCACCCCTTTTTGGTGCATATGTGTTCAAGATTGTAACATCGTCTTGGAGGAAATTTAGTTACTGACTTTGAATGGATGCTCCTTCTGTCTTCTGACTAGTTATACCTTGAAGTCAGTCTTGTCTGATATTATGATCACTGTACTTCTTTTGTAGTTTCATTTGTTAGGAATATTTTTCCCATTCTTTTATGTAAGTTAATAATGCCTGTCATTAATCATGAGGTGTGTTTCTTGAGGACAGAAAAAAGATGATCTTATTTTCTAATCCAGTCAATAGTCTGTCTTTTTACTGGAGAATGCATGAGTACAACTTCTCTACAATGTCTAGAGTGTATTATAAAACTGCAGACATTCTGTTCTTTTGATTCTTAGAAACTTTCTACTTCCTCTTTGGTGATGGTTCCTAAGTCTTAGATGTAGAGGTTTCACTGTAGATGTGTCATTTAGTGTTGATACCCTCAGTCACTTATATTCTGCATTTTGGCCAATTGTGGAACTTTGTTTTATTCTCTATCATTTGCAGGAAGAAACTTCTCTGATGAATGGTGAGAACTACACTTATCTCTGAATACAAGAAGATGTACTTTGAATACAGTAGTAGTAGCAGTATTTATTTAGTGTCTATGACATTTCCAACATTGTGAATTTGGCTATGTTTAGACTACCAACATGAGTTATATCCTATTGATTAGTTTTAAGTCCAGTTAGATTGCTGTTAGTTACTCACAAGATAAACACTTCAATACTGCAAGAATAAAAAAAAGTTAGGCTAGTCACGTCTTTATGATTCATTGATGGGTTTTCATCTTTAACAGTCTGCATAGTACCTTCTGATATTATGAGAGATAGTTTTCAAGGAGGAGGTTTCCATGTCAGTTCCAACTTAATTGTTTCAAGTCCTGTTTTAGAAGTATATCACGTCTTTAGCAATAGGTACTTACATTTCAGTTCTTGGAGGCAACCGAAGGAAAAAGCTATAGGGTAATTTATTTTGGGAGTCTCATGGACTAATGTACCCTAAGGCCTTGAAAAACATGAACAGGCACCACTTAAAAAAATGAAATAAATGGAGACTTTAGCATGGTGGCATGGGCCTTTACTTCCAGCTCTCAGGAGCAGAGTCAGGTTGGTCCCTGTAAGATCAAATATGGTCTTGTCAATATTGTAAGTTCCAGACCCCATCTGACAAAAGACAAAAAAAAAAAAAGTAAATGGAAAAAATAATAGAAATAAGTCAAGATTAATAAAAGGAAGATTTATGCCTTTGAAAAGATTAACATATAGGCAAAACTTTAGCTTGCTTATCCAAAATAGAGAGAATGAAACCATTTAATGACATTTGAGATAAAAGTCATAGATTACAAAAGATACTGAGAACATTCAAAGAATCGTTAAGAGCATACTTTAAAACTCTATAGTCAAAATTAATTGTTGAATTTCTAGATATAAATGATCCATCAAAGTTAAATAAAGATGAAATAAACAATTTAAAGAGAATTGTATTATGCAATGAGCAGTAACTAAAAACATCCCAGTTGAAAAGGGATATCCCCAGAGCTATATGGATTCAATGCAGAATTATATAATAAACCTTCAATTCAGAATTAACAACATTACTACTCAAATTATTCAGTAAAATAGAAAAATTAAACACTTTCGAATTCTTTTTACAAAGCCATTATTGACCTGATATAGAAAACAATATAAAAACAAACTTATAAGTCTGTATCTCTAAAGAACATTAATGTAAAAGCATTCTCATTATAATATAAGCAAATAAAACACAGAGCAATACGATTATCCTCAATACTTACGCTGATTTAATCTTATAAAAGTAATATTGTTCAAAATAAGTGGATCCATAAATAAAACCTATCAGAATATAGACTCAAGGTACACAACCACGTTCATCTCATTAAATATTGAGAAGGTCATCAACAAAATCCAACATTCTTTCATGATTAAGGTCATGGGAAATCTAAGGATACAAGGAAAATATTCCCATATAATAAAAGTAATCTACAAGAAACCCGTAGCCAACATCATGTTAAATGTATAAATATTTGAGGGATTCACTAAAATCAGGACTAAGTCCAGTCTGTCCTCTCTCTCCATTCATTTTCAATATATTGCTTGAAATCTTACCTAGCGCAATATGCCAAGTGAAGGAGAACTCTATAAAAGCAGGAAAGGAACATATAAAAGTATTGTTATTTGCACATGATATGATATTATATGATTCTCTATGTAAAAGATCCTATAATCTATATGAGAAAATCCTAGAAGTGATAAATAAGGTCCTTTCGGTAGCAAGATACACATTAACACACAAAGATCAGTAGTTCATCTACATAAAAAAATAAATGTACTAAGAAAGAAATTCAGAGTATTCACCAAAACAGAAGAAAAAGGAAGAAGTGTTTTGAAATAAATCTACCCAAGTAATTGAAAGACTTTTAAAGACTTTTACAATGAAAACTTTAAGTCACACAAAAAAGGAATTTAAAAGATACCAGAAGAAGAGACTTACCATGCTAAAGAATCACTAGGATAAAATTTGCCAAAATGGCCATCCTATCAAAGATAATCTACAGATTCAATCCAATCCCCACAAAATTCAAGTGTTATTGTTCACAAAAATTGAAAGCGTGATCTCAAATTTCACAGGGAAAGACAACAAATCAATGATAGCCCGAACAGTTTCTGGAGGTGTATCACCATACCAGATTAAAGTTAGACAACAGAGATGCGGAAAAAAGAAAAAAAAAACAGCATGGTACTTGCATAAAAACAGACACATTGACCCATGGACTAGCACCAAAGATCCACGTATAAGGCCATACTACTGTAGTCACATGAGTTTGGACAAACACGTCCAAAACATACATTTGAGAAAGTCCTCTAACTCTCATAATACTCAATTCCAAATGGATCAAGTCCCTCAGCATAAGACCCAATACCCTGAATTTATCTGATAGAAAAGAAATTGGGACTACAACTGAACTTATTGGAAGAGGAGTGAACTTTCTGAGCAAGAATCTAATAGTACAGGCATTAAGTCTAACAACTGATAAATGGGACATCATGAAACTAAAAAGATATTTACAGCAAAGGGCACCATCTTTCAAGTGAATAGGCAGCCTATAGGATGGAGAAAATAATAATCCTTACAATGTACATATCTGAGAAAGTATTAGTGTCTAAGACTAAAAAAGAATAAAACTGAACTTCAAGAACCCAATTAAATAAACAAAGCAATTAAAATGGGGCATAGAGCTAAACTGGGAATTCTCAAAAGATGAAATACAAATATATGATAAATATATTTTAATGTTTAACATCTTTATCCCTCAGGAAAATATAAATAAAAATATATACACATTTCATCTTACTACATTCAGAATGGATAAGATAAAAACAAATGACAACAAATGCTTGAGAGGATATGAGACAAGAGTCACACTTATTCCCTGCTGGTATAAGTGCAAACTTGTGCAACAAAAATGGAAATCAGTGTGGATATTCCTCAAAAACCCAAAAGCTTATCTTCCACATGATCCACTTTTATCACCCTAGGGCATATATATAAAGGTGTTCATATGTTATTATTGAGATACTTGATTACCAATGGTCAGACCTGCTATATTTATTATAGCCGGGATATAGAAACACCCTAGATATCCATAAGCATAAGTGGATATTGACAATGTGGTAGTTTTATATAATGTATTATCATTCAGAAATTTTAAAAAATGAGATGATGCTCCCAGGTAAATTGATGGAATTGGAAACAATAATGACGAGTGAGGTGATCAAACCCTGAAAGACATACTGATGGCATGTCTTGTTTCATTTGTGGATGATTTCCTTTGAAATTTTAAATACGTGTGTTTCACTTGAGATACCAAAGAAGTCAGGGAATTAGTAAAGAGCCATGGGTTACGGCTGTTTCACAGGTGAAAAGATAGAATTCTGTGGTGCAAAGGGATAAAGGGAAATAATGGAACAGGGAATGTTTATTTGATGGTAAATAGGAGGGCAAGATAGAGCATAGAGTACAGGGAATGATAACCAAACGATTTTTGAAAAAGCCCTCTGAAAACCTCCTATTGTAGAAACCTCTTAAAATATACACAAACACATATAAAAATAGCTTAAATGGAAGCACCCTCTAATGGGTGGCAATGTCCCTATTAAAGAGCACAGAAAACCACAACAACAACAGTACAGCAACAACAAATAAATGTCAGAAATGGTTTGTTCTTTGGGAGTTCTTGGCCAATGACATCCCTATAGACTCTCACACATTATAGAATATTGCCAGCACTCTTCCTTACCTTCCCAAAGTTGATGGTAAGACCTTTCCATGAAGACACAACACACTTGAATCATAGATACTGTGGAGGTCAAGCTGGTATTGACCCTAAAGCATCCTCCTTATTGGCTAGCTTTCCTAGTGTTGGAAAGTGTTATGTACGGTACTGGATGAGCAAGGTGATCATTAATATCACCCAAATATGAACCCTACATGCTTCAATAATGCCCAGCCTGGAAAAATATGCCAACTGGTGCCTTGTGAGGGGAACGTTAGGGAACTAAACCTGACACTTTGATTTTCAGTGTCAGTCTATAAGATGAATCCAAACTTGGCACTATTATCCAGTATCAGACCGGTGGCTAGATCGGCTAGGTAAACCCTCGTGGAGAACATTCACCCATTATTCTGATAAAAAGAGATAGTATTAAATTGACCCCTATAGGTTTTTCATTATTCTTGTTTAATATGTGTCTCAATCCTTATCACTCCTCAAGGTGAAGAGAATAAAAGAGTGGAATGCCAAGTCCTAAAATGAGACACCTATACCACAACCTTTTTTCCTTTTCACCCAAGGATCAGGAATCATTGTGAAAGAAGAGGCAGAAAGATTGGAAGAGCCAGAGTCTGTGGATGACTATAAAAATGTGTTCTGGACATAGCAGTTCAGTTGCACATATGAATAACTCACAGTGGTTGTGATAGCATGCATGACAACATCATACCATGGACAGAGAAGGTAAGCATGATTTCCCACCACAGGCTAAGGAGTTATTAGAAACTGGTAGCTGCTGGGAGAGAAAACATCAGTTTTATTTAAGAGTATTTCCTCTGATAGGTCAACCTCACTTTAGTAGATGGCCACAATCTGAGACAGCACAAAATGGACTGAAGGTTTTTTAAAAATAGAAAACAAAACACGGTGGCTAGAGAGGGTGTATAGAACTGGGAAAACTTGAAGGAGGTATAATAAACATTGTAAAAACACACAAAAATAAAACTGATAAGCAAATTACTGCAGTGTACTCATCCACATCTTGGTAGGGTAACATATGTCTGTTATTCCAGTAACTGGCAAGCTTAAGTAAGAGGATAACAAACTCAAGCCCAACTAGGCCACAAGGCCAGATCCTTCCTCACTATTAACAACAAACCAACAAAAATATATGTATCCAATGGACCCCCAGAATAAAAGAGAAAAAATTCAGAATAGAACTAATCCCATCATCACTGATCCTAAACAATGATCCAACTGCTTGATTCAGTGTTGAATTTTGGTTATTTGAGGACTCAGGGACATGCAGGTATGAAAATACAACATATTTAAATCTTTAAATACAGGTGGTTGTACCTCAAACATTATAAAATGATATTTTAAAATAAAAATTCAGGCTGGGGAGATGGCTCATCAGTTAATAGCACCAGCTGTACTTGCAGAAGGACCTGGGTTCAATTTCAAGCACCCATAGGGCTGCTAAAATCAACCATCTCTCTAGTTCCAGGAAATTTGACACTCTCTTCTGACGTCCATGGATATTGAACAACAGGGGTGCACTAATATATACATACACATAAATTTTTTTTAAATAAATACAAATTTGAAACATTAATTTTTAACTTAGTCATATTCAAAAGATATAGTCATTTTGTTCAATATTGAAAGCCATAGAATAAAACTACATATGAGAGTAATCTTCTAAACACAAGATTTTGGTTTTTTTTAGGTTGTAATTCATGTTGACTTGTCAACTATATTTCTTTCTGATACATATATATATATATATATATATATATATATATATATATATAATTTGTCCTGTTTGTAATCTTATTTTAGGAACTTCAATTTCACTAGTCATCAAATTATATTACCTCAAAATCTGTGACTAAGCATGAATAGTCATGTTAAACATTTGTCTTCCTGGGAAATTTAGTATTTTACAACATCCTTAACCTAATAATGCAAAGAACCTTTATACTTTAAAAGAAATATTTAAGTACCTACTCCTAGGTAAAACTGACTGCAAATCACATATAGGCTAGTATTCCAGGACACAAGTTTTTAATTTAAAATATAATATCAAGAATATATATATATATATATATATATATATATATATATATATATATATAATTTGTCCTTTCAAAAACTAAAAATAATCAGAATTAGTGTCTGAGTGAAATGAAACAACAGTGTCCAGGAAGATGTGTATAGGTGTTTCTATCTGTGTTGCGTTTGTGTGTGTGTGTGTTCCATATATAGTACTGTTTTAAATAAACTATGGCCCCTAGAATGAAGTGAATTTGGTAGTAATTTATAACAGCACAAGTTTTGACGATATTCTTCATGCTTAAAGAGAAAATCTGAGATCGCATACTTTGACTATTTTACAAAAAGCATACTCACAGGTTCTCAAGTATTCATCAGAATTACAAAAATATTTTAACAACCTTGAATCCATTATTTTTTGATTGACTTACTTTGGAAATAAAATGTCTGTCCAATCTGAATTTTCTGTCAGAAATTTTTCTGCCAGAGTGACGCTGAAGTGAGAGACTTTCTTTCCCTCCCATGGCCTACTTTGAATGCTCACACTTTATGAATACTAATATTATTTTTTACTTGCCAAATATAGCACTTTATATCTATAATGGATAATACATATTAAAATTCTCAACAGCTGTAGCATGAGTTTTAACTAAAGCACTGCTAATGTAGAACCAAAAATACACTGTACAATACAGCAATCTAACTTCATTTCCTTGTCAAACATTGGGTGACGTGTGCCACATGTGAACTTTTTATTTGAAAACCTGGAATTAGTCACCTGAACACAGGTTATATCCATATCTACTTCTCAAAACATTAAAATTTACTCTCTTATCTACCTTGTATTGAATAGTCTTTCTTTTAATGTCTATTTTAAATGTTTGCATTTATTTAGTGCAGAGCATGTATGTGGAGGTCATGCATTCCGTGACAGACATGTGGAGGTCCTAGGACAATTTGCTACAATCATTTCTCACCCTCTGCCATGTGGTATTAGGGATCCAAATCAGTTCATCCAGATGAGTAGAAAGCATTTTCATCAGTGAAATCATTTGCCAACTCTGTATGTGGTAACTGATTGAGAAACTCACTTTACTAAGATCCTTTGGTAATTATTTAGAAACATTTGATTTATTTATTAAATTTAAAGAATATTATAACATTTTTGATACCAAAATTTGGGACTAAATTTACCATAGAAGAAATTTCCACACAGAGGTAATTGATACAGGTCAGACCTTGAATACAAAGTTTGATGCTTTCTTTTCACTGATTCTCTATCTCTAGATTAGGAAGACTATTGTGCTTTGTTTCCAAAGGTCAATGCAATGGAAATTGATATAAACATGAGTTTCAGAATTCAAACTTGTTTTCACTCAATTTTATTTTAAGTTGCATTAACAATTAAGAAAATAATATCCACAAATGCTACCATGTATAATCTCTTAAATTGCATATTGATGTCTTACAGTGATATATCACTCATGCTTTTTAAAAGATAATTATTTCTAGGGTTGGAGAGATGGCCCAGTGTTTTAAGAGCACTGGCTTCTCTTTCAGAAGACCCAAATTCAAATCCCAGATCCACATAGCAGCTTACAGCTCCCCATAATTTCAGTTCTACAGGACCCAGCACCTTCTTTTGTACATTTCGGGTAATGCATGACATAGGTACGCTTACATACATGCAGGCATAAAACATTTAAACAGGAAAGTTAAAATAAGAATAATAATTTTTAAAAAGATAATTATTTCTTATAAGCTCTAACTTCACTTTGAGAGCAGTGGTCAGTGCCAAGTGCTTGTGAATTTGTTAGGACTGCAGTTTCAAGTTCTGTCTTCAAATTAAACTGAAATTTGCATTTTCAGAAATCCAACAAGGATGGAAATAACATTGTCATGTAAAAAATGGATCTGACTTGTATCAATTACCTCTGTTTTAGCTGATGTTGTTTCAATGGAAGTTTTGTTATTCTAAATTATCATTTTAATTCTTTAAATAATTATTAGTATAATGCAATATTTGCATTTGAGACATATTATATGTCTCATATAATATATCCTATTATATTTAGGGAAATTCTACATGACTTTAAAGAATTTGGAAGAATTTTTTTCTTCTGGAAACATGTTAATATGAACCATGCTAATTTTCATTGTCTGTAACTCACATCATTAATGTAATCATAACTAACTTTTAGGCTCATATTAATTAACAGACACAAATATATCCTTTCTTATGCATGTGTACTGCATAACTTTGCAGGGTCTAATTTCTCAATATTTTACAAGGGATGATACAACTTATTATCAAATAATTTTTGGGAATTTGGCAGGCATCGTGGCTCAAGACTTCAATTCTAGCACTTGGGAGATCTTTGTGAGATCAAAGCAAGCTTAATCTATATAGTAAGGTCCAATTTCAAAAAGACATACACAGAAAGAGAGAGAGACAGACACACAGAGAGAAACAGAGATAGACACAGAGATAGAGAAACTGATACATTTCAGTTACATTCACATTAAACTTATTTCAGTGTTATTATTATAGATTTTCCCCCTTATAATGAGTAATTTTAAAATGAGTCATGATTGATTCTACATTCTGATGATTCAATTATCCAAGCATTTTGTTTGGTTTTGTATTTGTTATATTTTTGTTTTCACTTTCAGGCAAGGTCTCTCTATACATCAAGCTAGCGTTAAACCTACGATGTATGGCAAGCTGGCCTGATCTCATAGAGACTCGTGCCTCTGCCTACGAAGTGCTGGGATTAAACATGTCCACCACTATGTCTGGCACCAAGTTTTCAAACATGAAGAACTAAGTATTACTTATACATGACATACTACATATTTTCTTTTTATTTAACTTGGCACAAATTATTAGTTAATAATAAAATAAATAAAGTTGGTCCTCTTGGAAACTTTGTAGACAAATGAAGTATAACTTGTAGTCAGCAATACGGATAACCAAGCAATAAGAAATTATTTTATCCAATGAAGACTAAAAGGATATTACTTCTTAGTGTATGAAATTTGTCTTCTAAACCATTCTGTTTGCATAAGTACATTTCAGAATTGTTTTAGAAAATAGTAATAAGTTTATAATACATATTATTGAAAAGAAAATAAAAACTGGAAATGCACAAATGCAGATGTCTCACAGCTCTGTCATCTTGTATGTCTTCTGAGGTCCTCACTGCCAAAAAGGCTTCACCTCCACACTTCAGGTGATGACCAAACAAGGCCTCTTGGTCAGTAAGGACCGTTTCTATACAGGGACACTTCTGCTATATGCTGCCTAGTCTTGGCGGTGACTCTGAAACCACGGAGAAAAGACCAATAGCTCCTTCATTTATAGGCATTTTTCATGCCTCTAAAGCTATCACCTGATGAACCACAGTGCCAAGTTTGGCTGCAATTTAAGATGAACCCTAGTCTATTTCATCCACTTTGGGACCTTTTCTCTTCAGTAGTTTTCTAGTAAAAACACTGCAAAGTTTTCTTTTCACAAGCTGGAGGCTTAATGGGGTGCCTTACCCTGGAAGAACTCTCTCCATTCTTTAAATGCAAATCTCTGTGTGTTCCAGTAATCACTTTAGTTTCCTTGTCAAAGGGATATTATTCAGCAGATGTGTTAGCTCCAACATTAATCTTCTTAGTGCTCTTTTTTAATCCTTGCTGTATGTTCTGTATTTTTCTTTCCCTTTTACTCTTTTTCACTGCAGATCTCCAAAATATTCACCATTAATAGACACACAACTATTTTTGTGTTAGGCAGTCTTGAAATATCCTCTACCAATGTAGTCTCAGACAAGCTCTTAGGCTGTGGGCAGATAGAAGCCAGACTCTGCCAGAATATCCTAGTTGCTTCTTCAGTCCTTATTTACCTCTGGAGTTACAATGTTCTCAGAACTACTTTCTTTCAGGCTCCTACTAGAATGGTCCATTAAGTTCTATTTATAGCAATCAACCACTTTTCTAGCCCAAACTTCCAGAGTCTTCTACATTTCTCCAAAAACCATCATGGTCAGGTTTTTCACAGCAACACAACACTCCTGGTATCAATTTACCTATTCGTTACTTTTCTATTTCTGTGGTAGAGTCCTGTGATCAAGGGAACTTATAAAAGGAAGAGTTAATATAGCTTACAGTCCTAGTTAGGGAAGGAGTCCATGACAGAAGGGAGGCAGACTGACAGAGGAATTTGGAATAGGAGCAGAAGGTAAATGCTCACATCTTCAAGAAAGCAGAGAAAGAAGAGGGCAGCAGAGGCTAGCACAAGGCTTAAGAACTCTCTAAGCCCACCCACACCCACAGTGAGGTGCTTCATCCAGCATAGCAACACCTTCTAAGACCCCCAAAATATCACCACCAACTGGGGAAAAACTGCCCAAATATTTGGGACCAGTGAGAGACATTCTTATTCAAACCAGCACAAACACTCTACTCACCCCCTATTTTTTTTTTAATTGAGACTCCATCTTCACAGTTGTGGTTAGTTTGCATAAACTTGATTAAAAACAAAAAACAAGAAACAAACTAACTAGCACAGACCCATATGAGATGTGATCACAGTTTAAAAAACTAAGAGCTATTCATACCAAAATCCATAATCTGGAGAATAGCAAATAGTCCTTTAACAAAATTAGTAAATGTCTAAAAGCATAGTAACTCTAAGAAGTACGTAACTTGCTTCACACCTCAGCCTATAATCAAGAATTAATCTTTAGTGTACATCAGAAACAAGGAAGTAGCATGTAGATAAGAGGCTCATTTTGCAATCATGCTTTGGATAGTTGGTTTTTTTGTTTTGTTTTGTTTTTTTGTAGTCTACCTTCATCTTCATCTTTCAACTTCATTACTTATAAATTTTCTTTCTCTCATGATAAGTGTTATCTCCAGAAGAAAGTAGAAGGAGCATTTGAGCTGAGAGCCACCTTGTCAGTTTTAGACTTTTATATACTACTTAGAGCACACAAAAAAGCTACCAAACTGGACATAAGTACCAAAGAAAAAAATAATTAAGGACACTACTAGACAGCAAAGGCAGGTCTAAATATGCTTCTTTTATATTTATGTCTTAGAGATGCTAAAGAGAAATAAAAGAAAAAAACAAAATTTTGCTGATAATCCACAAAAACAAAATTTTGCTGATAATCCACATAGTACCATATACATTTCAAAGTTTGACATGATCCAAAGATTAAAGAAAGATCAGCATTTACAGAAAAGTTCCAAATAAAGAAATATAAATAAACAGAGTAACAAGAAGGGGAATCTGTAGACAACAGCTAAGTTATAAATAATGTATTGCAAAAGTAAGTGTTTCTATATTCATTTTCTTTCTTGATTTCCTGAGCATGAAAATTCCATAAGTGCAACACACATTCATATATCTCCTCTTTTCTCAACACAATAATAATATTAAGAAGGTTAACAGTCTATAAATTAAAGATACATTTCAATGTTTATGTGAGGGACTTACAAAAAAGATAGTTATTAAATTAAATTCAAAAACAACAACCTAAATAATATCTAGTATAAGGAACAATGTATCTGTAGTTTGTAGTGTTGGCAACTCTGAAAGTATAATATACTAAGTGGTAATAAAACATAGTTAATATATTTTCCTGTAGGTAAAATGTTAAAACAATCAATGACTTACAATGATGTAGAGTTCACTGGGATGTCAAATTGTCAGTCAGCTGAACATCAGCACATGTGAATTCTGAGATGTATAGACTGCAAAGAGTGGAAAGAGTTTCTCATCTTTGAGATTCCACTTTCTAGACTTTATGCAATCAGTGCAGTAGTAACTCACAAAAATTGTAATTACTTGCATAGTTCCCACACAATACTATACATATCAGGGCAGGCAAGGAGGTTAGAGGGTTTTTATGTCTGAATGACTTCATATTAAAATACTGTAGAGAGGAAATTGCTGTCCTCAGCTTATATGTGTACTCTTGAGTACACTAAATTGAAAAAGACAGCTCTAAACCTTTGTTCAGATACCTGATCATCTCTTGTCTCACTGGGTCAAAAATGAAAACTGAGCATGAACATGAAAGGGAGATGTGTAGAGAGGAGGAGAAGTACAAATATGCTGGAAAAGTGGGGACAGTATGCATCATATACATGTGCAGAATTCTCTAAGAACAAATTTAACCAGTAAGTATGAATCCATTTTGGAATGGGCATCTTTTTAATTGGAATATTTTGTTTACCCTTCCAACTTCCTCATTCTTCATGAGTCTGTTTAAAATGTTGATCTCTTGTTCATTTAACTTTGGTGGTTTCAATAAATTTTTAAATTTATCCATCACTTTCTCGTTCTCTAATTTAATTGAATACAGGTCTCAGAAGTATCCTTTTATAAAGTTCTGGGTTTTTTTATTTTTTGGTGCCTGTTTTGATATTTCCCTTCCATCTCTGATTTTATTATTATTTGAATTTGTTTTTTATTCTTTTGACTAACTGGAGTGAGAATTTGTCTATGTTGTTTGTCTTACAATCACCTCTTAGATTCATTGATTTTGTTGTATTGTTTATATTTCTTTCTATTTCATTAATTTCTCCTTTAGTTTTTGTTGTTTCTTCTATTCCTCTGGATTTGGGTTTGGATTCTTCTTGTCTTTCCAGGATCTGAGTTTTACCATTAAGTCGTTTACTTGTGTTCTTTCTGATTTTTTTTAATATAGACACTTAAAGCTATAAACTTAGCTCTTAATACTGCTTTTAATATGTCACAGAATTTTTATTGTATTATCATTTTATTTAGTCCCAGGAATATTTTTATTTCTTTCGTGATTTCTCCTTCAACCTATTCATCATTCAGGAATGTGTTGTTACATCCCTATGTGTTTGTAGAGTTGCTAGAGGTTCTTTCTGTATTTATTTAAAGCATTATTAATTGTAATAAGATGGAATGCATGAAATTATTTCTTTTTTTGTATTTTTGAGGTGTGTTTTGTGTCCCAGTATATGGTAATTTTTCAATAATCTTCCATGGGCTTCTGAGTAGAGTATGTATTTTATGCTCTTGAGTAGAATAACCTGTAGATGACTGCTCATTTAATTAGGGGTATGATATCATTTAATTCAAATATTTCTCTGTTTTTATTCTTTGCCAACTGCCATGTCTATTGGAGAATTTGGGTACTAAAGTCCTCTATTACTGTATTGGGGTTAGTCTGTTACTCTAAGTCCTGTGGTAACATTTTTATAGAATTGGGAGGACCAGATATTTGTGCATATATGTTCATTTGTGCATATATAATGTCTTCTTGTTCATCTGTTCCCTTGGTCAAAATGAAGTGATGATCTTCTTTATCTCTTATTATTTTCAATTTGAAGTATATTTTGTCATATATTAGCACTACAATTCCTGTTTCTTAATGGTGTCATTGGCTTGGAATATTTTTTCATCCTTGTACCCTAAGATGGTGCCTGTCCTTTATGTTTGGAGGGAAAGTGAGTTTCTTGTAGACAGCAGATGCGGATTTTGTTTCTTAATGCATCTAACTAGTCTGTATCTTTTGGCTTTGAAATAGAGGTAATTAATATTTAGAGTTATCATTAAAAGATGTGAATCAGTTACTGTCATTTTATTTTCTGTTCGTGGTCCTAGTTCTTATTTTGTTTCTGTACCTTACACATTTGTTTGTTTTATTTCTGTAGCCTCTTCAGTATGGTCATTTCTTCAGTTCTTTTTATTGTTTTGAATATTCTTTGTATGGTTTTTGGTGGACATTAATTACTTTAGTTTATTTGTATCAAAGAAGATTTTTATTTCCCCTTCAGCAATGAAAGAAAGTTTTACTGGGTAAAATATTCTGAGTTTCTGTCTGTGACTAATAGAACTTGGAATACTTTGCTCCAGGCTTTCTAACTTTTAAAATTTACAATGAAAAATTGGCTGTAATTCTGATGGTTTTTCCTTTATATATAACTTGTTTTTTCCCTTTTTCCTTTCAGCATTCTCTCTGTTCTGTACATTTAATGCATTTGCTATGATATGCCATTTGAAATTCCTATTCTGATTCTCTGTGTTTAGTTTTCTGTGTGTTTCTTGCATCTGTATGTGTATGTTTTTCCTTAATTTATGGAAATTTCCTTCTATTATCCTTTGACTATTTGGTCAATGCCATAGAAAGATTGAGGTGGTCCCAGCACTGGCAGATTCATAGTGTCTTATTTGACGAATTTACCTCCAATTTGTCAGACACTCTCAAGAAAACTATGTCTGAAGCGGAAAATATGTTTCTTGGGGAAAATATACTTCTTTATCTACACTTATCAGTGAACTTCCAATGGTTGAATTGTAGACAGGTTACAATATGGACTCATATACTACACACAAGAACACATACATAACACACATCTTATATAGTAATAAATTACTTCCCTGTCCATAATGTATTGTTAAAGTAAATAAGAAGTTGATAAGGTTAAAATATGTATCTTTTAATCATTCTATATAGGTGTTTCCTTTCATTTGAAGGTGTTCCTCCTGGAAGGAAGAAGAATGCCTAAAAGTTTAAGAAAGTTCATGAAACAAATTGTAGAATACTCTGAAATTTACTGTATTAATAAGACTCCATTTCCCATGATTATAAACTCAGCAAAAACCTGCATTCAAAGTTGCTAGAAATTTGATCAGGGCATCTTTGAAGAGAAGTCTGTAGTTTTCAGTTAGTCACATTGTGTAACCTAACAGGAATACAGAGATAGCTAATAGGTTATTTGGATAAAAAGATAACAATGATTACTTTTAAGATTGCCAAAACTTATGCACCATGTACTATTCCAAAATAAATAAACAATTTAAAAATATAGGAAACTATAACCACTTCCATGTTCTCCTTTTTACTCTTCTCTCTTACATTTTTTCCACATTTCTTTCCATTAAAACCTTTTTTTCACCAATTCCTGATATGAACCTCTTTTAATTTTAGCATTTATCTTTATAGATTCACACTGTCCTCTTATCTTTTTCTGGGAAAATCAACAAAAGTCTACTTATCCCAGCTAGTAGAGAAGTTCCTGATCAAAGAAAAAAAATGTTCTCTCAAGGACCAATGAGTTTAAAAGGAGTTACTATTGGGCTGATATGTAGATAGTATATTAGTATAGCACGCTCAGACAGCACATGGGAGTTTAAATTACCAACAAAAAGTCTCATTCCTGAGCAATCATCAACTGTCTATATATGCTCCAGGGCACTATTGGGCTGATATGTAGATAGTATATTAGTATAGCACGCTCAGACAGCACATGGGAGTTTAAATTACCAACAAAAAGTCTCATTCCTGAGCAATCATCAACTGTCTATATATGCTCCAGGGCATGGCCTCACAAGCCCCTCATGCCACATGATGGAATATTGTACCTACCTTGTATGAACACATCACAACTGCTGAGAATTCAAAGTGATGAGTAATCATGCCATACACATAAGACAAAATTCCCTCATTCCACAAACTCTTATTGATCTTTACATTAAATTTCTAGTCTTAATCCCATGAAGTGTGGCAGAGCTAAGTAAGTATAGATGTGAAAACATGGATTAATGGTGACAGATGTTATAGTCCAAATTATAAGAGGAGAGTATTCATGTGGAAGTGTTTCTTATCCAACCTACAGCAATTGATAACTGCAGAGTTCTATGCCCAACAGGTGGGCTTGTATTGTTTCCTTCATCTTCTATGGGCCAGAATTGAGCAATGGAATCTCCAATGGTGAGCTTATAAAAGGTACATAGTTCATTTAGAGACAAGCTTCTCAAAGTGATCAACATATTTCCCATATGTTTCTGGCATAGTTTACAGAAAGGAACCATTAGAAAACTCTGAAGGTGGATGTGATCATTTTCTCCCACGTCCTCGTACTGTTGTCATTTGTCACCTGATGTCTGAATCAGTGCCAGTATCAAGCTCCTTAACCTCCTTAACCTCCTCAAATTGGAGCAAAATGCGTGTCTTCATTCAGAAGAAACCTGGCTTAGCTATTTTTGCCTACTGGTGAAAACTGGATGCTGTGGTCTCAACAAGATGAGAATGGTTTCCACGGGGATGTAGAGGCTGGTATGCAGTCAGGGTGACCGTTAGCAGAAAGAGTCTTTGCCATGATCCCTAAGCATTTTGGCATTCTTTTCTGGGTATCAGTTCTTGTCTAATGTTACCTGCCCTGCAAGGAAACCCATAGCCTAATGATTTATTTCTAATAAGTACCATCATTCTACCTGTAAGAATTGAGGTTTATGAAACTGCAGTTTATAAGGTGGCATTGTTTCTTTTGGTGTCTAACAATATTTTTCACAGTCAGGTATTTAGATTTTCTTATCATATCATAAAAACCATAGCTATTTAATTTGACTTCTTATAATTGGGCTAAATTCCCAGACCCTTCTCATTTTTTTAAACAAGGTATCATATAGACCAAACTGGTATGTAAAACTTGCTAAGGATGACCTTGACCTTCTAATTCTCTTGTTTCCACCTTCAAGCTCCTAGGTTACAGATTTATGTGCCCACATTTACTTCATGCAGTTATAGAACTAAATCCAAGGTTCTGTTTATTATAGATAAGCACTCTATGAACTTAGCTATATCCCTAGCACCCCCCTTCTTAATTCTGGATAAATAATTTCAACACACAAATTTCTAGGTATTACAGAATCAAAGTCCATGATGGATGAAGAAATATCAATCCAGATATGATAGCCGATGACATACCTCAAAGCTCTCTATGAAAGTACACAGCATCCCATGAAGCATTTGGGGCTACTCTGGTTTGGTTCAACATTCAAGTAGCAGAGAAGCAGGAGACATTTGAAGAGATTGTTCATTACTTAAGACCTCTTGCTGCTCTTTCAGAGACCCTGAATTCTGTTCCCAGCAGATTTCGTTGATTTGCACCTGTGTGTAATTCCATTACCAGGGGATCAAATTCTTATGGCTTCCTGTGGTAGCCACATACAGGTGACGTGCCTGCACAAAGACACACACATACACATAAAAGAAAAATAAACTTAAAATGGATATATTTGGGGGTATAGGAATGAGAAATATTGTTAAATCACATTTTGTCAATATGTAAAGTGTGATATAGAAATGAGTATAGGTTTGTGTGTGGTTATATATGGACATGATGAGACTCTACATTTGTACCTATATCTCCTTTCTCTACAAGAGAGAATACAATGGCAATGATGCCCAAATAACGATAACACAGGATTCAGATGGTGGGTTCTATATGAGGTTTCATTTTAAAAATTAAAAGCAGGGGAAAGAGTACTAGAATTCTGGTAGGAGGAGCCAATATTTTCATGTAGCATCAGAAAAAAATGACAAAGAAACTGAACAGATATTGAAACTCTGAAGTTACTCTATGTATTTTGAGTATCAAAATTACATCCGTTATAAACTATCTTAAAAATAAAGATTCATAAACCAGCAGAGTAAACAGTGAACACAATGAAAAGGAAATAATAGGGTCAATAAAACCAGCTTTTCTACAAAGTAAGTAATTCGACATGGAGACAAAAATAACATAGATTGGGGAATCCAGAGAGCTATCAGTGATTTCAAAGGAAACATCAGACTGAGTGTCATCAATTATGCACAGTCTGAATCACATTTGCCAGTACTGTTATGTATAAGAGTTCAGCAGTGCATCTGTGACATTACAGGTGCAGGACTAGCATCATCAGGAGATATTTTCTAATAAGTGTAATGTAAAAGTCTTAATACTAAATAATGACTTTGCAGAATTCAAATAATCCAAAACTGAGAATTAATGCCAGGCATTTTAAGACTTATGTAGACTAAAGATGTTATATATCAGCGTTCAGTGTAGAACAATATTAAAATAATTGTGACTCTATCTTGAAAGGCATTGTTGGTTAAAAGGTAACAGTATGTAAAATGTAATTTCTTGAAAATTATGTTTTTATCTCTTTGAAAATATTTCTTTATCTGTAAGAATTTTTCTCATTTAAGAGATTAAATACTCTATCTGCCCCACATTTCCCTACTCCAATATTCCCACTAATAAATCCTCCTCTCAAGTTCATGTTTTTACAAAAAAAAAATCTACTAAGTCCCATTAGTGCTTACAATATCTACATGACTGTGTGGTCATCAACTGGAGCACCAGAATCTATCAAAAGTCACATCCTCACAAAGAGAATGTTCAGCTGCCAATAGCTCCTGAGCAGTAGGTAGGACATGTAGTCCAGGGTCACTCATCTATGGCCCTGTTGCTGATGACAGCACACATTATCCATAGGTCAAAGAAAACTTAATCTCAAATGAACCCAAAATATTCCTTCATGCTGACTAGCTTTCATATCACTGGAGAGTGCTACACAGTCTTTTGGGGTATAAAAAACGGTAGTGGTCTTACCCAGCACTAGACTCTGCTTGCTGCAGTGCCTACCTGTCAATGAAGATGTGTAAACTGGTACATGACTATTGTGGAGTAGCTACCACTTTCAGAGTATCAATTATAGTGTGGTAAGACTAAAAAATATAATAGAAGTATTTATATAATTAGTCAGGGCCATTTCAGGTTGATAGAGAATGTGTTTCACATTGAGCTGGGGATGTAAACATAAATATATTTACTCAAATTGTTACTTAAACATTGTGTTTTAGGATATTTTTGGAAATAACTAGAGTGTTTAAATAGGCAGTAAGAATAAAAGATTGCTAAAAACCATGGGGAAACTGGAAGAGATTTACACAGTACAACAAACAAAATATTTGACAATAAGATTTTAAGTAATATAAGACAAAACAGACAAAAAATATTACATATTTCTAAACATTAATTTTCAAATGTGGCATTATATAATATTTATTTCTAGAGAGATGCTAATTCTGTCTGGCATCTGACTGAACATTTGCAGTGGGAGTCATTACTTGGCTCTAAGTTTGGCTTTGCAATCCTACTACTTTAAGCTGAGTCACAGATGATTCCCTGACTACTGAGTCATTATTATTTCTGTACTGCTGGTTCTCTGTATTCTCTGAAATCTTTCTCCTGTTTTATAATTATTACATCAGCCTATTATTCATTTTAATGGACTGCCTTTACATGAACGGTTAAGAGAAAATAATATGCTCTCTCACTCTCTTTAATTGAAATTACACCACCGAAAGACTTTTTGAAATATTTTATATTGTTTTATTTGCATTAATATATAATATTGTTTAAGGATATGTCTTTGTTGAAATAATCCCATGAAAAGTAAGGTAGTTCAGACATAATATTTACAGGAGAGTTATTTATTCATTAAAAACTTTTTGCAGATGCGAATAAAATGTGATAGGCTATTGTTTTCTGGAAATGATGTATGACTTAACTACAAAATAGCATCTGTCAATGAAAAACAGATATATCTAGCAGTGTTAACATGATAGAATATTAGCACTTTGTTAAAAAATGCAATATTTAAGGTAATAAAAATGAAAAACACACATTAATCATTTCAATCTATCATTTTGTAAAACACTAGTATGTTGAATCTTCAATAATAAGTTTATTGCACATGATGAATCAAAATATTCTTACTGTGATTTTCATAATGGGAAGTACAATAAATGTCCTTTGTATATGTATAACAGTCCAATTATGTGTTGATTTTAAATATGAGGTTAATTATATGGAAATGATCAAAATAGAACAAATAGTGCAAGCACCAAAACTATGCTATCTTGGCAGGTAGTCTCTGAATTTTCTTCAAAAAGCCTTTGTATGACGCCACAGGAAGGGTTCTGTGCACATGTATGGTGATGTTTATTGCACTAGTTAAAAGGTCCAAGAAACATCAAAGGATCATTCTGTTGGGAACAGATTATCATTCTGTGTTTAAAGAAAAATCCAGAAGGTATTCAAGTTTCAGCGAGTGACACTGATAAGAATTTTACTCAAAACTGAAAAGAATGATTTTATACATAAGTACACAATACACAGTTGATGCATTTCATGGATTTATGACTGTGTATTTATGTTTTATCTAATTGGTAATATAAATTTTTTATGGCTCATATATTTCAAAAATAGAAATAATAAGCATATTATTCTCTTACATTAGAAAATTTAGAAGCTACAATATCCAAAATTTTCTATATGAAATTTTTTAATATTTTAATTTATAATATATTAAAAAGATGCATAAGATTCCAAGATATTTTCAGAATTTATAATATATCATGACTCAGTCTATGGAAAAATGTACTTCCTTTATTCTTTCTTTGACTTTTATCATCTTAGTTTTTTTTTTTAACTATTAATTAAATATCACATTTCACTATGGAAATTCACTAAAATCTATAGATATTTATCTCATTACAGACAGTATTTAATGCTGATATTTCTCATGCCTGCCATGTTATAATTCTTACAAAGCATGTCAATTGCTAAATTAAATGAAGAGACACAGACTTATTGAATACAGGAAAAATATCCATCTTTTTGTTTTCTACAAAAACAAATCTTACATTTAAGAATAAGCATTACCTTAAGTAGAAAGAAAGAAAAAAAATTCAAGAAAATTACATTGAGAAACAAGCAGGCATTGCAATTATAATATCTGGAAAAATATGTTTCAAATTAAAATTAATCATAAGATACAAAGAAGATCACCTTATTTTGAACAAGGGAACAACAGATCAAGAAGACATCAGAAATCAAGAGCATATATGCATCAAAATTTGGTGCCCTGAATTCCATGAAAATCATTACAGAACTTCAAAACACATACTAACCCAAACTCAGAAGGCCACAACTAGCCAAGGTGTAGAGAATCAGAGACTGAAGATTGTGTGTCCCTGGATAGAACTCCTTTATTAAGCCTCACTCACACTTACCCTAAATCATTGTGAAAGAGGAGGATGGAAAGATATAAGGTTGGTGTAAGAACATAAAGAAACAAAGGCTTTCAGGTCTCTAGGAACTTGCTCATATGAATTTGCCACAATGGTGATAACATTCACAAAACCCATGATGACTCAATCAGACAAAAATCCACCATGGAACTGGGGAATTGTGCTGCAGTCCCCAAACTTACCTGAGCAACTATTGGCATCTGATGACTGCTGGGTGATGGAGAGCTGATCTCTTTTAAGTGAGAGACTCTAGATAGGATGATTAGAATCCAGTGGATGAACCTTCATTGAGGACATCTGGGTACACTAATATGACTCTATATGCCTTAACATATATGAAACAATGTCTGAAATCAAGTTGGGGCATCTATGGGTAGGTTCAGAGGATGAAAGGGGTATAAGAATGACGAAGTATTTTGTATTAAATGCATATAAATCAATAAAAATCGATATTATAAAAAACAACCAACACTTAGATTCATTGATTTGTTGTACTGTTTATATGTGTGTGTGTATATATATATATATATATATATATTTTTTTTTTTTTTTACTAATTTCTCCTCTGATTTTTATTTATTCTCATCTGTTGGGTTTTTCTTTGGTTTGTTCTTGCCTTTACTGCTTCTTGAGTTGTATCCTTAAATGATTTATGCAGATATTTTCTAACATTTTAATGTAAGTTTTTATAGTTATGAATTTTCCTTTAAGAACTGCTTTTGATGTAGATGAGAGAATTTGTTTGTTTTATTAACCATTCCATCTTGTTCAGGAATACCATTATTTATTTTTATATTCTTTCTTTGACACATTCATTATCCAGGTGTGTGTTGTTAAATCTCCATGAATTTTTACATTTACTGGAGTTTCTTTTGTTGTAGATTTTAAGCTTTGTTACATTACAGGCTGAAAGAATGCATGAACTTATTTTGTTTGTTCATTTGTTGAGGTTTGTTTTTTGACTTAGTTTGTAGGTAATTTTGTAGAGACATTCATATGCTCCTGAGTAGGATGCGTGTTCTTTTGTGCTTGGGTAAACTATCCTGTTATGTGCATTTGATATATGATGTCACTTTATTCAAATAATTCTCTATTTTTTGTTCATTGACATGTCTATTGGAGATATTGGGGTATTGAATTCACCTACTATTTATCACTCTGCTGCATGAAGAAGCTTTGCTTGTGAGAGTTGAGGCATGCATTTGTTGTGGAACTCTGTAATAGGCTCCAACTCTTGATAAACAAAGCTTCTTTAATAAGTGGTATATAGTATATATGTCTATAAATACAAGAATTCATATTTAGCATGCTGTAAGAAATTACATTTATTGAAGATTAAGATAGAGATATGTTTTACTCTAGGATCAATGGCAAACCATGGGTATTTTGTCATGTTTACAGTACCACACTTGAGTTCTCTTCCATTAAGAGGACTTTAAGTACAATAAGAAAGCTATTGATTAGCTCCCAAATAAATGTGCCACCTCTGTACTGCTATCTTGCTCTGCTGGGCACTGTTGTGGTTATCATGTCTCAAAGCTGGAGTTGGACCACTGGTTGATTTTCTCCTTTATCGGCTTGTATAGTATCTTCCAGAACTATGAAGCTTCCAGGTCAGTTCCATCTCCATTGCTCCAAGTTCTGTGTCGTCAGCAACAGGGTCTTAACTTCAAGTTTAGGGAGGTAATCGAGGGTTGTGGCAATATCCTATATTATTGTGGATGTCTCTCAGACAATCCTGACCAACAATTCAAAGAGATTTCCTTGTCTGGCATTGTGCTTCATATTATATATTCTGCAGCATATATGTGCACTAATGTTCAAATAGTATATGTGTATATTTTTGAGCCAACACATTTTCTTTTGGTTTTGCAAACTCTCTAAGTTTAATTTACTTCCCATTTCTTTCTCCTTGTCTAAGCCAGTCTCCTCTTTTTCCAGTTATATCACCTCCATCATTTTGTCCATTTTATCCTCGATAGCATTCATCTCCCATCATCCGCCCATTGAGCTCCCACTTCCCCTCCACCCCATGGCTTCTTATATATCCTTCCCTCCTACAATTCCTGTTGAATATCTCAATTTTCTCCATCTTTACTTTCGTATTATCTGCTTCTACTATCCCCCTTTCTTGGGCTATTTCCTACCCTTTACTTCCATGGTTCCTTTTCTTTCTTAACTGTTGGGCATAATGCAGGGTGGGCCTAGCTAGGCCATCTGCCAGGGGGAATGGAGGAATGACTCTCTTGGGCTTGGTGCTCCACACTGGTTGGTTGTGAAGACAGTTTCTGCCCAGCACCTGGAGAGAAACTGATCCACCTGTGTACAAACTGCAATTGGCTGTAGTCAGGACCCCACCCCATAAGGCTATTGGCTAACAAGACCTATAAGGCTCTCTGCTCTTTCTTGAATAAATGAGTTTGTAGCAGACCACCACTGCTGGATTTCTACTCAACTCCCGGAATCAGTGTCTTAACTCTGCGCCTACTCGCCTCCCACCACTATGGAGACACTTTGGTCCCCCTGGGCTGGCCCTGAGTGCTGAAACCCTCAACACTTAACACGATCAATAAAATAAACAGACCCTGGCACGGTTAATAAAAGAAAAAAAGAAAGAGAATATCAAACTCAATAAAATCTGAGATAGGAATGTAAACATCATAACAGATTCTCAAAAATCCAGAATCTATAAAAGAATCCTTTAAAAATCTATATTATATTTCATTTGAAATCTAAAAGGCATGGACAAAGTACTAAATTCATGGAAACCACCAAAGATAAATCAATAACAAATTAACAGTTTAAACAAACCTATAAGAAATGTAGGAAACTGAAGGAGCAATGCAAAGCCTCTGGATTAAAAAGAAGCCCAGGCCCTGATGGATTCACAGAAGAATTTTACCTGACCTTCAAAGAAGAGCTATATACAATACAACTTAAATTATTGTAAAAAGACATAAATACAACTAGAAACCCCAAATCCTTCTATGATGCCTGTTTTACCCTAATATGAGAACAAGGAAAAGACAGCAAATAAATAAAACTGTAAGGCCATATCCCTAATGAAGACTGATATAAAATTATATAAAAATACTCATAATAGCACATAGACACACATCAAAAATATTCCGCCATGATAAAGTTAACTTTGTTCCAGAGATTCAAGAATATTTAAATATGCATATGTCAATAAATTCCATAAAACATATAAAGGAACTAAAACATCAAAGTCATATTATCACCTAAATACAGGCAGAAAAGTCTGCTAACAAGTACAACATGTACACATGATGAATGTTCTGGGAGAAATTGGACCAGATGTACTATACCTCAACCTAATTAAGGGTTTGTATGACAAATTCACAGCAAACGTTATTCTAAATGAACAAAAATTTGAAGCGTTCCCATTAAAATCCAGAAAATTCTGTCTGCTGTTCCCACTCCTTTTTAATATAGTGCTTCAAAGTCTAGTTATAACAGTAAGACAAAAGAAGGAAATTAAGAATTAATTTGCAAGGAAGTCAAATTTCCCTACATGTAGATATTATGATATCATGCATATGAGATCCCTAGACTTCCACAAAATTTTCTAGGAATAATACTTCCCTCAAAGTGGTAGTTGAAAAAAATCAATCTACAAAAATCAGGAGCATTTCTACATATAAATAACAATCAGAGAAATTGTTCAGGGAAACACTTCCACTCGTTATCCTCAAAATATATCCTGATACAAGCCTAATCAAAGACATTGAGGAGTTGTTCAAAGAAAACATTAAATATTTGAAGAAAGAGATTAAGGAAGAAACAGGACTATAAACGCCTCCAGTGCTCATGAAATGGTAGAATTAATATGATGAAAATGATTATTCTTACAAAATCAATTTAGAGATTCAATGCAGTTCTAATCAAAAGCACCATGACATTATTCACAGGAATGGAATAGCCAACTTAATATTCATATAGAAATGCAAAAGACTCCAAAGCAATCCTTAGCACAAGGAACAATGCCTAGAGTATTACTATGCCAATTCTCAATCTTTATTACAGAGCCATGATTATAAAAATAAAAAACAAAAACAAACAAACAAACAAAAAACAACAACAATATTTCCACAAAATCGCAGACTTGAAGATCAATGGAAAAAAAAGAAGAACCAAATAGGAGTACATGCAATTACAGCCACCTGATATTTGAGAAAGTTGCCAGGAACACACACTGAAAGAAAGACAGCTTCTTCAGTACACGGAGCTGGCAAAGTTACCACCCTTCTAATGTGGAAAAGATTGCAATTAGACCCAGACCTTTCACTCTGATCTAAAATTAATTCCAAATTGATCAAAAACCTCAATGTGAAGCATGAAACACTGAAACTGTTAGAAGAAAACATAGGCAGCATTCTATAACATATAAGTGCATAAAGAGACTAAAAATAGGATGAAAGTTACTCAGGTTTTAAGGTCAACAATGTACAAATGAAGCTTATTAAGTTAAAAATCTTTTGTACAATAAATGAAACAAACATTTGAGTGAAGAGGAAGCAGAGTGGAAGAAAATATTTACCAGCTATTCATTCAACAAAGGATGAATATCAAGAACACAAAAAGAACTTAAAAAATGAAGAAGACTCAAATGAACCAAGGTAAACAATCAGGATATGGTTCTGAAAAGAGAGTTTTCAAACCAAAGAAATTAAAATGCCTAAAAATACCTTTAAAAATGTTCAACATTCTTAATTTCTAAGGAAATGCAAATCAAAATTTCTTTAAGATTGCATTTAACCCCAACTTAAACGGCTAAGATTAATTAAAAAAAAATCACCAAATGTGGATATAGATGCAGGGAAAGGGGAGCCTCATCCACTACTTGTAGGATTGCAAATAAATGAAATAAATATGGAGAACACACTTAAAAACTAAAAATAAATCTACCATATTATCAGGTTAGACCAGTCCTTGAAATAAACCCGAAGGACTCATCCTACTACGGAGAGACTTGCAGAGTTATATTTGTTGCTGTTCTTTTCACATTAGCAAATAAATGAAATCCATCTGTATGCCCCTCAACTGATGAAGTAATAATGAAAATGTGATACATTTGCACAATGGACTTCTACTCACTGGTAAAGAATAATGAAATCATGAAATTTATATTTAAATGGATGAAACAAAAAAAAGTGTTAGAATAAATAAAGTAATATTGAAATGTGTTTCTTCACCCATTTGTGGATTTTATTCCAAATTCTTGATATGATTATATACCCTGATGTAAAACAGTGGTCTAGAAAATGGATAATAACAGTGTGGATAAAGAGGAAGAAGAAGTTTGTCAGTGTGTGTACTTTAACTGGGGAGGGTGCAGGGAGGGTTATACAGGGGTAGTTAGAGGTGAGATAATAATCACAGATGCTGTGAAAAACTGGAGTGAAATTAACTAGTTCAAATTCCTACTGAAAATGACACAAACACATACTCATATATGTATGTAAATTTATATGCACATTTGTGTAGCTGAAGGCTATATAGTCAAAAACATACTCCATATAGGAAGGAGAAACCAGCATTGGAGTTTTTGGTCATGGTATTCTAAGAGACTCCTAATATATCACAAGCTATTGGCACGAGCCTGCATTACATCCCTGAATTTAAATGTAAGTCAGTATTCCTGAAGACAAGCCATAATTTGGAACAGAACTTGGAATAAAATGAGCTGTAATTAACCTGGGAGCCTCCTCCCTGGAGACTATTTCCTATTAACAGAAAATATGCAAGCTGTGAATAGAGAAAACCAATCAGTGGTCCTACTCAGATGTAAACCTTAATATGCACGACTGGTCCAGCAAGCTATAGCTTTTTGTTCACAGGTGGCACATTTATCTTGGGGGTCATCAACAGCTTCTGATTGGAATAAGGCTTACTCAATAGGAGGGAACTTACGTGTGGTACTTTAAACATAGCAAAATACACATAGCACTAGTGGTGATAGATTCTATTTGAAAAAACCTACATTCGCCACATTTCTAGACCATGGTAATTTCTTACTGTATCCTAAATATGCATGCTCAAGTAACACAGAAGTTAATCCCTCACACCTCATCATAGAAGCTTCTTTTTGCAGCAGATAGAGGCTAAACAGAGTATGATAATTGGTCAAATGCAGAGAATTAGTGACTATGAGACACTTAACTCTAAGTAATATGTTTTCAATGCAACCTCTACACATAAGGTGAAAGCATCTCTAAACTCTCACCAGAGAAGTTTCCATATTCAGAAGATAGTGATTAACACAGAAATGCACAATTGTCCAATATGCAGAGAATAAGAGGCCGCAGAGTGCTTATCTTTAAATAGGATACCCATTTCAAACTTATGTATCCCAAGGCCCAAGGGATTATTTCTGAAGAGTGGTGTAAAGGCTCAAGGTGGTAGATGACCACAAGGAAACAGCTTTATAGACAAGCATAAACACGTCTCTTGTAAGCTTAAACCAAACAAAATCCATACATATGCTTATGGAAGTGAATAATAATCCTGTCCAAATCTAAGGAACTTTTGGTAACTGATGGCCCCTAGAAAGGGAGAAGCAGTCTTTTACAGGGTTGGAATTCTTCATAGATTAACCAGGCTTGAGCAGATGCCCCCACACTGAAGGACACTATGCAACACAAATCCAACTCTTTTTATTATATATAATACAGTACCTTAAATTGGGCAGGAGGTAGTAAGGTGAGGTGCAGATCCAGGAGAGGTTTTAAGTACCATAAAATTACATTGTATGAAAATTGTAAAAAATTTTAAAAGGAAATAAAATAATTAAATGAATAATAAAGTAAATTAAATTCATTGAGTGCACTTGATATTTGACCGGGTATTGAAGATGCATAAATTAAAGCAAACATTATAGAAATCAGGACACTGTACTCTCTACTGTTTTGATTTGTTAACTTAGGGTCTAGTTTCATTCTTTTACAGGTAGAGACCCAGTTTTGCCTGAACCATCTGATGAACGTGGTATCTTTCCTCCAGTGAGTGTTCTCTGCCTGTTTGTCAAAGGTGGCTGTTTTTCAGGTCACTGAAATCGCATGTACTCACTTTTAAGTTTTCAAATATATTCCATTGGTCTATGGGTCTATTTTTGTGCCAGTACCATACCATGCTGTTTTTATGAGTATAACTGTGTAATATAGTTTGAAAGAAGGTATAGTAATCCCCACTGCATTGATCTTGAGCTTAGGGTTGTTTTGGATATTCTGGGTCTTTTGTGTTTCTTTATGAATTTGAGGATTTGTTTCCTAATTCTGTGAAGAAATCATTGATATTGATTGGGATTGTATTGAATCTGTATATTGCTTTTGGTAGGATGGTCATTTTCACAGTATAAATTTTTCCAATCCATGAGTATGGGAGATCCTTTCATCTTCTGGTGTCCTCATCAATCTCTTTAAAGCTCTCAAATTCTCATTGTAGAGATCTTTAATATCTTTTATCTGGTTTATTCTGAGATTATTTTTCGAGGTTCTTGTGGATGGAAGGGTCTCCTTATATTCTTTTTCCAATTGTTTGTTATTTGTATATAGAAAGGCTACTCATTTTTTAGATTAATTTTGTAACCTGTGGGAGGGCTATGGGGAGATGCATCTAGAAGAGTCTATATATTATTAAGATGTATTATATGAAATGCACAAAATTTCACTAAAATATTAAAGATGCCAATTAAGTTATAATTTAATAAAATTTATACAGCCAAAATGAGTGACATTTTATATTGGGAGAGGGAGAGGAAATTTTCTTGATTGGTTTGGTCAATGGTAGTTTGCACATGCTCCAGTGGATGATTCTACACACATGAAGATACCAGGAGCTCATTGGCCTAAGTGCCTTATAAAGGAAAGAAGAGAGAGGAGGAGGATGACTAAAAGGAGGAAATGAAGAGGAAGAGGTCAAGGAGGATGTTGAGGAAGGCAGAAGAAGATACTGGGAAAGGGATGTTGGGGGCTGTCAAGAGGAGCTGGGGGTAGGTGTTGTGGTGAATATGATCTATATACACGGGATTTATGTATGAATCAACAAAGAATAAATTGAAATTTAAAAATAAAACACAGAAAACTAAAAGGTATAGATTAGTCAACTATTTCTAAAGTGTTACATTCATTTGGCAAGCAGAAAAGTCTTCTAGTTTCTAAACTATGTCTTTTTGTTTTCAAATAAACTGTGAAAAATATGTTTCTCACTAACGAAAACCAGAGCAAAAAAATAATCATAACAATAATTTTGCTGCAAAACAGTGTTACATTAACTGGATTTACAATAAAAATTACCAGCACCAAATGTGGCATTTTGAATATACTGCTTCAATTTCCTTTCCCCTTTAATGCACCAGGCAGTTGAAATCATTATTCATGTCGACTAGCTGATTAATAAACTCTTCATGCTGTAAAATTTGCCATTAGGGTTGGTAGTTTTAATTTATAGTAGGCTGACTTTTCCATATAATTGTTAGGTGCCAATTATAATTATGAAAATGTTTATAATAAAATTCCATTATTAAGATTTCTATAATTAAAATGTGAAATATTTTAAATCATTTCCTTAAAAAAATTATTTACTCATAGAAATTTTGTCTTGGTATTTTATAATGTGTCCAAGGTTTTGAGCTATTTAATAGGTATTTCAAATAAGTCAAATATCTGTTAAAATAAGAAACAAAATTTTACATTCAGTATTTACTTGGGAACTTTCTTAGTTATATTCAGTGTTTCACTGAACCTGATATATAGAAATATTGTATGTATGATCTTAGGGAATATACATAAACATGTATATTTTTAATCTATCTACCTACATATGTTTATTAAACATCTAGTAAAGCATTGTGCTCTATTCTGGAAGAAATAACCACAGCCTAGTACTATTAAGTGACAGTGACCTAAATAATGGACACCATATTTAATAATTTCCTAAATATACTCTTGTTTATATTTAGTTAGGTATCCTTTATATCATGTCAGCTAGGAGTAATACATTAGACAGTCACAGAATAGTATATATACTGCTGAATGAATAGATACATTCTTCATGCAAGTTTATATACTAAACACTATAATATTAAGGAGCCTTATACTATATGAATTATTTTCAAATATGGTCAAATCTATAATGAAAACTGGTGTTAAGAACTGATGCTTGAAAGACATTAAATGATTACCTTTTATTTGTCTATGTGAGTTTACTAGTTAACTTAGAGTTTAGACTTATTTAGATACTTTAAAACTATAGAATATACTATAATAAATATAGAATATACAAATATTCTATATATAAATATATTATATAATGAATATAATCTATGATATATCAACCTATGCATCATATTTTTAAAGTACTCAATAAATATATAGTATAGAAAAAGTGCAATTTTTATTCAGCTAAATATTGCAATGATCATCTTACTTGAATAGACTTCCCATATGAGTAATTTTCAACAATTAAATAGATTATGACAGGCAGGAGATCAGCTTACCAACAATCTGTCTTCAATAACCAAGTAATTTTTTTAGGATAAGAAAAAATATCATCTAGGGAGATGAATTCTCTACTTTGGGCAGTTTGAGAAATACAAATGAGTGATTAGTGACTGTGAAAAAGGAAAAAGTTTCCCCATAACAAATTATCCCCCAGTGAAAATTGAGCTACTTGTTACGTTCAATTTGACTAGGAGAAGCTGGTCTGTTGGTCTTGACATCTGCCGTCTTCCTGAGCGTATTATGGCTCCAGATGGCAGCATCAAACTGTTCTCCAGTGTTCCACTTCTCAAGAATAACAATGCTGTGCTTCTTAAAGAGTGCACTTACATTTTTCTCCATTTTGTTTTGTTGAACAGAATATTTTATCAATTAGATTTCATGACATGAATATTACTGAAATTTAGATGTGATATTTTGATTTGTATACTTCATATTAGAAAAAAAACTCTTGTTCAAACCACTGAAAAAGTTGCTGAAAGTAGAATAACATTTTAAAAGCTCAAATTAAATAAATAACAGAACTGTCTCCTGCAAAATGCAAAGGATTTAGGAGACATAGAGCAAAATCCATAAACTTCCTGCATCACCTTCATTGTTGAAATGAGTCCATGGGCCGAAGTTATGAGATAAAATATGACAAGCACAAATTTCCAATTACTTTCATTGATTATAAAGTCATTGAAATAACAAAATTATGGGATGCAGTTCATTCATGGGAACTTTGAGAAACAAGGTGATCATAGGAAGGTGATACATAAGAGATGATCCTGGGAAGGAACAAGTGCATCAATCAGCCTATTGGTGACATTAGTTAGGAAGTATGAGAATGTCATTTCAGTTGGGTAAAAAGCAACACACATAAGTACATGTACAAGAAATCCATAGCAAATGCATCTGTCAGTACTATAAAAGTTTACTGATAAGCTATATTATGTTTTGACAATACATTTAATATTTAATATAATAGTCTAATAAATTCAATTTGCTGGTTTTGAATAAATGTTTAGTAACATGTATTAAAATACTCAGAAAACAACAAAAATCTATCCAACAAAAATAACTGAATGAAAGAAGCAGAATGGGTATTTGAAAAACTGAAGTCCTGGATGTAGAAAGCTAGAGAAAGGAGCGGGACCAGGGCAAAGAAAAAGAGCCTCTTGGTCAAATATCAGGTGACTTTTAATAGTATGCAGTCATGATTGTGTCTTCTAGTTTGTTTCACTGATCTACAAGTGTGTTTTGTGCTACTACACTGATGTCTTTATGACTGTAAATTTGTAATATAAACATAATACAACATAATGTAATAAAATAAAATAATGCTAGTTTGTTAATTCCACCAGCATTGCTCTTTGTGCTCATGATCGCTTTGGGTATCTGGGGTCTTCTGTATTTTCATATGAATGTTAGGATGGATTCCTTTATTTATTTGAAGGATGGCCTGGGGATTTTGATTGGGAATGCATTTAATTTGCAGTTTGCTTTGGTAGTATAATCATTTTTACTGCATTAATTTTATCAATCCATGAACACAGGTATTCTTTACATCTCCATGCCTTTCTGAAACTCATTCTTTAAAGAGCTAAAGTTTTCATTGAAAACTTCAATGACTTTGGTTAAGTTTATACCTAGACATTTTTTTTCTCTGGCAATTATGAATGTGTTTTTCTGAGCTTTTTCTTTGATTGCTTATTTGTATATAGAAAGGCTTTGCAATTTGTAGATTGATTTTGTAATCTGCCACTTTCCTGTAAGTGATGATATTTCTAGATGTTTTCTCATGTAATACTTGGGATCTCTTACGTATACAAATAAGGATAATTTGACCTCTCTTCCATTTAGCACTCTTTCAGTTTCCTTCTGTTGTCTTATTGCTCTAGCTAGAGTTTCAGACAGTACACTTAAAAGGAGAGAGATTAGCTAAAAAGTCTTCTCCAGTTCTTAATTTTAATGTTAATGCTTCAAGTTTTTCTCTATTTAAAATGGTATTGTTCATAGATTTGTTGTATAAATCATAATTATGTTGAGATGTATCGCCTCCAGAACACACACTAGGGGATAGAAAGCATCTTCAGTAAATGGCGCTGACAAAATTAGAACTCCACATATAGAAGAATTAAATTAGACCCATAGCTATCTCTTTGTACAAAAAATAAACTCCAAATGTATCAAAGACTACAATGTGAAATGCTGAAATTGATAGAAGAAAGCATAGGCAGAATCCTACAAGATACAAAGATATAGGTGTAGGAAAGAATTTTCTAAATCAGACATCAGTTCCTCAGGAATTAAGGTCAACAATCAGTAAATGTGCGCTTATTAAACTAAAAATCTTCTATACAGCAAAGAAAACAGTCAATCCAGTGACGAGGAACCTCAGAGAGTGAGAAAAAAAAAATCTTCACCAACTTCACAACTGCCAGAGGACTACTATCCAGAATATATAAATGACTCAAAAATACAGAATCAAGAAAATAAATGACCCAATTAAAAGATGGGCAAAAGCTCTGAACAGAAAGTTCTGAAAGGAAGAAAGAAAAATGAATAAGAATGTCCTTAAAAGTAGTTTAACATCCCTAGTAATTAGAAAAATGCAAATCAAAATCATTTTAATATTTTATCTAACCCCAGTCAGAAAAAGCTAAGATCAGGAGAAAAAATGATACTTTATTCTGGTAAGGATATGGGGAAAGAGAAACTACTGGTGGGAATTGAAACTGGTGCAACAGCTATGGAAATCAGTGTGGAAACCTCTTTTTTTATATGTTTTCTTAATTTTTACTGAGATTTTGTACATTTCATATAATAGCTCTTATAATATAAATTCTAAAACCATCCCCCACTCATGGCCCACAACCCCTGCACCAGACCTCATGTAGTCTGTCACACATGTAAAGCCCTATCCAGTCAAATATCTGTACCATCTTAAAAACGGATCTATCATATAATACAGTTGTATCACTCCAGGGCATATATCCAACAGACTCGTTCTGCTACAGATATACTTTCACAGCCATGTTTATGCTGCTCCTTTCAAAATAACTAAGAGATAGAAACAAGTTAAATGTCCCTAAACTGATAAATGAATAATGAAAATATGGTACATTTACAAACTGGAGTCCAACTAAGTATTAAAGAAAGATAAAAACACGAAAGGTAAATGAATGGAACTGGAAATAGTCTAATAAATGAAGTAACACAGGCCCAGAAAAGTTGCTAGGTATGTTCTCTCTTTTTGTCGATCATAGCATCAAATTCTTATATGTGATTATATATCCTGACGAAAGTGCAGGAACAAGTAAAGTACAAAGAAATCTTGAAAATAAAGAGAAAGAAGGAACTGTTAAGAGGGGTGAAGAAAGAGTAAGATTTTACAAGTGATGAAATGGAGGAAATGAGGATATTTAACTGGGCAATGAGGCAGGTGGTTTACAAGTAATCTTGAAGGTAAAGGGGAAGAATGAGTTCAAGAGTGGGGGATAATAAAAGAAACACAGTGTCATATAGGAGAGGCTTCTTTTCTGGTTTTTGGTCAGGATATTCAAAGAGCCTCCCCAATTAACACAGGAAATTGCCACAGCCCTTGATTAACTCCCAGAACTTGAAGGTAAGACCCTATTATTGAAGACAGGACATAGCTCAGATATGGGACTTGAGACAATTAGTTTGGAACTGACCTGGAAGCCTTCTCCCTGAGGACTAGCTCTCATAGTTCTAGAGGATACAATGGAAGCTTCTAAGGAAGAAACTCAGTGGTCCAACCCCAGCTTTAAGCCATAATAAGGCCAACAATGACAGGCAGAGAAAGTCTTTCAAATGACTATATATACATATAGTTGTGTAACAAAGATAAATCATGCTCTTATAATTTTCAAAAGACTGAAACACTGTCTTATGTTTATTCAAGGGTTCTAGCCTCATAAGAAAGTTTGAAATATCTAGAAAGAAAGATATTGCAATTATTTTAAATATTTGTCTGAAGTGCAGTAAATAAAGATGCTAAATGCAAATAGAAAAAAAAAACAAACAAAAATAATAATTATTGAGCATGCTCAACATGTCCAATGCACCTACACCTAAGGGTATTTGGGGAACACAAATTCAATTTGATAGGACATAAAATTTAGTACTGGGGCACAGTAGGGAAAATTTTGTTCTGAGAGGAGATGGTGGAGGGCATTTGATTATGATCAAAATCCAAGGTATAAAACTATAAAAGATCAATAAACTATTATCTAAAAAGAAATAAAATCCAAAAAATTGTTATAGATAGAGATTATTACAGATTTCTACAGCTAGTCGTACACAGAGGGTTAAGTTTCTGTGAGATACATAGCCCCGAGTGAAATATCTATAACGGAACCCCTACACCTAATGTCCTCGGAACAAAGGATAGAGGGAATACTCTCAACCCCTGCTAAAGAAGTTTCTTCATGTAACATAAGGCCACAACCACATAAAGCCAAAACTGGCCCAAGTATAGACAATAAAATAGTGCAGAGTGTGTGTCCCTGTGTAGGATTCATATTCATCCTCACCCACCCAGTACTCAGTACCACAGTGGGAGAGGGGAAGAACACGTGTAAGCGCCAAGGTTGGTGCATGACCATACAAACTGCAACCTCCAAGCTCCTGGGACCTATTAATATTAACTTAGAAATTGTGACAGCATACATGTTGAGGGGTCCCAGCACTCAGCACCATCCTGAGGGGGACCGAAGGAGCTCCGCCATAGGGGAGGGAGTAGGCGCAGAGTCGCACACAGACTCCGGGAGTTGAGCGGAAAGCCAGCAGTGGTAGTCTGCTGCAAACTCATTTATTCAAGAAAGAGAGTGTCTTACAGGTCTTGTTAGCCAATAGTCTTATGGGGTCGGGTACTGACTACAGCCAATTGCAGTTTGTTCCCAGGTGGATCAGGTTCCCTCCACGTGCTGGGCAGAAACTGGCTTCACAACCAACCCGTGTGGAGCACCAAGCCCAAGAGAGCCATTCCTCCATTCCTCCTGGCAAGTGGCCTAGCTAGGCCCACCCTGCATTATGCCCAACACACAGGACTCATGAAAACTCAATCAGACAAAAGTACATAGAACTGGGGAAATGGTCAGGAGAACCCAACTGTAGCTAAGGAGTTGGGAAACTGATCAGGGTTGAGTGAGGGAATAGATCTTTAAAGGGGTGATAATAGGCTGAAGAGTTCCAGTGGATGAACTCATACCCCCAAAACATATGGATATGCAAATTTGACTCAATAGACATTAGTGTTTATGACAGAATGTATGGAATCTTTTTGTAGGACTATGAGGGGTCTCAAAATGATTAGGATGAATTGTATGAAAGGCACAACAATTCAGGAAAATAGATTGAAAAAGTTCTGCCTGAGTCTGTTAAGCAGTTACCAAGCAGTGTGACTGCTTCAGATTCCTGCCTTAGGTTCTGGTCTCGACTTTCATCAGTGACCTGGAAGTACAAGCCAAAGAAATACTTTTCCTGTCCTAAAAATTCAATATTTTTTAAATATAAGAGCCTCTGAAATTTATAAAAAGCTTTCTTGTGAGTCTCTGAATGAAAATATGTGCGCTTGGGAGGAAAGGCATCAAGGATGATATATAAAATCACTGCTTGACAGATCTCAATGAAATTGACTAGAGTCCATTGAGAACTGGGGACATGAAGATTTCTACCAGCCACACTTGAAAATTTTCTTTGAATATATGCAGTATTTAATGTAGACCTTGGAAAGGTCACTCATGTTACTAATCTACTCTTCCCCTAGAATAAAAACAAAATTCAATAACCCCTAATATTTCATGAAATGAAGCGTCAAAGGGCAGTATGAATCCACAAGTAACTTAGTAGCGTTGAATAGCATTTCCATGAATCATTTCTTCTTAAAAATGGAATAAGCTTGGTATAGGCCTCCTGGCCAATATTCCTGTATGCTGGGGGCTGAGGAAAGAGAGTCATGAGAACATCAGAAGCTTGGATGGCATGTCAAAATCCTCTCATATGCTGTAGTTCTTGTCCAAACCAAACCAGATAAAACAGCATAAATGGAAATAAAATAAAACATCAAATAATAGTAGAATATTTTCCCATTTAGCTCTCAATAGAATTAATTGGATAATAATTTTGCCTATATCAAAACTCGTGTATGTCTCTCTGTATGTAGCATGAAAATAGCATGAGAATACTGGACAGAGTGTATGAAGAATTCCATTCTCATAGTCTCTATAAGAGACTATGAGAAACTTACAATAAAGATTTCTGATTTCTAATTGAAAGTAAACAAATGACGAGAGCTTGGTGAAATGCCCAAGCCTAACTTTTTTTTTTTTTAAATTGGAGCTAATTTATGTACAGAAGCATAGAGGGTTGAATTCAAGAAAAGCGTAATTGTTTTATTGAATAGTGGTGAAGGATAAAAATAAGAAAGGCCAAGAAAATTGAAGTCTGTGAAGACAAGAATCAGAAGTAAGCAAAAAAAAAAAAATGTATTGAGAATGAGCTCCAAAAATAAATAAGAAGAATTTACTGAAATGTTTGACTGAATGCTAATCTAGCATGAATGCAATAAAATTCAAGAGGCCATGGAATGAAAAGGCACTTGAGAGAAAGAGCTCCAATTATCCTTAGAACTCAGAGTTCGGAAACATTTAATGCTACTCTAGCAAGAGTGAGAAAATTTCATTTAAACTGTGACCTTGAGTACAGATCTCAGAGCTATGCCACAACACTAGGAGAAATCAAAGTGTATTCTGTGTAGACAAAGCTTGCTACCAATATTGGACTAAAAAGACAGGATTTATCAGAAATAATAAATTACTATAAAAACATAAAGTCTAATTCCAAATAAAATGAATCCTGGATATCTGAAACAACGGGATGAAAACTATATATCATAATCATAAATTATATTATGAAACCAGATCTTGAAATGTTAGGAAATATAAAATTGTCTGGCAAATAACTATTTTCTAAAACCAGTATTTTATTTATTAATTTTATTTTATATGTATGAGTGCATTTCCTGCATGTAGGTATGTTCACCCATGTCATGTAATGCCCGTGGAAGTCAGAAAACGGAGTTGTATGTCCTGGAACTGAAGTTACTGAATGCTCTTAGCAGTCCTGTGGGTACTGAGAATTAAACTTGGGTCCTCTGCAAGAGCAGCTAGTGGCCTTAACTGATTTATCTCTCCAGCCCCCTCAAACAAATTATTAAATATAAAATTTATAGCATTAAGGTATATTATGGCAAAGATAGAGTTTTATAATTTGAAAATATAAAAATCAAACTTTTCATTTCTAGTTTAGTAAGCAAATATGTCAGAAGTCTTCAATGAGTCCTGACAAGGGAATGGAAAGGGAGGACAGACTGAAGAGTGAACAACTTCCCCTGGATTACATAGAAAACTTTGATCCCAAGGAAAACAGGAGTGTCAGGAAAATCATAATGTCTTAGCAATGAATGAGGTGGAAACTTTCCGAACTGAGAGTCTGCAGTCTAAGGCCCCATTAAATGCCTAGATGCTCAGTATAGAAAATGGATGCAAAATTTCTTGAAACACCCAGTGCAGAGGAAATTTCCACTTTCTCAGTGTTACCTTTCATATCTTTATGAGTTCAAAGTGGATATCGTACATATCCTTTATGTTTCTTTAAAAGATATTAATTTCTGAGCAACTTACTCATTTTTTGACAAAATCTGCATTAAGGAAAATCATTTTACTATATCACAACATAGAAGAGTTTGATGAAAGCCTAATCTATCAGGTGGATGAAAAACAGGCTATTCTGCTCTATCTAAGCCCTCTATTGGGAGATGGACACTTCAGCTCTTTCGAGTCACCCTGTCCCATAATGAGGAGGGGAATGAGAAAGAATGGACAGGTTTATAGTTTACAGACATAGGAAAATAATTCAAGATGATGTAACTATGCTGTTCCACATAACCTTACATATTTCCTTTCATTCAGTATATAAAGGCCAATTTTCAATAAAGGTTAGAAATTCATTCTGAGGATATACTACTTGTTAATAAGCTGAACAACCAGGCAAAACAATTTTACTTACAATATTCTAATTATAAAATGTTTATGTCTGAGATTTTAATAAACATATTAGGGAACTTAATGAAAGCAATTGATAATATGCACAGGTAGATAGATGAATATTTTAGGAAGAGTATGAGCATTTTAAGAGTTTAAAGGAAATTTAAGAATAAGAAATGATCATAATGAATATTTCAGGAGGAATGATGAATATCTTCATTGGCTTATAAATATATTGGGCAAGACTATTTGAAGAAAAGTAGCTTGAGTATATTGAAACAGAGACTCCCTCAGTGAATACCACTCAAAAAGACTGATGAATATACACTTATATGTATATGTACAGACAGACAGACAGACAGACACACACACACACACACACACATACACTGAGACAGAAAGACAGAATTTTAAGAGAGAAAGAAAATCACCCAACTACAGACTTTTAAAAATATCCTTATAAATAATTAATTCCTCAGAACAACAGAAACAGAGGCAATGTGTTACCAGTAGCTCTATGTTTTAAAAGATTTACATTAAAATCAAATATGCCTGAAACTTACATCTTCATGAGGAAAGTAAAAGAGTTACAAAAGAAGTAACCACAAAGGAATTGTTTTCCTTATTCTAATCGAATTATCAGTAAAGCTTTGTAATTGAATTCATTTATGTAATGTTTGTGTTGTTATGTATGTGGGCACAGGGGAAGTCAGAGAAAAGTATGTGGAAGTCAGTTTTCTTCTTGCACCATGTGAATCCCAGAAATCCAAATGAGGTTCTCAGGCTTACAGAAAGTGTTTTTACTCATTGATTTAATTCAGTGAACACAGATAATGCTTCAACAAAATAATAATGACAACAGTGTAATAATTTATATATGTTTAGGTATGTATCTGCAGTTAAGTGTATGGTTTCTTATACAGAAAATGCATAATGATAAAAGTAGTTTAGAGGATTAGGAAACACAAGAGTATTTTGTTATTATAAGCATAATGTGATATATTTCTATATGAAAATTGACTTGGAATAATTGTAATTTTATATTACATTACAAAGTCTATAGCAAGTTGAAAAGAGTTAAGGAGGAAGCCTTTCATATTAAGAATGAAAAGGAAACAGACATATAAAGTGACTATTTAAATTCTTGAAAGAAGCCTGTTTCAGCACAAATCTTTAGTCTCAACATTCAAGAGGCAGAGATAGGTGGATCGCTGTGAGATCAAGACCATCCTGGACTACATAGAAAGTTCCAGATCAGCTGGAGCTAAAGGGGAGACCCTGTCTAAAAAACACCAAAAATTTTAAATTAAAAATAATATTAAAATTGTAAAAGGCACAAAAATAATATGAAACTGATGTAGAAATGGAAACACACAAAGACTGGGAAAGAGTTTAGATGGAAACAGAGAGAGAGAGAGAGAGATGAAAGATACTAGCATAGTTATATTAGTAACCTCTTTGAAGATCCATGGTGTAAATTCACTGAATAACATCTACCGACATATTCTCAGAGCAGAGCATGGAGTCAGCTTTGTGTACAAGGAATTCACTACAAATACAGACATATAAAATGAGTGAAACAGCTACACCATGTTAACACTCTCCAAAATAAAGTGGGGGTAGCTCTATTCATTTCAGATGTGAGTTCACAAAAATGATAATAAATATGTGTGCAGGAAAACAGACTATCAGAAGAGATGAGATGCAGCAAAACATGAAGTAGGAGAAGAAAATAACTCTACTATTGAATTATTCAGGTTTGTGTTGAGGATCATAGCTAATACAAGGAATATGTATTGTAAAGGAGAGTTGCTAGAATGTTTCACAAATAATACTAACAGTACAACAATGGGTGTCTTCATACTGAAGATGCTGAGAATCCATTGGCTGCTTAATATGCAAGGCTGATGCCTCAGCAGTCTCAGTCTAGTTCTAATTGTCTAGAGAATTTCTGGAGGGTAGCTGAACTTTAGTCCATGTTGGAGTGTGATGAAGCCTCAATGCTGTCAATAAAGAATGACAGTAATCTCAGATTTTGTCAGGCTATACTCTAAGAAGTAAAAGAAAGCAAGAAAGAGTACTACTTTTTCTCACTCAATTTTTGGTAAATTTGCACTGAATTTATGTGCATCTCATGCAGAACATCACAATCACTTTTATACCCCCTTTCCCACTGACACCCTCCAACAGCCCTTTTCCCACTGGAATTCATAAATTCTGTCATTTGTTCTAAATAATTTTTATATCTGGGTTACAAAAGTGTGGCCTACTCTGTGTTCTCCCATATGCTAATCCTTACTGGAAACAGACTGACAGACAAGAAAAGAGAATTTTCTCTTAGTTGATTCCAGGGAGAGTCAAGATTTAATCAAAATTGGCCATCACTATTATTCTAGAAGAGTTAAATAGTAGTCCTCTATTATAAATCAGCATATATAATGGAAAAAAATTCAGTAAAAAACTATTAATGGACATGGACTCACCAATACCAGTAATCAATGAAATATTACAGATATCTATGTATGACTTCATCCAACAAATGTATGATACAAAATTTTTACAGGTTCTAATGGAATATTCATCAAAAAGGCTACATACAAATTTATAAATTAATTGATAAATTTTAAAATAGACATTTTATGTACTTTCACAACATTAAACTAAAAATAAACATTTATTTAAAAATAAAAAAGTTCCTGAAACCCACACATTTGTAAATGAAATAAGTATCAAACAAAAATATCTACATAAGTTAAAATCTATTTTGAACCACAAGAAAATGAAAAAAAAAATTATGAAGGCCTGTAATATGCACAAAAATACTGTTTAGAGGGATTTTCATGTTATTTCATCTGCATACATTTCTGAGCCTCATATTTTCAATCAGTGACAGACACATGGCCCATGGTGGTCCATAAATCATAGCAGAACTGAAAACTTTTATGAGCTGTTTATGTACTAACCATCACATGCCATTTCACAGCAACCTTATCATGCGTCTGCGATGATCCTAGACTAACAGAGCTTAGTGTATTGCTGGGATACAATTCTACAGTATATAACTATATAGAATACATAATTCTTGATGGTGATAATAAATGACAGACTCATATGTTCTGTCAGTGTTTGGATTGTTATTTTATTGAAAATTGCTACTTAGAAAAGCAATTAACTCTAAAACAACCTCATGCAGCTCCTTCAGAATCCTTTGCAGAAAGTGGTGATGATAGGAGGTCAGAGATCCAAGGTGTGTTATTGTCCCTCTGTAGAACATAGCAATAGTATGATCTGGGAACTTTAAAATTAGGTACAATAGTGTGTGTTAATTAAAACACGATTAAAAAGTTAAAAATTCAAAACAGGGAAAGATCCTTGCAAAACAGAGCTAAAGAAAAAAGAAATTTAGTTGAGTGTTCCAAGATAAACACACACAAACAGACAGGGTTCTAAGATCTGTTTATGAGAGGAAAACACGTGGTGCTTGTCTTTCTGATGTTGTATTGATTTTCTCAGTATAATTCATTTTCCTGAAAATATCATAAATTCACTTTTCTTTATAGCCAAATAAAATCTTCTTGTATAAATGTACTACATTTACATAGACATCAGGGCTAAATCTATTCCCTGGCTACTGTGAAAACAGCTGTCATGTATGAAGATAGATAAATGTTTCTGCAGTTGAATATACAGGTACATGAGGGTTATTGCTGAGTAATATAGTAGAGCTATTAGTTTTTTGTGGTTTTATTTATGTTTTATTTGTTTGGTTTTGTTGTTGTTGTTGTTTGTAACATCCAGACTAATTTTCAAGGTGTCTGCATTAGTTTACACAGGAAGAGTATTAGCGTTCCACTTTCCCCACATCCATTCCAACATTTATTATCATTTCTATCCTTGGTGCTAGCCGGGCTGGGAGAGGTGATACGGAATCTTAGAGCTGTTTCAATCTGCATTTACCTGATGGTTAAGGATGTTGACTATTCTTAGAAGTGTTTGCTACCAATCATCACTATTCTTTTGAGAATTCTGTTTAGTTCCATAGGTCTATAGAAACTGAAATGTTTGGTTCCTTCAGTTTAATTTATAACATGTCTTGTATATTCTTGCAACTTATCTGCTATCACAGGTATAACAAGTAAATATTTCCTTATATTCAATGTGCTATCTCTTCACTGAATTGATAGTTCCTTTGCTGTACAGACTTTTTAAATGGTATTCCAATTGTCAGTTACTTGTCATATTTTCAGTGATACCAGATTCCTTTTCCAAAACACATCCTGACATGTGATTATCTTTTTGTGAAAATATTTTTTCTGTAGGAGTATAAGAAAATTATGGGGTGGTAAATGGAATTTACTTTCCTTAGCAACATCCTGTATGATTCCAATATCTTAAATAAAGATATTTTTACATTTTAAGTATGCTGTGTGCCTCTGTGTGGTGTATACTCATGGCATCACACAGGTGTGGGAGTCAGAAGACCATAATGGGACTCAGTTCTTTGCTCCTTATGTGGGAATCAGGGATCATACTCAGATTGTCAGGCTTGGTGGCAAGTGCACTTACCATTTCCCATTGTCAACAGATATGTTGGCTTCAAGATTTTCTATATTCTTAATTTTATCATTATTTATGTGAGATTATGGAGGAAATGTATTAGCTGATTTTTGTATGCCCTGTACATTATAATCTGTGAGTTCAAGTTGAAACCTCCTTAAAAGGTGAACTTTTCAATTGCAAATATTTTTGCTACTATTTCTTTATAGGCACTGAAAATAATATTAAAGATATACCAGCAAGATGTTTCACACTCGAATCGATAGATTCATTATCATAGATTCATTTTCCTCTCACAATTCAAATTATCTGGAAATCTCTCATATTCATTAAGGTTTATATGGAAAATCTTGTTTTGTGCTTATTCTAAAACATAAAATCATTATCATACAGACCCTTCGTGAAAAGAAAAGTAAATATCACTATAAGTACACGGTGTGCAGTGAATTGTAGTTTTCCTTTTTCAACACAAGAATTTTATCTGGGTGACTTGAACTCAGCCTCCTGAGTGCTGGGATTGCTATTAATAGAATCATGGACCCAAATGTTTGACTATACAGTCACTCATCACTCATATTTTAGAAATATATATGTATATAGACATAGATAGATAGATGATAGATGATAGATAGATAGATAGATAGATAGATAGATAGATAGATAATGATACTTTGGGTCACTGCTATTTTTAATATATTTGGTACTATGATGTCATTTATTTTACACCATCTTACCCAAAAGACCAAAAAGCATTTTTTTTCTTCTTTTATTTATGAGGGATACATCTTTACTCTGAGAAATACATATGTAATTCCTGCATAATCATAGTTTTTCTAAAAACCTACTAAGTATAATTTGAAACTTTTGAAATTTGAAGAAATTTTTATTAGTGTTTAGTGATCATTAAGAATTAATAGCAGTTCATTATTTGAAGTAGATAAAATATATACTTTTCTGTAAAAGTATACATACTAAATTATACTATTTCTGAAAATGATTTCTATTTTATTTTACTCAGTAATAAATTGAGTGTGCTGACTGTTCATCATGTCTCAGTCTTGTATGAAACAGTGAACAGAATATAGTACTTCAGATTAATTGAAATTCTCAAAAATCAAATGTATAATATATTGATAGCAAAATAGCAGTTGCTATTTGTCTATTGTTTCATGACATATTAAAATCAAGCAAATAATAGACTTGCATTTATTTCAACAATATTACAAATATTTTAAGCAATAACAATACACCACCTAAATATAACTGTATTGGTAAAAAAAAATACTATTCTATTAGTTTTACCAAATCCACACTTATTTTCCTGACCAAAAATGACAGAGGTCAGTGATGATACTACTCAATATAGTATAGACCATGTGTCTGTAAACTATATGGAAAAAAAAGCACTAAGTGAGATAATAAGACATTTTCATCCATTTTGTTGTATTCACAGGAAGGCTTTGGATCATCCTACCAAGACTTTAGTTTTATAGCCATTGTTCAGTTATCAAACAATCCAATGAAATAACTTTGGTTGCACATGTAAAAAATGTGTTAGGACTTATTACAATTTATTTTCTTCACATATTTGAAGGAATTTAACACATAAATCTAATTGACTTAATGATAATCTACAATTTTCTTTTTATCTTATCAACTCATTGTATACCTCCTTTGCAAAAACTTATTTCTTAATCATGGCAATTGTTTTCTATGAAAAATTTTTTCATCTTTACTTTTATTATTTTTAAAAGATTTATAATTACATGTGAGCTCTTACATATTGGGCATTCAAAGGTGGAAATTGCTAATAATGTCTAAATCTGGTAGAATATTTAACATGCATTCAACTGATAATAACAACTGACAGAATAAAACAGGAACAAGTAAAGAACATTTTGGAACAGAAATTCCATTTAAGTTAATATATTTAATAACATTTAATTTTGTTTAATAATTTTAGAATATAAAAGCCGATTAAGATTAATGGGAAGGAATACTTCATGTTCATGTTTTATTCTTATATAATAATCATAATAAAGAATACATATGTGCACAGGTAATATTATAGTACAAAATGCATTAGTTATTTAATTAATTTAATGAAAATACTAAGATGCTGCAGTTGTCATATTGAGTAAGGAATTTATATATCAGATAGCCAATGAAACAAGATTATGACTTTAATTAAAGTCAGATAATCAAAGTAGACTTTATAACTTGTTATAAATGTCTTGTTATATTAAAATGCATGTTAGGCCACACATCAAACACATTATTTTCAATAAATACTTTTCACGAATCTTCCATTATTAATTATGTATTAGCTTAATAACAATTTCCATCAACATCTCAATTTATAGAAATTATGAAGGATTTAAGTTTATCAGACTGATAATGAAATTATGTAGTGTTGCTATTTTAATCAAAGGGTTTATATATGTTTAGACGGTTCATTTTTATACTTTGAATTTAAGGTCTATCCACTGTTTTTCAAATCTACTTTTTCTATCAGAAAATATTTATAAATTGGAATTAATTTATCTCAATTGCTTAAATGTTTAATAAATGAAATATATAATATAATGTGACATTTATAACAAGCATTACTTATCATAAATGCTAAAGAATATAATGTTTAAGAAATATAACTACTAGGAGAAATTTGACACACTTATCCTAATACTGTACATGTTTGTGTTCAGTTTTAAAAGCATCCATGACATTAGTCCAAACAACATTCTTCACATTAAGGTGACATGACATTTTCATATTCTTCTCTAATACTATTGTAATACAGTTCCAAATAAATATAAAGAATGAGGTTTTTATTTTTCATTATCAATTCAGAGTATCTTTAGGAGGATAAATTCTGTGAGGTCTCACACAGTCCAGGGGTTTGAGGTTTCTCACATCTGTTTTATGTTCTATGTTAATTCTTCACTTTGAACAGGGAGTCATGCAATGCCAGTTAGCATTGACACAGTCTATTTTTTTTTTCATTCTCAAATAATTGTTTGATCATATACCCTATGTTTCCTTTGTTGGGGGATCTTTTTGAGACAGGGTCTTATTGTCTTGACAACTCAAGCTGTCCTGGAATCCCCTAAGTAGACCAGTTGACCTTGATCGCACAGAGATCTGCCTGCCTCTGCTTCCTGAGTATTGGGATTAAAGACCTGAACCTGAATGTCCAGCTCCTCATGCATTCCTTTTTAAAAAAATAAGTTGGAAAAATGAAGAAAACAGTTGAAATTTTCCAGAATTTAATGGAACTTATATAAGATATTTATGGTTGATATTACTAAGTTCAAAAAAAGAAAATGATACCTTCTTATCGCCAGTACGGTTTTGAGTCTCTTCATTATAACAAATGTGAAATGTGTGGCAATGGACAGAACCTTAACAGAAATTTCATGCTTGAACATAGTATGGAAATTATATGGCTATATTTACTCATTAATGAATTATTTTTTATAAATATGCCAATTGTTACAATGTTGCAAAACTAACTGTGCTGAATAGTTTCATTGTCAAATGATACACCTGGTAGTATAGTTATCTATAAATATAAGGATCCATATTAAGCATATGATAAGAAATTTAATTTTTCTAGAGATATGACAGAGATGGGATTTTCTTTAGGATTTATGCCTTCTCCAGCCATATGTATTTGGCTGTGTTTACAATGCCACCGGCGAGTTCACTCCCATTGAGTGGGCTTTAAGTCCAGTTAGATAGCTGTTCATTATCCCCCAGATAATGTTACCCCCACTGCACGTATAGGGACATTTGTTGTGCAAGTTCTTATAGTTATTAGGCTTTAGATCTAGTTTGTACCGTTGATTGATTTTCTCTCCTAGCAGCTTGCATATTAACATGTAGCACTGTGAAAGCTGAACTTCAGGTAAAAAGCTTCCAGGTCAGTTCATGCTCCATTTCTCCATGTCCCGTAATGGAATTGTAGGGTCTTATCAGCAGTAGGGTCTTATCTTCTAGTTCTGTGAGATAACCAGGAGTGCTGGCAATAGACTTGTTATTCTGGGAGTATCTTGGGCAACTCACACCAACCACTCAAAAGGAGGTATCTCTTATCTGGCACTGTTTTCTTTGCCATACATCCTCATTTAGACGCATACACTAATGTTTAGACATTGGATTTCTGAGGGGGTTTCCAGAGCAGCGCCTTTCCTTCTGACTTTCCCAACCTATCAAGATACATTTATCTCTATTCTGTCTTCTTCCATGAGACATCTCTCTTTCCCCAGTTCCAGCACCACCCTCATCACTGCCAATAACACCTCCCAATAACACCTGTCTCCCACCATCCCCTCTCCTTAGTTGACTCCTCCCCTGCCGTTTAACACAATAAAATAGTTTAAATACATTAATTTCATATTCATGCTCATATTACAGCATGAGTTTTCCATTTGGAAAAATATTTTTAGTTTAAAGTGCAAAATGTCTGAAATTCTATCAATGGTTAAAATGGATTAAATTCAAAATAAAATTATCTAAAAAGAAACAATAGTGATTTATCAGATTTAAACATATAAGAAAATGTTCTTGTATATGTACAGACTAATATTGCTAAAACATATTCACAAATAATGATAAATTATTCTAATCCTATATTATTGTAACAAATTGATTTTTTCCAAATTTTATTTTTAGATACAATCATAATAAGCAAAATAATTCACACTTTAAATATAGAAATCAATAGGGAATTTAAAAAAAATTAACTTGAAGAATGCTTTAAACATTCCTGTGATTGGATAGATGTCTGAGTAGTTAAGAACACTCACTGCTCTTGCTGAAGGACAGGATTCAGTATCCATTTCCAGCACTTACATAACAGCTAACAATTATCTGTAACTTGGTTCCAGATGGGATTCTGCAACCTCTTAACCTCTGAAGACATTACTTACACTCATGGATACATTTACGTACATGCAAGCAAGCACACATTAACATAAAATGAAAATAAAGTTAAAAATAATTAAAAGCCCATCATCTTTCTTTCCATAAGTGTATTAAACAATAGTTTGTTATCTTGGTTCAATAAGTAAAATTAATGGATGATAGAATTGACTCTTCCCAGGTTGTCCTCTGAGATTTTTCATGCCCCATTGCACATTCACACACACACACACACACACACACACACACACACACACAAACACACACACACACAATGTAAGAAAGCACAGTTTAAATAATAGATTGGTATCTACAATTCTTCTTGGTTGAATGTGATGACTATACTTCCATAACTATTTAAACTGCAAGTAAAAAGTGAAAAGATAGTTACCTATATTGTGGCCCTGGGTCAGGGTGAAGGAGGAGAGGCAGAAGTAGGACAAATGTTAGGAATTTTTCAAACCATTATTTACAGGTTCTCGTGGGAATATCTTGTCAGAGATATATTGGTAAGCAGTGCTAAGTGAGGGAAAACATTGTTCTAGCCACACGACTTTTAGCCACTACTGCCAAGGAACAAAACATAGTGAAGAATCCAGCTGAGACTCATGAACTCTGGATTCCGTGAAGAACAAATTGATGAATGTGGTGCCCAGTGCTTCCTGAACATTTTTTTACTGAGTTTATTTCACCATTTCAGAGACAGCTGATATTAGGCATTGGGGTGGTTAACACTTGGTGATTTTATCTTCTTCCTCTACATTTTTCCATATAACTTGAGGTAGAAATTATTTCAAAATGGTTTAGGTATAAATTATTGCTTTACTTGAAGTCTGTCCCCCACATTTCTTTTATTTAGTAAAATGACATCAAGGAAAGGACTCTTTTCATCATCAGTATTGGAATGCAGTGGTGAAATATTTCCCTTGAAGTAACCCTCTCTATACAGAACAGCACGCTTGAATGAAAGTAGATAGGCCCAGCTGCTCCTACTTTGTAATCTCCATATGTCATCAGTTTCCCTGTTCTGCCACTTCATATCCCTTCCTGTCTGGTTTTAAATGAGATGAACTGAGTTTGCATATAATTTCTACCAATCTGGAACTCAAACACATTCCAGAACTATTCTCACACATTCCATTTACCTAAATCCAAGGCATTACAAAATTCTAATGACATAAATACAATCACATTTTCAAAACCACTTTTAATTATGCTCAAAAATTCAAATACTATGTGGCAAATTAATAATCTCAGAAGAGCCATTTTAAATATCTTTGCAATGTATGACTATAGGACAATGTTTAATGAATTCTACAGAAATATATGCATTTTATAAGGAAAAATGTGTTATGGATTAATGCCGAAACACTGTATAGACAGACTTCAAAAGTAAATAGCAGTGGTTTGAATGAGAATGCTCCCCATAGATTCCAAGTATTTGGACATTTTGTTCCTAGTTGTTGGTCATTGTTTTTATCACAGCAACGGAAATGTAACGAATACAGAAATTACCAGAGAGTGGACTGTTTCTGGGGGAAAACAAAACAAAACAAAACAAAAACATGACATGTATGTATTTAGAGGAATGTGGAATAATTTAGAAATTTGGATTAAAAAGACAGTTGAATACAGTAAGCAGAAATTAACAGATCATCATAATAGGAGCCAGGAAGAAAGCAATGCTGAGAACAATGTAGTTCCAGAGGGAAATATGAACCTAGGCAACAACTGGGATATTTGGTTGCTGTCTGCCCAAAGCCTAGGAACTTCCCTGAGGCTAAATAGAAAAGTAATGGACTACTTTTAGGGCACAGGAAATTTCATTGTATGGCTGTTAATGGTGGATACTATGCAGATCAATAATGGAAAATAGCAAGCTGGGCAGAAAGAAATGCAGAATACACAGTTCGGCTTGAAAAAGCTCACCAGGAAGATTAACGTTGGAGACAAGACGTGTTGAAAGGGAGGCTCCCTTTGATAAGAAGATTAGAGCTATTAAGAAGAGGCATCTAGGTTTGCACTTAAGCAATGCACGCACAGAGAACCTTTGGCAACACCACAGGCAGTTAAGGTTCTAATTTGTGAAAGAATGTCTCAGGAAGTTACTTTCCTAAAAAAACACTCCTGACAGAAGCTTTTAGAAATATAGGTAAAGCTGGTCAGGGTCTATACCAGGCTGGCAGCTGAACTTGGCATTATCATCCACTTGGTGCTGGCTTCAAAGCATGAAAAATGCAAAAGTGAAGGTATCACCGGGTCTTCATGCACAATTTGTTAGAGCTCCAAGGCCAAGGGTTGTGTGGCAGGGTCATCCCTGAATAAAAAGAACCTGACAAGTCATTGCATGAAGCAGTGAATGTGAAGAATGTTTGGCAGTAGAGACCCCAAAACGCTGGGAATACTATAGTTGTGAGACCTCTGCCAAGGACAGCTGAATACAGGTATCAGTCACATAGAGAAATGTATGCTGCCCTCTGCAAAGCTGCAGAGGTTAAGCCACCTAAGCCCTTTGAAGTAATGTCCCAGAAGTCAGACATTAAGCTACTGAATTTCGTGTTTGCCCTACTGGTTTTGGGTTTTGTTTTGATTTGATATTTCCTCAATATGCCCTCATTCCTCCCTTTTGGAATGGAAATGTGCATTCAGTTTCACTAAATGTCAGAGATACATAATTTGTCTTTTCATTTAACAGGGCCTTACAGTTTAGAGACTGCCTTGATTCTTAGAAGAGTTTTGTTTGTTTGTTTGTTTGTTTGTTTTAGGCCTTTTTGTAACATTGCTACCCTGTATCTCCAACTTGCCTGGATATTGCTATGTAGATCGGTTGGCATCAGTCTTTCAGAGAGCTGCTAGCCTCAGCTTCCCAAGTGTTGATATTGAAGGTGTGCATCAACACACTAGCTCAGAAGAGATATTTGACTCTGCACTTCTGAAAAATATTGAGACTGTTAAGACTGGGAATTTTTGAAGATGGACAGAAGGCCTTGAGAATTCATGGGCATTGCCAGATTTCCAGCTGCTCTCTGCTTTTTGTGCCCTCTTCAAGAGGTCATCTTTGGCTTCCACTTTAGCCTTTTGTGCTGTTATGGACTTTTATGCTTGGAACAGTAAGCTAAGTAAACTCTTCCTTCTGAGAGGTTGCTTTGGTCATTGATTTTATCAAAGCCACAGAAAAGTAACTAATATATAAATACTAATACAAAATGCCTTGTCGTAAATTTTTTCCAGATGATATTGCTCACATGATCAGTTGAATTCAAGTGATTCATTCATCAGTTTAGTGCTATTACAGCTAAAGAAATGAACATCAAAGTTATAAAAAGAGGTTGATTTAGCTCATACTTTTGGAGGCTCAAAGTCATGATGTTTACAGTTGCTTAGTCCTGGTACAGTCTCTGAGGATGAATTAATATCACGGCAGGAGCTCAAGTAGGATCAAAATCCTCACAGTTTTATCCAGAGTAGAAAGATGGATGGAGAAAGGGAGGCAAAGGGAGAGAGGGAAAAGGAAGGATAAAGGAGAGTGTGAGGGAGATGAGAAGACTGAAACAGACAGATACAGAGAGGCAGAGCCTAGAATCTATACCTTCCCAGAAGACATACTTTAAGGAGATTCTGCTATGTCTCACTTTTTAAAGGTACACAGTAATGCTAAGTTAGAATGATACATAATGTCCTCTAAACAATGTGCATATGAAATTCACCAGGAAATTTTAGTGTCTTCCTACAACTCCTAAATTAAATTCACAAGTAAAAAGTACAGAACATGGGTAGAAATGCATAATTTTAGAAGAATTTAGGTGATTTTGGCACCCATACCCTTATATTCAGATATTCACTTGAGAAACAGTTCTTCCAGAATGGTAGTGTCTTTATAACTGAAAGGGATGAAATAATATAACTAAGACTTAATATATAAAAAGAAATTAAATAACAGTTTGAATGTACAGTTATTCAAAGTATCATGTTTTATAACACTAGATTTGAGTTACTTGAGTAATGCTATTGTTAACGATTTATCTTTGTTTTTATCTTTGAACTTGCTTGGAATATTTAATGAGGCAAAGTCAATATAGAGATACACTCATGGATAAATGTTGGACTTATTTACAAATCTCTGTAATTTTATGTTTATTTGGTGTATTTTCAAAAAGTACCATTATGCATATGAAAAGAAATTAAAATTTCTGGTATAAGGAATGTATTGTCTACCTTGGGAAGAAGGAATATGCAATGATAGAATTTCCATTTCTGTCTGACTTTTCTTTCTGCAAATGTACTATCTCAACTTATGCAGTAGAGTTCGGCTGGTTCATATGCTTACTACAAATTATAATTGCCTGAGGAACAGAGAGGTCATAATGTAAAACTCAAATTCTCCTACTCTCAATAGCACAAATTTTCTACTCTATATATATCATGTAAATTATTGGAAATTTTTTTATTTTATATTTGCATTGAGAACAATTGAGCAAGGTAAATTAAAAATATATTGAAAAGTCTAGATTTCCAGAAGTAACTCTAGTAGAATTTATACAAGTACCCTATATAATAAACTGCAAAGTAGTATTAGTAAAATGTTAATGATATTTAAGCTGGAAAGATGTCTCAGTTATTAAGAGCACTGTGTGCTCTTGCCAAGGACTCAGGTTCAAGTCCCAGCACCTAATTTGGATAATAACCATTCATAACTCCAGTTCCAGGGGTATTCAATACTCTCTTCTGACTTCTTAGGGCACTGCATCATACAGGTGCACTTGAACATATGCAGACACTACACTCATACACATAAAAATAATAAAGTATTTTTAAATGTTAAAATAAATAAATTGGAAATTATTCTTAATTTATGAACTGGACAAGCCAGCACTGTAGAATTCCCAGACCTGCCCCGTTTTACCCATCGTCTGTTTTGAATAAAATATAATCAGATTTTAACTGCTAGTGGAGTATTGGTTAATTGATACTAAAATTCACATATTAATCAAAATACTCAGAATTTATAATGCATACCTAAAGGAAAAGATTGATCCTACTGGATATTAAGATCTACAATATTACTTTCATTTGATTAATATGTCTTATTTCTTAATTCAAAACATGATGACAATGGTTCAAAAACATTGGACCAGGAAGATGGTTCACTGGGTAGAGGTGCTTACAACTACTTAACTACTGCATTCGTCTGACCTCCACAGACACAATATGGCACACACTCTGCCTCCCCCAAAGACAGGAAAATGAACACACACACACACATTAAAATGTAATTATTTGAAATGTATATTCTACTATTTTCTTGAAATATGTTGAGTTGGTCTAAAATGACCTATTCCTCCTTTCACACACAGTAGCGAAGGATTTGCTATTTTAGGCAACTCCATCAATCACTATATTACTATATTATACTTGTATATAAATATAAAACTATGTTTTGCACTTTGAATACATACTATTTTTCCTTTTAAATGTAATTTCAAAAAATTGGGAAACTTCGGTAGTAAAGCTGTGGTAATTAAAGTGATTAGTTATAAAATGAGAACACTCGCCAAAGTTTTAGGTACAATATATTCAGTGTACTCTCTCTATAGGACAAGTTTATGGGCAACTCTTACTGATTGGACTAATGAAAATATTTATAATCTTTTATAATAACCCAGGATATTACAAGACCTTTCTTGTCTAATCTATTGGTGTTAAGGCTTCGTTGTGGCTCATGTCTCTCCCTGCCCTCTCTTATTTCCTCTATATTCACTATCACAAAACTTTTTTTTCAAGTCTATTTCATTCTTCTCATGCTAGTTGAGATTTCGCATCTCAGGCGAGCTAAATTTGCCTACTATTAATAAAACGTATGGGGCTGAAGAGAAGTTTCAATGTTTAAAAGTACTTGCTGCTCTTCCAGAGCACTTGTTTGGTTGCCAGTCCCCAGGTCGGGTGGCTGACAACTACCTGTAACTTCATCTAAAGGCCATCTGATGCCATCTTCTGGCCTCTGCTGGCACCTGCACAAAAGTATATGTAACCCCCAACCAACACATATAAATAAAGAAGGTAGAGGTTCAATTTCCTTTTATGAATGTGACACAAAGTAGACACCTGGAAAGAGGGACACACCGTTGAGGAATGTCTTCCAATGGACTGGCCACTGACCTTGTTCATGTCGAATTTTCTTGATTGGTAATTGACATAGAAGGACCCAACCTACTGAAACAGTGTCATCCCTGAGTAGGTGACTTGGGATGTAGAAGGCGGGTGACTGTTGAAGGCAGAGGCAGCAGGCCAGGAAGCAGCGTTCCTCCATGGTATGCGATTCAGTTCCTGTCTTCAGGCTTCTGCCTTGAGATCTTGTCCTGACTTTCCTCAGTGATGAATTTTGATGTGTGAAGTGGGAGTATCACCCAAATAAAGACTTTCTTACTTGAGATGCTTTTGGTCAGAGCTTCATCACAACAGCAGAAACCTAACCTAGATATGTATATGTGTTTTCATAGGCAAAATCAGTGCTGAAACACACTTTCTGGAAAATGTACTTATTAAAATGAACTATGTGATGGCTGGTATTTACTCAGGACTACCTTGCCCAGAGGAAAGACAAGGAGCTGGGGAAATTCTATGTCCCCCCACCAATCAGCCCATTGGCCTTGGATGTAAGAAGGGAAGGGGTTAAAGGCATTTAAACTGAGGGTGCCACAGGAGGGTGCCACAGGAAGGTGCCACAGGAGGGTGCCACAGGTAGGTCCCTTTTATTCTTCCCCTCCTGGCCATTTTGGATCAGATTACCTGAAAGTGGAGAGCTCCAAACTTCGTTGTGGGTTTATTAATGTAACTTATGGAGGGAACAGAGGTTCCCATGTTCTGTAAGTAACCCTCTACCCACTCAGTCTGTTAGTAAACCCAAGCAGATTAGCTAGAATTTGCCTATGAGTTGGGAAATGTGTGTCATTTTGTTGTAGGACTTGGGGAGGGAGGGACTAAACTTAGCCCCTTCAAGAAGAATTTTAGCTACACTAAGTATCATCAAAATTCATTAAAACAATTGAATATCATTAATAATTACATTTTACCTAACAATTAAATTTTGAACTTTAAAAAAAGAGTTTTGAAATTTTGAGATTTTTTCAATATAATTGTTCATGTTCATATTTAGATAACTTCCCTCATTTGCACCTCCTTACACCGCCTTCTGCCCAGTTCAGTGTACTCCACTAAATATGCACTATGGCTTACGGAATCTCATCTGTGTCCCTACATGTCCATCAGCAGGGGTTCATCCACCAGAGCCTGGTTAACTTACCAAGAGTCCCATTCCCGTAAGAGACTGTCTTTCCCCCTCCCAGCAGACATCAATTGCCCAAAGCTCCTTAGACTCAGTTGGGTTTTCTTATCCACTTCTTTATGTCTATGCTGGGTTTTGTCTATTTTGAGCTTCCATGGGATTTGTGCATACTGTTACCATTGCTGTGCATTCACAACTTCTACACGTAAGATAAATACATCTTTCAACTCTCACCAGAGAAGTTTCTTTATGCAACAGATGGTGATGAACTGGTTTTTAAAAGAACTAAGAAACAGCATTTCATATAAAAATATTAATGTAAATTCATCTTCTTTTATTTTTCATTCTTCAGAAATTCTCATGTACAGTATCTGCATCATATTTACATATTATATGTTAAGCAGAGTACTCAGTCTTTTGATATGACAATGAGGGCAAAAAATATAGATATATGTCTTGTTAGTGATGTGTCTGTAATATAGTTCATTAAGCAGGTAAGAACATATGGACGACTGAATAGTTGTAATTTATTTTCACCTTCTTGCAAGTATTGTCAAGTAATTAATTGGTGCTTAAAAGAAGCATAAGCTATAAGTTATAAAATCCCTTGGAATATTAAGGAGTACTGTATTTGGTGACAATGCAGTCCAGCATACATTGCAATCCAATTATAATGTTTTGAAGTGAGAAAACATTTTATTAGGTGGAATGATATTTTACATTGTGTCTTAGCTCTCTCTTACTCATGTAACAAATTGCCACAGATTTAAAGGCTGAAAACAATACTTTTATTTTCTCATGCTTCTGTAAGTGAGAAATCTGGCATAGCTTATTTGATTATCTTCTTACGGTCTCACAAGACCAAAATCAAAGTGGCAGCCTACCATGCCTTGTATCTGCAGGCCATGTATAATGATCTGCTGTGAGGGCCCTTCACATTGCTGGCAAAATCAAATTTCACATAGACGTAGGACCTGTAGTCCCATTTTCTTGGTGACTGTCAGCCCTATTTCTTCTGAAACAACTCAAGAGAGTATTCCATCTTAGTCATCCAATCCATCCTAAAAATAAATAATGCATGTTGAACAACAAGATTGCAAACTTCTTGAATTCTTTGGCTAGCAATGGAGAAAAAAAAAAAAAAAGGCTGGCTTTAAATTCCCACATGATTAAATGAATCCTGAGGGCTAATCTCCCTATCATGATATCAACTGAAGTACAACATATTATAACATCATCAAAGTATTGTCTCACATTTGCAGATTCGAAGGACCATATAAGTGGGAGGGTTAGGATTCTGCCTGCTCTAAATGGGTAGCAGCCTCCAATCATTGCTGAAGGAATATTGGCAACTGGTTACTCTTGGGTGAAGAATAGTAATCTTCCTAAAGCAAGAGACTCTGGATAGGCTGACTAGACCTCAGAGGATGAACCTGCACTAAGGAACATTTGAAGGAACATTTGGGGACACTAACTTGACATAATAGACCTTAACACAGATGAAAGAATGTATGGATTCCAGCTGGGGGGAAGGGGGTATAGACATGATTAAGATTGATTGAAATATTCTGTATAAAATACACAATCATACACTAAAAATAACTTATTATAATTAAGATTTTATAATAATTAAAATTAGCTTTATGATGCTCTGAGAATTAAAGTGATTTTTTTAAATGGCAAATTGGAATGCAGATAAGGCCTTGAAACACAAACCTTTTAGTTAATTTATTTCCCTTCTCTTTCCCCTGACTGAGCTAACTAGACAGAGAAACTGTTTATATGAATGTTCCCAGGAGTTAACACAATGATTCAGAATCTTGTATTATTTTTGATAAATGAACACTAATTTAGGATAATAGAAGGAAATGAAATTCTACCTCATATTTTGAGTCAAAATTTATAAGTGTATATTTGGTCATGTGTTTTATGTGACATACTGTTAACTTTCATAGTTTCAAGGCAGTAAGTAAACTAGCAGAGCATAATTTGTGGTATGTGTCTGAGCATAATCTGGAGAAACTTAGGTATAATCAGTCACTGAATTGCAAAGAACTTTCCAAATATGAGAGGTACAATCCATAACACTATGGGGTCAGATGGAATGAAGAAGCAGATAGTTGGGGACACTCATGAGTACACTTGAGTCTTCTGAGCAGATACAGGTGTTGTTTTACCTATGGAACTTAACTCCACATTCTTCAGCTTTTAGACTTTTCCAGGGACTTTCCAGGATTTCAGCCTTTGCCTGGTATATGTCTTGTTCTCTCTTTTTCTGAGACCTCTAACTTCCTGGACTGACCAGTCTAAAGATGGTCAACTTGGGCCCATTTAACATCTGAGCATGTATATCAGTCTCATAAATCTCTTAATGGTTATATGTACTTTGTATTCCACTAATTCTGTTTTCCTAGGGATCAACAACACATTCAACAACAGTCACTGACTATGTGCTGTATAATTGAATAAATGATCATAAAAATGGCATTCAGCATGTTTTTTCAATAATTAGTGGAGAATTTATTTCTCTACATCTGCATTTTCAGTAGGACAAGTATTTCCACATAATGTTACTAACCATTTACCATACGGCACCTAAAATTGAAAACATAACTGATATTGAATCTTTAATATAAAAAACAGTACAACTCATTAAAAGTTTCATTGATGCATTTGAAAAATACTTTGGACTAAATAAAATTGCTATGAAAATCATTTTCACACGACTTGTCCAAAAATTTTAACTATATGTGTTCGCATTATATATCTCCATGTCTACATTAATCTTTAGGAAATTACAGCTTTAAAATAATACAGAAAGTAATATTTTCATAATGTTCTTGCCATATATCAACATTTGAATTTCACTTAAAACATTAGATATAAATAAATACTTCTTTTACACATTTACAAAACTATTTTTTGTAAAAAAGAAAATAAACAAAATCAAGATTAGAATTTGTTGATACCAAGTTTGGCATGTTGACACATGCCTTTAATTCCAGCACCTGGGAAGCAAAGTCAGAGAATCTCTGCCTGGTCTAAATTTCGAGTTCCATGACAGCTGTGACTACAGGGAGACCCTGTCTCAAAAGAATAACTAACTAACTAACTAAATAAATAAATAAGCAAAATTTGCAGACAGTATTTATTTAACTTTGCAAATGAAAAATAGAGTCACACAAAACCTGGCACAAATCTGGTTTTGATTCGTCCCGATTTTTCCTCTCTTTTTTCAGCTCATTTCTTCTCTTTCTCCAGGTCTGATAATCTAATGGCAATGTTCACTTCCTTTGAATTCAGAAGTAGCTTTGCACATGGATCAGTGCTGCCAGACACAGAGGAAAATGAGACTTATTATCATTGCCATGCAAAGAAAAACAATGTAGACAGATTAAAGAGAGTTGGCTTTAGGCCAGTTACTTCCAAGGTGACTCATTTAAAATTTCCATTTGTTTAACTAAAAGAAAATATTAATGAATTTGCTGGAGTGAGCTTGTGAAATGCTAAAAAAGTTCAAAACGGTGAAGTCCAAAGATCATGGGAACAATAATATTTCAATAAAGTTTCTTTCACTACCCTTGCACATGTGTGTGTTCTAGCTCCTAAAAGTTTTATGAATGTTTGCATTCTAGTAAATGGACTCAGAATGACCTTTCTCATGAGGAAATAATGAATTAACATTGACAGAATGTCTCAGACAATTGCCTCTGCTTAAATAAAAATAAACATGACCAAATGACTGAGCAAATTTGATTAGTAGAGGTCTGAGGAAAGACTATACTTGTAGACAAACTTATTTTGCAATCAAATTAATGTTAAGAAGTAAAATGAATGCACATAGATAAGTTTAACAATGGTTAATGATATTTTGGTTAGACTGCAAAGGAAAGAATTTTTTTTCAATACAGAAAAGGTTTACTCGAAAGTAATCTTAGTTTCTTGGTACTTACATGCATAAACCACATAATTTAACAGATTTGACTTGGAGTCTTTGCCTCACTTTCAAATAAAATTATTTATGAAATATTTGCAGGAGTCAAAAAAGTATAAACACAAATTCATAATGTCATTTTAACTTAAGATGACTGCAAAACTTCCATATACGTGATGTGCAGATTATAAGCATAAGCATGCATTGTACATTAACTGAGCACACATTTTTTGAAGAAAAGATATTTTATAGTACAAGATTCAGTCTTCAAAAATTATACACAAGAGCCCTTTGGAAGATTTGTAATATATCAGATTTGTGAAAATATAATCATTTATTTTAACAAAACTACATCACTAAAGAGTAAATATTTAAGATACGTAATGCAAATTAAACTAAAACTTTTGTTTATGACAGGGAAAATGAATATGTAAGTTGGAAAATAAAATAAACCATATAAACAGACTTAAATACAAATTCACATCTTTGGAAAAATCCAACAACACATCCTCAATCATGACAAACAAACAAACAAAAAAATTTAGAGGGAATTTTACTGGGGAGAACTTATCTCAACATAATTAAAACTGTGTTCTACAAACCCACAGTTGGTATCATTCTAAATGAAGAAAAGGAAAAGGAGGCATTTCAATTAAAATCAGGAATGAGACACCTTTTCACTATAGTGCTTGGAGACGTAGCTAGAGCACTAATACAAGAGAATCAAATTACGTGGGTACTAATTATAAAAGAAGTCACATTATCCCTGTTTTCAGATGATAAGATATTATACATAAGGGATCCCAAAATGTCCACCAAAAAACTCATAGAAATAATCAACATTTTCAGCAATTTCAGGATACAAAATCAATGTACAAAAATCAGTAGCCCTTTAATATATCAATAATAACTAGTCAGAGAAAGAATTTATCAAAACATTCCAATTCAGAAAAAGACAAAAAATTAAATATCTAGGATTAAACCTAACCAAAAATGTGAAATATTATCTATAACGAATACTTTAAATCACTGATGAAAAAGATTGAAGAACTAGAGAATAGAAAGACCTCCTGTGCTAATGAATTAGTAGAATTAATATTGTTAAAATGGCCAAACTACCAAAAGAATTTAAAGACTCCATGCAATTCAGTTAATATTCAAATGATTATAAAAAAGAAATAGAAAAAATATATGGAACCACAAAATTCCCAGAGAGTCAAATCAATCATAAGCAAAAGAACAGAGCTGGAGGGATTACCATGCCCCTCCCCCCATAAATCAATTAAATAAATGAGAAGACAGACAAAAATGAAGGCATTCAATCACAGTTACCTGTTATTTGTCAAAAAGTTCAAGAACACACTGGGAGAATATTGGAAGAATACAGAATAATAAAAGAAAGATATTATCTTTATTAAATGGTTCTGGGAGTACTAAATCTCCACATGTAGAAAGATGAAATTGTAACCATGCCTGTCATCCTGTATAAAAATAAATTCCAAATCAATCAAAGCTGCAATGCTGAAACAGTAAGAAGAAAACATAAGCAATTACCCTGTAAGATATAAGTGTATAAAATGACTTTTGGTATAGAACTTTGGTCAATCAGGAGTTAAAGTCAATAATTGTCAAATGGGTGGGGCCTCATTAAACTAAAAAACTTCTGTACAACAATGGAAACAACTATTTGAGGAGATTGGAAAGCCACAGAATGAAGGCGAATATTTGCCAGCTATACATAGTAGATTAACTTCCAGAATATTTAAAGAACTCAAAAAGCGAATAATAAACATGACTCAATTAAAAAATGGGTTACAAATCTGAATAGAGAATTCACACACACACACACACACACACAAAAACAGAAATGCCTAAGAAATATCTTAAAAGGTGATCAACATCCTTAGCAATTAAGGACAAGCAAATGAAAGGTATTTTCATTTGTTAAGTACATTTGCACTTAACTCAGTCAGAATGGTTAAGATCAGATAAGAGACAACAGATGCTGATGGGGATTCAGGGAGAGGGGAGGGGAGGCTCATTCAATACTGGTGGCATTGGAAACTGATTTAGCCATTGTGGATAGCAGTATGGAGAAGTTTTACAAACTAGAAATCAACCTACCATGTGACCCAGCTGTACCACTCCTTGGCATATAATCAAAGGACCCAGCATCATTGTACAAAGATACATGTTCAGCCATGTTTGATGCTGTTCATTTCACAACAGGCATAAAAAAGAAAATCACCTATGTGTCCCTCAAAAGATAAATGTATAATGAAAATGTGGTACATTGATACAATGTAGTTCTACTCAGTGTTAAAGAAAAATAAAATCATGAAATTTTCAGGTAAGTGGATGAAACTAAAAACCTGTTATAACAAGTGAAGTCACCTAGACATAGAAAACAGTCCATGCAGAATCTCTCATTTCTAGATACTAACCCCAAATACTCAGTTGTAAGTATATATTCTGGTATAATCACAGGAAAATGTACAGAAATGGAGGAGGGTGAGAAGGCGAAGAAAGATTTTGAGAATGGGGTGGTAGCGACCAGGTGCTATCAAGGGGGAAACGGGGGATACTTTAACTGTGGAAGGAGGATAAGGGCTGTCCATGGGCAGAGAAAAGACAGACAAATAATATTTAAGTTGTACCCAAAACAAAAGTAGTATTCAATAAGCTGATTGATAAATGCACATTTATTTATAAATATAAGTTCATGTGTATTAACAGAAGGCTGTATAACAAAAGTCACAGTGCCAGGCAGGTGAAAACTCCTTTTGAATTGTTGCTCAGTATAGTTCAAGATTCTACCAAAATAACATAGGCTATTGCCACAGCCCTTGATTGCCTGCCAGAAAATGAAGCTAATGCCATATTGCTGAAGACAGAATATGCTTTGGACACAGAAATTAGAACAATTGAACTGGACCTTATCTGAAAACTTTCTCTGAAGACTAGTTCCCATAGTATCAGAAGATACTACGCAGAGTGCCAAGGGAGAAAAGTAATCAGTGATTTCATCCAAAGGTGAAGTCTAGAAATAGCAACAATGACCAGCCCATCAAATAACCTTTACTGGTGAAACTGACAATTTTATCTTGGGAGTAATCAACAGCTGTTTAATGGAACTTAATGCCTGCTCAATGGGAGGTAAATCCTGTGGGGTACAGTAAACACAGTCAAATACAAATGGCTGGAGATGTCACAGACCTTAGAGAAAAATTTACATTTGTCACTTCCTTAGACCAAAATAATTTCTTGCTATGTTCTAATATGAATACTTATATTTACAAATAATTTTACCTCTCTCCACTCTCCAAAGAGGTTTATTTCTCCAATAGATGGACATTATCATAAATTTCAGCAATTGGTCAAATACAAAGAGCAAATGTTTGGGAGGTGCTCAAACGTAAGTGACACGCCTACTAAGCCACACCAGTAGAATAGTCACAATATGGCAGAACAACAATAGAACAATAGAGGGAAAAAACAGTTGCTATGCCAAGGTGGACAGGAGAAATGTCTGTGTGTCCCAACTCAACCCGAAGAACTATAGGCCATCTATAAATGTTGAGGGATGGAGGTTCAGTTTTGTACAGAAAGTAGATCCTTGATTTGTTATCTAATCCCAGATGGATAGCCAGACAGTCCTAAATAAAGGTATTTAGCAGTGCCACTAATTGGACTGAGGGTAAAATATATGTAATAGAGAGAGGGACTAGAAATTGCGAAAGAGGAGAAGGACACTGGAGGAGATGGAGTTGGTAGGGGACTGGGAAATTGGTAATATTGCAGAAACAATACCCATGAGTGAAATTCTCAAAAAAAAAAAAATAGAAATTGTTCAGGGAAAATGAATATTGTGCAGAATTTTACCAGTACATCAAAGAAGTAATTCAAAATCTTCAAAATTTTCTGTAAAATAAAAATGGCTAGAAAAACCTACAAAATACTTTTTATGAAGTTAATAATAACCACATACCACAAGCAGACAAAGATCCCAACAACAACCAAAAATAAGAATATAAATATTATGTTCAACAAACACAGAAGCAAAAATTTGCATTAAAATATTTAAAAACAAATTCAAGAGCATATCAAAAACATTATTCACCATGATCAAGTCAAATTTATCCCTTAGGGCAGAGTAGTTCGTCATGCATAAACCCATAAACCTAATCCACCACATAAAAGAAACCTTGTGATCATCTCATTAGTTGGAGATGAGTCCTTTGACAAAAACAAGCATCCCTTCATAATTAAATCAGAAAGAACTAGGGATACAGGGAACATATATTAACAGAATGAAGGCAATATGCAGCCAACTAAATTCTTACCATGAAAAACACAAAGCATGTTTGCTAAAATAATGAACAAGAAAAAAAGAAGTCCATAATTCCCATTACTATTCAAAACACAGCTGGAAGTTGTAGCAGCTCCAGTAAGAAAAGTGAAGGTAGAGTGTATGCAAGAAATAAAGGAAAAGTGAAAGTATCTTTATTTTCATATGGTATGATTTAATATATAAAGGACCCTAAAGACTGCGGCAGAATACTGTTGGAGCTAACAAACACATTCATTAATGTATAAGCACAAATACTATCACAGAAAAATGAGTAGCCTTCCTATATACTAACAACAAAATAGTGAGAATGAAACCAGGCTAACAATCCCATTCATGGTTGTCTAGTAGAAATTATAAAATTGATCTAACTAAGGAAATGAAAGACTTGTGTCAAGAAAAGAGCAAGACATTAAAGAGAGAAATTGAAGACACTAGAAGGTAGAAAGACCTTACATGATCCTGGATTGATATCATTACTATTGTGATGGTAAGATAATGAGCTACAGCCTATAATTGGGTGCTGAGGGAGAGAGAGCTATTTTTCCCCAAGGATAAGCTCCTTGAGAATTTATCTAATAACAACAGACAGCCCTAGATACAGGTACACATAGGCACACTAAATCAACTTAGGGCATTGTGGTATGTGTGTGTGTGTGTGTGTGTGTGTGTGTGTGTGTGTGTGACCAATATTCCCTCTCTCACCATCCATTGATTGTAACCTTTTCAAATTAATTTAAGGGGCAGGAGAGATGACTCATCATTTAAGAAAACTATCAGCTCTTGTAGAGGTTAGGTTCCATGACTCACATGACAACTAACAACAGTCCATAACTTCAGTTCTAGTGGACATAACGCCCTCCTTTGACCTCCACAGGTATTAGATGACACTGGTACACTTACATGCACGCAGGCAACGCATTAATACACATAAAATAAAAATAATGAATTTTTTAAAAAGCAATCTAAAGAGCAAAAAAAAAGCTTCTATTAAAATTCCAGTACTATCCTTCATAGAAATTGTACAAGGTCACAAATTTTGTAAGGAAATAGAAAAAAAGAAGCCCATATTGTCAAAACAATCATGAATAATAAGAGAGAAGAGTCGGAAAAATCATCATTCATGATTTAAAATTATCCAACAGGGACTGGAGAGAGAACTCAGAGTTTAAAAGCACTGCTATTGCAGAGGAAAGGGGTTCATATCCTAGAATGGCAGCTAACAACCATCCATAATTCTAGTTGCAAAGAAATATGATGCATTCTTCTGATCTCCATAGGCATTACACAAAACTTGTACAGTTACATACATTCGGCCATACTGTCATATACATAAAAATTATGATAAGATTCTCACTTATACTCCACATCCTGTTCTCCTGATAGCCTTGGGAATAGTCTTAAGGTGAAAAAAATATTCTGGGAAACAGGCACTAAGAAACAAGCAGAAGTTGCCATTCTAATATGTAACAAAATAGACTTCAAACTTGACCTAATCAGAAGAAATAAAGAGAGTCACTTCAAACTCATCAATGGAACAAATTAACAGAGAAGATATCACAATCGTGAACATATATACATCAAAATCTGATGCACCCAACTTAGTAAAATCAATATTACAGGACTTGAAAATACAAATTAATCCCAACTTAATAATACCAGAGGACTACAATACCCCACTGTCTCCATTACACAGGACAACCAGACAGAGAATAAACAGAGAGACATTTCAAGTAAATAATGCCAATACATCAAATAGACCTAACAGATATTTGCCAAATATCCCACCAAGCATCAGAGAATATACATTCAACTTAGTACTCCATAGAATTTTCTCCAAAATTGACCACATATTGGGGCATAAAAAAAGCCTCAACAAACACACACACAAAATGAAAAACTCCATTACATATCAGATCACAATACAATAAAGCTTAAAATCAACACTAAAAGAATCCCTAGGAACTATGTGAACTCAGGGAGATTAACTAACACACTGCTGAATGTTGAATAGGTCAAAGGAAAAATGAAGAAAGGAATAAATGTATTTCTGTAGTTAAAGTGAAAAGGAAAATAAAACCCAACAAAATCTTCAGGATACTTTAAAAACAGTCTTAAGATGGAAGATTATAGCTTTAAGTGCTTACATTAAAGAGCTAGAAAGAGCACAAGTAAATGATTTAACATAATAATTCAAAAATCTTGCAAGGCAACAACAAATGAACCCAGCAGACAGGAAGAAATAACAAAAATCAGAGCAGAAATTAATGAAATAGAAACAAAGAAAACAATACAAAGAATTAATGCATCCCAGAGCTGTGTTTTTATAAAGAAAATAGACAGACCCTTAACTCAATTAACCAAAAGAAACAAAGAGCAACTCCAAATCAGCAAATCAGAGATGAAAGGAGAAACATCACAACAGACAGCAGAAAGATTTGGAATATTACATGGAAATAATTTAGAAACCTAAAGGAAATTAAATATGTAAACCTTAAAAAAACGGACATATATCTAAAATAAATAGATTCACCAAAGCTAAACTGAAAGAAATCAACAACTTAAACAGACCCAAAACATATAAGGAAATTGGAACAGTAATACAAAACCTCCTGATTAAGAAAAGCCTAGGTCCAGATGGCTTCACAGCAGAATTCTACCAGACCCTCAAAAAAGATTTATGTATATCTCTATCTCTATCTGTATCTATCCATCTATCATCTATCTATCTATCTATCTATCTATCTATCTATCTATCTATCTATCTATCTATCTACTGCTTAAATTACTCAAAAAAGACAGAAAAAGATGGGAAACTCCCAAAACCTTCCTGTGAAGTGAGTGGCACTCTAATATCAAACCCAGATAAAAATACAATCAAAAAAGAAAAACTCTATACCCACGTCTTTAATGAACTTGAATGCAAAAACTATCCAAAAAAAAAATTTTGAAAACCTCATTCAGACACACATCAAGGAGATCATTCACCATGATCAAGTGGACGTTTTCACAGTTATGCAGGGCTGATTCAATATACATAAGTCAATAAATATCATAAAGCACATAAAGGGACTGGAAGACAAAATTCACATGGTCATCTCAATAGATGCAGAAAAGGCCTTTGACAAAATTCATTATGAATATATGTTAAAAGTCCTAGAGGGAATTGTATTACAGGGAATATACCTCAACATAATTAAAACTATATACAAAAAAAGCTCACAGCTAGCATCATTGTAAATGAATAAAAACTGGAAACATTCTCATTAAAATCAGAAATCAGACAAGTCTGTCTACTATCTCTCCTTTTTAATGCAGTGCTTGAAATTCTTGCTAGAGCAATGATTCAAGAGAAGGAAGTTAAAGGAGTCCTCTTTGGAAAAGAAGAAGTCAAATTATCTCTTTTTGAAGATATACCTAAGACATACCAAAAATTATACCAGAAAACTCCTAGAAACGATTAACAATTTCAGTAAGTAAAATGGCAGGTTACAAAACTAATCTATGAAAATCAGTAGCCTTTCTATATACAAATAACAATGTATTGGCAAAAGAGACCAGGAAATCTTCAGATTATTCCCAACAGACTAAATAAATAAAATAAAATGTCTCAAGACAAACCTGAACAAAGACATTAAAGATATCTACAATGACATTTTTTGGTCTTTAAAGGAAGGTATTTATGATGACACCAGAAGAAGGAAGATCCTCCCAGGCTTATGAACTGGAAGAATTAATAATTTGAGAATGACTGTCCTACCAAAAGCAAAATTTAGATTCAATACAATCCCAATCAAAATTCCCATGACATTCCTTGCAGAATTAGAAAAATATCCTAAAATACATACAGATTCCCCAAAGTCCCTGGACAATCAAAGCAAACCTTAACACAAAGAGTAATGCAGGGGGGATTATTATAGCAGATTTAAAACTACATTACAAAGCAATAGTCATGAAAACAACATGGTTCTTGCACAAAAATAGACCTGTAGATCAATAAATTATAATTGAAGACACAAAAAATGAGTACATTCTATTTCAACCATCTGATATTGGATAAAAGTTCCAAGAACACTTAATGGATTAAAATGACCATATTCAGCAATTGTTGCTGACAAAATGGATCTCTACATGTAGAATGATGAAACAAAACCCTTATCTTTCACCTTGTAAAATGTCAATGCCCAATGGATCAAAGAGCTCAATGAAAAACCTGAAACTCTGAAAATGTTAAAAGAAAATATTGGCACTAATCTACAAGATAAAGGTGTAAGAAAATACTTTCTAAGCCAAACAGTAGTTACTCAGGAATTAAGGTCAACAATCAACAAGTGGGACCTCATTAAACTAAAAAGCTTCTGTACAGCAAAAGAAACAACCAAGGAAGTGAAGAGAAAACCCAAAGAACGGGGGAAAATTCTTTGCCAGTGACACATCTTACAGAGTTCAAGCATCCAGAATATATAAAGAATTCAAAAAACAAAGAATCAAGAAAACAAGTGACCCAATTAAAAACTGAGCTAAGAACCAGAGCAGAGCATTCTCAAAAAAGGACATAAAAGTGGCTAAAATCTCAATGCTGTTGTCATATCACCAGGCTAATGTAATGTCTTAGTGCCAAATGTGTATCCTTATATTTACAGTCAAGTATCCCAGTCACCACTCATCAAAGAAGCTTCTTTTCTATCAGACGGAGGCTACTACAGAGTAGCACAGCTAGTCACATACAGATATTGTCTGTGAATTCCCCATGCCTAAGTGGCATACCTTCAGTGTAGCTCATGAAGTATAGAAAAAGTGGTAAAGAAGACAGTAATGAATCTTTCAACTCTCAATAAGGAAGCTCCCTCATGCAACAAGACGCCAGTAACACAAAAGGTCACAAATGGCTAAATCAGGGAGAGTAAGAATCTGCAGAATGTGGGTCTCTGGACAAGACTCCTATATTAACTTTCACTCACCCAGAGCTCAGGGCTGACTGTTGAAGAGGGGATGGGAAGATTGTCAGAACCAGTGAGGAGGTACCTGACCATAAGGAAATAGAATCCTACAAGCTCCTGGACTCTGCTTACACACACCTCCAGCCTGGCATGCTCAATATCCATGCTAGTTCAGGCAGACAAAATCCCAGTACATAACTGAGGAAATCAGTAGTAGACTACAACCTTTGCATAAGAAATATTGGCAATTGGGAACTGTTAGTTGAGAATGTTCTAGGTTTTCTAAAGCAAGGACCTCAGTGGATGAACCTGTCTGCCGTTCTGGGGACACTAACTTGACAGAGGAAAGAATGTATGGATTCAGGTTTGGAGGCCTTGCAGTAGGGTGCAATTGGGGAAGGTGTTATAAAAAATGATTGAATGAGAGATATTCTGTATGAAATACAGAAATATTCAATTAAAATATAAAATAATAAAAATAAGTAAACATTTAAAAATTATTCTACACAACTACAGTAATAAAGCATCATAGTATTGGCATTAAAGCCTACACAGTGATAATACAATTGGGGATGCAGATTTATGTCTATGCAATTATAGCCACCAAATATTTGACAAAGGGTCAAAACACACATTTCAGAAAAAAAAAAAAAAGAACAACCTGTTCAACAAATATTGCTTGACAAACTGGATCCAGATTGACAAATTGGTCTACATGAAACAAAAAAAATCTTTACAACAAACGTCAATTCCAAATGGATCAAAGACCTAAACATAAATCCTAAAACTCAGAACCTGATAAGAGAAAATAGGGAAGAAAAACTGGAGCTTATAGGAACAGAAAACAACTTTCTGAACAAGGCCTTGATAGTACATCCATTAAGATCAATAACTAACAAATGAGACTTCGTGAAACTAAAATTCTTCTGCACAACAAAGGCATGGTTATATGAAAGAAGAGGCAACCTACAGAATAGGAACAATATCTTTATCATCCATTTATCTCACAGAGTTGTTATATAGAATACACAAAGAAATGAAAAAGAAAACTAAACACAAACAAAATATCCAATACAATTAAAAATTGTAGCGGATAAATAAGTAATTCTCAAGTGATGAAACACAAATGGCTGAAAGATATTTCAGAAAATATTCAATGTAGTAGGCATCAGGGAAATGAAAATTAAAGCTACATTGAGATGTCATCTAGCCCTAGCCTTAATGCTGACAATTATTGAGGAGATTACGGGGAGTGGAGATCATTTTTCACTGTCAGTGGGAGTGCAAACTGGTGAAGCCATTTTGGAAGTCAGTGAAAATTCCCTAAGAACATTGTTTTCATATTTCTGAAGGAATCTGTATTCTACTAGAACAACCTGCTAATCCATGCTCATTCCTGCTTTATTCACTACAGTATGAAATGGAAACAACCTATATGACCTTCAACTGATTAATGGTCAATAAAAGCATGATACATTTACACACAGGAATATTATTCAGCTGTCAAGAAAAAAATGAAATTATGAAATCACAGGTAAATGCATGGAATTTAAACAATCATCCTAAGTGAACTAATCCAGACCAGAAAGACAAACTTCCATTTTTCTCATAAGTGGATGCTAACTTTGAATTGTTAGATAAATGTGTTTCTATTGTGATCCTTATAAATCACAAAATCAGTAAGGGAGCATACAAGTAATTGTGGGAATGAGAGATAGAATACTATGGTATAAAGGGGAAAATTGGCATAATGGAAGAGAAAGAGTTTAATGGGATGGGAAATCCCATAGAACAGGACTAAGAGAACTGATAACTAAAAATAAGGCCTTTTGAGCAAGTCACATGGAATCTTACTGGAGAAAATGTTTTCCATACACAATGAAATAAAAATAAATAAATAAATAAAAGACTTTGCAAATACGGTTTAGTAGCCCTAAAAGACACCAAAGGCTGGAAAATGAAAATCAGTGTCAAAACCTCCTTTGGAGATACTGAACAAGTACTTCCCTTAGACCATCAAATAATATTGGCTATTACCTTCCACTTAGTTACCTTCCAGAACTTGATGATTTGACCGTATTGCTGAAGATGTTACATACCTGAGATATAGAACAAACAAGAACAAATCAATTTGATACTGATAACTTACAGGAGAGGGAGAAGCAATTTTCTTTAAGGGTGTGATGCCTGGTAGTTTGACTATGCTCTAAGGGATGGTCCCATATCTAAGAGTATTAAGAGAACACAAATTAGACTTGATAGTCATTTAAAAAATACTACTAAAACACTGGAACTGGAGAAATGGTTCAGTAATGAATAGCACTGGCTGGTATGGTAGAGGACCTGCAATCCATTCCAGCATCCACATGGCGGCTAACCTCTCACCTCTGTGGTCACTGCACTGCAGGAAAGCACTTACGTGCAAAGTACTCATACACATAAGTGTTTTAAAAATAAAAATCATAGAGAACAATGAAGTCAGGGATGGGTATAGTAAGGTGAGTATGGAGACTAGGAAAGGACCTTAAAAGATCAAAATACACTGTATGAAATTCTCAAAAAAATAATAAATGATTTTCTTTTAAAAATAATATATATAACACATATATGCTTTACACCATGTAGGTTTGAAAAATTAATAAACAATAATCCTACATAGTAGGCGGTCTTTATAATACCTAATTTTAGATGAGCCATACATCAATGTAATGTGTTTAGGTTATTCCCAGTTACATAGTGTAGATATTCTGGGATTTTTCATGTCTTTCAGTAATACAGTATCTAATAACAGACTGTAGAACATTTTAATACATTCAAGCTACTTCTTACAATGTTAATATTATTGTAATTAACAATGCATAAATGACTTCATTCTCTTAGAATTTACATTTCTAGCCTAGAAACATAAAAATTGATGCAAATTATTAAATAAGAACATTTTGGTAAGTTGAAAATTATTTCAAATATATCTTATCTAGATAGAAATACCAAAACTACAAAGCTCGTACTTATTAGGCTGTCCTACTTTTCTTAGATCACTATAAAAATATTTCTTTATTAAATTTTCTCTTAGACTGTGTCCATTTTCTTCCTTTAAGCTCAGGTTTAAAAAAATTAGGATAGTTGATGTATTATCATAATTGTGATTATCATGCCTAAGAATAATTCATATTATGTTAGTTTATTCAGGTTTAATGTCATTTAAATAGATGGGTCAGTTACATTTGTCAATTTTTATAAAACAGTCTAGTCTTGTGTGAATGCATTTTTTTCACTTTGATCTCAAGAACTTTTTCCACAAAAAATTAAAAATACAAAAACATATCTATCTATTATGTTATAATGAAGTCATCTATATTTAGCAAAGTAAAAACAATGTGAGAATAGTGGTAATAGTGGCTTTTAATTGCTTGATGCACATAGTTTTGTTCAAACTTCAGTCCTTCTGCTTATTGAAATATAGATATAATCTTCAGATGATCTGTATTTATATTTTAGAATAAAACTTTAATTTTCTGCATATATAGTTTAAGAACAAACCTCAAATTTAAATATTTCCATTGTAAGTTCTTAGAAAAACAGGGAGAAATTTAGAAAATAATTATATAAATTCAATAATATTGTTTATTATTAAGACTTTTGTTATAGTAAGGTAATTCATCACAGACTTAGACTTCTTTTTTATATCTCCTTGATTCTCCAAGAATAGAATAATTTCTTTAAATATTTGTATTAATTACTCTTTTATTGCTATGATAAATCAACATGACAAGACAACTTAAAGTGGGAAGAATTTATCAGATGCAGAGAACTGAGTTCTCATATCTACTAGCAGGCATGACAAACAGAGGGAGTCAGATTAGAAGCAGGCATGGCTGTATATTCTCAAAGCCCACCCACAGTGACATGATTCCTCCAGCAAGGTTGCTACTTCTAAAGGTTCCATGATCCTCCTCAAACAGTGCCATAAACTGGGGATCAAGTGTTCAAACACTTGGATCTTATTGGTGACATTTATTCAAATCACCACAACATTCCACGTTTTTGCTGAGTACATTAGATCACTTTTTCAGTGTTCTTTAAATTTATATTCATTTTCAATTGCTTGGATTGTATAGAAGTTAAATATAACAAAGACAAGCTATCAGAAAATTTTAGAAAATTTTGGTTTCTTGTTATTTTTTCAAGTTTGCTTTCTTGTAAATTATTTGTTCTAAACTCATTAACTAATAGAGTCCAATCAAGTAGATGACTTTCTTCAGTTTTTTTTGAATGTTAATAATCTATAATCAAAGCTGAAATCATTAGAACGTTTTCTAACCAACTAAATACCCTATATCCATTCATTAGTTCTTCCAACACATCTTTACCTGCATTTTGCATTGAAGATGTATTGCAAGCAGTTCCTAGGTCAAACATAGATTTTGTTCCAAAGATTTATTCCAAATATGCACTAACAAAATGCAGCTATTTGAAATTCAAAACAGTTAATGTAAATAATGGCCTCTCCAAAGAAAACTCATTAAAATATCAGTTAACTTATTAGAAGGATATACTCTAACACAGAATAGGCTCAAAATAGACTTGTTATCCTCTGATCTCTGAAGTACAGGTCTGAATTCCCAATAAATTACCCCTCTTTGCTTTCAAACTTTTATCATATTCTGTGTCTATCAAGAACGAGAAAGGGATGGAGGAGAGATGGCTCAGTGGTTAAGAGCATCTTCTGTTCTTTCAGAGGACCCAAGTTTGTTTTCCAGGACCCAAATGATGACCCAGGATAATAACTATTGTTAACTACAGTTCCAGGGGCTCAGACAACCTCTGTTGACTTATGTGGGCACTAGACAATATGGGTGCATTTACATACATGCAAGTGATACACTCATACACATAAAATATTAATAATAAATAAAAAATATTTTTACAGATAAAGAGAAAATAAGCACTTGAAGAAGAGACAAGAGGTAAAGAGGTGAGTGTCCCTAAGCAGTGTTTTGATGGCAGATAGACTTTAGGTAACAGAATTCTTCTGAAAGTGATCATTTTACACGTGTCTTCTTGCATTCCTATCCTTCCTGTAATGACTTACCTTTTTAAATCTCTGATTTCTATTTTCCTCAGAATCTTCTGTTGTCCTACATATGAAAAAACAGATACTTATTTGTACCACTTCAACTATAAAATTGTTGAATATAAAACAAGATGAAATAGAATAGCGCAGAAGTATCAAGGCTCGCACTGGGTCTTGTGGTAGCTGCTTCTCGTCGACTTAACATTGTTGTCTAGATTTCATTTCCCCTCTGGGATCTATTCTAACCATAACCTGTAAACAGACTGTAGAATCTCTATAACCCTCTTGTTTGTTATGGTTTGTTATGCCCTGGGTATAATTGCATTAAAAAACTCAGGTTCTGACTTCTTCCAATTTAATAAAATATTCTTTGGAGCATGTTTCTGATACAAAGTGAAACAAAATTAAATGTTTCATTGAGCTAAGAATGACATCTTAGCTCATAACTTATGTTGCAGAAATTTGGAATGTACCAGTCAAATTATGATATCCATAAATAGTTAATATATTTACTTAGCAATAAAAATTGATAACACATTAGTTAAATTGTATACCTGAATGCACTTAATTTTATAATGAAGAAATATGATGAATATGTCTATGCCAAGTATGAAATTCTAGAATTATATTAATATTTAAAGGAACAATCTTAGAAGCATAACAAAATTGTCTGGAATGCACAAAGTGTAATTACATACTACTAGCTCACTGTACACAAGTTCCCATTTGTTGAAATGTCAAGCAGAAGGGTGCATTTGTTATGACTGATAGACTCACAATGAACAACATTGCCTACTTCATCCATGGGTTATCTTGTGGTTTGTACATTACTTATGTCTGGATGAATACATATAATGACATGTATCAACTATTATATTGGCATGCATGCTATTTTGCACTCTCTCTTCATCATTCTCTTTCCATTACTCTTCAGGAATCATTGCTGTGTAATGAGTCAACCTTTCATATTCTCAGAAATGTCATATAGTTTGAATCATATGTGTTGCTTTAACAAATTAAATCGTTTTCAATTGATTATATTCATTTACTTTTACTCCATGTCTATCATGGTTTGCTAATTCATTTCTGTTTAAAACTGAATGGCACTGTTTGATTTGCATGTCCCACAACTCATTTATTTGTTCATGGAGAAGCCATTTTGTTTGCTTCCAAGTGATGAGAACAGGAAATGGAAATTGCTTAGGCAGTTTAAGATAAATATACCCTCGAAGAAAAGTTGCTTTCTTTGTTGAGCATTTAAATGTCCTTGAACCTGCCAAAACACTTGTCCTTGCCTGAGGCCAGAGATGCCTAAATTATCTTAGCCAAAGATGGCTCTGGTTCTTCCATAAGTCAGAGGGTAGGGATGCCAGGACTAGGGTCTGGTTGTTGTTATTGTTTTGTGTTTGTTGTTTTATTCTGTTTTCTTATCATTTCTCCCTAAAGGAGTAGACTGTTCCTGGAGGCCATGAGGACATAACCTCACAACTTGGATCTCTGGAATGGGACCAGGACCGACTGACTCAGTGCCCATCACTTCCTACTTCCCCCAAGCCTTATTAACTCCCAGAAATAAAGTTCAAAATAAATCTTAGTCCTGGGGACCCCTCCTACTGTATATGAACTCTATCTTCTTCCTTCCTTCTTTCCTTCCTTCCTTCCTTCCTTCCTTCCTTCCTTCCTTCCTCTCTCTTTCTTTCCTTTTCTTTCTCTTTCTGTCCTTTCTTTCTCTCTCTCTCTTTCTTTCTTTCTTTCTTTCTTTCTTTCTTTCTTTCTTTCTTTCTTTCTTTCTTTCTTTCTTTCTTTCTTTCTCCTAAGCTCTGTATTATAAGATATTTCTTTCTAAAACTCGCCTTCTGCTTTGCCATGAAATTCATTCTTCTCTTTCACCAGATATGAAATCAAAAGTCTCTGGTCTGAGTTTTGTGCTCATTTAGGCTCTCAAGTTAAGTACAACAGACCTGGTTCTTCATAGCTCTCAAAGACACCCCAATATGCTTGAATCACAAGGTTTTGAAAATACGGCAAAAACTGCTATAAACATTCACGTGCTAGTAAAAAGGAGCAGAGTTCAGAAAGGACTAATAAAAAACAGATAGGCAAAGGCATCAAATGCCATGAAATAAGGGAAAGTGTATTTAAATGCAAATACCTAAATACAAATAGGAAAATTCAGATATTATGAGTAAATGTGATAATTAAAATATGTTAGAGAGAGGAACAGTGAAATGCTGATTCCAATATTCTCCAAAACCAAGGAGTCTTAAAAATGAAGACAAACAAAATAAAAATTAAGATTGTCTTTTAAGATTCAAAGGCAAGAGGATTATGAAACTAGGAAATATGTTTCTTAATTTTGAACCCAACCTACCAAGTAGATATAACATATGTAACTATGTAGGTATTAATTAGTATAACACTAGATTTTCATTTTATAAAGAATAAACTGAAAGAGAATGAAATGAGCTAGGAAAACCTTAGGACTATTTAATGCATTATCTTTGGTAAGACAATAAGTGAATTAAGAAGAGTATGAACTAGAGCTAAATTCAGTGGTTTGTGCTAATAATTTCAGCACTTGGGAAGTGAAGGCAAGAGGTAAGGAGATTGAAGTCAGCACATACTACAAAGAAGGGCTAGGCTAGCCAGTGCTACATGAGATCATTCTTCAAAACAAACTAATTAAAAATAATATAAAATAATTTATATATATTATTCACATACATTCATGCTTGTGTGTGTACAAATTCAGTGCGCAGAACTTAAAGAGATGTATAAATTACCAACACTGTATCACAGATAATTACTTTATCTGTAAGTACAAATGCATATTTACAAGTTAACAATTTAAATCACAAACCAACAATCTATGAACTGTTTAGTTTAATGCAAACTACTTTAAAACTTTTACATTTTTACAAAAGAGAATAAGAATAAAGGGAAAATAATCTGTAATTTAAAAAACAAGAATTATCTTAATTTTTATAAAGCACAAGAAAATACTTTGGTGAAAATCAGAAGAAAATTCATAATTATTCAGATAAATAAAATTTGTTTATATACAGCAAATATTTCAAAGGATTTTTTTCAATGAACTAAAATTGAAAATAAAGTAGCACAGTTAAAGTTGTTTTACAAGTGACTGGACCAAACCTTACCAGCAAATAGATCCAATAATCCATTAATTCAGACATCCAGACATGCATTTGTCTTTTACATTTTTCTCATTGAACAAAGATTACATTGATAAAAAATTTTAATTTAAAAACATTTTGTTAAAATTCAAATCTAGACAACATGTAATAACCTAATGACAACTTGAAGATACATGCCGTGCCAGCACGACCTTGGGTCCAAGCTTACTGCGAGGGACGTTGGGATTAAGAAACATACAGCACATTCTTGGTTAGGGTGAAGAAAAATGCTTTTTTTAATTCACTTAAAATCCAAGCTATATACTGTTCAGTTGTTCCCAAGGTAAATTCCAAAGAGGAAGTTTTATCAGGTCGAAACATTCTGACCTTTACCAGACATCACAAAGATATACGTCAGGGTACAACCGACCACAAGTCTCCGCTCACAAAGGTCGCAGTGGAACAGTTTGTATAAACAATTCCAAAAGCCCAAGGAGGAGTCACGTACTCAGCTCTAGCAAAATATGTTATTTACAAGGATCGGGGTTGTGTCAGGAGGCCTGCTTTCCCCACAGATACATATCAAAATTTTAGACAAGGAGAAAAATTTCAACAAAAAAGAGTAAAATACCAATCTGAATGACACAAAACTTGTAGGCTAATATCACAATTACACTAAACTTGGGAGGGAAACTCTAGATAAATTGAAACAACACAAAAGACAGTTTGCAAAAAGTCTTGTCAATTGCATGAAAATGCAGGGAGAACTTTTAACTTCACACATCATTCAAAAAAGTGGAAGCTAAGGATATGCTGAGCACTTTTTCATAGTTGTTCAAAACAAAAGCTCACCTGAATGACCACAATAAGAAACACAGCAGTGTTCAGCTAGGAATTCCTTTAGAAATGTACCATGTTTTATCTCATGGAACATAAATGCTTTAACCTCTAATCCAATCACTTCTAACAATAAGAAAAAATAGTTTGTTGCACAGAGTTATTAAATGCAACTTTACTGCTAAAATAGTGAAATAGAACAAGCAAATTAGTCTGTATTTCTTTGTGAGGAGCACAAAAAACCCAACAATTTTATTAGCATATTTTCATAAAATAAAAAGTGAAGGAATAATGAACTAAAAATCAAGTTTACTATTACTAGATGTGAGAACGGCATAGACAGGATGGACATTTAGACTCAACTTTCCTAATACTTTTATGTATACTTGTATATTTTGAATGATGGGGTGCTATTTCAGGTGTAGAGGTATTATCTAAGATGTGTGAGGCTCTAAGTTCATCTCTTAACCATTAATTAATAATTAGTCAAAATAATCCTGATTTTTGAGATGGTATTAATGTCTTTTAATTCACTGCATAATATAAAACAAATAAACATCTACCCTAGAAAGATGCTATTTTCTCTGTGTGTTTATGTGTGGTTATATGTGATGCACACTTGTGCAGAGGCCAGATAATATTATTGGCTGTCTTCTATCATGTCCCCTATCATTCTCCACCTTACTTTTGAATATGGGTTTTCTCACTGAACCTGGAGTACACATTTTCTGCTAGAAAGTTGTACTGTAAGTACTGGTGTTCTGCCCATCTCCAGCTCTCAGCACTGTTAAACTCAGAACTTCAAACTCTTTACCCATAAACTAGATCTCTGGTCCACCAAAAAGAAAGCAACAGTAGCAACAACAAGTAAAATGCATTTCAAATTTGAATAAAAAGATTTAAAGTGATTTTGGTAAAGTATGAATTCTCCAAGTAATGTTTATCCATACTTAATGCTTAGTTACATTTGACAATTCACTATCTCTTATGTAACTCCTCTTTCTTTCAACTGTTAGATTCCTGAGTTAAAATCTGTATGATGACTATTCAAGGTCTACAATGGCTTATGTAAGGTACCTGCAAATATTTTACACTTCAATTCAATTATTAAACATATTACTATGCTCATGAAAAATAAAAGTAAGTTGAACATAGCTCCTTGAAACTCTTAAGTTTAAGTATGATAATATGTTTCACAGCTTCACTAAAACTGTACTATGAAATAAGTTGTGTATTCCTTCTTTGGCAATGACTTTTACAATGTATATGCTGATTTTCTGATTTTAAAAATATGCACAAGCTTCTGCTAAAATATTTCCCTCTTTGACTATTTTTTAATGTGTAATTCTCATTTTTTCTATTACAAGTACAGCAGAAGCTTAAATTTGCAAATCTCAAGTCAGCATTAAAAAAGATAAACAACCTCACTGCATTTGCAAATGGCTTTGTTGAAACCAAGAAGGAGCGAGAGGCAATTAAATCCCTTTTTGTTGTTCCTTTTGTTACTGCTTAATATTATATGTTATTTTTCCAACCTTCTGTTTATTACGGGAGTGCAAATAAAATGAGAAGATCTAATATTAATGAAACCCTTAAGCAAGTTCTGGAGGTGGGATGTTCAACCCTCAACGAAAACATGACATTGAGGAAAAGGGGACATGTGATTGTCAATGCATATGAGTCCACTGGTTTGGACAGGTACAAAATAACATAAAGAGTTTCCATGTCCCTATTTTATTTGACAGTACGTTTTCGTATACAATCTTGGTTTTTACAAATGTGGACAGATACATGCATAAATACATAAATGCATAGATAGACACATAGACAGAAACGGGGGTGTTTAAAGTGGGTAAGGTGTAGAGACTGGCTAGAATTTACTTAAATTTCTACATTATTCATATTTCATTTTCAGAGGCTGAAGACAGCCTTACAATGCTGACATAAATTACTATCTCTTTTCAGTTTACACAGCATGAAAGAGAGCATGGCTTAAACACAAACTGACAAAGAAAAACATGTTTCAACGGTGTGATTATTTTCAGCTCTCCCACAATATGAAAGTGACTTGGTCAGGAGGAGAAACTGAAAGAAACATCTGTGATGTAAAGGCTTTAATTTGTGCAAATTGTTTCTTAACATCCACTCAGCAATGTCACATAAAGTAAACTAAGTTAACTTGACCAATACAATTTTATTTAAGAATATTTTCATAATAACCCTGAAATTTTAGAATATCTAACATGAGTTCCAAATACTGTCTGCCCTCCAAATTAACTTTTAATAGATGATTACAGATTTCTTTTTACAAAGATATATGTTGTTTATAAATTCCCTAATATTCATTTGCAGATATGGGACTCATAATCTGTAAAAACCTCTGGGTAATTTAGGCTACTGCTTGATGAATCTCAGGTCCAAATGAGAGGCCCCTGTGAGGGGATTTCATGAGTGAAGATGTCTGGAGGAAGGCTCCACAGCAGAAAAGCAATAGTCAGTCAAGGTCCATCAGGCAGTGTTCAGCAAGTGCTGGCACTTTGAAAGGTAAGAGTCACCTACAGCAACATTTCTTTTCCTTCAAAGCATTTTATTTTTTCAGTTGTGAAATTTAATGGTACTATGGTACTATAAACTGAACATGTTAGCTCTTTACACAACCACACATAACTCTCAATGTTGTAATCTTTATAACATTATGAACCTGAAACAGCTTGAACTTTTATTCGTTTCCATTCTATATTTCTTTGTTCTTTTTCTATACTATGTTTTCAGACATAATGAGGATGCTAAATAAACCTCCTTATATTTTTATATGTTCATATATTTTATATATTATACATGTTATACATACATATTATGCATACATATATGCATGTATAACATATAAATATGCATATGTCTTTGTATGGGTGTCTATAAATATCCTAACTTTGTCTACTGCAATATTTCTATGAGAATTTCAGACTAATAGTAACAGTTGAACATAGAGCAAAGGTTTACATTTTTATAATCTCTCTTAAAAGAACCCATATTCCTTGAATAATTGGCTATTGCAGGACTATAAAGTGACACAAATATTTTCACTCTCATAAAACATAAAAGAGTTCAAAGCATAACGTGTGCACTTCAAATGATGTAGAAGTCAACTGAACATCCTTCCAGTGGTATTTGAACTTGAAGAAAATAATGATTCGTGAGCTATTAAGTAGTATGAATCTATACTAATAGAAATAATTAGATGAATAAATAGATTCATTGGAAATATTGTAACTTCTACACCACAAAACCTGTATTTAACAGAATCAAAAGAAGAGAGTGGTAATTTTAAAAAGCATAAAACTGGCATGAGTCATCTCAACATCAATAGCCAGGTAGAGAGGGTACTCAGAATGATTTATTTCTGACAGGATTAGTGGGGAGGAGCCTGAATCACTTCTTTGTCTTTCTGGTCAAAGACACTTAGTCTAAACCTTATTATGATAAAATATCTTAGGGTCCCAACAGAAAGATGTTATATAAAATTACTGACTTTTATTGCTGTCATATGATAGATGAGTTCTTAGACTGAATATATATTATGGTAAATATAATTATAACATCATAATTTATATAAATCCTATAATAAAATTGTGTAAAGAGAAAATCACAACTGTTTTGTTTGTTGTGACAAGACAACCTTGTGCATTCTGGATCATTCAAGAACCCATGATTCTCCCATCCCAGCCTTCTGAGTACTGTGATTTCAGATGAGTTCCACAATGCCTTGATTATCACTACTTATTATCATACAATATATACAAAAATTTTTGTAAACCCCTAGATGAAGCATTTGAGTATGTCATTGTTAAACAATGTTATTTCAGTCAGTTGTAAATAACTCTACAGATATTTCCTTAGCTTTACAATTTTTAGTCATAGAAATAGTATATTATTTATTTAAGATATATACATTCATAATAAATAAATTTGCTATACTTAAAAAATCTTAGCATAACATTTAATATATGTGTACATAGTGAAATGATGACTATGTCTCATGACATAAAATAATATTTCATTTCAAGTAACTACTTTGTGTCTAAGAATACATAAATCAATTCAGATTGAATCATTGTATTCCATACTTACTTAAAATCTATTCAAGGAAACAATTTTTAGTTAACAATTGAGTGATCTAACACTTTATATTTTCCTACAAAGATAACCTTTTATTGCCTTACAGGAAAATTGTAAGTATCAGTATTTATTCTATAATATCAGAAGGCCTTTATTTATTAATGTATCCCATGAAAATTAATATAGATTATGTATGAGCAATATTAATATCTACTTTTCTATTTCCTGGAGTTTCATTCCACCAAAAGTAGCATTCCTAATTTCCTCTCTTCATTACCAGTAAAAGAAAAACTAATAATAATCATAGTCATAATTTCCCTGGTGATACTATAGTCTCATAAATTTACCAAAATAATTAACCACATAACATGATGTATTATCATTGTTCTCAATCTGCAATAAAGGTATTCATTCTCAAAATGTTTATAAAATATTGTCAAGTTGACATCAAAGTATAAAATCTTTCAGTTCTAATCCAAATGGCATTAATCCGAAACCGTGATTGGCTTATATTTATTGCATTATTTGATTACTCTGAACTGATGATATTTTTCATATGAAACATTGTGAAATTTCCTCTGGTTATACCTTTAAGATAAATCTATGTTATAGTTAATGATTCATTATTATCTCCCTTACAGATTTCTAACAGAAAGTATACTTCTTCTGGGAAGATGTGAACAAAATTCTATTCACCACAGAAGGAGCATCAATGCAGAACAAGAATCAATCTTGTCCAACTCTAACTTGGTGAACCAACAAGCTTATTGGGGTTACATAAGTACAGACTATTTGTGAGGGTTTGCTCAATAGATCATGGGTTTCCCCAAACAATCATTTCCCTAAAATATCCATGCATGATGACTCAGGGTTGACTCAGGACTTCTAAATTGATGGAGCTCCTTGAAGGACTCTTGTGGTCCTTTCTGTAGCAGTTGTGGCTTCTTATTTTATCTTGGGAGGGGCCTTGTGAATCTTGTGAGATTCAGAGGCTTCAAAGGTTTGTTTACTTCCTGAGTCATAAAGGTACTTTCTCCATGAGAGAGTGTTTGAATTCATACAGCAACAAGCATTGAAGCTGGTCATAAACCTTTGGAAAATGAGCCTTCATGGCTAACTATCTTTATATTTTTAAAACAGATATTGATAATATAAATTAGAAGGAACTCTGTCTTAAAACTTCCCCTAAAAGGATTTCTGCATGAAGATAATCGAATGCTATCTTCCACTTGACTTTTTCCTGTTCAGCTTCTACATCTCAAGCAGCTATCTCCCTCAGTACTTCCATACCCTTTTATTTAATCTCAAGACCCAGTAAAATTATCCAGTTGAGGTACTTGATTAAAGATATAAAACATATTTAAGATAATTTGGAGTTTAGTGTCATAATCTAAGAAGAAAAAAACAGAATTTAATCATTTTCCCTCTATGATGGCAATTGAAACATTACAAAAGATTCCTCACCAATCATAAAATTACTAAGTATTGTCTATATTATCATAACAATATTATCATATTACAGTGTCTATGAGTGAAAAGTTTGGGAATGCATTAACTGTCTCCTATCTTGAATCAATGTGTCTGCTGGAACTTTAGACTTAAGTGTCAGTCTATTAGGAAATGGTCCTTGTGCATGTTCACATGATTGCTAGCAGAATTGGCTTAATGAAAGACTACTAGACTAAAGACATCATTTTCTTTGAATGTATGGTTTAGAGTCGCCTTGTGGTAATGGTCAAAAAGCATCCCACAACACAGCAACTTTTTCTTCAACATCTGTAAATAAGAGTTTCCTAATAAATCAGGTTACTTAGTTTGATGTAAATTTAGCAGTTTATTTCTTTCAGTTTTATATTATACTTATTACCAGCAAGTCACTAGTACTGTCCACGTGCAAGAGAATAGGATACTACAAAGGTGAGAAAATTAAGAGTCAGTCATCATGGGAACAGACTTCACATTTCTCCCTCCAATCACCCACTGGAGTCTTGTTACTCATATCCCCACCACAATCAAATTCACTTTCAGGCAGGAGATGTTAACAGCGTTCATTCTCCTAAAATGTTTACTGAAAGTCCATAATAACTGAGTCTAAATAGGAATTAAAGCCCCTTGTAATATGAAAAAAAAAATCTCAAAATTCACATATTTCCTCACCTGCACACCAAAATATAAAAGGACATTTAAATACTCAAATTCCTTCAGGCAACCACGTTTAAATGATATGTAATATCAAGGAAAAGGTAGTGGTAGGTCCTAAAAAAATCTAAATGCTGCTCACCTAATTTATGTTCCAAAGATTGTATATATCTCTCCCTTGCACATTGCTTCATCATACTAATACTTGTTTGCTTCATACAGGAAGGGATGATATGTTCTCCTTTTCAGCATTCCTTACTGAAAATCCAACAATGTGGTCCTTCTTTTTTCTCTGTCAAAGTCTATGCATATGCATATTAAAACGCATCACCTTGAAGAGGAAAATTCCTGGCATAGAATCAAGACATTCAATAAGATTTCCCACATCACTTACCAGCCTGAAGTAAATTCTGTTTAATGATCAGCTTCTTGACACATCTTTTTTTACCTTCCATTCCTGAGTGAGCTTAGTCAGTACTTGCTGTTCTTCATACAGTTTATTTTTAATTATCTTAGTGCTGAGTCAGCAAAGTTCTAAAGGAATTTTATTTTACACCTCGATGTTTGTTGAGTACTCACACTGACTTCATATGATCATGATTGTGAATAATAATGCAATGAACTTGGAGGACGGCCATGACCTCATACACATCTATGCCCATTAGTGGAATTGATGGGTCATGTTCTGGTATAGTTTTAATATTTTGCAGAACTTCCATTTCGGTAGACATAGTGGTGGTAACAATTTATGCTACCATTAACTAAGTATAATATTTTCCCTTTCTCTGTATTTTCTACTAGTTGTTATTTTGCATCTTTTTTTGACATTTGGTATTCTGAGGTGTGAGGCAATATTTAATCGTATTTCTGATTTTTCCCTTCCCTAATTTTTAATGAAGTGAAGTTTTTCACATATGTATTGGCCAATTTTGTATCTTTTTCAAGAAACTGACTAAATGTAGTAGTAGAGGTTGGCTGAATAGTTGTCACTTAGGGCAAAGCATCTGATAGACACTAATTGCATTTGACAAATTCTGGAATTCTGTAATAGTCTCCATCTGCTGCAAAAAGAAGAGGCTTTGATAAGGGGTGAGAGGTATGAGGATATACATTTAGAATTCATTAATAGAGTACTTTGGTCTGGAGATAGGGCAAAAGCAGGTTTATTTCTATGATCTAGGGCCTCTCCAGTCATATTGACAATACCAAACATAAGTTCCCTCGTAGTGAGCCAGTCTTAATTCCAATAAAACAGCTGAGATAAAAATGTCACTATTGCACCCAAGTGGTAGTTTTCTGGGCAAGTCATTGTTGTTTAATAGACTTCATACACGGGTAGGATCATTGAATGTTTGTCTTCTTTGGTAGCTTGTTTAGTATCCCCTGATACCATGAGACCTGCTCTTGAGGCAGGAGGCTTCCTGGTCAGTTCTAGATTGATTACTTCAAGTCCTGTGTCCAAAATGTGACTTGTCTTCAGAAATAGGATCTTCAAGTTCTAAGTGGCAATTAAGGGCTATGGCAACTGTCCATTATTTGGGAGTCTCTCAGACTACCCTGGAAAACAACTAGAAGGGAAGTTTCCCCTGCTTGGACTGTTTTTAGGTTATATAGCCTCCAGCTTTACACATGTACTCAAATATTTATTATATGTGCATATTTCAATTAGACTTTGAACTAACAAATTTTCCCCTGGTTTTTCATGCTACTGAGCATTACTTATCTTTCCTCTCTCTGCCCTGAATAACTCTCCTTATTTTCCCACCCTGCTAACATCACCCCCTGTTCTTCATTTCCCTTTTCATCACACCTGATTCCTACTATCCCCTCTGTAGAGCTCCTTCTTCCTCCTTATCCCCATGGTTCATTTCCATTTTTCTGGTTCTAGTGCTGATATCAGGATGTTTACTCACATTTAGGAATTTGGAGCTTAGATCCACAAATGAGAATGAACATATCTTGCTTGTTTTTCTGAGTCCCTGTTACTTCGTTTAGTACAACAACTTTTAATTCCATCTGTTTACCATCCATTTTCATCATTTCTTCTTACTCCATTGTGTAATTGTACAACATATTCATTATTCATTCCTCAGTTGAGGGAAATTTTGGCAATTTATATTTCTTAGCTATTGTGAAAGAGCAGCAATAAACATGGATATGTACTTACATCTCTGCAGTAGGATGAATCCTTTGGGTATGTGCCAAAGAGTGGTATAACCGAATCGTATGGTATATTTCTTTTTAGATTTTTAATACTTCTCCAAACTGAAGGACATGGTGGACACAAATCATTCTCTATAAGCCATATGTACATATATATACCTATATGTGAGAATTCATTAAATTATGTGGGGAGCAGTTGTGGGAAGTGTGGAGAGAGGGAGCAGATCTAAGTGTCATGAAATTATACCATATGAAAATTGCAAAAAAATCAATAAAAATGCAAAAAAATGAAATCTTCACTGTACATATGATATATTATTTTAATTCTTATATTTAGATATTTTGTATCTATATCATTGGAATAAAAACATTCCATCTTGGGGGATATAGAGAGGCTTACAAGATTAAGGAAAATGAAACGTACAAGGGTTAAGATGCTCCTTAAAGTTGCAAATGAACAAGATCACTCCTTGAGGTGTTTTAAGCAGTAACAATTACTGAGGACAGAAACAGAGGTCAGTCAAGGTGACTGACTGTACCTTATGTATGTATCTCCAGGGACAAAACATTCATGAGTCACCACCCATACTGGAGTGACTTTGTCACTAATGTGCCTACCTTTAAGCCACTTATAGTCCTATGAGTATCTCATAGGTCTCTCAAACTCACTGGTTAGTGAATGACTTTGGTTGAGACTTTTCTATTGTAATTCATAGATAACTTATCTATGATATATCTACTCAAGAAATATGATGCAACAAAGGTGTATGTTGTGTTTAGTGTTTTATGATTTCTAAAATATTTTTAAAATAATTCAGTTTGTGCAAAATAATTTTTAGATTACTTTTTCTTTTGTTTTAATTTTGGGATTCCACTAGATTCAATATTCCATTAAATACTGTGGACCTCCATTTTATTCTGTTTATTACATTATTAACATGGCATGCATATAACAGTAAATATTTTATCATTATTAGAAGTTATGTTATATGATATAATATAATGCTGTTTTATAAGTCAGTTTTATCGGCTGGAGAGATGGCTCAGCGATTAAGAGCAATGACCACTCTTACAAAAGACCCAGGTTCAAATCTCAGAACCCACATTGTGGCTAAAAACCACCCTAACTCCAGGTCCAGGGTATCCAACACCCTCTTCTGACCTCTGCAGGTATTTCATAACATAGTTGTGCTTACACGCATGCAGGCAATATATACATACACATAAAATAAAAATAGTAAATAAAATTAAAAAGTCAATTTTATATTGTATTATTTTATTGCACAGTATGTTAAATACCAGCCATTCGTGAATAGCTTCCTTTCTTCTTTATTACAAGTTCAATTTTAGTGAATGTAAATATTTTAAAAGGTCAAAGATAATGATGCTTCCTGAGATTCTTACATCATTATTCCTCTGTGTACACATGACCTTAGCATGGGAAAATTAGGCTTCTTTATGAACCTGTGTCTTCCTTATTATGCTATCTTAGAGAGATTCTTGAGAATTTTCACTATTCCCTGACAAAATGATATTTTATTAAAGTTAATACAGAAAAGGACAAAAATGTAGGTAGAACCAAGGAAAAATCTGTGTCTAAGCATGCAACTTTCAGATTGATTTTTTTAAATGACCAGAATAAAACAGTTTTATGTTTCCTACAAATATGTTTCTAAAAGTAAGAAATGTATACAGTCAGCTCATGTGTACCTTAAGAGAAAGGGAATTGTTATATATCTAACATGAATAATGTTAAAATTAATTATAAATGCAATTATATAGAATTTCTCTAGGTTTCCAGGGATGATTCTTATATTTATTATAACATAAAATTTATAAATAGATACAAATTACTATTTATGCGTAATTATTGTGCTTTAAGATTTTCATCAAAATAATAAAAACATCACCTATCCACTCTTCACATTTAGAGCTATGGATATACTTCATTTAAAAAGTTAAAATCTTAGTCAGGAAAGGAATAGTTTAATTTCTTGAGAAAGCTATGAATAAAATGCAAATCAGACTACTGTTAAAGGTATTTACCTTTGGCTGAAATAAATTACTAGTCAAATACTAATTAATTTGTCCATTTTATTTCTTACAAATTAAATTCTTAGAAAAGATTTTGATAGTTTTTGCTATATTCATAACAATGTGCTAACAAGTTTTTAAGAACACAAAAGAGCATGGTCTGAATATTTGTATGCTGCTCAAATCCATGTGTTGTAATCTAATCTGCAGTGTGATGGGATTTGGAGGTAGGTCAGTTAGAGTTAAATAGCACCACTCTTGGGTGAGACTAAGATTTACATAAGAGTCTAGGAACCTGTTTGTTTTTCCACAAGATGAGATGGTTAAGCTTACCAACTTGGCTAGAGCTGGAATCAACTAAAATAGTAACTACTTGGAATACTTGTAAAGGATTTTCTTCATTAGTTTTCCCAAGTGGGAAGGGCCATTCTAAAAGTGGGCAGCACATTCTGTTAGACTCATTTACTGATATCAGAACTCAGCACCTTCAGGCTTTCAATGTGGACTGAAGGTCAGTGGCTCTACAGAAATCTTCCAGACCCTCAGTACCAAGTTGCAAATGCTGAGTCATCCAACATCGTGGACTGACCATGTACTGGATTCTCAGTTTTTCCATTGAGAAGATGGCCATTGTGACACTACTCAGATCTTACTACATGAGCCTATCTAATAAATCCTCTAAAAATCTACATTATTTCTATTGCTTCTGTTCCTGTAGACAACCTGACACATCAGATGAAGAAATAGAAGACAGTCCTCCTCTGAGGAAAGTGAGTTTTGCAGATATGACATATATCAACACCTTCAACTTAGACTTCCCAACCTCCTCAATAGCCAGAAATAAACTTGTTTTCTATGATCCTTCTTGTGTATTCTATTACAGCAACATGAGCAGCCTAAGACAATATCACTCTAAAATGCATCCTATAACAGAAAGTTCTGAAGAAGCATTATAGTGTGCTTTTAGCCATGAACATTCATTATCCCATCATATCAGCCCTAAGGATTTTGTGTGTCCTCTTCTTTTCAGTACTTTGATCAATACACACCTTCATTTTCAGCTCAGCGTGTGAACAAATATAGAATGAGAGCTGCAAAACATGTTTGTCATCTCTGGATTTAGCACAAATGCTCAAGGATTTCTTTTCTATTTTCATACTGTTTCTCCAAATTACTCTTCCTTTCAGCACTTTTATAAAGTCAAAACATCTCTCATCGACCATTTCCACAGTGAATTTGTTGAATATTATATGAAAGAGGCAATTTCTTTAAAGGAAAAGCAGCACTTGCCATATAAGAAACTGAAAGAAACACAAACCAGTTCTCAAAAGTTATATTTCAGACTGTGTCATAAAAGACCTTCCTAATAGCACAGTAGATCCGTATTGTAAAACAGTGACATTGCTCAGCAGAGCCTTGAAAGCTGTCTCTTGCATACAGTATTAACCAATCATTGCCATTACTTATTTTCTCTTGTTATTGTTCTGTTCAAGAAGAAAATGAGTTTGATAAAACTATTGAAAAAATATAAATTATCTGTGAATCATGTACAGCAATTTTGGTTTGAAAATGAGGCTGTATAAAATACTAACTATTTCCTTGAGGGAAAAATACAAATATATTAGAAAGTTTCTTTGGTAAATATGTTAAATTTAAAGGCATTAAAATGTTGTTCACTTTAATGAAATGTTATATCATATACTACTTACTTTTCTTTTGCTTTAATGAATAACATGACAAAGGCAATTTATAAAAGGAAGAGTTTACTTGGCTTAACAATTCCATTGGGTTAAGAGTCAATCATGGTGGCCCGGAAGGTGGGTGAAAGAGTAATCAGAGCGGAAAGCTGTGTACTCTCATGTGTGTGGAGGCCTGAAGTCTATACCATGTATCTTTGTCCAGTCACTCCACCTTAGGTTTTCAGAAGAATCTCAGCTGAATTGGAAGCTTATCTATTCTGCTGGGTTGATAGTGGATGAACTTCAAAGATCCACCTATCTCTTCCTTCGGCATTAGAATGGAATTAGAGGCATATGGAAATTTTCTGGCTTTTTACAGGATCATGTAGATCTGAACTTATTTCTTCATACTTGCAAGGAAAACACTTTATCAACTGAGCCATCTCTCCAGCCTCTGAACTTTGTTTGTTTCTTTTTTGAGACAATGTCACCTCGTATCCCAATTGAGTTAGAACTCAGTAGACCAGGCTGGCCTCAGTCACACAAGGATCAGCTTGCCTTTGTATCCTGAGTTCTGGAATTAAAGACATGTGCCAAAATTCCTGGCCAGTCTATATACTTCCTAGAGATTAAAATTAGAGAAAACTCAGATTGGCATGAGTAAAACGGAAACCCAGAGAATTTTACGAGTTAAATAGACAGTGAAGGACTGGGAAGGGGGCTCAGGGGTTAAGAGCACCTAGGGTTCCTAGAACTTGTATAGCAGATCACAAGAATCTGTAACTCCAGCTCTAAGAGATCTGATACTCATGCTTAATTCAAACCCCTCACAGACACCAGCATGTATATAGTGACCATACATACAAACATATATACATGCAGGAAAACACTCATACACAGAAAATAAAAACTAAATTAATCTTAAAAAAAGAAGTGCCCAGCAGATCTTTGTGAGCTTGAGACCAATCTAGCCTACAAAGCTAGTTGGAGGACAGCTAGGTGTACAGGAAAGAGCTCTCTCTCTCTCTCTCTCTCTCACACACACACACACACACACACAAAATGGTTCTTGAGATCTGAATTATAAAACCCATAGTTACATGTGGCTTCCATGTGCTTCTCTCTGAGACTACCTGAGTTTCCTTAAAGAGTCTTTACCTTCATGTAATATTATCCAAGTCCACAACTGTGCCTTCCTTCTCAAAGTAAATATCCAAAGAGCTTCAGGATATTTAGATGCATTTTCGTGTCATCATGGATATAAATAATTCTTACAACTATCCAAAGTATCATATCAGGAATTGTTATTGGATGATTGTCTCTTTAGAGTCAATCACATCTCCCAATCAATCTTTCAGCCCTAGTTGCACATGATCTCGGGGGAGGGACTAAGAGTATGTAAGCTGAGGAAGCCTAAGGCAGACGATTTTATGCATTTGTGAAGAAGCCACCATCCATGCTTGGATGAAGATCACATACTTATAAGTAAACCCTCACCATTTGCTCTGTAAACAAGCCAATTAAATCACTGGTTCTCAGAAAGCAATGTGGTTAGATCTATCTGGTTTGGCTTTGGGTTCAAGCAGGGAGTGAGTAGATATTGTTTTCACCCTCTCAGAAAGAATTATGGAAGTAAGTTCCCAGGATGTACATGGTTACTAAGAACTATCTAAAACTCAAGTTCCAGGGGATCTATCTCCTTCTAGTTTCCATGGACATTGAATGCATAAGTATACTAAAATACATACAGGCAAAACATTCATACACATAAAAATAAAAATTAATACAAAACTTTATATTGTATTTATTTTGCTATAAATTGAATTTCTAGGATGGGAGTTTATTTTAAAATTTAAGTTTAAATACCTGGATAGGCCTGAAGAGATGGCTCAGTTGTGAAGGGCACTGTCTGTTCTTACAGAAGACCTGGGTTCCAATTCCAGCACCCACATGGCAGCTAACAACCATCCTTAACTCCAGTTCCAGGGCATCCAACACCCTCTTCCCTCCTCCAAAGGCACTGTATAACATGGGTGCACTTACACACAGACAGGTATAACATTCACATACATAAAATAAAAAATAAAGTAAATTAAATACCTGAAGATGCATTATCATAATATCAGCTGTCTAGGTAATTTAAATTAAAATTTAAATACCTGAAGTGTTATTATAATATCAGGTATCTAGGCAATTTACTTTTTTATTATGTATTTTTGTGATTTTATGAATATGAATGCTTTGCCTTCATGTAGATAGATGCCTTATATGAATAGTATGCCTACAGAGGCCAAAACCTATGTCTGATCTCCTGGAGCTGGAGTTAAGGATGATTCTTGGTTTTCATGTGTCTGTTGGGATGTGAGTTGATCCTAGGTCCTCAGTAAGAGCAGCGGGTGAGCCTTCTCTCCAGCCCAGGAAAATAATTCTTATTTAAAAATTTTTATTTATTTATTTATATATTTTTGATTTTAATGTGTATGTGTGTGTTGCTTGCATGTGTGTAAGTGCACCTTTGTTGTGCAATGCCTGCAGAGGTCATTGGATCCTCTGGAACTGGAGTTACAGAGGGTTTTTAGCCATCATATGTGGGTGCAGGGATTCGAACCCAGGTCTTTTACAAGAGCGGTTAGTGCTCTTAACTGCTGAGCATATCTCCAGATCCAAAAATAATTCTTAATATTGGTTCAAAGATAGAATTTTGTCTCTTACTCAGTGTTTTCTGGTATAGGCTATATCTTATGGTAGAAAGAATTCTGTATTTTGAACAAAACACAATTGTCTATGTCCTAAAGTCCATCTTAGTATATTTATATGTCATTTTTCTTCAGGCCCCTTGAAGTTGGCTCATTGGATCATATTAAATTTTATTTAACACTATGTAGTGCAGCAACAACATAGACTATTAAGTTACCTCTTTTGCACTGTATATTGAAGTCTCGGGGAGAAAAAAAAAACACTTGTACAGGCTTCTCCTTGGCTGTATAATAAAAGGCCATAAAAATAAAAGGTAGCAACAGACCCTGAAGACTATAAATCTAAGAAGGCAATGAATAATAAGAATAGGGAGATGTGTGGGATGCAGTTTTGTAGTATTTTCTTTCTTTCTTTTCTCAAAATTGAGGTGTCTGTGAGTACATACCTTTCCTTTATTATATCTGATCACAGTATTGTTAACAGTGAAATATAGTGTAAAGAACTAGTCAGGAAATGCAGGATTGTGTGGGTGACATTAGGTAGAAGCATCTCCTGTCTTCTGGGTTTTTAGTTCTGTTGTCTTTCATTGATTTACGACATCAATTCCCTGCATGATTTGATCATTTCAGATTCCGAAGGGCTTGCAAACAGCAAGAAAGCTTGTAAGAGTGATTTAAAAACCCTACGAAGTTCCTGGTTTTATTTCTCATAAATGTCAGAACTCCACAAGCAACCTGTGGTCCTCACAAAGGGAATAGTCCTACATCTCTATTTGTCTGTGATGGCGAACATTTCTCATCGCTGTCAGGTTCTAGTAAATAACTGCATCAGAAAACTCTGTTGGTCCCAGGAACATTTATCTCTTGACATGTGAATCACAGTCGCCCTAACAACGTTATGATCAGCAAAGGCAAGTCCCTTCTGGTGCCAAGTGGTAGCAGCCAGTGTCAGAATTTAAAAGGGTCCAAAGGGACAGAAAAATCATTCTGGTTAGCTTGAGAACTGTCAGTATGAATAGTAGTTAAACATTCAGATCAAAACTATTAAATTGCTATTTATTTATTTGTTTTCTAATCTCCATTATGTCAAATTCCAGCAGTGCTGTTGAATCAGGTATAAGTGATTTATGAATTTTGTCCTTCTATCCAAAATAAAACATTATACAGAAAAGACAAAGAAGAAGTAATATTCAAACATTATAAAATCACACAATAAGCTATAAGATAATGAAAATACTGATGGGTTTTAGAATTTACAGCTTTCTCAAACACAATTCTTGAGATGAAGAAAGCTAATAATTTGGGAGTTATTTCTTTATTTAACTCTTTAAGGTATATTCAAGCGTTTTGTATATTAAAACAATACAGGTTCAAAATAATTAAATAATTAACAAATTACAATTAATTTTATTGATTAAGTTAACATGAATAAATATAACTAATGTTTCATTTCATACTGCTCAGATCTCAATTGAATGATACTGAATTAAAGAAATTATGTTTCTGAAAAACAATCTCCTACTTATGTACTTGAGCTCCAGAATATGGCTGAAAATAATTGTATACAAAATGACTCACTGTAATGTAATATAATTTTAAATTCCAAGATATCAGTTTTATATATTGATATCAGAAAGCATATGCAAGAATAACTTGCTAATATTTCTATTATGAAAGTATCTTAGTAGTATTATTAATATAAGGGATTGTCAAAACCCCACAATTAAATCAGAATGTAGATTTTTAACACTTTTTGTTCTGACTAACTGCAAGGCACATAAACATGTAAAAAAAATCTTAACGAGGGGACTTCTCCTGCAGAAATTAATATATTCAAACATAATTAATAGAATCTGAAAGTATTTTTTAGTGAATGGACAACCTATTTTATTCCATCTACCATAGTAAAGAAAATTATTTATTTTTCATAAAGATAAAATCAAAGGGCTACCTGCATGAAGTGGTAAGTGCAGAGAATCAAATTATAGGTAATCAGCCATAATTCACAGAACATCTACCATGAGCCAAGCATTGAGAAAGAACAAAGAATCAGGTGTCGCCGTTCCTAGACCTCAATTTCTGAGATAAAACTCAGAAAAGCAGAATATAAAAATACACACCATGAGGTTGGATAGATGGCTCTGCATTTAAGAGCTTTCTCTCTTAGGGACCCGGATTTACATGCCAGCAACAATATCTGGTGACTTAAAGCTTCCTATGACTCTAGCTACAGTCTTCTGGCCTCCTGTTAGATGCACATTGTAAACCTTAAAGAACATATGAGTCATTCAATACTCAAAAGTGCAATGGATAAAATGTGAAAATCATCATAAACGAGTGAGAGATGAGGAACTTTCTTAGGCAGCATGCTCAGGAATAGTTGATTGGGAGAAGTGAAGACTCAAACTGTGACAGAGATGTTGAGGGAGATCATGAAGAAAAAGGATGGAGAAAAGCAAAAAACACAAAGACATTTAGGGTTTTTGCTCTGTTGTTTCGCTTTCTGTGACAGAGTTTAGCTCATGCTGAAAATTATTTTGTAGACAAAGTTGATCTTGAAATAATGGTAATTCTCCTGCCCCAGTCTCTCAAGTGCTGGAATTTACAAGACTAAGAACCACCCCTAACCGTACTTTCTATATGAAGCAATTTAAAAGAGCACTTTCGTTGAGTTTGGGAGAAAAATCTTACTTTTAACTGTGTAGCAACTTGTGAATTCACTAACAAAATATCATGAAACAACCAAACTTGTTTTCATGGGAAAGAATTTGTGCCTGAATAGTTAGTGTAGAGGGTTTTATAGTGCCATGAAAGGAGGATAGTCACCATAAAAGCTGACAAAGTTGAATGGTTGGAAATCCCCATTACTCTGCTATCTAAAACCTGCAGGGATGGGGAGAGGGACTGTAGAGTAAGCCCAATTAGTCCAATGCAGTAGATGTGTGCCAGAATGGTGAAATGCCAGAAAAATCATGGGCAGCCTACACCTGTCCTCTTATCTTGGCCTGTGCATATATTCCATTTACTGTTCCTGAGTTGTATCATTTAGATTAAAATATCACAGTAAGCAACACCTTTTCTTGTTAGTAAGTCGTTCTACAGAATTATAAACCCAAGAGGGGAGGTGGGAATCTAGAAACTTGCATCCAATCAGGTAAAAATGCTGTAAGGTGCTTTGTCATTGCATTCATGTCGATAAGAACTGGAGCAATCCTGTGGGACTGAGACCTTTATCTGTGGGCAGCACTATCTCTGCAGGTAGTGCCAGAACAGATTTGGAATTTGGGTCACTTAGCTGGTGATAGAGAGTTGATGCTGAAAAAATGAACTTTAGTGAATTTAGTGTCAGCTGAAACTCAAAATTATTCACAAAATAGAACAATTATAGCCTAATATTTCAAAAAGTTAAGAGGAGAAAAGATCTCAGAGGAGAGAAAATTCCAGTTTATTTAAAATGTTTTGAAAATCTATAAGTAATTACTTGAATTTTAAAAACTCATGTTGCTAGTTCAGTTAAAATTCATGAAGTACTCATTCATGAAATTAGCTAAATTGGCATGTCAAGGACCTGAAGGGCCATTGACTATCAATTCTTAGAGGTATATTTTAATATCTTCTATAGTCCTAGGATTATTATGCCTAAATATTCTATTGAGTATCTTATATTAATAAACTTTCTGATATTTCAAAATACTTGTACTACAATATTCAAAAATGATAGATTATGGTAATAAACTGTCACATGCCTTATAAAGAAAATATGAATAATAAATGAGATGAGGAACAGTGGGGAAATGAAGCTGGGATTCAGGATATGCCAAAATCCATTTAAATGCATGAGTTTCTCTGGGCTATCCAATGCATCTTATAGTAGATTGTAACTAATTACTTAATACCAAGTTGTTGTCTTGGCTTGCTTTAAGGTAATAGATTAAATCATTTTTCAATGCCACTTTTTTTCTCCATGGAATTTATTTCCAATATTACTTCTTGTGCTTTTATTCATTGAAATAATATTTTGATGAAATCATTCCTGGCATAAAAAAAAGAAACAATGTGATGTAAACGATATAAATATCCCCAGTAAGAATATTTATGTGCATTCTAGATTAAATCTGCAACACTGGAAGGTCCCAAGTTTCCTTATCCCTTGCTTAAGATTTTAAATTATGAGTCTGACAGGGTGATATTGTTGGTATCTTGGTGTCTGGCAGATTCAGTTTGCTATAGACAGAATACTCTGAAATTAATCAGCTGTCACCTACATCAATCATTAAATGTTTTATTTAGAGAAAAACATGCTGAAGTTATTGTGCTTCACACTTTGTGTATAATGAAGCAATGGATAATACATTCATTTCCTATTAGTCCTGAACCAAGTTACTTTAAATTTCTTAGACTGAGAAGCAGAGTTGATCATTTTGTTCCATGGATGCAGTCTCTGATTATTCTCAGTGATCTACAATTAAGCTTCTACTGGTGTTTCCAAAGCTTTTCTGGATGACTTATGTTTTTTGACTCTTCAGTCTTGATTGTGTTTCTTTATGTTTCAATTCTTCTTAAACTCTATGTTTATTGTACAAAATATTGGGTTAAATAAAGACAATTTCTTTCAAGGACATGATGAATTATCACCATATTAATCCTTCATACTTGATGATGTTTTTCCTCTTCTCTGCTTCCTGTTAATGTTTTTCCTTCTTCCTGTCTCCATACTGAATTACTAAGAATAATTTGTTTTTTGACAAATGGCATTTATTTCCTGGGAGTTATTGTCACATTGCCATTTTGGTGATATGAAAATTTTCAGTGCCTTCCTTCACATTTGCATAACTATCTAAGACTTCAGACTTCTAAAATTCTACTATAATGAACTGAATGCAAATTATGAAGGATTATGAACCATATAAAGTGAAATATGCTGAAAGACCTTGACTAGCATGACTCTAGCCAAGTGTTAATAAGAACTATCCCTTCCTGAATTTCTTGATAAATTCTAAGTGACTGGTCTATATATGCTTGAAGTAGCAGCTTTCAAATTACATTCCACAAAATCTTGAATTCCTTTTCTCCTAAAAAAAAGTCGTCTTGGGGGTTTATCAAGTAGCAATATTTCAAAATGAAGACAACATTATTTTATGTATAAATTTATTGGCAATATGGAAAATAAAGTATACTTTTGCTCCAAGAATGATAAAACAACTCAGAGAATCTATATTCTTTATAATTAGAACGTATATAATCCATTAAACTAAATAAAATTATACAAAAAAGGAAAATCTAGTAATTATAAAAATAAACAGTACCAAAAATCTTGTTCTACCTGCAAAAGAGGAAATTAGCCAACCCATGGATTATGAGTCCTTAAAATTTAAGATGACCGAAGCCAGAGTATCAATATTTTTCACCAAGACTCATTTCCCACAGGGGAAATAAATCAGTTATCACCTGTTATATAGGAGAGACATTCTTATTTGAGGGCTGTGATTAATTTATAAATATCTTTACTAACCATTAGTATATTTGTTTACATTGATCACAATAGATCTGGAATCATATACTATTATGAATGTCACATGATTATAGTATTTATATTTCAGAATAAATTCTGAAATAAATATAAATTTAAAATATAAATAAAATTATATTTTAGAATAAATTCAATTTAAATAATTATATTTGAAACTAAAATGCTCTAATGGTACTTTTTCCTTGGAATTATATTTCAATATTTGTCTGTCATATTGATGGAAATATTTTAAAGTACATGGTAACATTATTTTGAAGAAAATGTTTAGTAATCATGCATCATGAATCTTGAACATACAGACTGAAGCTGTCTAAGGAGATATATTGTTGAAAAGAATAAAGCTGTATTATTTTCCCTCCTCTTTTTCCTTATTTTTCTCCAAAGACCGTGAGTTATTTTACACTCTAAGTGAGCTAAAGTTACACTTTGGATGAAATAAACAGCCTCAGAATTGTAGCACATTCAGGCTTTTACCAAGAGACTGAGGACATTGTTATGGCTCATGTTTCCATATTTCAAACTAGTTCATGTATCTTCTATTTCTTAAAGTTTAGGCCTAAACATTGCCAGCCTAAAATATCTTTATTCCTTGCTTGGTTTTCCCTCAAGGAACCCCCTTTCTACCTGATATATTCCAGATATAGTATTTATTTTATTTTCAACAAAGATTTTTGTGCATAAGTAGCAAACTTAAATAACTACAAAGATACCCCTATGTAACATTAAAGTTAAGAAATAATTTTACTGTATTAAGACTAATTAAGACGTTGCTATTTTTTCCTCTGCCCTGGTGATTGTACATGCTATGTTAAATCATTGACATATACACAGCCACCATCTTCACATTTTACCTGCTGGAATTAGCTGAAATGACATTGCAGAAGGATTTCTTCTTTTGGTAAGACCCTAATATACAAAAGGTGTAGAGCTGATCTACCCAGGCAGGTAAAGTATTCATGAACAGAATACTTCATTTTAAGCATAATGCTTGTCAGGGTTGATAAGTTGACATTTTAGCTTTTAAAACATTTTATGCCCAGCACTTTTAATAAATAAATGTATTTTGGCTTTTATACTATTTCTCTTCAGTTAACTTCTCTGATATATTATGAATAAATGTACATTCTTCCATTTCAGCTATAAATTGGTCTGTAATCCTCTAAGTAAGTAGCACATTAATATAAGAGCATTTTCTGTGCTTAATTTTTCTATCCCAATGATAAATAATACTAGCATGTCATAAATATAGACATAAATTATCATGAAACAAAATTTGAATTTTTATTTTCTATGTTTCTTATTCTTTATGAATATTAAGATCTAATAACTTTAATTCTCATCTTGTGTGTTTTCCTATTTTAATACAATAGCAATACATTTTCCTCAATTTATCTTTTAAGCAACCTGGCTCATTGATATGCTCACAAAAATAATTTGTTTTATTCATGTACAGAATGCCTTTTACTTGTTAATGTTGTAGGATATATATTTCCTAAGAGGCATATGAAACACTCATTACAGTATTTCTGCCAGGTTGCCCCGTGGTGAGTTCTTAATATGCTTCAGTTCTTTTCTATGAACATCCTAGAATTGAGCCTCATATTCAGCAGGAGAGAACCAATATCCTTTAACAGGTACCCTGCAAATTGCCATCACTTTTTGTGTCATTATCTGTCATTTTTCATGCAGTTGGCCACTATCGCTCACATTGCTATATTCTGAAACTCATTTTTGGTTATGTAGCTATTCATATGTCTGAAAATGCAAAACCCATAAATGCATGTAGTCTACCACCTTTTATTTAGGAAATAACACAAGTATAAAACCATGTTTCAACACTTACATTCTACATGATTTACAATCAACCTTTTTTAATAGTTATGAACTAATGTAATAAGAGAAACTTTATCACTAATGGGAGTTTTGTGACATTCAGTAAGTAAGCAATTACTTATTAATTGTAGTCTCCATTTTCTTTAATTATAAAGTAGAAACACTAGTATTTATCTAATAAAAAGTTTTACTGGATTTTTGCAATTTTCATACAATATATTTTCATCACATTTGGATGATCTCTCCTAACTGCACCCTCCCCCTTACCAATCTCTACCAAATTTCAAGCCTAAAGAGTCATTTTTGTCCTCAAATGTACTTAAATGTTGGTCCATCTACTGGAGTTTGGTTAATCTGCCTAGAGTCTACCCTTAAATAGCCAGACTCTCTCTTCCAGGATCCATTGGTTGCCAGTACTTTCTCAGACGGTTTGAATTTCTCACTTGCTTTCCAGGATCTACGCCGGGATGTGTTTGACCTATGTGGGACTAGTGCATGGTGTCACCATTACTGTGAGTTCATATGAGTAACCGTCTGTCTGTCCGAAACTCTGTTACCTTCTGATCATTCACACATCTGGGCTTGTTGTGGTGGATTTTTTTTTTTTTTACCTCCGTGTTCCTTGACCCTTGTGAGGGAGAAGTTTGACATAGGTGTCCTGCTCAATGATAAGCACTTTGCAGTCTCTTATTTTCTGGACATTGACCAGTTAGTTGTGGGCCTCTGTATTAATCACCATCTCCTACATAAAGGAGCTTCTCATGAGACTTGAGAGGTTCTTTAATCTATCAGTATAACAAAAACCATTAGGTGTCTGTGTAACATTGTATATATTGAGCAAAAATAATATTAGACACCCTTCTATAGTTTGTGACCTGTCTAGCCACAGGTTTCTATGCCTGATATAAAAGGGGGGGGATGGTATGGGCTCCATCTTATGAAGCAGATCTCAAATCCAATTAGAATGTGATTAGTAACTCCTGTAATATTAATGCCCCTGCTCTACTAGTGGAAATATCTTTCCAGGCTAGTTGTGATTTGTCCTTGCAGGATTCACAGCTGGATAAGGATCACAATTAATTTTCTCTCCTAATAGCATATATTTTCATTATTTTTGTATTTGTGCATATATAATCATTCTTTCTGCAATTGGAAGAAGATAAACATCACAAACTATATTTTCCTACAAAAGTACCTGTCTCCATGTTTCTTTCTATGTGTAATATTTACCTAAAGAACACACTATGTGAAGTACAAAAAGCTGCATTTTGCATGAGCTCAGAAAATCAAGTGAGATGAAACCCTGTATAAACAGTTTCCCCAGAGTCCAATATTGATATTTGCACTTTTAGGTTCTTATTACGGACCTCACAGTTGTTTGCTGATATGTACTCATTATTCATTTCCATTTCCATTTAAAAATCCTAGAAATTTCCATGTAATAATGACTCAAGGACATTTTGATAATTATAACATCCAGGATTGTCTCTGTGCTACTTATTTTTCTCTAATCTAAAGAAAGGCCTATTTCATGAGGCACAGAAATGAAGGAAGGTACTTGATCAGATGAAAATATAACCTTGAATTCAGTTATCTGTCTGCTACAAGGCTAAAACTTTAGGAGATAGTCAATGCTGCTCCTAGAGGCAAGTATAAAAGTAACCTTCTCTAATTAGTCCAGAATTTAAAGATATACCGTTCTTTGACTGAATCATCTTCAGGGTACTAAGGTGTGACTCTTAGAAACCCCCTTCTAGACTAAATAACAGTAAGTGTGTATCACACAAGCCACATGAAATATAGTGCAGCATATTAGGTTTACAATTCATTCCATTCCACCCAATATATTTATGTAATTATGTTGAGGCAAATTAACAGACAGAAATATTTCAGGTATGACTTTAGACTAATGAAGTATATTATAATTTTATTCAATTTTTTTTTCATATTCATGAAAATATGATATGAAACCTTAAACTAAAAACACTTAGCACAGCACAAGAAGATTTTCATCTTGCATACACTACAACAGAAGCAGCCCAAATGTACGTGTTACCTTCTTAATGGAAAAAGATACCACCAATTTATAAAGCACAAATAAGATTCAGAGGGTGGGCTCAAGATCTATAGAGATTCCTTTTCTAAAAGGAGGAGTAAACCTAAGTGAAGAATTGACAGTGTGATTACATATAATGGGTGTCCACACTGTGATAATAACACTTCTTGTTAATACTGCCCAGGTCCTCTGCCAGAATAATGGAAACATCTATTATAGTTATACTATGGCAGGGCTGGAGAGATGGTTCAATGGTTAAGACCATTGACTGTTCTTGCTTATGGCGGCTAACAATCCTTTGTAACTAAGGTTCCCAGGGAATCTAGTGCCCTCTGCTGGCCTCTATGGGTATTGCACAACGCAGGTGTTCTTAGAAACATTCAGGTACAACACTCATACATATGAAATTAAATTATTTTTAAAAATCCAGTTACACTGTAGTTAAAATACTGTAAGATACTAAATGTGTAAGAATCACATATTGTTTCTTTACTTCACGAAATTTTGAATTAAAATTGAGATCATGCAAACTGGTTGAAATATGAATGCTGAAACACTACTTAAAACTTGAGATGATGGGGATCAAAACATATATCAAAGTTGCAACCAAAGTATTAACAGAAAAACAGATTAAACATATCACAGTCTTTGACATTTCTGTAATTGAGACATGTCTGATTCCCCTTCTATGCTTTCTTCTTGGGTCACTTGAAATTAGAATGAGGAACAAGTGACGTTCTATGTAATTTAGATCTGAACTGTAGGAACAATCTGACTTTCCATTTTCCATGTAGAATCTCATCTACTTAACACATGATGCCTCACCAAAACTCCTGTCTAAACAGCATGGAGCAGGAGAAGGTAAAGGGTCAGCAGCTGTTGTCAGCACTCTTCCATCCATGTGAATGAAAGCTTCATGCTTTACATTCTACAGCTAATCATTGTTCAGCAACACAATGAAGCAAAATGAAACAGAAATACTGTGTATCTGAGCTGTCTAGCTTCTAGCACCATAATATTTACTGACGCAGGAAGTTATGAGGTATGCTCATGCTTTTATTTTGCTTCACTTTCCTTTAATTCCCTAAGTTTGTGTGCATTGACTGCACAACAGTGTGAAACATTATCTGTTCAATATTTTGAATACTACAGTACTAATCTTCTTAAAGGCCCTCAGTGAATGGCTGTGAAAGATTATATAGTACAATTTTATGTTATGACATTATCTATAATTATTAATTTCCACCTTGTTTTCAGATGCCCAGAGCATCTGAGTCTCTCAGAAGGAGGTCAGCAAATTAGAGCCCCTGAGACAATGTGTCTTGCACAGATAAACTACATGCAGCGGACATTTGACAAAAGAAATTTGCTGACTCCTGGTCAAATACTTGAACTAAGTCAAGGCTATTTGTATATGTATTTAAAAACATAATCTTATTCCTATTATTTCTCTATAATAAAAGTTTTTTGCTGACATATGAAAGAAATGATTAAATCAAATTTTATTATATAGTGAACCAAACACTTATGAATGGAAAATTCCACAGGCATAATCTCATTATTCAGGGACATTATTTTTCCACATGTTGTTTAAATTTAGTACTTTGGAAGATTGATGTAAACGCAGTAGGATAAAATCAGAATACTTAAGACATCTAGAGACAACACAGAAACAGCGATATTTTCAATTTCAATAAAATAAAAAAAACAAACATGCCTAACACAAATGGTGAAGTTTTAAAAGCCATAATAATTAAATACTTAAAATTTCCTGTGTAGACTTATGTTTTATGGATGAAATTACATGAATTACATTTTCTGTAGTTACTGTAATGAAGATATACAAGCTAAAATACATATAATACAAAAAACTCCTTTATAGTTCACCACTTATATAAACATAATTGACAACATTATGTGACTTATTCCCTGATGATTTTTTTCTCTTTCAATATTGAACGAGTTGTGAGGCTCCTGAAGCGGGTGCTGTGAACTGAACTCTGTTTCATTTCTCTTTTTTCAAGAGCAGCATTGTGTTCTAAACCTTTGTGTCATATCTCCACCCCACCTTCAAACTCTTTATTGACTTCTATACTAGGTGATGGTAGGAATTTATATCAAGAACCACTCTGGCAGGTATAACATTGCCTTGGCAAAAGAAAGATTTTATTATAAGTATGTGTGATAAGGATCCATAACTATGTTAGAGGGATTTTTTTCTTCTCTCCAAAATCTTCAGTCCTATCTTGTCATGTGGTTTTACATGTGCCCTCAAATAACCTGTGAAACTGGAGTTATATTAATTTCTAATAACCTTATACTTAATGACTTAACAAAAAGCTGTTTTCACACTATTTAGGTGGCTAAACTTTGAGATGAAAATGTTAGTTGGACCATGTCTCCTATGAAAACAGTATACAAATTACTGCCTTTCATAGGTTCTGGGATTCCTCAGCTTACAGCATCATTTCCTCAGTCTCTACATTCATCCGTTCTTGGAGTTCTCCTTATATGGCTTTTCATCAACCTGTGGCCACCCTTCTTATAAAGACAGATGTCCCACTTTATTACGGATCCATCCTCCTTTTTTCAGAATGACTTCGCTATTTTAACTGGTTATACCAGCAAGGATAGGTTGAAAACTGTGATCAAAGCAAAGTAATGTGACATAGGAGCATAATTTTCTGAGCAAATGTTTTCATATATTGTTTCTGCCTTTTAAATAACAAGAACTCAGTTTCCCCCAGACTATTGTTCCATGTTTTCCCTCTCACAAATCTTTGCACAAAGAAATTCAATTAAAATGAAATTCTGTCATATAGCTTGAAATCTGGAATGATAATTCCCGCTACATTCCTCTTTGTTCTCAGGTTTGCTATGGCTATCAGGGGTTCTGTGTGTTTCCAGGTGAATTTTAGGATTATTTTGTCAAATTCTGTGAAGTATGTCAAGGGAATTTTGAGTGTGACTGCATAAATCTGTATGTTGATTTGTTTAGAACGGTAATTTTCATGATATTTAATTCCTCCAGTTCATGAGAATGGAAGGAACTTGCATCTTCTGGTGTCTTCCTCAGCCTATTTCTTAAAAGATTTAAAATTTTCATTATAGAGATTTTTAATGTCTTTTGTCAGGTTTATTCTAAGACACTTTATTTTTTGGAGGCTCTTGTGAATGGGAGGGTTTCCTTGTATATTTTCTCCAATTGCTTGTTTTTGAGATATAAGAAGGTTACTGAATTTGTAGATTAATTTTATAATTTTCCAATTTACTAAAAATGTTAATCATTTATTTGAGCTTTTGGTGAAATTTTTGGCATCTTTTAGGTATAATATCATGTCATCTGAAAAAAAGGAGACAATTTGACCTCTTCTTTTCCAATTAGTACTCTTATACTTTCATTCTTTCTAGTTACTCTAGCAAGAGTCTCAGGCACCATATTAAACAGAATTGCAGACAATACACAGCCATGTCAAGTTCCTGAATTTGAGCATCATGTGTACAGTTTTTCTCCATTTATAAAGATGTTAGCAGTGGGTTTTTGTATATAGCTTTAATTATGTTGAGGTACATTCCCTCCAGTCTAATTCCCTCTAGGACTTTTAACATAAATGCATGTTGAATTTTATCAAAGGTCTTTTCTGCATGTATTGAGATGACCATATGAGTTTTGTCTTTGAGTTCATTTATATGATTTATGACATTTATTGAATTATATATATTAAACCATCATCTCTGGAATAAAGCCAACTTGATAATGGTGGATGATATTATGATGTGTTTCTGCATGTATTTTGAATGTATTTTGCTGAGAATTTTGCATCTATCATCATTAAGAACATGTGCCAATGGTTTTCTTCTTTTGTTTGGAACTTCACCTGTTTTGATATTAGAGTGACCTGGCTTCATAGAAGGAATTTGGGAGTTTTCCCTCTGTTGCTATTCTTCTGAATACTTTAAGTAATATTAGTTGTAGAAATTTTTAAATGTCTGGTAGAATTCTGCAATAAATGCGTGTGGGCCTGGGCTCTTTTTAGTTGAAAGCTTTGTATTACTGTGTCAATTTCTTTATATGTTTTGGGTCTATTTAAGCTGTTGATCTTGTCTTGATCTGGCATTGATGATATGAATGGTTGTATACATCCATTTCTTTTAGAATTTAAAATTAAATACAGTATAAATTTTAAAGTATTCCCTTATAATGTTCTGGATCTTCTCTTGTCTATTGTGCCATTTCCCCTTTCAACTCTAATTTTGTTGCTTTGGCTTTTCTCTTTCTTTCTTTTGGTTACCTAGTCCAAGGGTATGTCTATCTTGTTTATTTTTTCAAAGAATCACCTTTGGTTTCCTTGATTCTTTGTATTGTTTTCTTTGTTTCTATTTCATTAATTTCTATTCTGACGTTTGTTATTGTTTTCTTATCTGCTGGGATTTGGTTTTATTTGTTTTGCCTTTCAAGAGTCTAGAGTTGCAGCGTTAAGTCATTAACTTGTGCGCTTTCTGATTTTTTAATGTAGACTATAAACTTCCCAGTTAGGACTGATTTTAAAGTGTTCCAGAGATTTTGTTGGATTATATTGTCCTTTTCATTTAATTTCAGGAATACTTTTATTTCTGTCTTAATTTCTTCTTTGATCCAGTCATCATTCAGGAGTGTGTTTAGTCTCTATGAGCTCATGACAATACTAAGGCTTTTTTTCTGGTGTTGATTTTAAGCTTTATTGCACTGTGTACTAATAGAACACATGGAATTATTCAATTTTTTTTTATTTGTTTAGGTTTATTTTGTGCAACAGTATGTAGTCAATTTTGGAGAAAGTCCCATGTGGTTCTGATAGAAAATGTTAGGTCTATTTGATGTTTGATGTTTCTCTGTTTATTCTTTGTCCAATGACCCATTTAATGAAGACAATGGAGCAGTGAAGTTCCCTATGACTAGTGAATTGGGATTAATCTGTGTCTTAAAGGCTGGTAGCATTGTTTTTATGAAGTTGAGTGCACCAGAGTTTGGTGCATATATGTTCATGATTGTGATATGCTCTTGATTAACTCTTCCTTTGACAAGAATGAAAGGACTCTGTTTATCTCTTCTGATTAGTTTTAGTCTGAAGTCTATCCTGTCAAATACTAAAATTATAACTCCTTTGTTCTTCTTGTCATTTGCTTAGAATATTCTTTTCTATCCTTTCACCTTAGGATAGTGCCTATTCTTGAAGGCCAGATGGTTATCTTGCAGACAGGAAAAAGACGGAAATTTTTCTTAATCCATTAACTAGATTGTGTCTTTTGACTGAGAAGCTGGTCTTCCTAAAGCAAGGCATTTTGGATAGGCTGACTAGAACTCAGAACTCAGTGGATGAATTTGCCTAGAGGAATGCCTGAGGCCACTAAGTTGACACAATAGGTCTTATCATTTTTGTTAACACAAATGATAGGATATATGAATTACGAGTGGGAGATTGGGTAGGGTACCATTGAAGAAGTGTGTTAAGGTGATTAAGTTTAATGAAGATGTTCTGTATGACATATACAAAAATTCAATTAAAAAAATCCCCCAATTGCCTTCTATAAACTTAAATAAATAAACAAATAAAGCTTTGAAGGCAAAATAAAAAAATACAACAGCCCCCACCAAATTCCATGTACCTATATCTCCCAAAATTGTTATATATATATATGAATGCATATATATTCCAAAACCTGAACCTCACTAGTGTTACTTTAACACCTTTATTGTTATAATTTCTTAAAACCAATATATGTATGTTTGTGCATGTGTGTCTTTTCATAAGTACCTCAATCTCAGCCTTTAGCTCATTCAGTAACAAAATTCCTTCTATATCTATTGTGATTTAAGTGAAATGTCCCCCATTGACTCCAAGTGTTTGGACATTTTTATCTCATAGTGGTGGGGTTGCTTTGAGAGCTTTTAGGCAGTGAAGTCTTGCTGCTGGAGGAAGCAAGTCGGTGGGGGTGGGTTGAGGGTGTTCTTAAGATGTGCCTTATCAATTGTTCTCTGCTTCCTGTGTTTACTTGAAGTTATTACTTGGCTTTATGCTCTAGCCTACTCCTCCTACCATGTCTCCCCTGCTCTAACCCCTAGAATCATAAACTAATTAAGCTCTTCGTTCTATAAATTTCTTTGGTCATGGGGACTTATCCAAAACAGAATAAGGAACTACTAAAGAAATTCTTACCAATAGAGGGGTGTAGCTGTTAAAAACTGACCTTGTGGATTTTGGAGGAATGTGGAAAACTGTGGCCATTTGGAGAAGGAAAGCAGTGGAATGCCATAAGCAGAGCTTAACAGGTTTTTCCAGTAAGTGCCTAGGAGAAAGTGATGCTAAAATCAAGTAGTTCCAGAGAGAAATAAACATTTAAAGAACCATCTGGATGTCCTGCTAAAGAATATGATGGGAGTCTGCCCACAGCCTAACAGATCATTTGAGGACAAGTTAAAAAGTAATGCACTAATTTATTTGGTGGATGAAGTTTCAAGATAATCTAATAATGTTGAAACACTGGAATGACTATAAATGGGGAAAACTGAAATCATGATAAAGAGAAAATGGGATGAAAAAAATGAAGTATGTACAGTTTGGAGCTAAAGACAGCACTATGAAGTTTAAAAATGCTGGAGTCAAGGCATATGCTGAAGGATAGGCTATTTTTCCAATAAAGATTACAATCTTAAAGGAGAAGCTTAGAAAACTGCACTGGAACAATGGAAGAAATGGAACAAACAGGTCAAGTGCACACCCAGCTAACACTGCAACCCTGAAAGGAAAATGGCTGGAGGATTTTTTACTCATTGAAATTCACAGCATAGAGAAAATGCTAATTTGGTCAAAGCTGGCCAGGGTTGGCAACCAAACTTGGCAGGATTGTTCACTTAGTACTGACATAAAGACATGAAAGATGCAAGAGTGAAATGGTCATTGTTTTTCTCCAACAATTTCAGAGTGTAACTGAAGCCAGGAGGCATACATCATGCAGCCCCGCCATTCCTGTATAAATAAGGCCTTACAAATCAAAAGTCACTGACAGGCCATTTCATGAAACTGCGAAGGTGAAGCCCCTGGTTGGTGGTGGAGATCCTGTGCAGTTGGAGATGCTAAATCTGTGAGACATCTTAAAGGGTTGCTATATACATTAAGTGGTACTAGTCTAAGAGAGAGATGTATGTGACAACACAGAAATGCTGGAAGGACTGAGTCATGTAAGCCCTCAGTATGTAAAGTCCCAGAAGTTGGACTTGTATCTAATGAATTTGGTGTTTAACCTGCTGGGTTTTGGTCTTTTTTTGTCCAGTATTTTTTCAGTATGCCTCCGTTCCTCTGTTTTGGATTGGGAATGTGTATTTAGTTCCATATGTTAGAAGTATGCAATTTAACTTTTGATTATAGAGGGGCTTACATTTAAGAGATTGCCTTGAGTCTCAGAAGAGACTTTGGACACTGGACTTTTGAATAATATTGAGACAGAATAAGACCATGGGGATTTTTCAAGGTTGATTAAAGGTATTTTGCATTTTACAATGTCAAGAGCTTATGGGTACTAGGAAACAGAATGTCGTGAGTTGAATGAGGCTGTCCACCATAATCTCTAAGTATTTGGAAATTTCTGTACCCAGTTTGTGCAGCTGTTCAAAAAGTTTTAGGAGGTGTTGCCTTCCTGAAGGAGGCCGGTAGCTGGGGACGGGCTTTAATATCTCCTAAGTCTTTCCAGATACCCTGTTCTTGTTTGCTGATTTGAGTGTCTGGCTTTATGCTCTGGCTGCCTGTGCTGCCATGACTCCCCACCATGTTGAACTCTTATCCCTCTGGAAACATAAGCAAATTCAGTTCTTCCTTTTGTAATTTGCCTTGGTTATGGTATTTTGTCACAGCAACAGGAAGGTAATGAATAGAAGAAGCTTCCGTAATTCTTATAACATCCTCTCACTTTTTATAATAAGCTCTATGCAAGCTGGCAGATAAATATATTTAGAGAGAGAGATTAATAAATAAATAAACATTCCAGCATAATTAATATATACTAATGATTATCTTTTTGGTCTGGTATCTTTAAATGTAAGCAGTCATTTAGGATGTTTTATAATCTAATAATAATAATCATAAATATGAAGATCTCTACACCATTTCATAACAATATCTAGACTTTACTTTATCAAAAATTTGATTCCATTCCTTAGACAAAATTACACATAAAATTAACCATGTCAAGAAATTTAAGGAAGGTGTAGTAACTAAGCCTGTATAAAGGGAAAATTCCTTTTGTTTCAGGATTAATTTGTTGAAATACGTTGAATTTTATGTCATCTGCACTCTACAATGATGCCAACTCCTGACAGCAAGAGACTACTATTGTTATTTCTGCATGTTCAGTTCATTACATGGACCAGCACAAAATGTATTTAATTTACATTTGATCAAATAGATGGCATAGTATTTAATAATAACGTGTTATTCCTAGTTATACACTAATTTAATATAAATATAAATGAAGTTTGATAAGATTTAAAGAGTAAAACTTGTTTTAAGTGAATAACATTAAGTACAATATCCAACTGGAACATTTATTATGCTCTACCATACAATTTCCAACATTTAAAAGCCATCCTGAACATGTGCATAAGATGTGACTGATTGACCAGTTATAGTATCACTAATTATAAGCTTCCCCTAGGTGTTACTGATAGGATAGTGGCAGATTCTATGGCATACAAACAGATGGTAATTACCAAATGAGTGAAGCAGATTGCTAACCGTGCCAATATGTACATTGACTATACCTGTTGCTTTAAGGAATTTATCATTTAATGACACAGTTGAATTGCATCCTTGTGAACAATTACACATTTGAAAGAATATTTCAGAACAATGTGGGATTCACAGTTGCAAATACCTGATTAGTAAGACATTGATTAATTTTGGTGGTAATAGGTAAAAATATTTCCGTTGAGGAAGTCTACATTCGGTAAGTAAGAATAAGCTGAGGCCTAACTTCCACAGCGGAGAAGAACAGTTATGGAAATTTTCATCCAAGTTAATACTGAAGGAAATGCATTTAATCTGTCATTGTATTGCATCATATAGGTATATGATGGGGAAGGTGTTCTAATTGTATGAGTCTCTGAATGTTTTTTGAATAGTTTGACTAAATAAATATATTCACCTCATGTTTTTTTCACATATATATATATATATAAATTACTTCCATATTTATTCTATATATTTGAATGAATATCAGAAAATCAAATGAATTCTTAATACTTTGAATTTTCTCTATTCCATTATTCTTTCATCAGTTTTGAGGTCTGGGTATTGAATTCAAGGTATTAAACATGCTGGACAAACACTGTGACAGTGTGCTTCAACCCAAGCTCCAATATCTTCATGAGTACTAAGGTTACAGCTGTGAGGAAACTGTGCAAATTATTCGTGGATTTTGTGAAATCGCACTTTATTTGGGCATGTTGATATAAATAAACATTTTAAAACCAAATTTTACAAACAAGAGAGATAAACAAATCTGTGCCCTTTAGATCTGTAGCAGAATATGGATGAGCAATGCTATTTGTCATTCCAAAGTTTACAATTCTTATATCACATTCACGCTTCATCTTTTAATAGCTCTGTTCCTTCCCTGTAATGTTATTAGTGAGTAAGAGAAAAACAATGGCTGGAACTTAATTTAGGGTAGCATGTGTCTGTTTATTGACACAAGTGAGGCAGTTTCAAACCAGGAGGATCAGCCCTGTTCCTATTTCTGTGCTCAATTGTATCCTGCTATATTTAGCTACATTAAAAAAGAGAGCATTCCACCCATTTTTGCTTTTCAGGTATACTTTCTTAATTCTTGTAGCTTTTTAAAAATATCTATTACAGTTACATTGTGTTTTATTGTGTATCTTCTGAAACCTTGCAAGAACTTTAATATAAGAGAACATTTAGTATTGTCCAAAATAAATGTGCTTTACATTAAGTTCAAGGAAATGAAAGTTACAGTATTTGCTTTCAGAAGACTAATGATACAAAAATGATCATTTAGGATGTAATACTGAATTTTTCACAGTTTAATTTTTGAAAGGGAATATCCCAACAATTACTCTGAAATTGATTTAGAAATCTTATTTATGAATTTTCTGTTTCTCAATGTTTATTGGCATACAACTGATCATTTCATGTTATACATGTGTATAAAATTATTGTAGTATACTTATATGTATTGGAAATACAGTACATATATCAATATGTGCAAATGTGTCCTTCAAAAGTTTAAAATTGCTATCAGAAAACAAAAATAACAATACTGAACATAAGAAATTATACTTTCTTTGGCAGTATAAAATACAGGCATATCTAGGCATTAATTAAAGCCTTATAAGTCAAAGATATAGGCTAGAGAAAAATAAAGCTCATAAAGCAACGCAGTTCCTTGAGGCGATGAATCAAAGGTCTTAAACACCTTAATGTGTCTTCCAAGAGCCACTTCATTCCTACCTGTCAATTACTCCTGACCAAAAAAAAAAATCTCTAGGTACTCAGATTTAAGATTTTCTTCAGCTGGTTCTTTTTTCAAAATATTTATTTTATTTGATGTGCATGCCACATGCTTTCAAGGGAGAAAAGGAATGGATTTCTTGTAACTGGAGTTGTAGATGGCTGTGAGCCACCTGAAGCGGGTGCTGGGAATTAAACTCCAATCAACTGGAAGTGAAGCAAGATCTCTTAAATGTGATCTCTTGGGGTTGATTCTTATTTATAGTTACGTTTATTTTGTTTGTGTGTTGGATGTGTATATGTGTGTGTGTGCGTGTGTGTTTGGTGTGTGTGTGTGTGTGCGTGCGTGTGTGTGTGGTGCATACACAACACTATTCAGTTTATAGGCACATGTATATGTGCATATGGAGGGCAAAGAATGTCATCAAGTGTCTTCTTTTATTCTCTACCTTACTGCCTTGAGATAGGGTCTTCTACTGAACTGGAAACCTGCTTTATTTGCTAGACTTGTTGGGCCGTGAATTCTGGGGATTCACTTATGTCTGCTAACCAGTGTACCAGCAACTGAATCCAGCTCTTCTGAGGTGATTCTGGTGAGACCAATAAGCATATAACAGGCATGTAGGAGTGTATTGCCTGCATTCATGTAGGTGCACCCTTGCTGTATAATGCCTGTGGAGGTCAAAAGAGGGTGTCAGATCCCCTAGACCTGGAGTTACATACTGTTATTACTCGTCATGTAGGTGCTAGGAATCCAAACCTGGTCCTCTACAACAGCAGCCAGTGTTCTTAGTCATTGAGCCCTCTCTCTGCATCCAAATTTATTTTAATTTATATATTTATTATATTTTGTGCATTTGGTATAATAAATCATAATCATATTTAGGTTCACCTCCTTTACCGGAACTGCCATAGGTACACCACAATACACATACCAGATTTCATGCATTCTGACTTATATGTTAAGGCCTATCAGGTCAAGATTTTGTACCCAGATAGTCCTCAATGCAAGTTTATTCTCTGGAGTCTAGTCAGCTATCAGGTGTCACTCACCTAATGGAGATTAAGTCTCCCTCACCTAGCAGCAATCCACTGCCAGCAGGTTTTTAGCTAAAGTTAGAGCATGCTGCCTATTTCTTCACTTCTATCTGGGGTTTTTGTCTGATTAAGTGTGCATGGGTCTTGTGCGTGTTGTCACCACTGCTGGAAGTTCATATGAGCAAGTTCTTAGAGGTCTGATGACTCAGTTTCCTTATGTTCTTGCACCAACCTTGGCTCTTACAATCTTTCCACCCCCTCTTCCACAATGGTCCCTCAGGTTTAATTTAGGAGTCTTAATCAAGGACACACACTCTGAATTTTCTTATTCTCTACAACTTGACCAGTTATGGCCTTCTTTGTACGTGAGGAAGCTTTGTTGGCATAGCGTTCTCTCTACTCCCTGTTCCACTAAGTTCCATGAGACTTAGATATCAAGGTTTCACTGTAGATGTGTCAGTGAAGGTTTGGCATATCTCAGATACCTATTCTGAAGTAGTTGTCATGTGTTGCAGAAAGAAACTTCTTTGGTGAGTGATGAATGTACACTTGCCTGTAATATAAGGATGCATATTTAGCATACAGGTAAATCGATGGAATTAGAAAATGTTATACCAAGTGAAGTAACACAGACTCTGAAAAGCAAACTATGTGAGTTATCTCTGATTTTTGGATCTTAGTACCAAATCTCTGTATCTGAGTATACATCCCGATATAACTGCAGGATCCAGGAAAATGGAAAGGAACCACAGAGGTAAAGGGATGAAAAAGAGGAGTGAGGAAGGATAGTAGGAAACAGGTGCTACCATGGGGGATATTAGTAAAATGGGGCATTTAGTTGGGAAGGTAGAAGGAAAGGACATATAATTAACAATTGTGGTAAAGGGGAAGAAGGAACTAAAGAAAGGGGTGATAATTAGAGAGATATTAAGTGATACTGTAAAGGGGAAAGGAGGAAGAAGGTTAGATGGAGAAGAACGAGAGATAAAGATTAGGTGATTTGAATGCCAGAAGGAAATGTATTTACTGAAAAATTCACATACAATATCTGAGCACGAGTGCATGTGTATACCTGAAGGCTATGTAACAAGAAGCACAGTGCCAGATAAGAGAAATGTCATTTGGAGTTTTTGGTCAGAGTAGTCAAAGAGACTCCCAAAATAACACAGACATTGCCACAGCCCTTGATTATCTAACAGAACTTGAAGATAAGATGGTTTTGCTGAAGTCAGGACATACTTAGGACATAGGACTTGGAGTTGTAATTGATCTGGAACCCATACCCCCCTCTGAAGATTAGATCTCATTGTTATAGAGAATACTATACAAGCTGCAAAAGGAGAAAAGAAATTAATGGTCCAATCCTAGCTTTAAAAGCCTAATTACAACAACAATGGCCCACATAACAAACTACAATGATGCAATAGTGTTACCTTTATCCTGGGAACAAACGGGTGGCACTGTGAACACAGACAAATACACATGACAGAGGATGTCATAGATCGTAGGGCAAATCCGATCTCTGTCATATGTCTAGACAAATGAATATTCTTACTGTATGGTAAATATGGATCCTTACATTTAAAAGCATAACTATTTAAATCCAACTGTCTTTTTAGAACTTAGGTAAAATATATATGTTTAATGTGCGTTTTCTTTTTAGATGATTTTGCTTATAAAGAGAAGCAGCAGCTATTTTACTGTATATATCAAATGTTTTTGTATCAAAACCTCCCTTTTTTTCCTACAATGCCCAATTTTAACTAGGTAAGTAAAATATCCCGAATGTATTGGGGTATTTATTTCTAGTATCAATATATATGTAGGGAAAAGGAGCATCATGTTATTTACCAGGAAATATTGTAAATATTGGGTGAGACTTTAATCAAGAATGTGGTAATTTCATTTTCCTGCTGTCCAGACCACTTGAGTTTCTTTGGGGTTATGTGTCTTGATCTTAGCAGAACATAATGGACAGAAATGTCATGTAGAAGTTAAAGTATGTCATAATGATTAGAAGTGTAGATGTTTCACAGGTAAGGCTGTTCTCAGTCAGCCAGGCTGAGGAAAGTCAAGGTGTCAGAACCCTCATTCATATTCACTCTGCCTTAGCTTCTACCTTTTTATTTTGTTCCTGGCTCGTCACCTTCAACCTACAATTGCCAGGCAACTATCACTGAATTTCTTTAATGTACTACATTGATATGGCCCTCGGTTTGAACCATTGGTCCACCCATCTTCTGCTAAAAGCAGAAACAACCTCAAGCTCTGGTCAAATTAACCAATCCACTGTTGTCATGAGAAATCCACCCAGCTAATGCCCTTTATCTCACTCATATTCCTATATTTTTCAGCTTCCTTGAAGCTACATGGAGTCATATGCATGACTCTTAAATTAAACCTACAGGATTTCCAAACCTCTCTGCCAGAAAATGTACTCACAGATACTTCTTTTCCAAAAGAAAAATCTATTTTGTCTTAGTTATTGAAGGAAGCGAGTTGTTTCAATGACTGGTCATACAGCTTCAGTCTCTTGGTTTAAGCTTAAAAAAAATAACACTACTCCATCTCAAACTTCCTATAAATGAATGGCATTATCTTTTCTTGAAATAAGTCTTTGTTTCAAAAAGGTACTAAGCCGAATGAGGATAGACACTTTAGAGGTACATGTGGCAAAGTAATAATTGAAAGAAATATAGAATAACAAAGAGAAAACATCTCCGCTCTACACATAATGCACAGAGTGTCTGTCTGGAGGGTTGTTGAGAAGCACAGGGAAGTGAAATCAATGATGTTCACAGTAAAAGTATCATGACCAACAATCACTAGATTTCACTGATAACAAAAGATGATAAAAAGACATTTAATCACAATTGGATAGAGATAAATTTCTATAGACTTAGTAAGTCATTCTTCTAATATGACATAATGAATCCAACATGCAGGCTGATCATGTGATATGAAATTATTTATAATGTCATATTTTATTAAATTTATAGATATTATCATAAAACAATAGTCCTGCAATGATACTTGTAGTTACTTCAGATTTGAGTATACTGTATATTGAATCTTGGTTAGTTCTAAGAAGCAAATTTCTACAAATTTTAGAGACAATAAAAAAATCAACTACTGTAGATATTTCTTCTAAAAATATTCTTAGTACAGTCTGTTCTTCCTCTACCTTGAACACAGGCCTGACTTTCTCTTAGCACCCTAGATTTCTGGACTACCCTCTTGGTCCAGACCCATCCACTGCATCCCTAACCCCCTTACTCACACTAGCTAAAATTTTCAGGTTAGTTTCTTAGAGCTGTCAAAGGTTGTTCCCACCCTAGTTTCCCTCTGCCCACCCTAATCCAGCCATCTAACCTAACTGTCCCCTGTGCGACCTACTTGGATTCCTGTGAGCAAACTTTCTGACCTATCCACTTCATTTCCACTCTGTCCTGCATGAGCAACTCCATTCTTGTCAACCCATTCTGTTCTCCTTCTAACCTAAGGCATAGGCCTGGTCTTTTTATCTTAGCTCCCCAAACCTGTGGAATACACCCTTAGTTTAGCCCCATCCACTGCATCCTGATCCCACTTACTCAGAACTGTTCAGCTTTTCAGTCTAGTTATTTAGAACCTTCACAGGCTTTCCCCATCCCAATTTGTGTTTGCATTCCTGAGACGGGGGCCTTAAACACCGGCAGTGTCCACCCCCACCTTGCTGTGGAAACCAGAGACCATATATTTTCCCTGATAAATATAATTCTGACAAATGTGTCTCCTCTGCCCTAAAGAAGAGCAATGCCAAACTCCCCTACCACACATTATATTCTCTTTCTAGTCTTGGGTGAAAGCACATTTTTACTCTTAATGCCCAGACTACCCGCTTACACCTGGCTGCTTGTCAGTTCTCCAAACTGCAACATGCTTACTTCCATACTTTGGTACCCTTATACCCTCTACCATTGCTGCCATGCTAGGAAACTGTGTCCTTGAATAAGGGTGCAGATTTTTTAAGTCTGCCTGAGAAAATCTGAATTCAATCTCTACCTAGCAGTCTTCCCAAATTGTGCTGTGCCTAGAGACTAGAGGGCCTCAGGCTTTAAGAGAGAGAATTAGAGCATCTGATCTTTCCTAAACTGTGCCTCTGAGGGAACTCTGGAGTAGCTGGATAAGAGCCATCTGGTCGTTCCAAAATAAAGTCAAAATACAGACCCTAAAGCCTTGACCAACCAGCTTTTCATACCCAGTAAGGAAACAAGCAGATCATGTTAAGTATACAAGCAGATCATGTTAAGTATACAAATCAGAACATAGGAAGGTTTGAATCTCACATCAGAATCACAAATAACAAAAGAAATCCACATGCCAAGATCACATTGAAAAAAGAATATGAAAACCCAAATAATCCACATCTAATACCAGCATTCCTTTAGAAGAGTTCTACAATGAAAACTCCACTGACATAACCCAGGACAGTGTTTAAAAGAAAAATCAAAACATGATCAAAGAATTCATAGAATTTAAAAACTCACAAACAAAAGAAATCGAAGAACTTAGAGAAGATAGAGATAAACTCCTGACTGATTTCACAAAAGTGAAAAAAATATTGAAGAAAATTAAGGCTGAAATGAAGAAGGAAGTGAAATAAACCAATTTGAAATGACATGAGAAAACCTCATCAATAGAATGAATGAAATGGAAAACAGAATCACAAGACTAGATAATAAAGCTAAATAAATTGGACACTCAAACAAAGATTATGAAAAATTAAAAAGAAACCACAGGAATGGAATATGTACAAAGTGCAGGACACCATGAACAGACCAAATGTACACATCATATGTACAGAGGAAGTGGAAGAATCTCAGGATAATCGCATTGACCAGATCTTCCACTGTTGGGGTCCATCAGCTCGGTGCCAGCACGAGGGGGACGCAGGGTCTCTGCCTAAATGGAGTAGGCACAGAATCAACACACAGACTATGGGAGCTGGGTGAGAAGCATGCAGTGGGCAAGCAGCAGCCAACTCATTTATTCCAGGAATGCAGGGGACTTTTATGTGTTTGGTTAGCCAACTCCCTATGGGGTGGTTCCAACCTGGGGGAAAAAGTATTCTGTCAGGTTCTCTCCAGATGCAGGGCCCACTCCCTTAATCCTCATAGCAGGTGACCTTGCCAGAGCCCACACTGCACCATGCCCTTCATATCTTCATGTTTGTTTTTATTAATTGAGTGACCCTGGGAGGCATGATTCCATGCAGGAAAAGTTCACTGCCTCATTAACACACTCTGTATTCTTCCCATCCATTTAATATACCCTAAAATATTTTAGGAATTAGATAAGAGCTCTCTAATACTTTAGACATATTTGGCCTTTGGTATAGAATAGGCTGTTAGAAGACACAAGGACAGTTTTTTGTTTTTTAGCCAAAAAAGAAACTGCTTACTTTTCCTTGGGGTCTTTTTACCCTAAACTGCCTAGTCAAGTTCTACCTCCTATTCTTATCATCTCACCCTCTGAAAAGGTCACCCTAATTGCAAATAGGAAATTGGGGTGCTGACCGCTCTGTCTTCTTAGACCTGAACAGGTTGTGGCAATTGGGGTACCCCTTCAGTGAGTCTATCTAAAACGCCCCTGAATTGCATAACTCTTAGCTGTAGAGGGAAAAGAAATCCCTTAACTGGTGCCTGGGAAATGTAAAGAAGTAAAAACAAGAGTAGTTAGTTCTAGACAGGAAACCAGAAAAGTCAGAACCAGGAAAATTTCAAATATCCAAGTTAAAGTCCATTAGAATTTCTTGCTTATGACTTCCAAGATCATCCATCTATTGGGCTCCTCCTTGTTTTTCTTTTGGTTGCCAAGGGTGGACTTGAGAGTCTTGAAGTCAGGATTTGTTTTAAGGCACTTTGACAGCTTGTTGGGTTTGACTTCATTGACAGCTGGTATGCACTTCAGTGTTGAAGTAGGCCAAGATCTGAGTAGCATTTTTGCTAATAGTAAGCTTGTTAGTGAGAAATTGTGTAAATAACATATGAGAACATAACCTGATGTGTGGGAAGTGCAGTTGTTTGTAATCTTGAAGAAGTATACAAATCACTTTAATTTTTGGTTATACTTTCCTTTTGTGTATTTAAGATCATACAATTGGCCTATATAAATCAACTTATTTTACTTTTAAGGTCATTTGAATATCTCTTCCTCAGGGGGGTCACATGGGCTTTGAAGGAGCCCCTGGCTCCCTAGGCCTTTGTTTTACCAGTTCCATCTATGTGAAAATAGGTCAGAAAGTCTTGCTAGACCATAGCTTCACTCAAAAGCATCAAGGAAATGTTTTCCTATGCAGAATCTCCTCTTTGCAGACTGGACACTGGTTTGAGTCCTCTTAGTGGGGTCTCCACAATCTCCCTGAACAAGAAGACAGGGGATTCATCACATTTATAGGACATTTTAAGAGATGCTCCATAGTTCCCTAGAACTTAGTTGACCTTGGAGGGCAAGAGACAAAAAATTGTCCCTTTAAATCCCTCTGACCAGATTAGCCAAGGCCTCTAAATATAGTCGTTAAAAACCCAAGAAGGTTAGTTTCACCAGTTTGATACATTTAATTACTGTGTCCCATGCAACTAAAGCTTGGGCAAAACCCAAACATTCTTGAATAAACCTTGACTAGGCATATATTTAGAAATTTTAAGATTACATATACATAGTTTTCTTTTTCATCATGGACTTTTAATTTTTAAAATATCTCCATTTCCATATCTTTTCAACCTTTTCATTTTCTTTCTTAGTACCATGAGATGTAATAACATTAAAAATTTAATTTTGGAAAATTTACATACAGCTGGCTAGGAGGATTGGCTTCACTCAAGTGAAGGTCCAATGACCTTGCTTACCCCTCATTCAGTGAAAGAATACAATAATCAATAAATAGAAATATGAAGATCTTTTTCAAGTAGGCACTTCTGAAGACAAGAAGATGGCAGTTATTTTTGGCTCAGATGAGTACTGTGCAGCATCATCTTACTAAAAGAACATGGAATGCAAATTACACACGTAAGATAATGTAAAACACAAAAACCATAATGCAAATTACACACGTAAGATAATGTAAAACACAAAAACCATAAATCTTGCTTTAGGTCTTGAGGAAGTGTTAACACTAGGAAGAGAGAAGCAACTGGCACCTGGGAGCACATTATCAAATTGTTTATAATTTTCAGCATCCAAGAACTGTGAATTGTTCCCTTTACTGTACATTTGCATTAGTCCATGTTAGTGATTTTTTGTTGTTGTGAGAAAATAGAGAATAACATGAGCTATCTTTGTTATAGACATTTTATACCATAAAATGAATAATAACCTCTGTTGACATTAGTTTATCCCTTTGTTATTCTCAATAGTACAATGTCCTTACTCTGAGGCTGATTCGTTCTCCTTTATTTCTTGTCACAGGGTCAGGAGTCCAGCATGAGCCTGGACAAGAATCTTTAAGAACATCCTGAAATAACAGGCTTGAGTCTGAAGTGGGATGGCCAATCCCACCTCTAGAGGAGTCAGCTTCTCAGTGAGCTCAAACAGCACCTGACAATTTACCAATATGATTTACACAAAAAGGGCATTTGTTTCTCTTTAGAGTTTAACTCAAGTGGTTTAAATGGAACAGAAGTCATTATTAGCAGGAATGAAAACATCTGTCACTTAGACCTATTTTTGTCTAGGCAGGTGATTTTTTTCATCTGCTGGGTCCTTTATTCAGAACAGGGATTGATTGACAAGAGAAAGAACATCTGATAAAGAGATTACCTCATTTGGTATTCATAAACCTTATGAAGCCATGGGTACATAGCAGCAAGTACCCAAGATCAAGAAGGACCAGGATGACAAAAATTTCTGCCTTTGCTAATGTCAAACCTGAGATCCTTAATGGCTATATCTGATGTGACCAGAGGCATGAAAGCTTATACCCATAATCACTTTGTCTATTAGATTAGGATTGAGGGAGTGTACAGTTAAATGAAATTGTCCTGAATTGCTGACATCCAGGTTTTAAGGGAATATTTGATATTGGGGGGAGGTCTGAGATGAAGGCCTGGAGAATTCAAAAGCCACTCTCTTAATCCTCATAGCAGTTAACCACAAGAGCCACTCCCTTCTTCCTGAAAAAGGAAGAAAAATTTAACTGAAGAGAACATATCTCAGCATAATGAAACGTATATACAAGAAAACCCATAGCCAATATCATTCTAAATGGGGAAAAACTGGAATCATTCCCATTAAAATAAAAAACCAGACAAGGCTATCCACTATATCCACTCTGTTTTAATATAGTTCTCGAAATTCCTTCATGAAACAGGGAGCCAGGAACACAAAAGATCATAAATGGCCAAAGAAGGGGATTAGGATTATGCAAAGTGTGGATTCCCGGAAGGGCTCCTATGTTAAGTTTCCCTCACCCAGGACTGATATCCCATTGCAGAAGAGGGTGTGGAAAGATTGTAGGTGCCAGTAAGGAGGTGCATGCCTTTATGAAAATAGAATTCTACAAGCTCCTGAGACTCTGTGCATATGAACCTACAGCAATGATTTTGGCATGCTCAAGGTGCGTGCAAACTAAAACAGACAAAAACCCAGCATGGAACTGGAGAAATGAGTAGCAGATCCCAATCGTTTCCAAAGTTAAATTGGCAACTGATTACTGTTGGGTGAAGATGAACTAACCTTCCTAAATTAAGGGACTCCAGATTGATGAACTAGACCTCAGTGGATGAATTTGTATTGAGAAGCATTTGTAGGACACTAACCTGACCCAATAGACCTTACCACAGATGAAACGATGTATAGATTCCAGTTGGTTGGCTATGGGGGAGGGAGAGTGTGCCAGTGGAGAAGTGGGCATAAAAATAATTAAGACTGATTGAGATAGTCTTAGTAAGGTTTTAATAAATTTCATAGAATATAGTTTGACCAAATTCATACTCACCATCTCCAAAGCCCCCTACTCCCCCATCCATATTCATGTCCTCTGTTATTATTTTTATTTTTTTAAAGACCTGTAAAGTCTAATTTGTGATCCCCAATTGCTCTTGGGTGTAGGTTCATCCTTTGGAATCTGATCAGCCTCCCAGGTCTTAAAATCTTAAAGAAAATTGGCATTTGTCTATCAGCTGCTATTAATTGCCAAGAGAACTTTGTCTACGGCTGGAGCATCTTGCCACCCGACCAACCCATCCATGCTCGTATTTTGTCCAGAATGACCATTTTTAGATCTTGCACATGCTGCTGGAAGCTTTGTGGACTCAAATGTGCAACTTCCCTGTGGTGTTCAGACAATATTACTTTTTTTACTTTCAGTTAATATACACGACTTCTAAAAAATATGTATCAAAAAATAATGTATATCTACTATTTCTCCCAAACAGTTGATGGGTCATCTCTAACATATTATGCAAAACAAAAGTGGCTTGAGATATTTGAAATAAACTTAGATTGTTTTGTCATATATTTATATCATACTGAGGTTTTTCTTAAATGCTATGAAAACAAATAATATAAATATTAATAATAAAATAAATTATATTTAATTTTAAAATAAAATTTCAGGAATTAAGCCTTGCTCTTTTTTTGAACAAATCTCAGATCACTGACTCACAAAGAATAATTTCAGCATTTTAGACATCCTCCTATTTCATCTATTTAACCCATCTCTTACTATACTTAGTTTTTGGGACATGTTCGTTTATGCATTTCTCTTAGGATGTTTTCCACTTGTAGAATTTCCTATACTTGTATCACAAATAGTCTTTAAAGCCTGGTTAATTTTAGTAAAGAAAAATAATTGAGTCTCGTTCATATAATTGCTTGGTTTGATGAATCTTCACACTGTTTTCCATAACTGTTGCATTTATTCCACCCCATCAACACTGAGTACCACTTTCCCTAACTTTCTCTGCATCTTTATTAATAGTTTATTTTACTTGTCTGTCTTGTTTTTTGTAGATCTACAAAGTGTTTTGGGATAATATGATTATGTAGATTTAATTTACCCTTCCTGATAATTAATGATATTAATTTCCATCATAAAATGGTAGCCATTTTTGTTTCTTGAGAAATGTCCATTCTCATTATTCAGCTATCTCTCATTGCATTATTTTCCATGGCTGGAGATTTTTGTCTTTGTCATGTATTCTAAACATGATAATTTGACACTAATTTTATCATCTTTCTCTATGGAACTCGTTTTTGTATCTAAAGCTTAACATCAAGCACAAAGTTCCCTGATTGTAATTTTGTGTGGAATCATTTATATCATATTCATCTGTTCATTTCCAATATGACCATGTGTTGATAACTGAAAATTTTAAAACAAGTTCATTCATGATAATATAGGAAAGTAGTTGAACTGTTTACCTTAAACATTTATTCTATAATGTTATAATATTTAATTACTTTTTAGCACATATAGTTTTAATGTTCTGGATTTTGTATTAAAAAGTCCCTATTCATATAACTTTTTTTCCCTTATCATATCTTCTTGAAATACCAAGAAGGATGCAATTCCAGTGTAATGGGGAATAAAGGTGTTAAGCACTCAAACATTACCTTGATTGCTATTTTAGAAGGAAAGATTTTTTTTCCCTTGTTTTGAGAGATATTTCAGGAACCTATCTCTCTTTGTGATAATTGGCAGGAGGTAGAGTTTTCATTGTTACATTTAACTATTGTGAACTCAATGTTAGTGTCAACAAAAAGCCTTTATATTAAGCATATACATAATATTTATTTCCTTCTTAGAATAAATCAAAATATCCCTGCTGGAAAACTTATCTGATTGTTGGCATGACACTCTGTGATGATAAAACTTTCTTGAGTGAAGAGCAGTTCCACATGTTCAGATAAACTAATCTCATGCTAGGAAGTGCTGGTAGGGACTTAACACAAACCTTGTGAAAGCTACATGGCAACAATAGCTGGCTTCTGCCAAAACACAACTCTGGCTCCTACTGGATTGTTTCAGCCATGATTATTTCAAATAGACTGTATTAATCTTTTTGCCATCATAATCTTTAGTGAACTATAGATGATACTGAAGCCACTTCCACCCAATCCCATGGAGAGTATGTCCCCTGGTATACAAGGCAAGGTACTGGGAATTGTACAGATACTGGTGGTGACAGGCAGAAATGTGTCTGTGAGCCTGTGAAACTCTTTCCATATGGTCATGCACCTCCTCCCCTTGTTCTTACAGTCTTTCCACCCCACCTTCCATAATGGTCCCTTTGACCTAAATGAATATAATTTAATATAGGCAGCCTCTTCAAGGGCCCACACTCTGAAGATTCTTATTCTCTATATTTTGGCCACTTATGCCATTTGTGTTTGTGTCCCTCTGTTGCATGAGGGAGCTTCTTTTATGAGAGTTAAGAAAAACATTAATATTCTCTCTACCCCTTGTTCCATTATATTCCTTGAGGCTTAGGTATAGAGATTCCATAGTAGAAGTGTCATTTAGGATTAGGAATTACACAGACACTTACTATCTATGTGTGACTAGTTGGGGAGCTCAGTAAGAGTCTCCATCTGTTTCAAAAGAAGCTTCTTTGATGAGCAGTGTCTGGTATACCTGTCTGTAAATAGAAGTATCCATATTTAGTGTATAGTAAGAAATTACCACTTCAGAGATGTATACTTAGCTATGTTTACAGTACCAGCAAAAATGAGTTATCTTCCATTGAGTAGGCTTTTAGTCCTATTAGGTAGCTGTTGATTACTTCCAAGATAAAAGTGAAACAATTGCCTCAATGCAGTTTGCTATGCACTCAGTAATTGTTGTGGGTATTAGGCATTAAAGTTGGGGTTGGACAATCGATTGTTGTTCTCCTTTATCAGCTCGCATAGTGTTCTACAAAACCTTGACAAATAGCCTTCTGGGAGATAGCTTCCAGGTCAGTTTCATCTCCATTGCTCCAAGTCCTGTGTTTGAAGTATGTCTTGTCTTCAGCCATAGAGTCCTGTTTTTAAGCTCTGGGTGTCAATCAAGAGTTGTGGCAATAACTTGTGTAATTTTGGGAGTCTCTTGAACTACCCTAACCAACAACCTGGAAACAGTTTTCACAGGCCTTGCTGTTTTTCTTGCTATGAAACCTTCAGCTATACACAAGGGCACATGTAGAAATATTGTATATATAATTTTTCTGCAAGCTTTTTTACTAATACATTTTCCTCTGTTATGACTCCAGCTAAGTGTTATTTATCTCTCTCCTCTCCCTCCCTATCTAACTCTCCTTTTTTCTCTCCAGTTAAAATACCCCATTTCCCCCACTCTGGCCAACTGTCTTACAACTTAGAACTTCTTTAAACAATCATATTAAAATTAATAATTTGAAACTTAAATACTATAAATTTATGTTTGTATTTTAAGGTTTAAAGAATTGAAATATTAAATTTCTAAAGCATTTTATACATTTTCACACTGTAAGACAACCCACTCATTGCATTTTATAAGTCTTAATGATTGCATTAATTCACCTGTTCTCTGTGTGACAGTGTGTTTACTCATTTGACTTTACTGTTTTTCTCTTGTAGGCTTAAAGTATTTTTCCTTTAAAACTTCTGATAGTTCATTGATAGGTTTAATAATGCAATGCATTTTTGGATAAAGCACATGAATTTATGACTTAATGAGAATATTTGCCTCCAGGATCACTTAATCTTTATTATTTATACTTTCTGGGAAGTGAAAGAAATATTCAAGAAAATTCATTCTTAAGAAGAAAAATCCAAGACAGAATGGTATTTAGAGACTTGTCAGATGAGGAAAATAGGGCATTGCTATATTTGATGATGTAAAGAGGTGAGATAATTTACAAGGTAGTGACGGGTTGGTGGAAAATTAGTGAATAGGTCACAGCTTAGAGACATCTCATCATCTTAGAAAAGTCTTGCTATTAACCACCATTAATACTGATCAACTCTTCAAATAAAAACAGTATCATTCTTTACAAGAGTGATGCCTTGGTTGTCAACTTGACTGAATATGTAATCAACTACAACTCAAGCCACTGGGTATCCTGAAAAGAATTTTATTGATCATAGGTTTGAAGCCAAAAGTCTCAACCAACATGTGGCTGGAACCTTCAGACAGCATCCCAGATAAAAGACATGGGAGGAAGAAACTTGCTTTTTTCCTTTTGTCTTCACTCTTACTGGAGAGTTCAATTATCCTGCTGCTGTAGCATTCCATAATCAGTAATAGAATTCGTGTTTTTGAGTTCCAAAATACACTGAAGATGAGCACAGTTCAGGAATCCTCCAGGCCTTCAGCAACGGAATGATTACTGAGATACACAGCTTCGTGGACAAAGAAACTACTGGATTCTCAGGCACAGGTGTGGTGCAGCCATTTTTGTACTATTTTTGAAAGTATCCTGTAAGCCAATCTAACATATCACACACACACACACACACACACACACACACACACACACACACACACTTGCCATTAGGTTTCTTCCTTTAGAGAACACTGGCTAGTACAGATTGTGGCAGCAGAATTGGTCCTAGAGAAACAGAATTGCAAATCTGAATTTCTCTAGTGGGTTTGATAGCTGGAACTGGTGTTCCAACTCCAGGAAACCAATAGTTACTGCAGACTCTTCTGATAGCATGGTGAGCACTCAGACTCCGTGGTGTCAAATATTTGAAGAGATTATTGAGATTAATAAATTTGGATACTACTGATTCACGGGAATTTAGAGCCTATGTATATAAAGCCTTTGAACATATGTATAAAAATGAAAATGATGCTGATTGATTGCTTCTAATGACCCTGGTTAAAGTGACAAAAAGTAATTAGTTCAAGGATAAATTTAACCAGCCTCAGATTCATGAATAATATAAAAGTTTCTGTGTACCCTGGAAGAGAATATTCTCCTCAGCAGTCATTGAGCTCAAGTTTCATAAAACCAAAAACAAACCCTTTTTGTATGACTGACTGAGGTACTAGACAATTTTAATTCCCAGGCTTGAAACACATCAGCATAAAAATGAAGGCACTGAGTGGAAAGAGTGGGTTCCCACAACTTTGGATGGAGGTGTGTGGAAAGTCTGTGCTAAGGAGACTAATGACTTGGAACCCTTATACTCTAAAGTGCTTATTAGTCTGAGGAAATATTCTCCATAACAGAGAATGCATATCCCTCCATGCCTCGTGCATTGCTGCCCTCTCCACCTTTGCCAAGGAAACCCTGTACTCTGTGAAGGACCTCAAATGACATTTCCTGAAGGAGATGCTAGAAATGGCAATTCTAATGTCCCTGAGTGCCTACCAAGCCTTGCCTCCAGACCTATAATCAGACTCCAGGCTAAGCAGGGCCCTAGAAGTGAGACAGAAAGTGTGGCTCAGAAGAAGGTGCATTACCCCACTAAAGAACTTCAAGGGGTTAGTCAATCCATTCAAGCGGAGGTTGGGGAATATATGTGGGACTGGATTATAAGAATATGTGATAATTGTAGAAGGAATATGAAACTACACCAGGCTGAACTTGTTGAGATGGGCCCACTGAACAGTGAGTCTACGTTTGATATGGAAGCCCCCAAATTAAAAAAATATATATACCAAGAAATTGGTAGGGTGAAATACTTTTGGAAACATGGCATACTGATAAGGAACTGGAGATGCCTGATGATTCTTGGCATAGTATTTATGAAAAGATGCTAAAAATCAGACATATTGGAATGTTATCATGAATTTGTCATTAAAATTTAATTCTTCACAATGGAAAGGTCCAGAAAACAAGGCTTTCATTAATACTATAAAACGCAAAAATGGTGAAAGGGGCACAAACCCATTAAACAAGCTTTGTTGTTCTTCTTGTGCAAGGTTTTAGGATTGGAGATACTACTGCTCAGATGGACAAATTAACAGTAACACGTTTACTTGGATCCAAGAGTAGCAGGGGCCAAGCTGCCTCACTGATTTGTCAAAGGCAAGATGAGCATAATGACCTTAATGGGCAGTAAAAGCAAAGCAATGCTTATAATGACCTGACTCAAAACACGCCTGTAATGGCATGGCTAGTCTGGATCTTTGGTAGTAACTAATCAATCATGGTGTTTTGATAAAATAGATAAAGAGCCTACTAAATTGTTCTTCAATATGTTCAAGCTGAAAAAATGACTGAAAAGCTAAATTGAATTGTAGCAATAGGGAATCCAAGCCTGTCAATTAATTTCTAGACTTGATTCAGATAACAGACCCAAAACACCTTGAATTAAGGGCATTCCCCCTGACTAAGAACATTGTTACAACTATCAAAGAGTTACAGAGTTAGCCTTGGTTTCAACCATCCCCAGAGGGACCTAAATCTTTTTACTAGATGAACTCCATGTTTGGGAAAAGTAAATTGTCAAATTGCCCAGCATTTTTGAATAAATTAAACTAAAAGGCTTAAAATATATCTAGCTGAATTTTCATGAAATAATGATACACAGTTATAAATTAAAGAAGGTTTTCTTGGAATGTTGGGGAAGGACAAAATTTAATGGAGTTTCATATGAAAACCTGCCTAGTACTAAACGGAACTGAATGAGAGCAGCACAAAAAGGTGCTCTTTTCTTCTGCTCCTACTTTTATACCATTTCTCTTCCCATGTTCCCTTTTGATAAATAAATAAGAAAATTGCATATAAAAGCTGCAGTAGGAAGTTGACACTTCATAAAGCTAAAGAGACAAAAGCTGTATTATGCTCTCACTGAGTTATACTTTTGAGTCAGCTCAACAGAGTTCCATTTTCAGTCATAACTGGAACGTAAGTATGTTTGTGTGAAGATATTACCTTTCTCTCTTTCAAAAACACCTTTTTTCACACATGACTTGACATCCATCTGGGGATACCATGGAATCAGTGAAAATCACATTAAAGATGATATTTTGCACCGTCAGACATTTCTGCAGGTCTGAGTGGAAATAAATTTATTTACTGTTTCTGTTTTTCACTTCAATATATATATATATATTGCCAGCCTATATGTATGTGTGTGTGTGTATATATATATATGGCATATAGATGCACAGGGTATGCAGTTTTCATTTACATGCTTATTGATTTCTGACAGAAAATGCCAGGCATGCAACAAAACCCATTTAGATTTCTCTGTTATTATCAGCACAACAATTTACAAACATACAGTCTTGCAAATATGCACATCTCCATGCCCTCCACCACAGGGCAGTAAGTTGGCTTTTATATTTCTTAAAGTACTAGTTGTACAATATGATTTTCCTCTTGAGAATTCTATCATTTTCCTACATGAAAGATATCCAAAAATGAGCAGTCATTTCCCTAAAGAGCTACTAAATTTAAAATTACTGGCAATAGGTATTCACAGAAATTCTTTGCCATCTAGTCTTAATGTATATTTAACCAACTGTTTCTAACTGACATTTCTTTAGTGAAAATCACGATCCTAAAGACTGGTAGGTAGTGTCAGATAAGACATAACACCCTGTTTTGGCATGAGGGTTATTTAATCTAACTGAATCAGGATACTGAAACATTCCATTAATGCAAGAATACAGAAGTTACATAATAAATTATTAAATGGTAACAGCACTGATACAATAAAATCCTTCCCATGAAGGAATACCAAGCAAGCAACACAAAAGTTGTTGACTCTTAATATGGGTTTTTAAGGACAGGTAGGATTTAAAAGTAAAATGAGCAGCACAGTAGGCAAAGTAAAAATAAAGGAAATAACACCATTAAACTTTTGCAGTATTTCCTGATTATAAAAACATTGTAGATTGGAAGCAACGGGAGTCTTGGAGATGGATGAGAATCTCTGGCATAGCAGTTAATGGGAAAATACATAGATACCAGACTGAAACAAATGCAAATGATGTGAGCAGAAATCCACCTGGGCTCACATCAACAGCTCTGGGGTAATAGAACAATAGATACATGAAAGAAAACTAGGAGAATACTGAGAATTTAAGTGGGGTAGGAACAAAGGGGTGGAGGAAAAGAGGGATATAAGATGGGTTATCCAAAACTGAGGATATGAGTAGAAACCTTATGAATTCCACTAGCTTTTGAGCTAATTAAAGATATGTTTTTTTTTTCAATAATGAGATTTTAAATCCTCATCAGTAAGCAATGCTTCTCCCAGAAGATTAATATATAGTCACGGCTGACATTGTGATTTTTCATTTACTTGTCTACAAGTTATTGGTCAGAAAGGGCCCCAGACACACCTAAAAAACAGATTATTGCCATTGCTCTTAGTTGCCTACCATAACTAAATGGCAAAAACTCTATTTTTGAAGATGCCACACACTTTAGTTTCAGGGCCCAAAGAAAACCATCAAACTGTCAACATTAGCCAGCTAATGTTCATAGTACTGAAAATGTATGAGTGTTTTAATCATGGCCCTTGAATGCTACAACACCAAGCTGCCAGATGTGAAGTGATCATTGGTGTAATAATGGCAAGGATGTTTATAGAGGTCAGTTATGGCACTCCTGATTGGATCTGAGGCCTGCTCCATAAGAAGAAACTGATGGAAACCTAGGACAAGGAAAGCATGAAGCCACACCAACCTATCATCTGGTACCCAACGTGTGCATCAAGGACCAAAGCCCTCTTTACTCTACCTGCACATCTGGCATAGCTACAGCCTACTCGACAGCTTACCTGTCTCCTCACTGCTCCAGGACCTGACCTGCCATGTCCCACTCTAACCTGCGTTGGACTCTCTCAGTTCACAGCTAAGGTCTGTAGACTGCCTCTGAAGCTTGACTACAGTAGTTCCTCCAACAGTTTCTTACCAGCACAGTTCTGGTATGCTATCTATGTGGACTCTTCCTCAGCGCATTTCTGAACTCTCTTGAAATCTGCTGAAGTCTCTTTAACTTGCATAAATTCTTCAACCATATGGATACAACCAGATCTATAGATAAATTTACTGTGTGCTGTGTGATATGTGAGTTGTTAATATTAATAATTAATTTTGGAATAAAGAACCTGCATTAACCTCAAGAAAGCTAAAATTTAGATGGATTTTATTACAAATTACTATCACTGAAACCATGAAACCTTGTGAATTTATTGTTATTCAGTATATTTGGACATTGTGGAAAGACACAATCATGTTTGTCTATGATTCTAGAATTAGCAAGCACATGGAAATTTTGAAATTTAATTCATTCGTATAGTAGAAGTCAATCTTCATAATAATTTCTAAGAATTATAGATTTTAGAAACTTAACCCAGTAAAGTAATTTAATCTTAAAACTTCAATATATGATAATTTGATATTAGTTTTAACATATGAGAAATTAAATTCATGTTTGTTATATTGCTCTACCTGAACATTATTACTGAAATTAGTTTATAATTTTATTTAATTTAATTGAAATAACTTTGATGAGGTTTTAGGAGAAAGCTTGGTTATTGGGGAATTTTTTCATCAGGAAAAAAAGCATATGGGTAAATTAATGAATGAGAATCTGTCTCAATATAAATTTTAGAAAATGGTTGAATTGACATGGCTCTATGGTATAACATTTACTTAGCATTTGTTAAAACAAATGTTTCAGTCTCCATTACTGAAAACTAACTAGCTAACCAAAGTTTAGCTTTCTGTTAAGAGTATAACATTATGACCTTTAAATAAGTATAATTTATTCAATAATTTAATTTTATAGTGTTATTGGTTAAAGCTAATGACACATTTGGTGAATTTTAAATGTACACAAAAAAGTTTTGTGATTTTCAGTCTATACTAAATGACTTGTGGAAAAAGAAGCAAGATTCTACCAAAAAATAAGTAAGCACATCATCTTCTCAAGTAACTATTGATGGAAAAAAGGTGGGATTTATAGAAAACTAGCATAAAACTCATTGTGCTGGATTACTAGAATCTCCCCTGAAGCAGCTGTTCTCACCCTGTCTCAAGCCTATATCCCTTGTCTTTTGAGAAGTGTTTAACTGATCTGAAGTTTAGATAACGAGATGGATTGTTTAGCAAAGCCTTTGATAATGTTTTTACCTGCTTTACTGTATATTGTAAGCTCAGTATAGTAACTCTAACAAATACTGGGAGCATGAAGGTGAATGTTTATATTTAAAGTGTTTATTTTCTCAAACATGGCTTCACACATTCTAGAAGGAAAAAAAAAAAAAACTACCAATGAGCAATAGGCCCATGTCACCCAGAAATAATTAGTGAATGAAATAATTAAGCTTAGATAACACCATCATAAAATTTGAAGTACCATAAATTTCTGAGTTTTAAATTATTAATTTCATGGACACTGTGAGGGGTGGTGAATATTTGAGAATTCCCTACTGGAAATATGTATTTCTGAGTAAAATTAGTTAGACCACTTCAGCAACTCATGGATTCATATTAATAAACATTTTAAAAAGAAAAGAAGATTTAAATATAAAGTCAAAGTAAAAATTAATTTCTACTCAATATTTATTATACCATTTACATTTACAACTATTAAATCTCATGAGCTTGTAATTCAATAGAAGGTGACTAGAAAATTTATATATTAATAAGATGTTATAGTTGACTGAAAAAAAAATATAAAAAAAATTCATTTTCACATATATTGATTTTGTTTACAAAGTGCAAAATCTTGAAATAAATTAACAATAACTTTTTAGGTTTTATATTTATTACCAGTATATGTGTACATATAAATAATAAAGAGAATAGGGAAATATGCAAAGACCTTCAATATTCTGCAGTCTCAAAGTATAGTATCATTTTAATTCTAATTTATCTTGAAGATTAATTTATCTAAGATATATATTGACTGAGTACATAATATGATCAAAAATAGATTTTACATATATATATATATTATATATTCCTTAAATGTAGACATACAACATGTAGTATTCAATACCATGGAAAGTGACTATGTAATGGCAAATGATTATCATGTTATACAACAGAGTTATAATAGCTCCTAAAACTATGTTTACTCTAATTTTTGCTTCCTGCAAATGTTAGCTGATTTGGAAAAACAAAAAGTTAACAAAGAAGGCTGAAATGAAAATTACCAACTGGATTTTATAGGGTAGACTATAAATGATTTCCAAAGTATCTTTAAACAAGAAAGATGGAGAGATTAGAGTATCATGCACTCAAAGATGAAAGCAATATGAAGAAAAAAAGATGTGACTATATGTCAAGTACACAAACACCTACTAAAAGATGGTAGACTTAATTTTTTTTTCCAAATAGTCTACAGAAGGACTCTTACCAGATCACACTTTGATTTCTGACATCCAGAAAACAGAAATGTGAGACAATTCATCATCAGTGTAATTCACACTGATGAGTGATATCATCTATTCCTACTGTGTTGTACATTCTCATGGGAACCTTTCTCACTGCAGTTTAGTTACACAAATCATTAAAGATTAAACAATATCTTAAATTTATTACTGTATTTCTAGAAAACAGGACTTGGTCTATGCATTTCAAATGAAAGAAATCAATTCAAAATTTAAAACAAACATGTAAACTAATTAATACCATTAACCTAATTTTACAAAGATGAAAATAAATAAAATAAAGATAAGTATGATTTTTTAAACAGATAGTAAAATGCAGAAATGACATTGAATGCAAATAATCTGGATACTATTTTCAACCTTCAGCACTTTCTGAAGAATTAAATATAAAAATTTTATGTGAATACCTAATATTTTTCTTCTCAAATTTCAAATGATAAAATGAAGAAAATGTAGATTCAATAAATCTAATCATATAATTAGTGATTCAGTCAAGATATGAACACATGAATTTGTACCAGTTGGTTTTTAAACATTTTTGCTATTTTATCAGATTGGTAATCATATTAAATTCATTTTTCCATGACAAATTCTTCAGAAGGGCTAATATTTAAAATATTTACAAATTTCAGCTATAAGGAAACATTTCTCAGATATTCAGTATAGCAGTGTCTCATTTCTGCAATAAAATTGGTGATATAGGGAAACTTAAAGAATTAAAGGATTATTTGACTTTACAATTTCAGAGTTCATAGTCTACCATCATGGAGGGAAGGTTTGTGTCATGAACAGAAATGACTGATCACCTTGCATACTCACTAAGGAATGAAAGGATGATAAAAATGCCTGCTTAGGTAGTTATTTGTTGTTGTTGTGTTGATTTTTAATGCACTCTGGGACCCTTCCCCATTGTATTAGTTACTTTTCTGTGCTATGATAAAACATCGCAACCAACATGACTTACAGAAGAAAGAATATATATATATTGGCTTACACTTTTAGATGGAGAGTCCATAATGGCAGGGGAAGAATGGCAGCATGCAGCAGCAGGCCAGGCACAGTGACAAGAGTCAAAAGTTGAGAGCTCATACCTTCAATAACAAACATAAACCAGAGAGTGATCTGGACATGGCAGAAGCTTTTAACTCTCAGAGACCACCCCAGTGACAGAATTCCTCCATCAAAGAGGAATTCTCTATCCAAACAGTGACACATTTTTGGAATTAAACGTTCAAATAAAAACTGTTGCTCTCTTCACAATAGCTAAGAGATGGAAGCAACCTAAGTGTCCCTAAGTGGACAAGTGGATAATGAAAATGTCATACATTTACACAATGCAGTTTTACTCAGCAGTAAAGAAAGACAAATCATGAAATTTTCAGGTAATGGACAGAACTAGAAATTGTTATGCTAAGTGTAGTAACACAGACTCAGAATAAGCAAATGATGCATGTTCTCTTTCATTTGTGGATTCTAGTACCAAATCCTTATATGTAAATATGGATCCTGATATAACCTCAGGAATTAGGAAATTGGAAAGGAATCAAGGTGGTAAAGAGAAAGAAGGAACCTGAAGGAAAATAATAGTAGGAGACAGATGTTACTATGGGATAAATAGATAAAATTGTGGCATTTAAATGGGAAGGGGAGGGATGTTTATACAAGGAACTATGGGGATAAAAGGAAAGATGCATCTCAAGAGAGGTGTAGCCATTGGAAACTGGTGTTATCAAGGGAGAAATTGGGAAAATGGGGACATTTTAAATTAGGAAGGCATGGATTGTAGATAGCCGCGGATTGCTGCATCTTAAAGATGGTGCCTTGCTCCCCGCCTCTCGCCATCATCGCCCATCTGTTAACCAAAAGGCTCTCCAATAAAGTGTGATACTGGGAGAAATTGGGAAAATGGGGACATTTTAAATTAGGAAGGCATGGATGAAGAGTTAGGGAGAGAGAGGGGGGGAAGAGAGAGAGAGAGAGAGAGAGAGAGAGAGAGAGAAGAAATAATGTCTACCAAGTGTAAAACATCAGAGGGAGTATCAGTCTAACAACCTAATGACAATTACATATACAGTATCTCTACATGAGTCCATGTGCATGTGCATTGCTAAAGGTTACAAAACAAGAAACAGTGCCATACAGGAGAAACCTTATGTTGAGTTGTTGGCCAGAGTAGTCCAAGGGACTTCCAAAATTATGCAGGCTATTGCCACAGCCTTTGATTGCCTCCCAGAACTTGAAGGTATGACCCTATTTCTGAAGACAGTGCATATTTTGGAGACCAGAGTTGGAACATTGGGGCTGGAACTGACCTGGGAGCCAGTTCCCTGATGGCAAACTCTCATAGCTCTGAAGAGCACTATGCAAACAAGCTAAGGCTGAACATCAATTGGTGGCCCAACACCAGCATCACGAACAAATAAGCACATTCTTGAATGGCACAGCATATTACATTGGTCCAATAGTGGCACTTTTATCTAGGGGGCAATCAATGGCTATATAATTGGTCTAAAAGTCCAATCAATGGGAAGAAACATAGGTGATACTGCAATCATAGACAAATACACATGGCTAAAGATGTCATTGATCTTAGAGAAATCCCCAAGGCTGTCACATCCCTAGACTAACGTAACTTCTTACTAATTGAAAATATGTATCCTTATTTTTGCAGTTAAGTATCCTAGTCACTACTCATCAAAGAAATTTCTTTTGCACAAGATGGAGACTACTACAGAGTAAGACAAATGGTCGCACACAGACATTGTCTTTGAATTGGCCATGCCTAAGCAGCACATCTACAATGTAACCTCTACACCTAGGCTCAAGAAACATAAAACAAGGGGTAAAGAGGGCACTAACAAATCTTTCAACTCTCGTTAATGAAGCTCCCTCATGCAACAGAGGGCCAGGAACATAAAGGACACAAATGGCCAAATCATGGAGGTTGTAAGTCTGCTGAATACGCATCACTACACAGGACTCCTATATTAAGCTTCACTCACCAGTGGCTCAAGGATCATTACAGAACACAGGGCCGAAAGATTATTAGAGCCAGGGAGGAGCTGTGTGACCATAATGAAAAAGCTCCTGGGACCCAACTTATATGTACTTACAGCAATCGTGTCAGCATGCTCAAGACCCATACAGGCTTAAGCAGACAAATGCCCTGTATGTTACTCTGAAAATGGAAAGCAGCCACCAATCTTTGCTGAAGAAATATTACCAACTTATTACTGTTGGGTAAGGTGATCTAATCTTCATAAGGCAAAAGCCTCTCGATAGACTGACTGGACCACTGTGGATGAATTTTCACTGAAGAGAATACTAACTTGCCACAGTAGGCTTTAACACAGATGACATAATGTGTGGATTTCAATCGGGCACTATGATGGTGTGCTGGTGTGAAGTGGGTATAAAGATAGTTAAGATTGATTGAGATGTTCTGTATGAAATACACAAAGATTCAATAAAAATTCTTGAATTATGTGGGTCTAAGGGGTATAGGGACATTTCTCATTCGAACCACAGCACCCATGAACAACATGGATTATCCCGCCAGAATTATATTAATGTAGAACATCACAGACATGCCTAATTAGTTGCTTAAATGGTGACTTTATATCACATCAAGTTCACAATTAAAAGTATACTTAAAAACTTTCCCTTTGTCAATACTACACCCAAACACAGTATTTTTAAGCCATAAATTACCACCTCTTGTCCACACAGGATCATAGCCATCTCCCAATGCGAACTGAATTCTTTACAACTTCAAAAAACCCCATTTTTAAAAATGGTTTTAACACTCCTTAATAGTTCAAAATCTCTTCTTAAACTTAAAACAATTAATTAACCACACTCCCCAATTTCTAATAGAATTTAAAAACAAGTTACATTCTTAATAGGACGTAAAATGACCCAGTGTGGACCTTCCCACATGGAAAGGGCATGGAAAGGAACGAGGATCCCAAAGGAAGACCAAGACTGTTGGGCAAACAGAAAACTGTCAGCTCTGATAATGTGACCATTATAGAATCATCTGATAATAATGTCTTTGGTCCCCATTACTTCCATACCTGCTACCTACAGCACACAGTGTTTCTCTTGGACTAGCTCCACTCTGCACCTACCAACAACAACGTGGGGTTTTCATTGGAGTTTAGACTTCACTTTCTCAGCTTCACTCTACATAATCATGGGGAATCTTTTCAGGATCTTCAACCCTGCCCCACATTGTGAGACTTCAGTAACTCTCTGGAACCATGGCCCAAGATTCTATGATAAACTCAGTCTTGAATATTTCATGACTAAAAACCAGTACTACATGAGTGACTGCCAGTTCTGCTGTGAGTTTGGGATGGACCATGTCTCTCTTGAACGACAGTTTAATCAATTTCAGCCATATAGGCTGACCGTGAGGAAGCACTTCCTTAGGCAGTTACTTTAGCAGAGAATATTTTAGTGACATTTTCAATTTGGCTCTCCTCTTTCAAATGGATTAGTCTGTTGATAAGTTTCAGTCTTGGTGGGTGAGGACTTGCTGTATGAGTGTCACCTTTCATCTTTTCCTAGTGAAGAGGATTATGTTTCTCTTTAATGGCACTATAGGTGCTTTGTTCTTTGCACTGTCCAAGTTTGAAATTCAAGTTTGTTCACCCACCCTTTTGCTCACCCACTGTGCCTTATTAGTCTTCACATTTTTTTTTCTTTTCTTTCTACTACTACTGTTTCTGGCTCTGTATATGTCTCTGTCTCTGTCTCTCGGACTCTGTATCATCTCTATTACCCACACACACACACACACACACACACACACACAATAGTGCAAGATAATAGTTGTGAGTCCTAATTATGACAACCTGAATATTATTCTGTCTGGAAATTTCCTTCACTAAACAAATTACTCCATTATCATTAAATTCAATCCCACTCAAATTCTCATGACATAGAGAAAATATATGCAGATTCTTTGCCATAATCACATATGAATGGTCAATATTTTAGTTCCTAACAATGTCTGTGTTACCCCAATGAATCATAATGAAGCAGCTATCTACTCTGTGATTCTCTAAGCACTGGTATCTCAAAGCATCCACCACAATGAACTATTGAGCTCTGCATATAATATGCAAGGTATTTTCTAGCCCACAGTCCCAAACTTTTCCACATTATTCCCCTAAACCAGTATTGAAGACACAAGAAATTGACAGTCCGATTTTTCACAGCAATCACCCCACACGTGCTATCACTTGTCTGTATTAGTTACATGTTTCTTCCTGTGACAAAATAGCTGGCAATAGAAACTTAAGGAAACAAAGTTTTATATGGAATAACAGTTCCAGCAGATGTAGTCCATCACAGCAAGGAAGGTGTGATTGCAGAACTGGGAGATGATTGTTCACATTGAGCCTATAGTTAAGAACATAAAGATTAATTTTTGTGTTTCCCATGTTACCCCAGTCAGGTACACAGTCTGTGAATGGTTGTTACATACATTTAAGGTGAGACTATCTACTAATGTAGATAATCCTTCCTGATCTAGCAGGCTCAGGAATTTGCTTCCATGGTGATTCTAAGTCTGCTCCTTGATAATCAAAATTAGCCAATCCATTTAAGTAATGCTATTGACAAGAGACATAAGAATTTGCTTTACTAACTGAAAATATAGCCCAGAAATATAAGCTTTAATTTTTAGAAATGGATTCATTTTCTTAAAATTTTAAGAAAATTTTGTCTTTCATAATCAGTCATGAGCCTATCATGAAGAAGAGCAAAAAGACTGTTAACATATTAAGACTGTTAACATATTAATTCTAAATACCATTTACCAAATTAAATCTATTATATCTTAAGATATTTCAGTTTCAAGGCATAAAAACCATGAGAGAATACTACTTCAGCTAAATTTCTTATATCTTACATAGTGTATGCTATTGTACATTAAGTTTGAAATTCACTGCATAATTAGTTCAAAATGTGCCTGCTACTATTTTTTCAGAGTGACTCAGCAAGTTGCTGACACCTAATTTCTATATTCCTTTTCTCTATATATTGTTAGCATACCCCATCATTAACATCCTACATGCATGCCACACACACACCTACACAGATTCACATGTGATAATTTTAGATATTTAAGGAAACACCCAAAGAAAACACCAACTACATATTTCTCCATGCTAAACAATCCTATTAACAAAATCAAACAACAGAAACAAAATCTAAAAGCAATAACCATAAGTATGCATTCATATATAAAAATATAAAACATAAATGTATATGTCTGCACAGACCTTTATGTGATTTAACTAACATGGTGGCTTCACACACAATCCATATTTAGTATCACCAGGCATGAAAGTAAGCATATAAACTATGAAAAATTGCTTAATTTCAAATATATTTGTTGATTTTAACATTTCATACAATGTATTTTGTCAGGAGCCATTTGCCTGCCTTGAACTATGCCCTAGTTTAGGGCTGAGCAGAGGTCAGTCACAGAAGTGCTGTGGGAGCAGGATGCTTTGATATGCAAGTACTTTGTGACTCCTGAATGGAAGTCTGCCTTGGGCCCAAGGCTGAGGACATTTTGTTAGTATATATAGATGGCTAGAATGGTTTTGCCTATGTTAATGCATGTTTGTTTTTGCTTGGAGTTCTTGACTTGTTTTGCTCCACATGCAGATGTAAAGGTATAAATACCCTGAGCAAAATAAAGTCTGGGCCTCAGTATTGACTGACAGCCCTCCTGAATCTATCTTTTCTCTCTCTATTTCTCAATCCTCACGCCTCCCTTCAGGTACAGTTTCTGCTGGTGAACTCTGGCAGTATTTGATCACATTCAGACTCCCTTTCCACTCCCACCTCACTAAGTCCTTGAGACTTCATTTCTGCTATTATTCTTTTACTTTTTTTTAACTGTCTATTGAATCTAATCTGTGTTTTATAAAAGCTCTTGAGTGTGGGTTCATCCCTTGGAGTCTGATCAATCTACCTGGTATCACACCAGTAGGAAACTTACTATCCCTTTTCCACTGTCCATCAAATGTCAGCAGATCTTCAACTGGTGCTGGGACATCCTGCCCATCTCCTCTATCTATGTTTTGTCTTTGTCTGGCTTAGTTTTGTGTTTTTATTAGAAAGTTAAAATAAGCTGTTTTTTCAGTCATCTACTGAAAATTTTAATTTGTCTCATAAGATTTTGTAATTGTTCAATAATTTGAAAAAAATAAAAGACTAAGGGCAATTTATCTAATTCATATCACTTTAAGTTTGAATTTCATTTACTTAATGTTGGTATTAGTGTTGTTTATAAATAGCCATGAATGTTGAAATGAAGTATTTATCTTTTCCATCTATATATTGTTACTTTTGTAGATTTCTTGATCCTTGAAATTACTATTTTTAAGTAACAGAGCACCTGAGATTTATGATTTACTTCTTCTTTTATTCATGTAGCCCTGTTATTATGATAGCAGTAGGTCTTTCCTGTAAGATGTGACTGAAACCCCCAACAGTTTCAGACTCAGGAAGATGGAAGGAAACCTGGAGCTGGAGTTTACAAAACATGCATGAGGAAAGACCAACTTTTACAACTTCTCAGAGATCTAAGCCTTGCAAATAGCTCAGATAATACTCCGGACCCCAAATTCACAAAGGACACCGGGCTTCCTTAACGGATAAGGTTCAGGACTCAAGGAATGCACAAACAGTTGTAAAAAAGGACTACTTCCTGGCCAGAAGCTTGACTTAAACATCAATCAGATGTCATGGCAACTCCCCTCCCCTAAAAGCCAGGAGGGGGGTTGAGGGTTTTTTAAGGCTTTGAGGACTGGGACTAGGATGGGTTTAAAGACTTAGCTTTGGACTGGGACTGGAACTGGCACTTGGGCTTTTGGGCTGAGCTTGCCCCCCTGGGAGTTTGCCTCTCACACTCTTCCTGAGGGAGCTCCTCTATCCCAATCTGGAGCCTGGCACGCCAGCCCAGTTCCCCAGAACCCCAGCCCCAAGATGGGGTGAGGGGGATAACCTCTCCCCATCTTTTTAAGGAGGCTAGCCCCCCGGCGGGGCTAGCGTTTCTCCACTCGTGGGTGCAGAGTAGCTAGTCCCATCTGGTCTTCTCTTAATAAAGCCGGGTCCTGTTAGCTGCCAGTGGAGTCTCTGGTCCCTTCTGTCTGCTGTGTCTCTCGAACCCAGAACCTTATATTTCCTACATAAAACAAAGACATCTTTGTAAATGAGACAATGGAATTAATGAGTGCTCTTGTTTGTGTACAACTTTGAATATTATCTCTAGTTCCTTGGCTAGAGAATAATTAAAAAACAAACTAGATAATAAACTTTGTATGTTGTAAACAGGGCATTTACATTGCTCAAACAAGTAAAAATGTTCAGTCTAGATTCTTATGTGTGTTCTTACATTTAAATATTACTAATTGGAAAATGCTACATTGAATATTTCCTACTCATATATAACCTTTAGGCATGTTTTATCTCTTTCTGAGACCTTAGGAAACAATAAAAGGGCTAATTCATGACTAGTTTGAATTCAAATCTTTACATCATTTCTTCTCTGTCTTAAGGTTACTACAAAAGTCAAAATAGAATTAACATGGGAGGTTGTGAGGCAAATCTAATAAGTGCTCAGAAGAGCAAGTGGATTTTCATGTTTAGGTGTTTTTTGAAAATTTTTAATTTCAGGTGGTAGATGTTTTATAATGAAGCAGAAATTTATTCTGAGTATAAAATCATATTTTCCACTTTTGAACACAAACTGGATATAATCGTGTTTAGCTATTGCTCATGCTTTAAGGTTAAAGAGCTTTGAGCCAGATTCTCAGTTAATGTTTTCATTACATTTATAATGCCTATATTAAACAGAAGGTGACATTCTTCTCAACATGAGTTTCACATATACACATTAAGTATGTGCTTTGGCCTTGAACCAAATCAAAATAATCAACCTCTCCTTATGGATAATCACTTGGACTATACATTTCTTAAGGCAATTTTTAGAATTATTAATATATTTAGTTAAATGTTATTATCATACACTTGTGATTAATTGAATTCAAGTCCAAAGAGAAAAAAAAAAGTATGGTGTAGCTACTAGGTATTCAAGTTCATTAATTAATTATTCATGCATTTATTCACTTTTAAGTTCGACAATATTTTCATGTTGGACAAATGACCATTTTAAAATAAAACATTATAGAAAGAGATAGTATTGAAATCATGAGCATGCAGTCAGGTAAAAAGTTCATCCTTACAGATAAAATGGTCAGTTACAATTACAGATAAATGTCATAAAAGAACACATATTAACATTTGACAATAATACAATGAGGAGACCTACGCAGTTCAGAATAATAAGTAAAATTCAACATCCGAATTCAGCACATAATTTTTGTTAGAATAGCAGAAATGGAGTGCACTGTGTCTCAAAAACTGCCATTATCAGGAAAGCATGCTTTCTTTCATATTTCAAAACTAGAAAATTATTCCAGGAATGTTGGCATCACTTAGGTATTAAGACAGTCAGGTTTTTGTGAGATGAGACAAGCCTAGTCTAAAGAGGGAGATCCAGGACAGCTGTGGATCTCTTTGTCTCAAAAGAAAAAAACAAACAAAATTTTAAAAATTAAGCGTTTAATGTGATTGAGAGATGACTCAGATTTAAACCCACTTACTGATGTTGCAGAGGACAAGGGTTCAGTTCCCAACACTTACATTGCTGCCTCAGAACTGCTGGTAACTTCAGATCCAGGGGGTCTGATGTCCTCTCCTGTTTGTGTGAAAACCTGTGATCTTTGTACTCTTAATTTAATAATTCCCAGACAAAAATAAAAAGAAGTGTTTTGCCCAGCATATATGTTTTAATAAAAAGGCAGATATAATCAATGTTGGTAAATAAGTATAAAATGAAATAAAAGTAAACAGTCAAAATTTTAATTTCTTTTGTGTGTACAGAATACTCTTTTAAAAATATTTTTGTTGTTTTGTGCATTTCTTGCAATAGATCTTAATCAAATTTAAATTCCTTATTGATGATACATTCATTAAACCAACATCCCCACATTTCATCAAGCTCTTCTTCCTGTCTACTCTGTTTTTATACTATATTTGTCTAATTTCCTCTTTGAAACATAAATCCTTCTACTTTGTTTATTTGAAGTCTGTTCCTCATTGTAATGGATATTTTCTTCACTTTTTTATTTTTTTCTTTCTTAAATATGCATACACCCATTACTTAATGCAATTAATATGCCCCAAACATTCCCAGTATGCTAGTTGTTGAGGCTTTCTTAGCCCCAATTGACCCTCTCATAGTTACAGGTTCAGACACACTGATAGGCTGGCCCAGTTAACCATTCTTTTCATTCCAATGCTTTAAACTCCTTTTCTAATTTGCACCTAGGGGCATTGTTCTTTTACAAACATCTTTATGTTAAATTCCAGTTCATCTAAGTACTCTTTATGCCTAGTGGGCTAAAGAAACCCTAGTGTCTGAATGGGAGTTAATTTGGGCCAAGTTAACTGAAGCATAGAATCATGTCAAATACTTTATTTAGGTTTGAGAAATGAATTACAGGAAACCCAATTACTTTTAAACTTCAAATTAGCAATGCATTTCTGTGAAAAAATTCAACTATTGCACAGAAAATACTTATATTAAATAAAGTATTGTTTATGTATCTGAAATTAAAAACAAAATAGTGTTCTCTATTTTAAACTGCCAAATTTCATAAATCTAATATTGTGTGTATTATTTCAAATCAGGCTCTGGCTGGTATAAGCTAAGACACATAATACATAAAAATGCCTTCATAGTATATAAGCTACAAATTAAAACATTAGCTGTGTAATTCTGTTGCTATAGAATAAATAAGGCAATGTCTGCTCTGACAGATGATGTGATTCAAGAACAGGCAATTTTCTCAGTGTGAATTGCTGCAAACCTCGAATGAGGATTTAGTTCTTTGTTTAAGGTCTTCTACAGAGAGTTGAAGTATAGCCTATGATCAATCAAACCGTGTATTGAGTCTTTCCATGTCACTGTGACCAAATCCTTGACAGAAACAACTTAAGGGAGGGAAGATGTATTTGTTTCACTGTTAAAGAGAATATAGTCAATCATGACACAGAGAACACAACAGCGTGACCAGCTCCTTTATTTGGTATTAGGATGGTCAGATTTAAATCTTTGAAGCAGACAAGTCTGTAGCTCTGAAGCTCTCACCTCCAGTGACTCAATTTGGCTCTCCATACTTTTTCCCAGCTCTCTGATATCCTGAAAAGAAGATTCCAACTGGGTACCAAGTATTAAAATGTGTGGGACTTTGTATTTACAATACAGCAAATATATTCTCCAGTGAGGCATGATCAAGAGTAGAAGCTTCTTCTACTGCTCCTATAGCATGCACAGACTGGGATATTAGGATTGATTCTTAGAAGAAAAGGATTTTACAGCGTCTTGCTTATTCCACCAATAGGTCTGAGTTCAAGTTACAGTAATTTGCTACTGACTTCCTCGAATTAACAAAAAAGCTTTCTGTAGAATCCCTTTCTGTAGAAGATGATTTTTTTTCCTTACTTCTTAAAATAAAGATATTTTTGGGATAAATATTATGAATTTTCCTAAAACTTAAGCTTATGATTTCTCAGCTGATTCATCCCTCTTAACATTCTAAAGTACTTCCCCAAGGTTCATAAAAGTCTTTGTTGTTCTTTTAATATTTTGAAGCACACCATTTTGGTAGGAGGGGCAAGGAAGTTGGGGGCGGTGGAGAAAGTAAGAAAAGCAAACTGACCATGATTCTGGTTAATCATACGTGTATATTAACAGATGATTTATTTTATTTCATCAGCATGAATTTTATTCTGTGGTCAAAATTACAGTCCCAAAAGAAATAAATTAGTAATGATCAATATGGTTGTACTTCATATGGTTTTCAAGTATTGTTCATAGTGATTTTTAGTACATACTTAATATCATACATATTACAAAGTGAGTCATAAAACATGTGAGATGAAAATATTATTATTTAAGTTTTTATTTGTTCTTTGTTTGAGACAGAGTCTCACTAGGTAGCACTGGCTGGCCTGGAACTACACACCAGTTGGGCTCAAAATTATAGATATCTGCCTGCCTCTGCCTATTAAGTGTTAAAATTAAAGGCATGGATACCCCACCCAGTCCCCCAATAATTTATTCATCATGAAAAAATAAAGGCATAAGAAATGAAATGTTTTGAGCAAGATTTACACATAATACCTGTCTTAGTTTTGTTTCTCTTATGGGAGAAAAGTTTTATTTTACCTTACAATCCCAGGTTAAATCCATTGTCATGAGGACGTCAAGAATACAAGAACTTGAAGCAGCTAATCACATTGTACCCAAAGCTAAAACCAGACAAAAATAACGCATGCATGCAAGTGTTCAGCTCCTTTTATAGGCTTTTGTGCAGTTCTGGAGTCCCAGCCTAGGAAATGGTGCCACCCACAGGAGTTAGGCCACTCCACCTCAATTAGCATAATCAAGATCATTCCCCACAGGCATTCCTGCTAGCCTAACTGATCTAGATACTCTATCAAAGAGACTCACTTCCTAAGTGATTCTAGATTATGTGAAGTTGACAAAATTAACCATCAGAGGCTTGAAGCAAATAATGAATCTTGGATTTGCTTTCATCCAGTATGTTTCTAATATTTATCTTTTGTACTATTAGATTCTACAGAATGCATTTGTAGCCAAATATAACATGGTACAATTTGATTCACTGGAGACTAGTCAGCCTATCCAAAGATTTTTAGTAAGGAATACTCTTCCTCACCCAGTGATAATCAGTCTCCAATAGTTCCTACTCTAAGGTCAGTCTGGTACCAATATCTCTCCCTGCACTCTGGACCCTTTACTCATTGTGTTGTCAGAGAACTTTTCCTCAATGACACCATTGCCACAAATTCTTAAGTGCAGGCTTCCAGTGGCCAGAATACCTCTGTTTCACTGCGTTGTTCATGAACCCTCTTTTTGTCCCCTCTTCTACAATGATCCCTGAGGCATGGGTGGCGAGTTTTAATAGAGAATCCTATCCATAAGTACTATAAATCCTTTATTCTTGAAAACTTGGCCAGTTTTGGCATTCTATATGCATACACTCTATTGTAACAGGAACCTTCACTGTTGAGAGTTGAGAATACCCTAGTCTTCATGCTACAAACTTGTTCTGCTATGTTCCATGAGCCTTAGGTGTAGCGTTTCAATAGTAGATGTGTCACCTAGGACTGAACATTTCTCAACCATATATTCTCTGTGTCTAATCAGTTGTGGGATTCTGAAGAAGCTTGCAACTGGTGCAAAAAGAATCTTCTTTCATGGTTGGTGTATTGTCTGCAAATATAAGGATCCATATTTAGCATATGGCAAGAAATTTCATTTCTCTAGAGATATGACAGAGACAGTGTTTTCTCTGGGAACTATGACCTCTCTAGCCATTTGTGTTTGGCTGTGTTTACAGTGTCACTCATGAATTCACTCCCATTGAGATTGCATTAAGTCAAAATAGAAAGCTGTGGATTGCCCTAAAGAGCACTGTCACCACTGCCCCAGCAGAGGTAGTCCACTGTGCTGATTACTATGGTTATTAGTCTTTAGGACTGCCTTGGGCCATTGGTTGATTTTTCTCTCTTAGCAGTTTACATATTATCATCTAGCATTATCAGAGATAAACTCACTAACCACTCAATGGAATGTGTCTCCTAAATGGCACTGTGCTCCTTGCCATACAGTCCCTAGACATGCATATGAACTAATATTTAGCCACTGTATGTGCATTTCTCAGATGAGTTCAGAGGCAACAAATTTCCCTCTGGCTTCCCTAGCTCCCCACGATCCATTCATCTCTACATATCTTACTCCCATCTGAACCCCCTTCTTCCCTCTCTAGTCCTAGCTTCCCCGTTATCCCCACCCTTCCTCCAATAACACCTTCCTCCCACCATCCCTCCTCTCTTGAGTTCCCTATGCCCTCCACTATGCCCGCACCCCCCAGCTGAACACTCCCAGTTTCCCCACATCCCCAGTGGTAACAAATTTTTGTTTCACTGTTTTTATGTTTTAGATAATTGAGTATATCATTCTGATTGCATTTCTTCTCATTCCAGGAACATCTTTTTGGTTTAGTGCCCTATCTGGGCCTGGGGTAGAGAATGTAAATTTTTTAATTAGTTGATCATTTATTTTGATGTATAACAGTGTTTGGCCTTCAGATAAGTAAACACTCCCATGTTGAACAATGAAATGTTCACAGATGTCTGAAGAAGGCCTCCGATCCCTGAAATCTGAATTTGAGGTTGTTGTTAACATCCATGTGCCTTGTGAGTGCTGGAAACTGAACCCAGATCCTCTGAAAGCACAGCCGGTTGCCTTAATGATTGAGCCATCTTTCCATCCTCAGAATTTAATTTACTAAATGAAAAAATAATTGAAGTAGATTACTGTTGATATAATTTTAACAGTCATTCAGTGACTTGTCTCCCTTGACATTCAAAGAAATTGGTATTTGTTGGGGGACGGCTGGCTCCAACATGTGCACCTAAGATGGAGACTGGCCTGTAGCCAGGAGGTTGTATGGTGGGAAGAGGAAGTACAGAACAATTGGCCCAGAGAAAGTTGTCGGTGCATGATCAGCATGTGAGCAGCACGTGATCCCTAGGATGTATACCTGACCTTTAATGTGATTGGTTGAAGGATGACCTTTTGGCTGATTGGATTGCCCATAGGTTGTTTATGTAATGTGTGGGTATATAAGGCGGAAAAATAAAGAGGAAGCTGCTGCAGCCTGAAGTAACATCATCCTCTTGTGTCGTTATTTGTCCTGCTGGTGGGGACAGGTATTTGTAACTTGAATATGTTTCTTTCATTATTCTTGTGTAATTCTTGTTTGCCTAGTCTTTAGCTCAATAAGACTTCCACTGGGAATTGGTCTTATTATAGAGAATCCATTTAATCTTCACACAAGTTATATTTATTATTCTGTATTTTAAATTACATAATTTTTAGATTTCATGTGCCTTAATAGAATGTGAACATATCCCAGAAATCTTTCCAACATTTTTCATTTGAAACAAAATTATCCTTCATATATTTTAAAATCTTCATTCCTTGTTCTAGTTAGGCTAAAATCCACTGAACTCTGAATGAGTACAGTTTTATGAAATATATGAGGTAAAATGACCCCTTGCAATATAAGTAGAATAATCAAGTCCTTTTACTTTTGGGAAAAACTAGTTCTTTCTATGGTTCCAGAAATTCAGGGGACAATATGCAGATACACAGATACACACAAACACACAGACACAGGCAGATGCATGCACTTGTGCACATACATATAAGTAAAAATTATGTATACCGTTAACTTAAATGCATAACTGTGAAAAAATATGCAGGAATAAAAAGAAATGATGAAGCATGAATTTAGTAGGGCTAACAAGGTCTTAGTCATCAAACTGTAAAATGTTTAATTACATATTGCATTATTAAATCTTAGTATCTAAAAGACTATTATATGAATAATAAAAGAGAAAATGAAAATAATCCACTTTAGGAAATTAGAACTTAATTTGACACCTAAACCCACATAGGTAGTAGGCCAGAAACAACACAGACACATAAACTAATTTCTCAATATTCATGTTACCATTTTTGAGACAAAGGAGGACTCCTAAGCCTTGTAAGTAAACATGCTTCTTTAAATGACTGTATATCTTATAGGTTTTGTTTCTGTTTTTAAATCCATTTTCTTAATTAGTGTGTGTTTTAATATTGTCTCTTTGTTTTCTATTGATTGATGCTTACTTGATCCAATTTTGAAATCTTCCTTCTTTAGCAAACCATTTTGTCCTTATCCCTAATGCTGAAATTAATGGTTAATGAGTATTTATACTTCATTCTAGCATGCTCAAAACATCCTATTATTTCAGAACTGATAACTCTATTCCTGATATCACTGTCTTTTGAGTTACTGTAGACAAATTAAGGGAAACATTCATTCCAAGGTATATGGAGCTTGATGGTCTTTAAAAAATAATTTTCTAAATGTATGATTTTATTGAATTTTGGGGCATTTAATACAAAGTATTTCAATCATCTTTGTATTCCATCTCCTATCTGCACCACCCTAGAGCCGTCACTCCTTACTGGATTTCATGCATACTGTCAATATATGTTAATACCTATCAAGTCAATTTAGTGTACCCAGACATCCTTCTGTTCAAGTTCATCCATTAACATCCAGTCAGCCTATCTAGAGTCACTCCCTTAAAAAAGATTAACTCTCCCTCCCCAATAGTCATCAGCTGTAAACACTTCTTTGGCTAAGGTTTGGGTAGGCTGCTAATTTCCCCAGTTCTATGCTGGATTTCATTCATCTGCTTAATTTGCATGATTCTTGTGCATGCTGACACAACTGCTGTAAGTTTAAAGGAGAGGTCACTGAAGCCTATAAGGCACTGTTTCTTTATGGCCTTGTACTCTCTTTGGGCTCCTGCAGTCTTTCTTCCCTCTCTTCTTCATTGGGCCCTGCACCCTGGGTGGGAGAAACTTAATATAGGAGTCCTGTCCATAGACTGACACTTTGAAGACATTTATTCTTTACACTTTAACCACAGTTTTTTCCTTTTGTGTTCATCTCTCTCTGTTGAATGAAGAAGCTTCATTGATGAGAACTGAGAGATGCATTAGTGTTATCTCTATCCCTCATTCCATGGTGTTCCTTAGTTGTAGAGTTTATATTTTTCATGTGTCAACTATAATTGGGAGTCTCACATATATTCCTGTGTGTGATCAGCTATGGAACTTTATAATATATTTCATTTGATGCAAATGAAGCTTCTTTGATGAGTGGTGACTGGCATACTTTTCTGTAAATATAAGTGTCCATAGTTTGCATATAGTCCATAGTTTGCATATATTTTGCATATAGTAAGAAATTACATTTGTCTAGGGATATGTTCGACTTAGGGTATTCTTTAAGATCTATGACCTCTCTAGCCATGTTCATTTGGCTATGTTTACATTACCACACACGAGTTTCCTCCACTGAGTGTGTTTTAGGTCATTTAGGTAGCTGTTGATTTCCTTTATGATAAAAGTGCCACTGCTGTCCCAATACTGTTTTCTGTGCTAGACACTGTTGTGGTTATTAGGCTTTAAAGCTGAGGTTAGACCATTGTTCACATTTCTACTTTAGCAGCTTACATAGTGTTCTCCAAAGCATTGATAGCTAGTCTTCAGTGAGGAGACTTTCAGGTCAGTTCCAGCTCCATTGCTCCAATTCCTGGATCCAAAGAAATTCCTGTCTTCAGAATTAGGATCTTATCTTCAATTTATGGAAGGCAAGCATGGGCTGTGACAATAACTGTGTATTTTGGGAGTCTTATATATTTGTTGAAGTTGGTTTTGTACCACAGTATGTGTTTAGTTTTAGAGAAATTTCCATGGTCTCCTGAAGGGAAATAATTTTTTGGTACTTGAGCATAATATCTGATAGATATCTGTTCTCCGTTTGCTGTATGGTATCATTTAATCTAGATGTCTCTGTTTTTTCTTTCTCTGTTTGACCTGTCTATTGATGATAGTGGAGTGTTAAGCTCCTGTACTATTGCTAGGTTCAGGTTAATCTGTGTCTTAATGTCCTGTAGTGCATCAGAGTTGGTGCATATATGTTCATGATTGTAGCATCATTTTGGTCAATTGTTCACTTTATCAGAATGAAGTGATCTGCTTTATCTTTTGACTAGTTTTAATTTTAAGTTTATTTTTTTAGATACTAAAATTGCAGCACCTGCTTTATGCCATTTACTCAAAGTACACATTTTGTTCTAATTCTTTCACCTAAAGTAGTCTCTATCTTTGAAGTTGAGATGAGTTTCTGCAACAAAAAGATTGTTTTGTTTCTTAATCCATTTAACTAGTCTGAGTATTTTGACTAGGGATTTGAGACCAGGGATATTTAAAGTGATTTTTAAAAATATATATGTTGATTACTGTCATTATAATTTCTGTTTGCATTCTTGGTCCAATTTTGTGTTTCTATAAATATATCCTCATTTATTTTCTGTTGCTGATTGGGTATAGTCATTCACATGGAATGTGCCCAATGTCATCTAAAAAATAAATTTTTAAAAAGGTTTTTGACAATCTCATATGTGTAATAAATGAACTCTGTTTCTTGTATACTTCACCCCCTTTCTCTTATCTCCTCCTACCCATAATATAGCCATCCTCCAGGTCCATTTCCTAAACCATATATTCATATTTTTTTTCTTTGACACTTAGTTTAACAAGGATCATATCTTTTTAATCAGAACCCAGTGGACATCTCAGTGAGTACATAAATGAACACAGGGACTGTTCCTGGTGCAGAATGTCTCAGTAGCCAATAGTTCAACAGATAATCTTATAGACTCCCTTAAAACTCGCTGTGCCATGCTCTCTTCTGAATATGGTGTAGTTATTGCAGCCATGACGTGAAGAAGTTCTGTCTGTATGCAAACACTGTGCATATCTGGGTGGTATAGTTAACACTGAAATGACTTTATGTATACTAACATTTTAATATTTGCTTTTCAAATTTTCCTTGAACTGAGTTCAATTAGACACAAGCACAAGTATAAAAGGGGGAAAAGTACAATATAAGAAAAGAAGACACAAAGAGACTTAATTTGAAAAACAGCAAAAATCGTCTCAATATTCCTAAAGGCTAAGATGACTTGTTCTTTTCTTTAGTTATATTTACTGTCAAGTATCCCAGTTACCACTCATCAAAGAATATTTTTTTTGCATCAGAGAATGCGAAAAAGCACCTCAGATACAAACAGATATTGTCTATGAATTGCCAAAACCTAAACAAGACATCTTCAATGCACCCTCTATACCACAGGCAATGTAGAGCATGGGGTAAAGAGGACAGTAATGAATTTCAAAACTCTCGTCATCAAAGCTCCTCATACAACAAAGGGCCAGGAACAGAAAAGGTCACAAATGACCGAATTATTGAGGCTAGGAGTCTGAAGTGTGTATTCACAGGACTCATATTTTAAGCTTCAATCACCTAGGGCTCAGGGACCATTTTGGGATTGGTAGGGGCTAGTAAGAGCCAGGGAGGAACTATGTGACCATAGTGAAAAAGAATACTACAAACCTCTGGAACCATGCTTATTTGAACCTACAGCAATAGTGTACTCAAGATCTAGAGATCTCATACTCAAGATCCATGCAAACTCAAGCAAACAAAAACCCAACATGTTACTCTGGAAATGGGCAGATGACTCCAAGCTTTACTGCAGAAATACTGACAGCTGATTAGTGTTTGGTAATGAAGAACTAATCTTCTAACAGTGAGGGACTCTCCATAGGCTGACTAGACCTCAGTGATGAACTTATACTGAGGAACATATGGGGATATTAATGTGACACAATTTGCCTTAACACAGATGACAATATATGGATTCCAGTTGAGGGCTATAGAGGGATGCCAGTGGGGAAAGAGGTGTAAAGATGATTAAGACTGATTGAAATATTCCGTATGCAATACACAAAATTCAATTAAAAATTAGGATAAAAATATATATTGCAGCTAATTTCAAAAGAAACATGGAAAATCATTTTAGGAGAAAGGTCTAGGCTAAGAGGTACTGGGAAGCTACTACTACAGAAACATATATATATATATATATATATATATATATATATATATATTTTTTTTTTTAGAATTTTCTGGATGCAAACATATTGTGTTTGCATGATTTATTTCCTGTGCTTCTCTTTAGTTATATTATTACATATGTATACATACATATATAATATGTATATACACACACACACACACACACAAACATACACTACACAGCACTGAGTTCATTGAGTAGTTTCCCTGTGTACATGTGTTTAGAGCTTCCCACTTAGAATAATCTCTCTGGATGCTAGTCCCTGGAGAATACTGATTCTCCCTCCTTTAGCATTCATTAATATTCTGTAGCTCTTCATCTACAGGTGGTGTCACATGGAATTTCTCCCATCCCTATTAGCATGACAGCTGGTTATCTCATTATGCAGATCTTGTTAAGCTACCATACCGTGTTGATTTCATGAGTGCAATCTTCCTGATCATGTCTGCACTGCATTAACTAACATCAGGTGTCTTGATCCTCTGACTCTTAAAATTTTTCCAACTCATAGCCTCACAGTTACTTATTCTCTGTATTTTGATCAGTTGTAGAATTTTGTAATAGTCTCCATATGTTGAAAAACCTTCTTTGATGAGTTGGGGGAGCTATACTTATCTGTAAATATTAGGATATGTATTTGGAATGCTGTAAGAAATTACATTGATCTAGGAAATTAAGAGTTATAGGTTCTTCTGTAGAGTTTATAACCTCTCCAACCACACATACTGGGGTTTGTTGACTCATTCCTATTGAGTGAACATGAATCCAATTAGTTCTTTGGCTGGAATGATAGGTTAGCTATTAAAGGCAGGAGCTGAGAAGCAATAGCAATTGGGTAGTTGTCAATTGTCCCACAATGAAGTGAAATTGTCCCAAGAGATATAATTTGATGGGTCAGTCATTGATGTGGTTCATATGCTTTAGAGCTAGATTTGAACTTTGATTTCTCCTTTGGCATCTTGCATAGGATACTATGTGAAGCATTCTTTGAGGAGTAGGATTTCAGGTTAGTTTTAGCTCAATTTTTCTAATTTAGGAAGCTTCTTAAAACAAATATATACAAAATGTATAAGAATTTAAGGGCTGGATAGATGCCTCAGTGGTTAAGAACACTAGCTGTTCTTGAAGACCCAAGTTTGAATCCCAGCACCCACATGGCAGCTAACAACTGTCCATAACTCCAGTTCCAGGGGATCTGACCGAAACCTTCTTTTGTCCTTCATGAGCATTGCAGGACACATGTGCACTTACACACATGCAGGCAATATATGCATACACACACACAAAAAGAATTTAAATAGAGTTACATTACAATGGGTGTTCAATGGCCCTACCAGACATTGGTCTGGTAGAAGAGCAAATGAAAAGCCTAAGCATGGACTCTCAGTTTTGAAGTTGGTGGAAAAAAATTGTCATATAGAACCTCAAATAATATTGGATATTGCCATGTCACTGTTCTTAGATGCATTCCAAAACTCGATGTTAAGATTCTACTGCTGAGTCACAGAACAAACATGGAGACATCAAGCTAATATTAATCTTGAATATTCATATTCCACTGCTTAGCTTTCAAAGTATTAGAAACTGCAATGCTTACTACTGGAAGAAAAAAGTAATCATCAACTTTATCTAACTGTGACCCCAAGATTTGTGGTTAACAATTGATATGGAAAAATAATGTCCACTTGTGCAAGAATGGGATGAATTTATGGAAATAACCAATCAGTATCTGATTAAATCTAAAATTTGCAACATACTATGGAGCCTATATCTGGCATTATTAGCATGGTTAAAAACCTGTGCTTTAACAGGTCACAGATTATAAGGGAGATCTTACTACTAGTATTTTGCTAAATAGATATAGTAATATACTGACTCCTAATGAATTATGGTTATAATAATTTCAAGTATATTCAGTCTCTATAAACTCAGAGACTAGTATATCTTTCAGCTCTCACCGGAGACGCTTCTTACAGTATATTGTGATTAACATGGAGACCCACAGCTGGTCAACATGCAGAGAATAAGAGACTGCAGAATGTTCAGCTCTAAATGGCACATTATATTATACCTTGTTCTGGGATGACTGTGAAAAGGGTGTGCATGTGTGAAAAATCCTAAGAGTCGTAAGTGATAGATGGAAAGAGAAAATGTGTTTCCTGAATACAACAGTTCGACTGTTCATATGAAACCAAAGTGATTATGGTAGCCTGCAAAGACCTATGAATATACAAACCATATTAAAATTCTGGCATGGTTGAGGGACATGGGAAAGAAGCCCCAAACTTAGCTGTGAGTTATTGGCAAGAAACAGCTGTTGGACAGGGAGAGTAAATTTTCTTAAGTATGTGCCACCCAATAGGTTGATCAGACTCCAAGGGATGAATCCACACCAAAGAACATTTGAGAAACAAAAATTAGACTCTATAGACCTTGAAAAGAAGAAAAATAATAATTGAGGACATAATGTCGGGATGAGGGTTTAGTAAAGACAGTGTGGAAATTGGGAAGGGCATATGAATATGTTCAAAATACCTTATGTGAAGCTCTCACACAATGAATAAAAATATAAAAAATACAATTATAAAAATTATGAATGAAAAAGACATAGTTTGACTTTAAAAAAATCCCACAAATCAGGAAATATTCAAGACTTTTAAAGAATTATAATAAGGAATTTGATTTAATTAGAATGTTTGTTTGTCAAAGAAGCAGTTGTATTTTTTTTTTCTCTGTACCTGTGAGGACTGAAACTCACAGGAGTTTAGGTATTTTTCTGACACTGAGCTATACACATATACCTTGGGACCGCAGGTAATCCTTCATTTTCACTTTCTTAAACACATGAGATCTTTAGAGATGTATAAGATTAAAGTTTAGGTGTTGTGATAAAGTATTAAGATATTGAGAATTAAACAAACATATACTCAAGTTTATTAAAGAATGGAAAGATTGTACATGAAAATAAATAGAATAGTAAGATCTTGTGGATAAAACAGTTATGCTACAAGTTTTTTAATTAGTGCTCTAGTGCTCTGGTTAATGTTAGAGAAAACTAAATAAAATAGAGAGGAAGAAAAATATGCCAAAAAGGTAAACAGCAAAAAAAAATAATAAATTAAATTTCTATAGTAGTAATTAATTGTCATTTTTAATATTTAAAAAAATCACTTGGAAACTTGAAATAGTGTTTCAGTAATATTTCAACAAACTCCACCGAGCTTTGTTGTTTCACATGAATACTATTTCACAGTCAATGTACATTTTGTCTACATTCAGAATTCAAACTTAGAACCATAATACAGTCATCAAAGCATTCATTTACAGTGTAAAGTGATATTACTGATGCTTCCTTCTTGATATAATGAAACAAAAAATAAGGTAGGAACAGGATGAATAAAGGGGAACAGTGGTAATTTGAAAATGTCTACAGGAGTGCCTTTTGTTCTATTAATAAACGTTCTTATTTTGGCTATGTTCCTGTTTAATTTAATGAGGAAGAATATAAGTCATAATCAAATTAACCATTTCTTGGGTAGGACATGGGACAAGTTACTTTCAGTTTCTTTTTTTTTTAAATTTATACAGAGTCATATAATCAACTAGATGTTTCCTATTCATTCTAATATTTCTATCTTATTCTTAAACAACCATTACTCCAAAATGAGACACTACTTATTTGTGATTGACTCCATTTATTAACTTCACTTTTCTTTATTTCTTCAAGAATAGTCATGGAATTGATGCATTTTTATGAAGTTCTGACATTATAAGCTCCATGTAGAAAGTTTTGGATTAACACTTGAATGAATACTTGAATTTTAAATGTTCTATTTGAATAACCAGTTCTTTAAGAAGCAAAGTTTAAATGAAGGAATACAGTGTTTAACTGTTCATTACGTATTTATAGTCACTCCTGAACTAGGTTTTAAATATGAATTTAGTGTTAGACATGTGATACCCTAAAGTCTCTGTCAAATGGCAATGATAGATATGAGCAATGAAGAAACCATTATGTCAAAATCCATAAATGTTCAAAACCTATAACTACACATACTTTGTTAAAGAGTGTTAGATTTTATTTTTTTGTGTGAAATTACTTCTACCCTGTTTTATTCCTTGGTATGTGCTATTATTAACAATTTTTAAATCTCTTTTTCCCTATTTTTTTTCTAAGTGAAGCAAATATTTTATTTAAATCAATTGTCAAATCACAGTTTATCCAAAATCAACACAATGCAGCACTGTTTTTAAAAGAATGGGCACAGATAGAACAGACACTCCAGTACTATGAAAATACCATTTATGACGAAGGGACTTGTTTTCTGTTCTCTGTATGAATTCAGTCCAGCATGTAAGAGTACAATCAAAAAATTACACAGATTCCTTCTGCATCATATGAAAATATTTCACTGGCTCAGGCTCACTTTGCTGTTTAAACAATCATACATGAAGAGGAAAGACTTCATTTGTTACTGAAACTTCTAACCTGGACTGGATTTGAAAGGGGAGAAAAAACAACGTCACAGTAGCCATGGAATATTAACACTCTGTGTGTTTCAACATGAGTTTTATTTTGAGCTTACTGTGCATAAAAGATTGACCAGATTCAGAGGCCAGTTAGCTGATGATCATCTTGATCATCTTTATAACTTCTTCCTCCATAACACACTTCGACAGCCTCCTCAAGAAGAATCCATACTTTATGTCATCTGTGTTAAGGCCTATTCTGTCAAGTTAGTACCCCATATGTTCCTTAGTACTAGTTCATCCACTGAAGTCCATTCATTCTTTCTAGAATACCACACTTTCTGAAGATCAGCTCACTTCATCCAGTGATTATCAGTTATCAATATATCTTCATCTAAGTGTGGGGTCTTCCTTTTCTTGCCCCAGTTCAGGGCTTGGTTTTTGTCTGCTTGATTTTGCATGCACCCTTGTTGCTACCACTGCTGAAGGTTTATTTGAGCAGGGATCCAGGAGATTGTACAACCCTATTTCCATATGGTGAATTTTAATATAAGACACCTATATAAGGAGGATTGATAGGCTGACTCTTCATCTCTATGCCTTGGCCATTAGTGACTTTTGTGTTCCTGGCCTCTGTTGCATGAACAGTCTTCATTAATGAGAATTATGAGCATCGAGAGATTCATTAGTGACCTCTTTATCCCGTGTCCTTTGCTCCTAGTTGTAGAAAGTGCATTGTAGATGTGCATTAGGCCTGGGTAAATCATAGTCATTGTCTGTGCGTGACCAATTGTGGAACTCTGAAATAGTCTCCATCTGGTGCAAAAGAAGCTTCTTTGATGAGTAGTAACAGGATATTTGTCTATAAATATAAGGATACATATTTTCCACATAGCAAGAAATTACAGTATTCTAAGGATGTGCCAGTACTGGGGTTTCTCCAGTCATGTGTATTTGGCTATGATTACTGTACCACACAATGAGTTGGCTTTTAGTTCAATCATGTAGTTGACTGCCCTCAATAAAAGTACCACTACTGTACCATGACCTGTGCTATGCCAGCTGTCGATGTGATCATTTGGTCTTGAAGCTGGTGTTGGGCAATTGTTTGGTGTTTTCCTTTAGCAGATTGCATAGTGCTCTCCAAAGCTATGATACCTAGTCTTTGGGGAAGTGGCTTCAAGGTCAGTTCCATTTCCATTGCTCCAAATCTCATCCCCAAAGTATGTTCTGTCTTCAGTAATAGGGTCTTAAATTCAAGTTCTGGTTGGCAATCAAGGACTGTGACAATAGCCTGTGGAATTTAGGAAGTCTCTAGGACTACCCTGGCCAACAACTCAAAGAAAATTTTTCTGTCTGCCACTGTTTCTTGTAATGTAACCTTCAGCAATACACATGAACTCGTGTAGAGATACCATATGTGCAATTTCTCATTAGGTTGTTATACTGATATTATTCCCTGTGGTATTTTGTACTAGCTAGGCATTATCTGTTTCTCTTCTCTCTATCCCAGTCCAAACATTCCTCCATGCATTCTCCATTTGAAGTGTCCCCATTTTCCCCAAATTTCCTTTGATAATTCTGGTCTCTTATGGTCCCAACTTTATTGAGCTCCTTCTTTCCCTTTATCCCCAAAGTTTCTTATATATTCCTTCCTTCCCCTCCCATTTATCTATTTTTATCTATTTTATGTTTCTTCCTTAGTAACACCTGTGTCCTATTGCTCTTCTCTTTCAGGATCCTGCTTTCACTTTTCCTCTTGCTCCATTCCATTTTCCTCATTCCTACAGTTACACCAGGATATATACTCACATACAAGGTTTTGTTTGTAAGATCCACATATGATGTAGAGCATGCATAATTTGTTTTCTGATTCTGTGGAACTTAACTTAGTATAATAGTTTCTAGTTCCACCCATTTACCTGCAAATTTTATAGTTTTGTCTTTCTTTACCATCTAATACAACTCGATTGTGTAAATGTATCACATTTTCATTATCCACTAATCAGTTGAGGGACATTTAGGTTGCTTCTGTCTCTTAGATACTATAAAAAGATCAGTCACAAAAATGGATGTATAAATATTTCTGCAATAGGATGAGTCCTTTGGGTATATGTGAAAGAGTGATATAACCAGGTCAAATGGAGGTTCATTTTTATTTCTGTGTTCTACAGATTGCTTTCCACAGGCATGGAAAGAGTTTACAATCCCACCACATTGAATGAACCTCCACATCCTCTCCAGCATTTGATATCATTTGTTCTCTTGATCTTAGCCAGTCTGACTGGGGTAAGATGAAATCCAAAAGTGGAATTAGTTACTGTTTCCCTGTTATTAACTATATTGACCACTTTTTATGATTTTTCTTAGCCATTTTTATTTCTTCCTTTGAGAACTTTCTGTTCAGATCCTCAGCCCATTTTTTAATTGGTTGACATGTTTTATTGGGAGTCTCTTGGACCACTCTCACCAACCACTCAAAGGGATGTCTTGTCTGTCTGGCACTGTATTCCTTTCCAAACAGCCTCCTGAGTATATGCATATACTAATATTTACATACTGCATATGTGCATTTCTTATGAGGCTTGGGAAGCATCACATTTCCCTCTGGCTTCCCAAAGCCCCGAAGATTCGTTCATCTCCGCTCGTTTTCCTCCCATCTGACTTCCCTCCACAGTCCAGCAGCACTGTTACCTCCACCATCCCTCCAATAACACCACCTCCTACCATGACCACTTCTGATCTCCCTCTTCCCCTCATCTTTGCCCCCTGAATGTCCCTCCCTCCTCTCATCCCTTCTGAACACCTCACTTTCCCCACCACGCCCTGGTAACTTCTGATCCCTATTATTTCCCTTTTTCAATTTCTTTCTTTTCCTTTACCTCCATGTATCTTTTCCATTTGCCTGGCTCCTGGTGTCACATCAGAATTCATTCTCACATATAGGGGATTGGTGCTACAATCCACAAATCCATTGTCTGCTAACTAATACAAATGATACAATTTCTGTCTCATCAGGGTAGACAAAAGCTTAGTAGGTTTTATCCTTAACTCAGGTATGCAAGTCTTATCTTTTGCTACAACAGGGCCCTTTCAACGGACTTGCTTAGAGTCGGGAAGCCCTGACATATTTCAGTTTGGAGCTCTAATCTCTCAGCACTCACTTATTTGTGTAAAATTGCCAATCAAAAATTAGGAGAGGGAGACCTGTCCTATAGCAGCAAGAACATTTAAAAAGCATAAACACTCCTGAGGGCTTTGAAATTTACCTTTCTAAATCTGCTCTCCACTTGTGGAGGTCTTTTGTCTCAGTATGTGTGCGGACAGATTAGATACTTTATCGTTCAGTAAAGCATGTTTACCTCTTTCTATCTGCTCTGCCTGATATTTTTCCTGCCCTCTAACTCTTTATCTGGCATAGAAAATTGAACCTAATCCCTAGACAATGACCATCCTTGAATATATTCCATCAATACAAACATAGAGGTTATTTTCTAACTTTGATCTACTTTAATTATGAGTCCATCACAGACCTTCTTATTTTTCCTTCTTGTGTTGTGGATTTCTACCATTTCTCTTCTTTCTTAGAAATAATTCATTTTTCCTATCTTTCCTCTTAAATTATATGTGTGTGTTCTTGCATGCAGACTGTCACTAGAGAAAATGTGCTTTATATATACACAATCCTGTATTTTTCAGCCATAAATAAGTATAAAATGAGTAATGTGCAAGAAAGGGTTATATTACCATATTAGGCAAAATAAGCTCAGTATAAGAAGCAAATATTTGATATTTTCTTTTACATGTGATTTTCAAAGAAAAAATTATATGTATATTAAATGGAATGGAGGATGCTGCTTAGGGTGCAGGATGAAGGATAAAGCAGAGATTAAAGAGGATAAATATGCCCAAAGTACACTGTATATAAATACATACATATGCATATATAAAACAGTGTGATTATGATATCATTCATTTAGTACAAATATTGTATGTTGATAATTATAAAGCTCTTAGTATATTAAGAATAATTTTTAAAGATCTGGATCATATAATGAAATATTTTGACTATATCTAATACTTCTTTAGTGTCCATAATCTGTGTTTTTTTATCTCAGTAAATTTTGGGGATTTTTTTATATTGTTGAATGATAGTCATGGTATAGTGGGCAAAAACACTGAAGCAGATTTGCTCAGACGCAGGGTGCAGTATGGTGAGGAGTGTCTGTAGTAATAGAAAGCATTACATTCTTCATTAAGACAGTTTCAAGAGAAACAGTTTGCTAGGACTTAAATTGCTGAGATGTAGTGACTCAGTCTTACCCGGGCCTAAAATATCTTGAGTATAAATTTTCATTAAATAGTTATGCACCTGGATTGGGGAAAGGAGAAGAGAAATGAAGAGAAACACTCATGAAATCCACAGTTCATGGATGTGACATTACTCCCCGCAAAATCCAACAACAACAAAATAACAAAACAAAAGAAACAAAAACTAATAAGAAAAGCTATTGTTGGAATAAAGAATTCATGTGAAGCAGTAGTGTATAGACAGAAAGTAGATCAGTTATTTGGCTACGATAACCGATGAAATGGCAATAAGTGTCAATATATAAAAGAAACAAGCTTTTGGTAGAAGGAGATCCCTGCCACAACTTTCACAGTGAAAAGAAAATTCAATGCTAGGTTTCAAAACTTCACGGCATAGGCTGACTGAATATTAGGACAGTTATTGAGATTAGGTTGTCAAGAATGGTCATTTGCTGTTTGAAAATCCTAGGATTCTTACAAATCATGCTATATTGCTGCTGCTTATGCTCTAGATTTAAACAATGAAGCCTGTGTAACAAGTTATCAGCTGATTTCATTGATAATTTTAAACAAAAGAAAACGTTTTTAAACAAGAAGTTTAGGTTTAGAGGCCAGAAAAACTATTCCATTTAAAGGTTAGTTCTAATAACCTTTTATGGAGATTTACAATGGTTTTTCATACTGTTTAACTCTTTTATAACAGCATAGTTTCAATCCAAACTAATATTAAATAGTTTTAATATTTATATAAATATACGCAAATATATATTTTCTTTTTTTTTCATTTTCATTTACAAATGTCTGTCCTGAGGGCTGGAGAGGTGGCTCAGCAGTTCAGAGCACTGACTGCTCTTTCAGAAGATCCAGGTTTAATTCTTAGCATCCACATGGCAGCTAACAACTGTTCCAGGATATTCAGTGCCCTCTTCTGTCCTCCATTTAAATACATGCAGGAAAAACACTCACATAATTAACAAATAAATAAATAAAAGTTTGATCTAAGTATCTCATTTCCTGTTATCATCATTTTCACAATTTGCAAGAAATTTGGAATTTTATTTCTATAAATATTAAAGTGAAGGCACTATTAAAATAGATTCTTACAGTGTTTCAAAGAAACATTTTTATTAAATAACACAATAATTTAGAAATATTAAAGAGATTGAAGAGGAAACCTCAATTATTAACAAACTACATCATGTATTTTATGGTCTACTTATCAAAATACTATAGAATTTGTCTCTGTCAAGTTGACTTTAAAGACAAGCTGACCATTGTCCAGAATTTTACATGACAATTTACAATAGTATACTTAAATATTCCAGGGAATATTTCTCCCATGACATAAAATAAAAAAAAGAATCTTTCATATAATATGTATATACAAATAATTTTATGAAAATTTGTAGAAAATATAAAATCGATTCTCTTCAAAAGGTTTAAAAATCCTGGTATGCATGATATGGTTGATTTGGAAAGTAAAAATATATATAAATAATAAATGAAATAAATAATTCCAGATAAATATTATGTATATATTAGTCTCACTTCCTGATGAGTGATAATAAACACCAAATTTATTTCTTCATTTCCACATTATCTAATGTGAGCTAATATGACTTTTAAGAAATTAAGCTTTTTGTAAAAAATGAACTTTTACAGGAAAATCCACTCAGGAAAATCACTGTAATCATAGCAATTGATCCAGTTGCTTTAAACTGCATCTTGATAGAAATGAAAATTTTCTTCTTGGAAGAGAATGTTCTTAGAAAAAGACCCAGATTAACAAGAAAGAGCAAGAGTAAATGAAATATCCATGATACATTATTGATGTGTAGCACACATTTTTAAGATAACAAAGATACTTGATATACTTCAGTATATTTTTATCCTTTTGTAAAACGTGACATAACATTTAGAGAAACATAAATCATTTTCAAAGAACTGATATCTTTAATACAAAGAGTTCTCACAATATAGTAAAACATCCAGGCAAACGCAAAAATATGGCCATAATCAAACTCGGCTCAAGAAATAATCTCATTTCTTAATCTCTTTAGATCAGATTTCACCCCCTTCACATTCTCTGTCTTAGAAAGAGATGAAAAGAAAGTGATGGCCATTAATAATCTATAAGAAAAATTGAACTGTAACATTACCCTCCTTGATTTGTTTTAGGTCCAAACAAGTATTTCAGGATGTAAACAAGCTGTTTTATAGAAAGCAGTCAGTCAATTTAAATGTACTTGAAACTTTTCTGTTACTAAGATTTTTTGCTCCAATTAAATGAAAAAAATAGCATAGAAACTCGAAATCCTTATTAGGATCAGGAGAGAAAACGTGGGGAAAGAATTTCCTTTTTCAGAAATCAAGATGGTGAATTTTGTATATCAAAGAGAAATATAAAGCATGTGGCCTGAGGAAATCAGTTGGTACATCTCAACCAAACAAAGTCACCTTGTTTAAAAGAAGACAAGAGACAATGTCCGATGAGAGACAAGGAAATCAATTATGCTTTCCTTTTTTTTCTTTCAATAGTAGAGTTTACTTGGGCTGGCATGTTAAATGCTTTATAGAGTCCTTTAACAGTGCTCCAAATCAGATTCACCAACCTCAACTCCACCCAAATGTATTCTGTATTTAATACAGGTAATGAATGTACTTGGAGAATTTTACAGATGCATATGCTCTGATCACATAATTTGTGTATCTGATCTTTTATATATTGAACTCTCAGAGAATTTTTTGCCTATTCTAGTTATATAAAATAATCACAAATGCAAAAAGTATGAATAAAATAGCAAACAATGATATATTCACACTGAAATGTATGCCTGATGAAATTCCATTTATATGACACAGAAAGTTTAGATTAGGAGCTAAACACTGTTAATTTATTAAATGAGTGTTTACACTCTTGTGTGTCAGGAACAATTCTAAGAATTGCATTTCTTGACAATAATAACTGATGTTATCAAATTTTGTTACCCTAAAGCTAAAGCTAAAGCTAAAGATTGATGATCACACTGGTTTTACAAGAATATATAAATATTTTTGAAAAATGCAACTCTATGTCTCAAATGTAGGAATAAAAAAATTACAGAAGAGTGATTTATGGTAACTCCTAAAATGATGTCACCAGTATGATAAGTGAAGATGACCATGGCAATTTTTTTCTAATTTTTAACATAGAAGAAAAAAAAACCCAATTGTAAAAAGTTATGCCAATTATATTCTGTGAAAATTACTGGATTTACATATGGTCATAAAAACATAAGCAGTCAAAGAAATTAATCCAGAAAGCTACAATTGGTCAAAGCGCAGAAAATAAGAGACTGCAAAGTGCATGTTCCAGGGTAGTGCATCTTTATCAAAACTCTGCCACTCAGTGTTCAGGAACCATTGTGGAAGAGGTGTCAAAAAGACTGTCTGAGCCAGAGGCAGAGAAGACCCATGAGAGCTCAAACGAGACAAAAACCTACCATAGAAATGCGGAAATAGGTAAGAAACACAAACTTTAGCTGAGTTAGCTATTGATAATCAAAGACAATTAGGAGATAGTCATTTGGTTTTCCTTAAAGGAGTAACACTATAAAGGTTGACCAGGCTGGATATTTGGGGATACAAACATGACTAAATAGGCTTTAATATATATGATAGAAATGCATTAAATTCAGTGGCAACTGGGTGTGGTATAGATAGGAGAGGAGATCTAAATATTAACAAGTCATATGGCTTGAATTTTGCAAAAAATTCCAAAAAAGTAAATTAGAAACAAAAAGAAAGTAAAAACATTTGTTATTTATTAAAACAAAAATGTGGAAATGTAAAATGTTTTAATGAAGATATTTCAAATGATACTCAAATCTCAAAATTCATATATCATAAAGATGATTCTGCATATAAATTTTAAGAAAAATTAAAATAATAAATATAGGCATTAAAGGGCCAAAATTTTGCACATGACACTATGACATTGTTTTCAATGCTAAAGAAAAAATTGCCTGAAAGTGATGAAATTGGAAAATAATACACTGACTAACATAGCTTCAGGACCTGAAGAGCAAAAGCTGCATATTTTCTTTCATATGTAGACCATTACTCTGAATCTAGTGCTCTTGTTTAACAGAAGATGCCCATGGATGGCAGGAAACTAGGAAAGCAAAATGAGGTTAGGAAGGATTTCAGTAAAAGGAGAGGGGTGGTAGAACATAGGTTAAAAAATAGGTGACGATACTATGGGGTGAATTATTTAAACAGGGAGAGATGTGGGGTGTTAGGAAGATGAAAGTGTGGACAGGTGTAATAATCAGAAGAGTTTGAAGAAGGTATATGCAAGTCTGCTGTCTTGAAACAACTAAAATATGTAATAAAACTATGCCTATTTCTGGAGTAGTCATGCCACTGTTCAGACAGTCATGCCTCAGCATTTATATTACAATGTCGTATGACAAATAGAACCCTTTGCTTTTATCAACATGTATATAATGTTTAACTTTTATTGTATCATCACAACATAGTTATAATTAATCATATAAAGAAACTAAGACCAAATCATTCTTAGACTGGATATTTGTGGAAAATATTTTCATTCCTGAAAAGGTACACGGTCAATACTCTTTTAACAAAAGACAGATTGACAAGTGAAAATACTTCATAGATTTACTCAACCAGAATATTGCATGACATGAAAGGTATATATATATTTGTTTTGCTTTCTTTTTTATTTCTTCATTGTTTAATCAATGTTGAGAATTTCATGTATGTGTACAATGTGTTTTATCAAACTCAGCTCCTATTGCTTCTTTTCCAACTCCTTCCATCCCCTGACCACTTAATTTTTTTCCCAATAACTTGCACTCTATAACTTAACCCACTGAGTTCAGTTAGTGCTGCTAGTTCGTCTGTTGTTTCAGGCCATCCACTGACATGTGGACAACATAAGAGCTCAAAAGCCATAGAATATTTGGGGGACAACTTTCAAACAGAAGAAAGAGAAGGTCAGAGAACAACATATTTTAGAGTGTCATATTTTGCAGTAGCAAGTCTTATGGCCTGACAATACCTGTTCTTCAAGCCCACAGACATTACTCTTATGACAACAGTACATTATACTCACTGTCAGTTGTGGGACCCTCCTCTATGTCACTTAGTCCATGCCTGCTAGTTCTAATTGCTCTTTTTCACTTCTGTAAATTGCTTGGTGTTAGGAGATTTGTACTGAACTCCCTCCATGTTGCAAGTCTTGAGTTTTTGCAGGCCTCTAGTCACAAGGGCAAAGAGGAAGATGCAGATAGAGGCCTCCACGAGTCAGGCAAACCTGAAAACAATGAGACCAAAGAAGGTAAAAACAGAACCTAGCAAGAGGCTTAGGTAATAGTCAGCACATTCCTTTGCCCTGAAGACAGCATCCACCAATGACAGACCGCCCCCCGGCAACCTCCTTTAACCAGTTTTGGTATGTGGCTCATTGTAACCAATCAATTTAAAATATGCCTGGATCCCTTAACCAATTAGAACATAACACCACAATTCCCCTCCTCCCTTCATCTCAAACCTATAAAAAGCTCCTTCCCACTGTCCTGGGGGCTCTCAGCACAGATCCACTATATTTGTGAGGTCTGAGAGTCCAGGCTTAAGCTTAAATAAAGGCTCTTTGTTCTTGCATACACTCTAGACTCAGTGGTGGTTCTTGGGGAACAGTTCTGTGGGCACAACATTAGTATTTTGTGTTGTAAATGATAATGATAACTATTCACACAGTTCTGGAAGTGAACATTATGTCCAAGTTTAAGTAAGCTTGATTTGTCTTCTTTGTACTTATACTCACTGTAGAAAATATCTATTTAAGGAATTATAATAGGTTCAGAATCTTCAACTTCATTTGGACCCTGACCATTAACTGAAAAGGCACTTTTCAAATTAGTAGCTATTAAGCCAGGCATGGCAGTTAATCTTAGCACTCAGGATGCAAATTCTGGTAAATTTCTGTGAGTTCTGTTCCATCTTAGTCTACATAGTGAGGTACAGGCTAGCTATGACTACATAGGACTTAAAAAAAACAAAACAAAAACAAATTCAGCAGCTATTAAACTATACATTCCTATTATATAGACCCCTGTGATTCTCAGACTTTTAAATGAATAATATCACTTTTATTATAGCACAAAATAGTTGATATCAGAGAAAACTATTTTTCTATAATTATTGTTATATTAATTAAATAAAATATAATATATACTATTACCTTTAAAACTTCTTAATGTAAAGAATTCTTCTTCAATTAATTATTTTTCTTTGCAAAATCTTGAAAAGTAAGAATGTCTAGTAAGCACAAAGATAAGTCTTATATGACTGTTATTATTTGCCTACAGTTTGGTGACATTTCTCACCATACCATAGTTGGAGTACTTCAGTGTGAAAAAAAAAACCGAAGGAAATCTATAAGTTCAAAAGCTTAGTGAAAAATGACATATGTACATGAGTGCATTTGTATAGCAGTTATGTAACAAGACACACAGTGTTGTCTTGTTTCCTTTCAAGGTTTTGGTCATGGTAGTCCAGTAGACTCTCAAAATAACAGGGGTGTTGCAACAGCCCTTGATTATCTCCCAGAACTTAAAGGTAAGATCCTATTGCTAAAGAGAGGTCATAAACAGAACATGGAACAACAGAAATGGAAATGACCTGGAAGCCTTCTTCCTGAAGACTAGTTCTCATAGTTCTAGAGGGCACTTGCATAGCTGCTAAAGGAGAAAAATCAATCAATTGTCCAACCCTAGCTTTCAAGCCAAATAACCACTGCAATGACCATCACAGCAGTAGTGACACCTTATATTGGTTGTAATCAGCAGGTATCTAATTGGACTTAAAACCCTTTCAGTGGAAAGGAACTTGTGGTGGGCTTGTAAACATAGCCAAATACAAAAGCTGCAGAGGTCACAGATCCTACTGAAAACCCTACCTTTGTCACATCACTAGACAAACATCATTTCTTACTTTATACTCAATATGTATCCTTATATTTACAGACGAGTATACCAGTCATCACTCTTCAAATAAACTTCTTTTCGTAAGAGAATTATAGAATTCTACAACTGGTTGCACACAGAAAATAAGTGTCTAGGAGATGCCCAGTCCTAAGTGACACATCAACAATGAGATCTCTACATCTAAAGCTCACAGAACATAATGAAATAGGTGATAGATAGAATACTAATGGATCTCTCAACTCTCACCAGCAAATATTCTTCATAAAAATGAGGTAAATGCATACAGAAGACCACAACTGGCTAGAGTGTAGAGAATGAGCGATCACAGAATACATGTCCCTGGATAGGACTCATATTAAACCTTACCCATCTAGAGCTGAGGGACCATTACTGAAGAAGAGGCAGAAATATTAAAATCCAATCGTGGTGCAGTCTTCCAGGTCCAAGTCCATACTGATAAGAACTTACAGCAGTGACGACAGCATGTAAAAGATCAATGCCAATCCCATTAGACAAAAAGCAGAACAGAGATGGGGAAGTGGGCACGAAGGCCAACCTTAGAAGAGGAACTTGCAGCTGATCACTGCTGCATAAAAGAATCATGCAGTAGTCTTTAAGGGAGTAATGCTAGATAGGCTGACCAGGCTCCAGTGGATTAACTCACATGAATGACATCTGAGTACTCAAACCCAACTCAATAGAGCTTCACATGTACGAAAAGGTATAAGAAATGTAGTAGTTGGGCTAGCAGGGAGAGTGGTCTAAATATGATTAAGATATATTGTATGAAGGCATAAAGAGCCAGTAAAGTATACATTGAAAAAAAACCCTGCATGATTACTGTGACAGTACATGCACAATGATTGTGAGAATATAGAGAAGATCTGCATGGTTCTTGTGCAAGACGACATTCAAATTTTTGTGAAGCATTCCTTTAAAAAACCTTTGCAAAAAATAAAAAGTTCAAATTAGTTGTAGAATAAGATCCTTATTAAAGAACAAAAATTATTCAAATAACGCATTCTTTAAAATGTAAGATTCACATTTGAAATAACATAAATAATATAGATAGTCCATAAAATATCAGATTTCCTTGTGAATGAGAAGATACTGTGGGTCTTTCCAGTGTAAATGGAAAAACTCAGACTTACATCAGTTGTTAGATTTAACTTCTATTTCATTTGTCTGCAAATAATTTTGTTTTATTATAACCTCAGAGGTTAAACTGAAGCCAAAGCGTTTTTAAATGTGCCAAAATTTGCCTGAATTAGCAAATGAAAGTAGGGAATGGTTACTTTTGCTTCAATTTCAGATTCTGTGTCATGAGAGAGGCTGATACACACATTCTCTCTCTTTCTCTCACTCATGCATCACTTGAAAATTCTCTTTCAAGATTTTTACACTAACTACACTGTCAGTGTTTTCAAAACTGGCCATGAGAACCTATTCAAGATGTACAAACACACAAACCGTGACCTCAAGCACCTTGCTCCTCCTTTGCTTCTACTATCATTAATAGTTAATACCTACATTGGACACCTGGTGGCCAGGTATCCCTGGAAGAATCACCAAGCCCAAATTTGTTGAAGATTATTGAACCAGAAGCTATTCTAGAGCTGTGTGGTTTCATTCTGCTTCATATAGAGTAGATTCATTGAGATATAACTGAAAACTTAATGTCTAATTGATAATGATGTTTAATGCCATGAGTTTTTATCTAACCAGTCACTGTTTTGTAGTATATATTGTTTTATGTTAACATGACAAGATCCTGAATTCTTCTCTTAGCAGCACAATTAATCTTCTTCACATTTTAAATAGCTATCGAAAGAGAAAATAGAAATTTAAGGAGAAAGAGAAAATTTCATATCTGTGGGAAATGCTAACAAGTCCAGTTTATAATGCATGGGAACCCAGAAAGGATCTAAATATGATTAAGATGTGTTGTATGAAATACACAAAGAATTCAATTAAAAATATGTATTTTTAAAATGAGATATATTGGATTCATGAATTCATGGAGACAGATAAGTTTAAGATGAATATTGTTTTCTATTTATTTTGGATAAAAACAAAGATTCTGTCATGAAAGTAAGTGTTTTAACAATTTTCTCTTGTGTCCTTATTTATAAATTAATATAGTCAAAAGACTACTGCATGGAGTTCATACAAGAAATACATGAACAAATATTTCTGATCAGAAATACTAATTCCTCAATAAATGTTTACTGTTATCACCTGCATCTTATTTAAGATGATGTATTTGCTGATGAATGGTACTAGTCAAAAGTAATTTCAAAATTTGAAAGTTTCAATAAACCAATGGTTAAAAGCCCATAGCTACTGTGAAAATATGATGCATAATATAATATTGAAATGTGTGATTTAGTTTGGCATTAATGTGTTTCATATTTTGTAATAGATCTTGTAATGTATCATTTATAAGAGTCATTTGGAATGCATCATTTTAAAAAGGATGCAATATATATTGTAAACACTTTGTCTTACTGCTATATAATCTCATCTGTCATGGGCTATAATAGTACAGATGTCTCTATATACATCCATTAACAATTTATAAAAAATAAAATGATCTAATGGAGAATCTGTAGACTGTTAGGAAATAAGTGAATAAAATAAGTGATAGTTCTATAGATATGTGACAGGTGATAGGGATCATTAATAAGAATGTTGATACTGCTTACAATCAAACTTTTCATAATATTATTCCATAATCATATAAGCAAATATATTCTTTAGATAGAATTTGTAGAAATGGATAGAGGCATAAATACATTGCCTGACAATCTGTCTTCTTATAGTCTTTTTCTCAGGGTTTGACTCTATTTGTATCATAAGATAAAAGTAAATTAAGTAATAATATTTTATTGATTATTAAATATAAATTTAAAGTGATTTCTATGATATATCACAAACATTACATGAGTTTGTGTATATTCAGGGTGGTAATAAACATAGATATCATAAGACTAATATCCTAGATTACAGTTACTAAGTTATGTCATTTTAATTATTTATTTACCCATTATTTTGATCTCTTTTGAGACAGGTTCTCCCTGTAGCTACAGCTGGCTTGGAATTCACTTTAGAGACCAGGCTCGCCTCAATCTCATGGAAACACACCTGCCACTGCCTCTAGAGTGCTGGGATAAAAGGAGTGTGCCACCACACCTGGCTGTTATGCTGTTTTTACACATTTTAGTGAAACATAATACTTGAGAGTCTCTGTGGAGTGTATTACTGTGATTCAACATATGCATTCTTGTGGGAATCTGGGTATTGAGCAAGGCAAGAAACCTTGGATACCCTGAAGGGACAGCAAGTGTCTGGGCTTCTCTGCCTGATGTGATTACCTGGCCCCAGGAAGCCACTGTGGATACAAATCTTCTTTTCCCCCACCCCAGACCAGAACCAGGTTTTTGGATTTTGTTTCCTCATTCCTGAACTTCCACATCAGCCCTACAACCTTCCCTCCTTTACCCCAAATACCCCAACTTTAACTTTTCCGCCTTCTGTAACGGTCAGAAAGGCATCCCTATATAAACCCCTGCCTTGATTTTGATAACCGAACTACCCACCAAAGGTAGTATCCTGGGAGCTCCTCTTCCCTGAGGCCTTGTTCAATCTTCCTCCATTCTCTGGCATGGCTGGAGCACAATAGGCATGCTGGAGATGGAGACCCACCCACACATTCCATGCATAACTATTACATCAATGTAAGAGTCATCTTCATCTCTGTGATTAATTTTATGTATTGACTATTATGTTCTGTTCTATTTTCTCATTTCTTTTCTGGTTTTATTTTATTTTCTCTCTCTTTTTTTTAGAAAGTCTCAGCATGTTGCTCTACCTGACCTCAAACTCCCAGTCCCTGCCTCAGTCTCCTGAGTACTGATAGCACAGATGTGCACTCCCTGTGCATAACTGTATTCTTTCTAGTCATTTTGAATTCTACAATACATCACTGTAACTTGTAGTTGCTGAACAATGTTAAGGAAGAATCAGAAGTAGTCACTTTTCTGGATATCTTTGTCAAGATAACCAATTCTTTTGGCCCTCTAGACATATGATTTTAAATTGGAAATTCAACAACACAAGTAAAGATTAAACTACTTTTCCTAAATATGGTAATAGAAATGTTGAGAAAAGTATAACAAACACAACTTATAAAAGTAATCTTAAACTTGAATTGTTAAAAATGAAATGAAAATTACACCAAGGTACTGAATAATTTAAATCCCTCATATAAAGGACACCATTGCTGAAGTGAGAATTGAGGCTTATCGAATATACTTGAACATAATTTGTATATCTGCAACATCAATATAAATAAATATATTAAGTGGAAAAAAGATTCTCTGCTTCAGTCAGGAAACTCCTGAAACAATACAGAAAATCCTTAAACAGCATGGTTTAAAAATGATAGCCAATGTTTATACTAGGTGCTTAGTCATTTGTATGGTAAATACGGGGTTCTTTCTGAGGTTTTTTTTTTTTTTTTTTTTTTCCTATTGGTTCATTCCGTGGAAAGTCCTGCCCTCTGACCAACAAAGAGGCAGGAAGGTGGGGAGAAAGTAGAGACAACATGGTGGTGAGCGGGAGACGGGGGGCAGGGATTACTCAAAGCCACTCAGGAGGAAAAGTGCCCTGGTCTGGGCTCACGCAGGGGGCCAAAACCCAGGAGGCAGCGTTCCAAGTCCCTGCAGTCCTAAGGATCATGTGAGTGGAAATGAAAGGCTGGCTGGAAATGGACAGAGCCCTGCTTCGTGGACAAAGGGCTCTGCGCCACCGACTAAGAGCCAGACCTTACAGGCGGGCCACCAGGAACCAGTAACTTTGTAAATTGCTCTAAATAAATCAATCCCTCTAAAGAACATTCTCTATTCATTAAGTCGGTTCAGACCTGGAGGGTTGGGTGAGGCTGAATGCCAGGTCCTGCCATGAGAAAATTTATGCAACAAGATGGCTAATGATTGTTACATTTTAAAATATATCAATTTAAAATTTCTAGAATGGAGAGAGAGTATTGGAAAGTAATTATTAATATTCAAGTTTATGAAGATATAAGAGAACAAGAGCATTCTCTTAACTGTAATCCACCTGTAAGTTGGTAAATTTGTTGCAATTTCTTACTATCAAGCTTTGCTCAAAATCATACCATGTATATAACATCAGCAAATATATTCTTTGACAAGAATTCACAGAAATGTTTCATTCCAGTTGCTATAATACTATCATACAGCAAAGAATTTGAACTTACTATATTAAAATTCTTTGAAACTTGTTTTGAGGCTATTTATATGTTGATCCTTTATATTTAATATTTGTGAAACAAATTTATTTTGTGTACCACAAATAAGTAGTATATGAATCTGTAAAGCTCTCCAATGATCACCCATTGTGCACTACAATGCACTGTACATCCACAACCATTGAAGTTGCCAAAGAACTTGCTTCAGCACAGATTTAATGAGCACCTCTAAGTTTTATTTGTGATTTCTCACTTGGAAATTTTGGAAATAATTACTGTCACCAAAACACTATGAAACAGAATCATACCTCCTTCTGGTTACATTATAAATTAGAAATGAGAGAGATTCAGATATTCACAAAGAGAATACATAATAAACCCCCAGGACACTGTTACTTACCTCCAATTATTCCCTTTAGAACATTCTTTGATAAGGGATACTCAGGTGTAATCAGAGCTACTGCCTGAGGCAGGGTAGTGACTCTGTCCCTATCCCACTGCTCTCAAAGTATCTTTATTGAATTAATTACAAATCTCTCTGAAAATTTTTGCAGCTTGCTGTTGTTTTCCTCTAGGTTGCTACTCCAAATGTTCCTTTTGCTCTGAAACTCGCTGAGAATTAAGTTATCACCAGCTCGGTTGGGAAATATTTATAATTTTTTATATGTAAATTTGTTTGTTTTGTCTTTTATTCTTGGGGAGAAAAAGAAGAGCAACAAGGAGGATACTTAACTGTGTTGAAAATGCATTTCGTGGAGGTCTAGAGAGACCGCATAGTGGTTAATATCATGTATTGCTCTTTCAGGGGACTCTAGATGGTTACCAGTACTGTTTTCAGATTGTCCCTGTGTCTCATGAAAAGATATCGTTTTCTCTTGTTTCAGCATGATTGTATTTTAGGACCAATCTCCTCAAACCTCAAACCCCATATGTGTCATGAGACAATAAAGAAATATGAGAGATAGATGGAGCTTTCAGCATCAAAATAGACAAATCCAGATGCAATTCCCTGTTGTGATAAGGCCTCTAATACAAAAGCTTATCATCAATTTCTTACTATTAAACTGGATTCTGGCCTTTGCAACTTTATATTTTATAGTAAGAACAATATGAAAAGATAGCTTTCCACTTGTTAAGGAAAAGACATATATTCTGAAAGAAAAATAAATTTCATTTTGAAATATAACTATAATAATGTCTAGGAGTAAAATTCTCAGGAGGAGTACTTTATTTGATCAAGTCACCAGACTCATGTTGTTCTAAAATTAATGGATTACATGTGGGCATGTGTGGGTGCCAAAATAGGAAATGTATGATTATCATCTTTCAATTAACTGATTATTGAGGAGTATGTGTGTATTAATTTGCTCCCTGTTGTTGTGATAGAAACACTGATCAAGGGAACTAATTAAAGGAAGAGTTTATTTAACTTACAGTTCAAAGTTTCAAGAATCCATCATAGCAGGGAGGCATGGCAACAGAGGTACCTGAATTAGACACAGTAGCTAAGTAATCACATTTTCAAGTAGGAACAGGAAGGAAAGAGTGATTGGAGATCCAGCAAAGCTTACGAACTCTAAACCCACCACCAGGGATGTGCTTCCTCCAGCATGGCCACACCTTCTAAGATCTCCCAAAACAGTGCCACTAACTAGGCACAAAATGTCCAAATACTTAGAGCCTATGGTAGACATTCTCATTAAAACTACCACATTTCACAACTTGGCCCTCATAGGCTCACGACTATATAAAATATAAAATGCATTTAGTCCAATCTTGGAAGTGCCCATAGTCTTTACCAGTCTCACTGCTGTTCAGAAGTGCACAGCCCAGTCTCTTCTGAGACTCAGAACAGTCTCTTAACTCTAAAACCCAATAAAATCAAAAGACAAATTACATTCTCCCAATGTACAATGGAACCAAATAAACATTGTCATTCCAAAACAGAGGAATAGAGGCATAGTTAGGAAATACTGGATCAAAACAGGACAGAAAATCACCAGGGCAAACCCCAAGTCCAGTAGCTCCATGTCCAAGTTCTGGGACTTTACTTCTAAACGGCTTAACTCATCCAGCTTAGCTTCTTGCAGCATACATCACTATCTTGGGCTCATACCACTCCCTGTATGCAGCTCTCCTTGACAGATGTCTTACAGACCCCAAATGTCTTCTTGGGGTTTTGACTGACAAACAGGCTTCACATTCACAGTTTCATTAAATGGCCCATCAGGGCTTGTTGGACTGTCAGGGACTTCTTTATGCAGGAATACCCCTGCTGCATGCTGCCTGGCCTCAGCAACTATCTGAAACCCAAGAGGAAGAACCCCACTTCACTCTTGTGTCCTTCAAGCCTCTAAAGCCAGCACCAGGGGAACAACACTGCCAAGTCTGGCTAGACGTCTGGGATGAATTTCATCCTACTTCATCCACTTTCAAAGCTTATCTCTTCAGTGGTTTTCTAGTAGAAAAGCCTTGCAGCATTTTCCTTTTACAAGTTAGAAGTTTAGCTGGGTGTAGTCTTGAACTGGAGGCAATCTCTCCATTGTTTAATTTCAAATCCCTAGGCCTCTCCTTAATCTCCTTATCAAAAAGATCCTTTCCTGTAACACATGCCTTGGTTTCAATCTTTCTAGTGATTTTCTTCAATTCAAATGGTACATTTTTTATTTCTTTCTGCCATATTTGTTCTTTTTCACTGTAGATCTGCATAATATTCACCACTGATAGTCAAGCCACCATTTCTATGTTAGGCTGCATGGACCTGGAACTGTCCTCTGCCAAAGAAGTTAGTCCATTACTTTTCTTTAGCCTCAGGCAAACTTTTTGACTGTAGGCAGACTCCAGCAGATTCTTTGTTAACATACCCCAGTTTCTGCTTAAGTCTTTCTTTCCTCCTGCAACTACATTGTTCTCAGCACTACTTTCTTTCAGGGATCCTACTAGAATTGTCTGATAAGCTCTGCTTATGTTAGAGAGCAAATACCTATTTAGCTGGGATAGACTATAAATTCACTGTTCAAAGACCCACTTTCCAGTTTCACTGGTCAATCACCTGATCCCAGGACCACCCTTAGGAAGGTGGGTTCAACTTAAGCTATACTAAATAGATGGGCGGAATACAGAGTGTGATAATGAGGCAGTGAACTTTTCCTGCCTGGAATCCGGCTTCTGGTGCAGTTCTTCTGGACCTGGCCACAGACATGTAGCTCTCAGTAAGTCTGCCCGCTTTTCTGAAGAATTCAGAAAAGCGTAATCTTTCCTTCTATTCTTCATATCCCTTTTCTAAACATGCTTTTTCTAAGGCTTTGGGCTGCACTAGCATTTTGTATTTCTCTATTTTTTCTCTAAAGCTCCTTCTCCCAGCCATGTGGCTGCCAGTCCACGACATGTCTAATCCCCATGCAGGCTCTAAACCTGTATGACTTTTTGGCTTCTTTTCTTCTCCCTCCATTCTCTTCCTCCAGGCAGCTGCTGAGATCCCCAGCTTGCCTGTCTTGAGGATTTTTCTTCAAATTCCAATAAAATTGTCTTAAAGCTTCCAATTGGGTCCATTCTTAAATTCTTTTATGAATGAGACTAAGAACCCTCTAGGGGACGCTCTCATTTCACCCCATTTCACTTACAGCAATCAACTGTTTTTCTAACCCAAACTCCCAAAGTTTTCCACATTCTTCCAAAAACCTACATGGTCAGGTTCTTCACAACCAACAGCCGGTTCTTGGAGACCAATTACTGTATTAGTTTGCTTTCTGTTGCTGTGATTGAAATGCTGACCAAAGGAACTTATTGAAGGAAGAGTTGATTTAGCCTACAGTTCCCAAGGTGCAAGAGTTCATCATAGTGGGAAGGCATGACAACAGAGGTGGATGTAGTAGGTGCAGCAGCTAAGCAATCACAGGAAGTCACAGGAAAGAGAGAGTGACTGGAGAACCAGTAAGGCTAAAGAACTCTCTAAGCTTGTACCCAGGGGTGTGCTTCTTCCAGCATAGCCACACCTTCTAAGAACTCCAAAAACATTGCCAACAACTGGGGACAAAATGTCCAAATACTTAGAGCCTATGGAGGACATTCTCATTCAAACTACCCCAATGTGATTTCTAATCCTAAGGGAAGTACTTTATGGAAAGCAATGTCCTATCTATCTTTTACAAGGCTAAGTAGAGCTGTTGACAAAGCAAAGTGAAGTTTAATAGCCTTCTTGAGGACTAGGAGAACAAACCTGAAGGAAACTTCTGTGGGGAGATTATGGAGAATACTTTTGTGGTAGAGGTCAGGTTAATTACTTAATGAGAGAGTTTAAGACATGTACAGAATGTGCGTTATGAAGCTTGATGGATTACACTTAATTTCATTAAGATAGTGATGACAAATAACTCAGACTTAGTTTTAGGAGTAAGCATCTTCTATTTCACATAGTTAAATTATTTTGTTCTTTTTATTCTGCTATCTTACTAATTTAAGAACAACTAGCACGAAGAAAAAGGACCAGAAGTAGTAAACTGTAGAATTTACCTGAACACTTCCTAGGAGAGGAAGTTAGGATGCCTAGCTCATTTAATGTCCAACAGTACTTACTATGTGTTGCATAAATTTTCTTATGTCGGGTTCCGGCATTCAGCCTCATCTCGCCATGAGAAAAATTATGCAACAAATGGCGTAGTCGAGCAGGACCGAATGACAAAAAGAGAATGCTCCCATGAAAAGGAGTTATGGAACCTCAGTTAATATGGGAATCAGCAAAGGAAAGAGTATGGGCAGAAGAAATCCTGACATGGTGGATTATCCCCATAGGACTGGTGTATATGGCTGCCATTGCAGGCTTGGGGTGGTCTATAGTACAGATGAGATGGATGGGACAGATACGGATAGGGATAGCACACACCAGAGATGCCATGGACTAGCCTGTGCAGGCGAGAAGGCATTCTCGGGATGAGGTCTTAGCACAAGAGGAAATTCAAACTGTGAAAGACGAGTTAAATTGAGAGAAAGATATAAGCCTCACTTCTTTGATACTAGCCTCTAAGCTTGCTAGCAAATTGGATTAAAGAGAAAAGGAAATGGAACTTTTAGCCTGCCGCTTTTTAAGTCAAAAAGGAATGAGAGAGGGGAGGGGCAGGGCCCCCCCCCACCGCCTCCGCTGCCCTTCTCCCCTCTCCTTTGGGTATAGTTGCACAGTGGACCTCTCTAGCTTCATCTCACAGTTTTTGTCATCCGCACCTTTTCTCATACTTTTATTCTGTTTTATTTTATGTGATTCTGAATGGTCAGTTGTCTGCATTTGGATTTGTGTGTACCTCTGTTACTTAGGGGTAGAGCCTGCTACTGCAATAGACAAAATGTTTGAACAGACTCCTCTGTGTGACTTTGCAGAAGAAGACACTTGTATATGTCTCCTGCATCCTTCAGTCAGTGTCAGACTCAGTGGCACTAAATACATTGTTTGGTAAAATGTTTATAGTTTCATTTTAGAGTAAGGGTACCAATATTTACCTAGTGAAATAACTTGAGTATGTGAAAGTGGATCAGAGAGAGTGTAGTGACGTTGAGAAGGAAAGGAACTGGATTCCAGGTGTAAGAAGTAGAAAAAAAATCACATGAATGTAAGGACAATCATAAAAGCCTCTCATGTAGATGAGTACCAATTAAAACACAACTGGATAATTAAAGTACACAATAGAATGATACAATAAATATGATGAAGCGATAAAATGGAATTGAAGGTGTTTACATCCTAATCTCAGTCTATCTGCTTTTCTAGTTGAGAAGATGTGGTCCCCATCTTGTCTTGGATTGTCTTCTGTGTCAGTCTCCCCTGGCTGACGGCGGGTGGGGGGGGGTCCACTTTTCTGTCATTCAAACCAGTAAACATCCAAATAGAAAGGAATTCGGTGAACAAAGTCCAATTTTTGCCAGAGTTGTCCATTTTGAGTTGACAAATGTTCTCAGTTGAACATTACAGCTTTGTCTTTGGTGATTGTATGACTACAGTTTCTGTAGGGGGCTGTGTGACTGGGGCTCCAAAGATGTCTGGAAGTCCTACTCACTTTTGCTTCCTTTAGACATATATGTCAAGTAAGTCTGCCATTCAACCTTTGAAGATTGTCAAAGCATGGGTAGGTGGAGGCACTGTGAATCTCTCAGCTTGGGTTCTCATGGCAGACTTCTGTTGCAAGCTCCACAGCCTTCTCTGCTCTGGCTTCCTCTCACTTTATGGTGTATCCTGTCTCTGATTCAGGTTTTCAAAGTCATGCCACTTCAAGTCTCTGGTTCTTGGCCCTTTGGACACCCAGCACTCCCATCAGTTCAGGCTTTCATAGTTCATTTCCAGCTTCCTGGATCAGCGTCTTTTGTGGATCTCACAGCACAGTGTGTCATAGAGTGGCAGACATTTTGATAGAATCTGCCAGCAGTATAGAGCAGGATTCCAAGAATGGCAGGCAGATACTTGGCTGCTCATTTTGGTACTGTTGAGTTTAGAAATATAAAAACTACTTGTCAAAGAGATGATATTTTTAAACAAAGACAGGAAAGTGTGTTTTTAAAAGAGGCAGGACCACAGTCTTTGAAAACACACCAAAAAAAAAAAAAAAAAACCAAAAAAAAAACCAAAGAACAATTGATATTAAGCCATTATAATCTATACAGAAAAACGTAACCCACCCTCATGGCATGTACATACAGCTGTAAATATTTAAACATTTGGGGGCTGCGGAGATGACTCAGCAGTTAAGAACACTGGCATTCTTTCAGAAGATTGAGGTTCTAATCTTGGCACTCACATGGCAGCTAACAGCTGTCCGTAACCTCAGCTCCATGGAAACTGACACCCTCCTCTGTCCTCTGCGGGATTGCACAACACTGTGCACTTACATACAGGCAAGCAATGCACACATACATTTAAAATAAAATAATAAAGAACTTTTTTTTTAAATGTCAAAAATGATTTCCAGGCATTTTATTATTTTAACTGCAGAATGACAGCTGGGTAAATTAAAATCAGTTATTTTCATAATGCTTAATTTTTCTTTTACCACATTTAATGGAATTTTACTAAGTGCAGGGGAAACAAAGTATTCTATTGACACTGAGAGACTTATATTTTTGCCACCACTACTGATCCATATACACATTGAGACTAGAGATAAAACTTCATTCAGTCACCCACTACTGAGTACCCAGTGAATAACATAATGACTTTGTAAATGAATCAGTTAGTTAGTACTTGAGTATTTTGTCTTAGGAGACTGATTTACATATAATTTCCAAGTCAGAAATGATGTCTTTGTGTAATATATCAAGCAACTTCCACAACCGCAAACACGGCAATATTTTTCGTGTGTGTGTGTGTGTGTCTGTGTGTGTCTATCTTTGATGCAGAATTGACATTTCTCAAGGATAACTTATACTTTGCATTTCTAATATAGTTCAGAACATTGATAAGTTTCTATAATTCCTCCTAAATACTTCAATAAAAGATTGGCATTTGTGATGATAAACATTCCACATAAATATAAATAAACTCTCCTATTATTTATCTCCTGGAAAGTAAGAAGTGAAAAAAAAAAAAGGTCATTTCTTTCATTCATGCCAGTAACACCTCAGGAAAAAAAACAAAAGACAGTTCCTGGTTAAATAGATGTTTTGCAAATTCATCCCAAACATAAAGCACACTAACAAACTGGCATCAGCACCATCTTCACTAATTCAATAATTAATAATCAATTGAATAACTGTATAGAAAACTGTAATTTGTTTGTATGTGCCAGTGAGTAGATCTTTCTAGAGAGAACAGTCATCAATTTCATGCTCTTATTGAGGGACTTAGATCTATCCACCTGTCCTAAGGGTTTGTATTCAGTTCTGCTCTTTTATTTTTTATTGAAGTTTTTAGATTTTCAGACAACATAATTTGATATTATTTAGGTCCTCCTCATTCTTCTACCCCGCAGCCCCTTCTCACCTCCACCACTCAATTTAATATACTCTATTATATATAATATATACTTACTTATTTATAATAAGACCTACACATTCTGATTTATATCTTCAAATGTCCTTCAGTATGGGTCCCTCCATTGGTGCTTAGTTAATATATCAAGACTCCCTGGCTTGAAATAGACTGTCGATGCCCCTTTCCAACAGTTCCTTAGCCGGGGTTGATGTTTCTTACCTACTTCTATGCTGAGATTTTTTTTCTATTTTGGCTTGCATAAGACGTGTACATGCTGTCATCACAGCGTGAGTTCATATGGATAACAGACCATCTGTCTTGAAAACTCTGATTCCTTAGGGAGATCTCTTATAATCTTCATACACCCTTTTCCATATGGATCCCTGAGCCTTGGGAACAGAATTATGATGTAGGTATCCTCTTCAGGGATAAATACTCTACAATTTCTTGTTCTCTGTTCATTGGCTAGTTGTAGCTTTCTGTGTTAATCACTGTATTTGCATAAGAAAAGTTCTGTTGTGAGGGCTGAGAAATGCATTGGTCTATAGGTATGACAATAAGTCATAAGGAGTCAGTTAATATGAAAGCTATTTACAAGAAAACTAGTATTGGGTTCTCTTCTACTTCCTGTGTCCTGTTTAGACTAGTATTCCTAAACCTATTATCAACACCAAAGATAGGCTTCATCCTAGGAAGTGAATCTTAAATCCATTTAAAGAGTGATTGGTTACTTCTATAATATTTGTGTGACTATTGAACCGAGTGGGGATATCTTACCAGGCCAGTTGTTACTGGACTTCATAAGATTCACTGCTGGGTAGGGATTATGATGGTTATTTTTCCTTCTAGTAGCTTTTATTGTGAGCACTATGAGTGCCAGCCAGTAGAGAAAAGGCTCTGAAATCAGCACCAGCTTTATGTCTCCTCGCTTGTTGTACAACTTGTATATGTAGTGTCTTCAGCAATATCATTTTAAGATACAGTTCTTGTAAGTAACCAAGAACAGGGTCAGTGCCAGTATTATTTGAGGGTTTATGGGCTCTGAAGTCAACAGCTTCTAGAGAGGGAGGCCATTCCTGGTAATATATATATATATATATATATATATATATATATATATATATATAATCTATAAATGTTTTTATTGAATCAGTATATGTTTCATACAGAAAAATTCAGTCTTTATCATCTTTATATCCCTTTCCCCACAGTCCACTAACTGGAATCCACACATTCTTTCATTTGTGTTAACATCTGTTGTGTCAAGTTAGTGTCCCCAAGTGACCTCAGTGCAGGTTCATCCACTGAGGCCTTGTCAGTCTACCCAGAGTCCCTCGCTTTAGGAAGGCTAGCTCATCCTCACCCAAGAGTAATTAGTTGCCAATATTTCTTAAGCAAATTTTGGGTCTGCTACCCATTTCCCCAGTTCCATGCTGGGTTTTTGTCTGCTTGAGTTTGCATGGATGCTGAGCATGCCAAAACAATTAGCTGGTATTTATTTTTCTAATTAGCCTATGGTATCTAGAAAACACAGTGTACTCCTGTTATAATTCCTTAAAATCTCTCTCTCTCTATCTATCTATATATACATATATATATATATATATACATATCTATCTATCTATCTATCTATATATATATCTTCTATTGTTGTAGGTTTCCATATTTTTTTTTCTAAAGGCATTTAACATTACTTATCCCTCACTATACTTAGATTTAAATCACTTTATTTCAAATGAGGAAAGGTGTATAGAAAGTTGACTTTTACCCACATTAAAATGGGTGTGGAAACACATCCTTCCCAAAATTCTTAAGCTAGAAGTGGTGTGTATCATTTTTGATCCCATGGATTGGCTACAATTATTCACCTCCTACAATGGAGGAAGTTCTCCAGCAGAATGTTTGTTTAGCTAAATGGTAAGAGCACTTTGTCCATTTTTTTCTTTTATCTCTTCCCATATTCCGAGGATATAAATCAGCATCACATTCAACTATGAAACTTATAATGCACATTTAATCCAGAATATTCTTTTTGTTTCATAACAAAAATACATACCCCAGGTCATGTAGATATACAAAATATGTCCATGAGAATCGGAGAAGAAGGGAGGCAAGAAACAAGGAAGTAACAGAGGGAGGGAGGGAGGAATGAAGAGAGACTGACTGGATAACTATATATTGTTTTGTATTTCAACCATTTTGGTTTCCTTGGAAATACATTAAAATGAATTGAAGCATCATTTTCTTCAGTTTTCCTCATTTTCATATCCACTGCAGTCCCCATGGCCACACTCAAAATTATCCCATAAACATTGTTCTCAAGTGTCATTCATTTTCATACCTTCTGTTTTTCAGGTTGTATCTGTACTCTTTGAAAATATCTGCAATAAATATTTGGATGCTAGCAGTTTCTCTCTCTCTCTCTCTCTCTCTCTCTCTCTGTGTGTGTGTTTGTGTGTGTGTGCAATTGTGTATGTGTATGTGTATGTGCTTGTTTATATGTGTATGAGTTGTGTGTGTACAAGCCTGTGTATGTACATTTGCATGTAGAGTACAGAGGACAACAATACTTTGCTTTATGAGACCAGAAATGGTTTGAGCTCACCCCCTTCCCCTGCAATGAGCCTTAGAAGACAGAATGTTATATGGATTAAGCCTATGTAGTCTCTTGTTCTCCACATGTTTATCAGTGCTGAGTCTCCATTTTAATTACCATCTACAGCAGGAAAAATTTCTGGTGAAAGTTAAGAAATACATTAATCTATGAATATAACATGATTAATTATGAGTTTGTTTAATACAATGTTCATTTAGCACAATAACAACAGTAAGTTCTCACATATGGCCAATGTTCTGGATAGCTTTTGTTGTCAACTTCATAACATCTGGGTTGAGAGTGCCTCAGTTGGGAAATCACTCCATTTGACTGATCTGTGGCCTTGTCTGTGGCGTATTTCCTTGATTGTTGAGCTATGTGTGAGGGCCCAGACCACTGTGAGCAGTACCACTCCTGGACTGGTTGCTCTGTATTGTAGAAGAAAGCAGGCTGAGAATGAGTCAGGGGAGCAAGTCAGTAAGCAGTGTTCCTCCGTGGCCTGTGCTTCAGCTCTGGTCTCTAGGTTCCTGCCCTTATTTCCTCCCTTGGGATCCCTGGGTGAGAAACTATGACCTGAGAGATGTGGGCCAAATAATCCCATTGCTCCTCAAGTTGGTATTACTCAGAGCATTTTGTGACAGCAATTGAAAGCAAACTAAAACAGCTTTTGATTTGTCTAGTCACATGATCTTGACCCAGGTATTAGTGCAAGGTATGGGTTCCATCTTGTGTGCTGGGTCATAAATCTATAGAGAAAATTGTTGGTTACCTCCATAAGATTTGTGCCACTCTTTCATCAGCATGTATATATTTTCTAGGTCAGTTGTTATTGTAGCTTGCAGGGTTCACAGCCAGGTAAGTTTGATTGCTACTTTTTTCTTCTGATAACATGATAGTACCTTTTAAGACTACGAAAGCCGGACAGCAGAGGTGAAGTTTGGAGGTCAGCACCCTCTTTCTTTCTCCTTATTTATTCTAAGGATCACATATGTAGTTTATGTAGTTTCTTCAGCTATTAATGAAGGTCTTTCTGTCATTTTCTGGAAAGCAACTAATAATAATGACAATAGCTAATTTTGTTTAGTGGTCTATTTGACTTCCATGGTCAACATTCCCAAAGAGGGAGCCCATTAAGGCACTGGGCTTTTTATTTAATAACCTGTGGGTATCTGGTCAGAGCATTGTCTGCTGAGGTATAAAGAAATTACTTATAAAATGTTCTTATATATGTAGATATGTATATTTCTAAAGCTCTTTAGGAGCTGGAGAGATGACACAGCAGTTAAGAGCAGCGGCTGCTCATGCAGAGGAATTGGTTTGGTTCCCATCACCCATGTGGCTGCTAACAACCTTATGTAACTCCAGGTGTAGGAAATCCAATGCCTTCTTGTGATCTCTTTTAACACAGCATGACGTGGGTGAACTTAAACTCATGTAGGCAAAACACTCATATATATAAAATATCTTTTAAAGAGATACTTATAGTAGTAATGGGGTTCAATGTCTTTTTCATAAGGCCGTTGGTGGTTGGTGTTAATTACTCCTCCTTGTACTCAGCACTACACCCTCACCTCACATTCCTCACCATTTATAACTCTTCATTTTCCATTATTCCATTCTTCTACCTTATAACACTGAATTCTACATCTCCTTTCTGGAAGCACTCTACAATGGTACCAGTTGGTAACACACAGTTATATTCTTTTCCATTCTGGAGGTGTAGACAAATAGGCTCTTATTGCAGCTTCTGATCCTGTATGTCAGAGCATGATCACAATATCCTACAACTTGCCACCACAAGCCATTTAAGCTTCCCTGATCTGTTTTTTTTTTTTTTTTTACTGTCATGGAACTATAGAAGTTATCTTAAGCACTTGGTTGCTACTACATCAGCATTGTTTTCCAATGGCAAGCTTTGGTTTTATTTAGAGTAGAACTCACTGTAGTAACAAATAAATGCTCTGATACATGATGACTGCAATGTAATGGGAGTATGTTGGTACTGAAATAATCACTTAGAATTCCTTCATTCCTGTGATCATTTCACAACTTAACATCATTTTGTTGATTGTCTAAGTAGGAAATTCTAAACAATACGTGTATTATTTGGCTATTGCTCACTGACATAAGGAAACATTATTTTCAGGTAAGGAAGAAAAGAGCATATAAAACTATTTGCTTTTTCTTGAAAACTGCAACATGAATGTTCATATCCTCTGAGTTTGGTACTTTGAATGAGTGTCCCTAATAGGCTCCAAGTTCCAAGTTTGTGGTTTCCAGTTCATGGCTCTATTTGGGCAGGGCCATAGAACCTTCAGGAGATTTGGCTATCCTGGCGGAAGCATGTCACTGGGGACAGTCTTTCTAAGTTACCATGGGATTTCCAGTTTCTTTCTGCTTCCTTTGCCTGTTTCATATGAGGTTCTCAACCCTCAGCTCCACGACCTGCTGCAGTGCCTCACCACCATGCTTACCCATGTGGAACTGTAAGCCACATAAACCCCTTTCTATAAGTTGCCTTTTCTATGGTGTTTTAGCACAGCAACAGGAAGGTAACTAATATATTGTATGTTGTACACAACTCGGTGATGTAGAAGCTGTCATATACGTAAAACCGATAAACAGGTTCCAACTTGGAATACACGCAGTAGCCAGCGTTTGAGATGCCTTTTCTTCTGGTTACTCAGATCCTGCATAATTCCTCGCATAGTGTGAAATTAAGATAATTTCTTCAAATAAATAAAATAAAGCAAACTTGACTGAATAGTATTTTAGAGATCAGATTAAAGAAGAGCATAAATTTGACTGTATAATACTTTAGAGATTAGGTTAAAGAAAAACATAACTTCCTCTAAATCATTCTCTTGTTTTCTTTGATGAATATAGAATAACAACAAATTTCTATTAAGAGAAAGAGTAATTGCAGCAATGAAACTTTCAAAAGAACATTGGAAGAACTAATAGTACTCAAATGTATTCATCATAATTTTGTCACAGGAATTTGAAGCTAAAAAAAAAAAAAAGAACGCACAAAGAAACCAACAAACAAAATCTACATTCAGGGGTTCCAGATCATTTGCCAGCATCTTACGTAGAATTTAAATGTGCAAAAAAAAAAAAAAAAAAACCCACAAAAAAACATAAGTGGGCTTCAAGGTAAACTGTTGTCTTCTTCAGTATTGATTTAACTGACACACTGGCCAACATTCATAACAGACATGAATTTTTCAGACCTGCAGAAACTGTCAATAATGATATCTGCCCCTATAGCTTTGTCTTGTTTGTTTGCTTGTTGGATGTTTATTTTAATACAGGGTCTCACTATGCATCCCCACTTGACCAGGAACTTGTTATATACACAAGTCTGCCTCTGCCTCCCAAGTGCTTAGATCAAAGGTATGTGCTACCACACTGTGCATTAGTAACTTTTCTCAGTGCTGTGACAAAAGACAATACAGAAGAAAAGGTGATATAAGGATTTATTTGTGGTTACAACACAAAAGGGAACAATCAACCATTATGGGCAAGATATGGTAGAGTTTATGATGCTGTAACCCTGAGACTGGTACCCTCCCATCTCCATGGATCAAAACATATAGACAAAGGAATGTCAGCTCCTCCCCACCTTTATTCAATTTATGCCCTTAGACAATAGTATAACAATAACCATATCTGGGAAGTCTTAATCCTCAGTTAATTCACCTGGGAAATGCCTGCACAGATGTTTTCAGAACTGTAAATTATTTAGAATCTGATAGGGGATTCTAAATCCAGTCAAGACGACAGTGAAGATTAACCACCATACACTGTGAAAGCAGAGAATCTAATCGTTTTCCATTTTTTATTGACTTTTTGTCATTTTCACATGAAATGTTTTGATCATATTGAGTCCCTCCCCTAACTGCATTTCACTTATAGCATCCCAACACACACATGTTTTCATGGACTCTGTAAATAAAGATCTTTTTAAGTAAAGTATTTTCTCAAATGTCCTTCCATCTGTGTCCATCCACTGATTCACTGGAACCTGCTTAGCCTGTCTAGCATTAGATACTTAAAGAAAACCAACTCTCCTGCTCTCAATAGTTTTCAGTTGCCAATAAAACCTCATCTAAGGTTGGGGTATCTTACAAACTTCCTGATATTTATATTGGAATTTTGTCTGATTTCAGTTTGTATGAGTCTTGTGAATATAGTTACCATTTCTATAACTTCGTATCAGTAAGTTCACAGCTCTATGGAAAACTGTTTCCTTGTGGTGATCAACTACCTCAAGCTCTTAAAGTTTTTCAGCCCCCTCTTCCACAATGGTCCCTGAGCTTTGGGTGACAGAAGTTTGATACAGTTGTCCTACTCAGAGACAAGTACTATGCAGTCTATTATTCTCTGCACTTTGGTCAGTTGTGGCCTGCTGGTTAAATCATCATCTGTTACATGGGAAAATTTCACTGATGAGAGTTGAGAAATGCATTGATAGTCTTTCAGCCACTTGCTTCATTATGTTCCCTACACCTTAGGGAACCAGCAGTAATCAGTTTCCAGGGCTCAGGTACCACTGAAAACGCGGGTGGAAAGATTGTTAGAGCAGAGTTGATAGATGAACATAAGGAAACATAATTTCAGGCCACTGAGAACTTGAGAACTTGCTCATATGAACTTGCAACAATGATGATAGCATGCACAAGACTCACAAAGACTCAATCAGACAAAAACCCACAGAGGAGGAAAAATGGTAGTGCAACATAACCCTAGCTAAAGAACTTCATAGACTCTTATTCTCTGCTTTGGCCAGTTGAAGAGCTTTGTAATTCCCATTTGTGGCTAAAAGAAACATTTTTGATGAGTGGTGAAACTTACACTTGTCTATAAATACAATGATACATGTTAAGAATACAATAAGACATTAAGTTGGTCTAGTCATGTGACAACAGTATGTTTTTTCCTCTAAAATCTATGACCTCTCTAGCTCTGTGCATTTGGCTGTTTACATATGAGTTTCCTCCCACTGAGCAGGCCTTAAGACCAATTAGAAACCATTAATTACCCCCAAGATAAACGTGACAGTACACTTGAAAAACTTAATGACTTTTCCCAATGTCTAATTCAGCCATATGTCATCATATATCTATGACAATGTAGTCTCTTTTTAAGCAATTTATCTTTCTTCTAGATAATTATTCTCAGAAATGACATGCAAAGAAATCCAAGAACATCATTTTATAAATCTTTTGATATCTCTTTTTTAGTCAGATTCTCATCACTGTGACAAAAATATATGACAGGTTGCTATTGTTTCAGAATTTCATAGATTCCAATGTGAGATTACATAGTTAGATCCCTTTGACCTGTGATGAATTAGAACATGATTGCCCAGAGAACACATTGCTCATCTTTAGAACAGAGAGTCAAGAAAGCCAGCGTCCTTAGTTTCCTCTTCAAAGGTGTCTTCCTAATGATAATTTTTTCCTTTTAAACTGTAACTTCTATTTTTTCACTATTTTCTAAAAATAGCCAGAGTTTCAAAATTTCATCTTCAACATGAGTCTTTAGAAGACATTGAACACCTTAAACCATAACAGTATTCATTTGAATCATAGGTTGAATTTCCAATGTATAGTGTGCCTGGTACCATTGTTTAAGACTGAATGACAAAACCCATTTGGTTTTTATTTTATTTGCATTGAGCTTAAATTAATGATCATGCTATTATAAAGCTAACAAAATATTCCAAAACGGCAGGTATTCAATTTCTCTATAGTGAGGCTAGATATAATTAAGCTACCTTAGAGCTATCGTTGGGAAACTATTTCTAATGGGCTAATTTACATTTCCCTGCTGTCACTAAGCTTTTCATACCATCCTTTGAATCAAATCACTTACCAAAATATTTTGATATACAGTTTGGGACTGATTACCTAGATGAATACTGATTACTTTTATTTAATTGTATCAATTTTGGTACTAGAGATGATTCCAGTTTTACATTGGTCTTTCATCAGACTGTTAGATTTCTGAGGTCAGATTTTGCACAGATGGAATAAAAGTTGAGCTCATCAGAAATGCAATTACAGGAGCTATGGTGGTTGCAGAGGCAAGTACAGTAAAGGAAATGGTCATTATTCAAATAATATATCCTTTTTCCATAAAGTATTGAAGTTAATTCTACCCTAAATGACTACTTTGTATGAATAGACAATTTTGTTAGTTCATTTACAAATTCCATTTAATCAGAAAGTTTTTGTTTTCAATTGTGTTATGTTGGGGCTGTAAGGATGGCTCAGCAGTTAAGAGCACAGACTGTTCTTGCTGAACATGGATTTGATCCCTAGCCTCATAATTTTCTGTAACTCCAGTGCCAGGAGAATCCAATACCCTCTTTTGACCTCTGCAGGCATTGCATGACACAGGTGCACTTACATACATGCAGGTAATACACTCGTACACAGAAAAATTTTAAAAATAAATACATAAACAAAGAAAGAAAGGATATATATGTTGCTAGAGGTGAGTATATGAATGTACAGAATAGCCTGGGTGTTAATCTGGCTTTCTATGCTTCATGATCTACTTAGAAGAAACAGGCCACTGTCATCTGCCCATGTCAACAAACCTGAACTGGTCCTGCAAACATGCTTCCACCATGATGTACTAAAACCGATGAAACCAAGAGATAAAATATTCTCCTAAGTTGCTTCTCTAAAGTATTTGTTCACACCTAAGGAAAAAGCAACAAATAACCTGTCTGTGGAAACTGTTGATGAGTCCCCTTGATACCCTGGTACTGCAGAATAACTATGAATTCAGGTTTTTGTTTCTTTGTACTATTTTCCTTACATGAAAGAGTATGTCCTGTATGGTAACGATGTTGATGATCTTTCTGGCTTTTAAACAGTATTTCTTCTCTTCAACGGGGTGGCCATATTCCTCCAATAGGATTTAAAGATCCTCATAAATAAATTGCTCTCTACCAATGTAAAGGAAAGGGCGCAAGTTTTGCTAAGTCTTGAATGTAATTATGAGACAATCCACTTAAATCAGGCATAGGACATGACTTCAAGCCTAGTATTATGGGAAGGCTAAACATATGTTTAAATGGATAGATTACTTACTTGACTAAAGACATCTGTCTAATATTCTTAATGGAGTTGGTGTTTAAAGTTAAAACTATCTCAATATACTATGTTGAAGAAAATTTAGAGCATCAAGATTGAAAAAAAAGTATTAGCAAATGCCTCTAAAATACTAACAGTAAAGTTAATTCTGTCATCTTAAACCACATGTTCTGGTATCACAAAAATGAGAATTACATTGATGGAGAGACTTAGTACCACCCAAGTGTTGACATTTGAGGAAACAAATGTTCAGGTCATCTGGGCATCACAAATGCTAGACAAAAGCATTTTATGTTTTGCAAGAGTGAGTTCTAAGAAAGTAAATTGCACTAGGTTAGTGGTAAAGAAATCAAGAAGACTTGTTGGTACTTACTATGAGAGTGGCTTAAAAATAATATTGCCAACATATAGACTATTCCAATTATGAATTGAAGTCTTTTGTATCTTGAAATATAAATTTCAAATTTTAAGTATATGCTTACCATGAACCTGGTGTGTTAAAATTATTCTTTAGTACATAGATTTTAATAATTACACAAAAACACTAACCAAAAGAATAGGAAATATTTGTTAGGTAATGACCTCAATGAAGCCAACTGCTATTAGGACATGATATTAGCAACTTTTCTTATCTTCTGTGAAGCATTTTCTTAGGGCAATTTTTTATTGTATTAAAAAGCAAGTCTTCTAAATTTTGATTCACTCATTTTTTAACTACAGCTTTTGCTCAAAGTGCTAAATTACTGCCTTTATTACTGCCTTAACCTCACCCTTCTGCCTTGTAAAAACTGTCCAATAATTAATTTGAACAGGAAGTTGTGAATCCTTTGCAAAACAGTTTTCAATTTTTCATGAGCTATTTTAATTCTTATGAAAAAGCTGAATTTAAATTTTAATTTTTTTTTCTGCTGCATGAAAGTTGTCATATATACTATACATAGTGCACATAGTCACTAAAGATAAATAATTGCATACAATCTGATTTTTGAAGTTTATTTATTAGAATCAAAGAGAATGAACTTCATTCTAAATATTTACGTACTCATATGCATAGACAAATGCTACTTTTGGCCATAACCAGAGAAGTGACTTCTTTCAATGAAAAACAAAGTGCAGAGAATGGCTACTAAATGTGCTGAGATGGAGGGACATCTGTGTGCTCAGCCTTGAACAGGGGTTGTTGCAGAAATGGAGCAGAAGCAATGCAAGAAATGGAAAATCAGAAGAAAGACTGAATTTCTGACTTCTGGGTAAGACACAGCAAATGAAATCATGACTTCACAGGAGCTATGGCCATATGTTGATTACTGTTGGATTCTGGAGGAGAGGAAGAACAATTTTGAAATAAATTTAATTGAATTTTTGCTCGTTTAAAGCCCTGTATTTTGTTTATGTTTAGACACACTGCTCCAACTGTACCAATCTACGTGGCATTTTCATTACTCTGCCATTTCTATTAAGGCCTTGTACAATCAGGTTTGCCTCCATTCACTGGAGCCTGGTTAACACCCTTAAACAAAGCAAATTCAACCCCTCTCAGTAGTAATTAGCTGCCAAAAGTTCCTTGGCTAAGTTTGGTGCTTCTTACCCACTTACAGACTTCCATGCTAGAAACATTTTTCTTATTTGAACTAGCATAGGCCGTGTGCATGCTGCAAGTTTGTATGACTAACTTCATAGCTGTCTGGACAGCTTTTTCAAGAACTTATAATCTTGCTACCTCCTTTTCCACAGTTATCCCTGAATCTTGAGTGGCAGAGTTTCGATATATGTACCCTATTCAAGGATAAGCGTACAGTCTCTAATTCTCTGTACTTTAAGAAATTATAGCTTTCTGGGGTAATTACCATATGTTGCATGAGGAAGCTTCACTGGTGAGTTCTGAGAGATATAATCTTTAGGTGCAGAGGTTGATAGATAGATGTGTCACCTAGGGCAGGGCACCTCACAGAAATATATGCTCTGTGTTTAAACAGTTGGGGGACTTGTAGAAAATATCTGTCTGTTGCAAAATGAAGCTTTTCTGATGAATGGTTAGATTCAAACTTCTTTGTAAGTATAAGGACACACATTTAAAATTGTGTAAGATATTACATTGATCCAGGAGTGTGACAAAATAGGTTATTCCTTAAGATCTATGACCTCTCAAACATGTGTATTCAACTGTGTTTACAGTACTGTTCATGAGTTTGCTCCATTAAGCAGGGCAATTACACAACTGTTTATTACTCCTAAGATAAAAGTGCCACTTTTGCATCACTAAAGATTTTTCAGCTGTGAATTTGAGGAGCATACCAGGCTCAAACTGATAGTGGCAAACACATGACCACACATATGATCCAAGAAAAAGTCAGTGAGCCCTCCTCCAAACAAAGTAGACACGAATGTTTATAAGAAAAAATTTTAAAAATGGTCAAAGGTGGTAGAAGTGAGAGCTATATTAGAGAGGACAGAGGTGTATTAGAGAGGATGGAGGTGTATTAGAGAGGATGGATGTGTATTAGAGAGGATGGAGGTATATTAGAGAGGATGGAGGTGTATTAGAGAAGATGGAGGTGTATTAGAGAGGATGGGAAGTTTATTAGAGAGAATGGAGGTATAGTATTCAGAGTACATTTTATTAGTTTATTGAAATTGTCATGGAATAAAGTCAATAAACTTATAAAAATTAAAAAAGACTATATTGCAGTATTAGTGACTAGTAACTAGAGGTTTATGATAGAAATATTAAAATGGAAAAGATTTTTTGTATATTTTTACTGAATTTTTGTGTATTTCATACACAATATCTTAATGATCGTTATACCCACTTTCTCATATGAATCCTCCCTTGGCCTGCCCCACTAGATTTCATACATTCTGTCATTTAGATTAAGGCCTGTCAAATCAAGTTTAGTGTTCCTAATGTTCAGTCCAAGTTCATTCATTGATGTCTTGTCAGCCTACCTAGAGTCACTCCCTTAAAGATCAACTCTCTATCACCCAATAATCATCAGCTTTCAATAGTTCTTCACCTAGGATGGGACCAGCTCCCCATTTCCATACTTCTATGTTGGGTTTTTGTCTGCCTGATTCTGCATGGGTCTTCTGCATGCTGTCACCATTGCCGTAATTTCACATGAATAAGGTCACAGAAGCTTGTAAGTCTCTATTTTCATATAGTCGTGCACCTTCTCCCAGGCTCTTACAATCTTTCTACCCTCTTCTACGTCGTTCCTGAGCCCTGGGTGGGCAAAGATCAATATATGAGTCCTTTCCAACTTCTTTACACTTTGACCTTTAGTGGTTCTTTGTGCCCATTGCCCTCTGTTGCATGAGATAGCTTTATTGATGAGAGTTGAGAGATGCAATAGTAGTCTCTCTACTTCTTGTTTCACTTTGTTCTGTGAGCCTTATGCACAGAGGTTCCACTGTAGATGTGTTACTTAAGTTTGGGCATTTCACATCCATAATCTCGGGGTGTCACTGGTTGTGGAACTTTGTAATAGTTTCTGTCTATTGCCAAAGAAGCTTATTTGATGTGTGGTGACTAGTATAATTGTCTGTAAATATAAGGATATATATTTATCACAAAGTAAACAATTATATTGTTGGAGCTGAAGAGATTGCTCAGTAATTAATACTGGCTATTCTTGAAGAGGACCCAGGCTTGATTTCCAGCATATATATGATGGATAACAATGGGCCATAACTCAAGTTTCAGGGGGAATGATTGTTGTAGTAGGATCTTCACTAGGGCTTATAACCTATCCAGTCACAGGGTTTTGGGCCCGATAATTGTTCGAGGTATGGGTTTTGTCATGGAGAGCAGGCTTCAAATGCAGTCAGCTAGTGTTTGATTGCTTCATTAATATTCTTGTCACTACTGCACTTGTGCCATATCTTACCAGGTCTATCCTCAGTGTTGCTCATATGTTCACAACTGGGTAAGTCTGATGATTATATTTTTCATTTGGTAGTGTGGATAGCACCTTTCAGGAACACAAATGCTAGGCATTAGGAATATAGCTTCAATGTCAGTATTAGCTTAAAAAAAATCCATGTCCTATGACTCAAGTACGTAGTGTCTTCATCAGTAGGATTTTATGGTTAAGTTCCAGAAGATAAAGAAAATAAGTGGTGATGGTTATTAAGGGTTTGTGATCTTTGTGACACCAGTGTCCAGCTCGCCAATAAAGGGTGTCCATCGCTGGTGTTGGCCTAGTTATTTGCTATCAGGTAGGGTCACTGTCCCTCATTATAGGAAAACTATGTTAAACTCCTTTCATATATTCACATGTATACACTTTGGAATCTTCTACAATAGAGCTCCATATGACTTTTTCAAAGGACCATTAGTATTATTTATCTCTCCCTATACTCCCTCTTCTGTTCTCCCTTTTTAGTCCTCAACAGGGAAACTCCTTTTTAGAGTAGATAGCAATTAACAACACACAATTGATGAGAGAAGAAGAGACTACGAGGTGTTCAGCCCTAAAGGGACACCTGCATTATTATAGTCTCTCCTCATAAAGCTCAGGATTTGTTAAAGAAGAAACACCTGAATTCGACGAGCGTCAAATGCAGGGGATGACTACCGTGAAACTGTCTTCTGGACACAAAAGCGTTGTTGCACCTATGAACTTACAGGGGTTGTGACTACAGGCACAAGGCCTCCACAAGCTTAAGCCACACAAATATCTCAGATTGGAAGATCATGCAGGAAACGAAGCTCCACTCCTAGCTGAAGAGCTATGAGCTATTAATAGGTTTTGTGAAAGGAAGAGTCTGTTCTCATTAAGGTAGTGATCCCTGATATGTTATCAGTCTCCCGGAGATGAACTCATACCCAAAAGTGATGGGCTAGCACAAATCAGACTTGATCAGCTTTTAGAACAAGCAAACAACCCCAAAGGACACACAACATTGGGAAGGGGAAGGTGATTGGGGTGAATTTGAGAGGAGATTGATGAGGACTGGTGAATATGATTAAAATGCATCATATGAAATTCTGAAATAATAAAATATTAATTTTTAAAAGTTTTAAAACATTTTAAGCTGCTTATTCCAAAATTGGATTGTTTTATAATATATACATTTAGCACCTTTCATTTATTAAATTTTCATTCCTACTTTGCTGTATAAGGTATAGTTCTTAAGTGTTTCATTGATATAGATTTTGTGCAAAACTAATAAACAGACCGTCATGGAACCTTAAAGATTCTTATTGTCTAAAAGTTTCACTAAAGAAAGATTTAGATGACACACCAAAAGTGATAAAACATTTTCATGAAATGGTATGCAGCTTATTGAAGGAGGCTTTAAGGGTATTTGACTATTTGAACAGTTTAACAATTTTTATTTACCAGTCAGGGAAAAGTTCAGTTTTATGTATATCTCATAGAACACAGCTGGAATTATACAAGTGGAAATCGACTATTTGAATGTAAGATAGAGAGAGATTCAGGGGTAAGTCTTGATAACTATCAAGCAAATATGATAATAAGATTTAGTGTGTTATTTTATAGTTAAAAAAAAGCAAAATTAAAGAGGCAGTATAGTAAATTAAATTTACTTTGGTAAATTTCTATGAGAAATGTTAGGTATCATGATGTGAGAGTTAATTAACTAAGTAAAATGAGAAATTAATGAAGTGATAAAAATCTAATTATCTTATAGAATACCTGGTGTCAAATGTGTAGTTCAAGAAGAAATTTTATTTAGATAGAAAATTCTTAACTCCTTTTACCAAAAATCAATATTTCAACAATAACAAAACTCTCCATAAACTACATAATAAAACTGTTTTCACCAGTTTGTATTAAAATGAAGATAACAGTTGTCTCATAGCATATGTGCAAGATTTATAGCTGGTTTTATTTATATTACGATATTAGTAGAGTAGTGTATTAACTTCTCTAAAATAATCAAGCCAAGATAGTAGCCGTGATCTTCTGAACATCTTTAACATTATTTGGCTAGCATACCATAAAACAGCAGCACTTAATTGATATGCTTCTAAAATATGATTTCTGCTATTTGAGTGTAAAATGTGATGGTTGCAATGGCCTTAGCTTCTTAACAAATCCAGGATCCATAAGATTAAACACATAAAGCCAATGTTAAAGGACTAAAACCCATAGTAATACCTGGAACATGTCAGAACAATGCTCGGTATAGTCTAGAAAGTTAAACCATGAAGAATTTTGGAATTGTCTCTTGCAAAGATGAAGGAAAATGACCTGGATGGAACTTTACAACATGAGCTGCTAGTGCTGAGACCAGGGCCTCATGCCAGTAATTCCAATACTCAGAAAGCAGAAGGTAGGTGGATTACTATGAATTTGTGACCAGCTTAATTTACAATTCCAGACCAACCCAGGCTACAGAGTAACACCCTTTCTCAAGAAACAAAAAGAAAAACAAAAACAAAGCATATATCTTGGCAAGTGCTATCTACCCATTTTCATTTGCAAGTGTTTAAAAGTACTTGCATATGCTTACTGGATGATATTATGGATCTACATGGAAACCCTGAAAGACCAATTTAACATTTAGTTTGCAGACACTGAAGAAAAATACGTTTGTCAAAATACATATTTTAAATACATGTTTTAAATTTTTGTTTCATTTTTCACTGAAGATTATGCGTGTATTGGGTATAATGTGTCATTTCAATACATTGTATAGTGACTAAATGAGGTTAATTGACAGATCTTTCACCTCAAATATAATTTCTCTCTAGTGAGAATATTTGATGTTCTCTATTAGTAATTTTAAAATATTCATTAAAAACAAAGATGCTAAGATCAGAACAACATGGATTTTACTCATTACCTAATTTTAGTGTATACTCACTGAGAAATTCTTTCTTTATCTCATCCATCCTTCAGTCCCAGTTTCTACCATTTTATTCTTTATGTTCACTGTTTTTCACTTTTAGAATTCACTTAGGCAAAGAGTGACCAATGCTACATGCTAAATGAATATTATAATAGTTCATCTGAGGCAAAAGAAGCTACATTAAAGACCTTGTGTGTAAAATTTAATATCCTCTTCCTGCTCCTCTTCCTCCTCCTCCTCCTCCTCCTCTTCCCTTTTTCCTACTCCTCATCCTCCTTCTCTTCCTCTTTTTTGCTATTCTTCTTCTTTTCCTCCTCCTGCTTCTCCTTCACCTTCTTCCTCATCATCTCTCCCTTCTTCCTCTGAAACATATTTGTCTCATTTAAAGAATTATTAAAAGATTCCTTAGACTGTAGGCAAAATTGACATTGATTCTAATCTGTTTATGTTGGTAAGAGATGAGCATTTGCCTCATTGAGTGAACACATGCTTCCAAATATATTGCTCATGTTATATATTATGTATGTATTCTCATGTAATATATTATGTATGAAGTTCTTGATGTAATGTTTCTAAATACACATCATAAGTTACTATCAAATATGCATTTTATGTCTTTCATTCAAAGGAAACTGTTAGTTCTCTAACAGTCATTTAAAATAGATTTTGTCTCTGCAAGCATTGCATGCACATTTGTACTTATATTCCTGCATGCAAAATAATCATTCTTGCAAAACTGCCATAAATAAATTGAAATTTTATTTGAGTCTTAAAAACATCAGTTATGGTGGGATGGAGAGATGACTCAGGGGCCAATATTACTGGCTGCTCTTAGAGAAGATCCGGTTTCAAATCCTGGCAACCTCATGGCAGCTAACTCCAGTTTCAGGGGATCTGATACCCTCTTTTGACATCTGCAGGCAAGACACAATGCTGGTTGCTCTACATACATGCAGGTATAACATTCATACACATAAAATAGAAATAAATAATTCAAGAAAGTATGTGGATCAACCTTGCAACTATTTCCTTTCATTAAAATATATGTTAACTAAGAAGCTGAAATTATTGGTTCATTATGATGAGGTACAATTTATAAAAAGACAACTTTAAAGCCTGTTTGTTCTCAATATATTTGAGCCAAACCTTGCATTTAAATGTTTTATCACGTTTACCTGTGAAGATCTCTTTTGTTTCATGTTGTACCATTTTGTTTTTTCTTATGAGATAGATGAGTCTCAGTCTCTCAATCTTTGTGCATCAGTTTCCTAAGTACTGAGATTACAAGATTATACCACCAAGACTATATACTACCTGAGAGCTAATGCACATTTACTACCATATTCCATTGAGTTGAAGTGATAAAATAAATAATTTTGAGAATACATTACAACTACAAAATGAATATTAACTGTCTTTGAATTTTATTCATGGAAGTGTAGATTTCTCACCATTGTTTAATGTTGTTAAATATTTTTATTCCTAATGTGCTAGCAATTAAACCCTGGCATATAGTGAATGATACAGATAATAACTGTAGCTCCTATATAGGTTAAGGGGGTTTAGGAGACAAAAGAGTTTTCAGAAACAGCTATTACATATCAACTTAATTATCAGACAATCTTTATTAGTGTAAGAAACCACTTGTAAATAGTGATTTGAAAATGGCTAGGTGGTGTTGCAAGATTGGGGTGGGGAGATAGATATCTGATAAAAATGGAAAAGGATGTATAGATGTTTCCATTAAAATTGAAACTTGAGGAAATCTCTGTATAGTTAGATTATCCATGTGGTGTTTAGAAGAGTGATATTAGACTAGTTGAGATTCTTCAGCATTTAGGATTTCACTCCATGCAAAATGAAAACCTTTTGAAATTTTAGTAAGAACAAAAAAATGTCAAATTTTAAGATGCTGCAAAAATATTTGAAGGATATTTATTATTAAAATGGTGATAGCATAAAAACGGATCATGATTTCAGGAACACTAAGGAAATTTTGCTAGAGAAATTAAGAAGCAAATTCAACTCTTTAAATTATATGCAATGCTATAATACATTGATGGGAGGTGGGCAGAAATAGATGTTACTTTCAATAATATTAGCAGCACTTACAACTGCTTATATATGCTGAGTCAGATGAAGGGGATTTTAGTGCCTCCTGATTTCCTTCATGAACAATTGTCTGACTTGTCACGATATTAGTACTTTTAATCTCAAATTATATAAATTTTATTGATACATTACAATGAAGGAATAATTATGAATGAAACATTCATTTGGTTAGTAATCAATGGAACTTAAGAGTTGTCAGTAAGCTAAATGAGTACCATTTGAGCATACACAAAACTTTCTAAAGAAATCAGGGGCTTTGATAGCAGGCATAATGGTGAGTATAAATTTTGGAATGAAAGTGGCTTCTAAGTGGAAGCAGCATCTATGTAAGATCAGAAAATATATTGGATTTATCTAGGAAAATTTTTATAGTAAATAGAAAATCATTTCATTTATAAGGTAAAATTATCTATGGCATTAGATAGATGAATGAAAAAAGAACACAAAAAGAGAAATTAAAAAAAAATACAAAGAACAAGGACCTGGCAATGAAGGTGTTTGTGCCATTCCATCCCTGCAAAACACTGTCTTTACCACTTGCAACATCCTTTCGTTGTCAAAAGTTGCTAAGGCTGGGATTTCTTTCCCAATTACCCAGTCTAAGCTAGGATTCTGATGGGTTTCAGCTTGATCAAGATTTGTGCATGCTGTTATCATTAGTATGAGTCATATGAGTAACACAGACACACACAAACACACACACACAAACAAACAATAGATATATGTGAAAAAGACACAGGACTTTGTAAACCAAAATTCATAATTGTTAACTAGGTTGATAGTATCTTTTTATTTTTCTTAGGAAAAGAATAACTCAGTAATACAATGGCAAATTTGACAGTAAATTTATGATACTAATAATATAGCACTCTTCTTCATGTCAAACTCGAAATTTGGAATAATTATTTTATAATTTGATTATTTTTCTTTGCTATACCCAATATATTTGTATAGTTTTTTTAAATTAGGAATTTATTGAAATTACCACTTGTTGCAGAAAAAATGTTGACAATGGAAATTTTCAACATTTTTTAAGCTATTGGGTTGAAACAACACATAGGTCAAAACATTTATTTTTTAGAAGGGTGTATTACAAGTTGATATATTATTCAATTTGTGAGGCACAGAGGAATGCAGAATTGTGCTTCTAAAATCAATATTAAAACAGTGATCAATAGAAAACTTATTATTTGTGCATTAGTGCATTATTCTGTCTAGTTTATGTAAGAGTTGTGCTTACTCTGAACATTTCATTTTATTATTAGAGGGGAGTTCTTGGAAACAGCACAGTATAGTCTAGAAATTGAATTGAGATAAAATGTGAGGATATGCTATAGATAAATAACAAGCTATCTTCCAAAAATTTTTATAAGACTTATACTGAAAGCCTGTAATTTTCATGATCTAACTGGGTGTTCCTTAGACACCTTCCCTACCTATACTTCTCCTCACTGTCCTGCCCAATTTACTGAATTTTCTTGCTGTAGTATGAGCCTATAGAGTCTGATTTCAGTCCACGAAGAGACCCATCCCTGCAAAACACTGTCTTTACCACTCACAACATCCATTGGTTGCCAAAAGTTGCTAAGCCTGGAATTTCTTACCCAATTCTCCAGTATAAGCTGGGATTTTGATGGGTTTCAGCTTGATCAGAATTTGTGCATGCTGTTATCATTGGGTATGAATCAATAGCTGTCTTAAAAAAACTCTGCTTCCTTGTGCTTATTTTTCATCTCGGACTCTTTAGTTTTTCTGCCTTCTCTTCCCTAATAATCTCTGAGTCTTGGGAGGCGGAGCTTTAATAGAGTTGTCCTATTCAGGGATAAGCACTCTGCAGTCTCATACAGTTGGCATACTGGCCAATTGTGGGTTTCTGTGTTAATTGCCATCTGCCGCATAAAGAAACTTCTTTAATGAGAATTGAGAAATCCATTCACCTAATGTGTAAAGGCTGCTTTAAAGATATGTCAATTGGATTAAGCATTTCAGACATTTATTCCCTACTTTTGACCAGTTCTGGGACTCTATAATAGTTTCCTCTTTTACAATAGCTATGAAAAAAAAAAAGTAAAAAGACCTAAATATTCCTCAACTGATAACATGGATAACAAAAATGTGGTACAATTATACAATGGAGTTCGATTCAGACATAAAGGAAAATGAAATTTTCAGAGAAATGGATGGATATAAACTGTTAGACAAAATGAAGTAACAAAGATTCAAAAAAAAAACAAAAAAACAAGTGGCATATGTTCTCACTCATTTAGCTCATCTAACTCCTCTTACCCCCAGATCTCTAGATATACTTTAATATATGTTCTGATGCAAGTGCAGAAGCCAGGAAAATAGAAAAGAACCATGGGGATAAAGGGAAAGGAACTCAAGACAGAGGTACAGTAGGAAAAAGGTGTTATTAAGGGGGAAATGTGAAATGGGGTGCTTTAACTGGGGAAGGAGTACAGAATGTGATACAGGGAGAAGGATAGGAGGGTAAATGATGTTTAGATGGAGTGAAAAACAGAGGAAACTATATTAGTTCAAACTCTTATGAAAAAATACACATAAAATAAATGTAGGCGTGCACGAAGCTATATAACATAAAACATAAAGTCAGGCAGGAGCAACCTCCTTTCCAGTTGTTGGTCAGTGTAGTACAAAAGACTCTCGAAATAACACAGACTATTTCTACAGCCGTTGATTGCCAACAGACCTTTAAGGCAGAACCCTGTCTTGGAAGACAGGCCACACTTTGAACACAGGAATTAAAGCACTCAAATTAGAACTGACCTGGAAGGCTCATTCCTGAAGACTAGCTCTCATGGTATCAGAGGATACTATACAAGCTGCTAAGGGAGAAAAATCAATCAATTTTGCTACCTACCTGTAAAGCCAAGTAAGGAACCATGCCTGGCCAACAAAAATACCATTATTGGTACAATAGAGGCACTTTTATCTGGGGAAAATCAATAGCTGCCTAATTGGAATTAAAGCCCACTCAGTGTGAAGGAACTCATGTGTTCTATTGTAAACATAGCCAAATAAACATGGATGTAATAGTTACAGACCCTAGAAGAAAACCTACTTTTTGACACATCCCTAGATCAATGTAACCTCTTACTTTATTCTAAATATGCATCCTCATATTTACAGACAAGTATACTGCTCACCCCTCACCAAACAAATTTCTTTTTGCAACATATGAGGACTATTACAGAGTCTCAGAACTGGCCAAATAAGAGAATATGTTTCAAATTACAATCATTACAAAACTTTCAGAATTTCCAAATAAAAGAGAAATTATTTGTCTTAGTTACCTTTCTGTTGCTATGATAAAACATCACAACCAGGGGGACTTACAACAAGAAAAGTTTACTTGATCTTAGGATTCTAGAAGAATCAAAGTCCACCAGGATGGGAAGACATGGTGGCAAGTGGTGGCTGGAGTAGAAAGAGGAGTGCTCCCATCTTGAATCAGTCACAGGATGCACAGAGCCACAGGAAATCCAATCAGGCTTAAGAACTCTAAAAGTCCCCAGTGACACACATCCTCCATCAAGGAAACACATTCAAAATTCTCCCTAATCAGTGCCACCAAATGGGAACAAAGTGTTCAAATACTTAGAAATACTTATGGGAGACATTCTCATTCAAACCACCATGTTCTGCTACCTGGCCCCCACAGAATCATGACTACCTTTGAAATTCTGCATAGTCTTTAACAATCTCAATACTATTCAAATTGCAGAGTTCAAAGTCTCTTCTGAGAATTAATGTAATCTCTAATAAATCCCTTGTAAAATCTAAAGACGAATTACATACTCCCCACATACAATGGAACTGAATACACATTCCAATTCCAAACGAAAGGAATGGAGCCTTAGTAAAAAAACACCAGAAAAATATTAGACCAAAATTCAGTTTAATGTATATTAAAATCAGGCTGACTTTAGGAAATTTACTTCCAAAGACCATAGCTTGCTCTACCCCCTCCAACTTTGCTGCTTGAAACATACATATCTCGTGTGTTGGCACCACTTCCTGTTTGTAACTATCCTTGGCATATGCCTAACATCTCCGATATGACTCTGGCATAACCACTGCCAACCAGGCATCAATTTCATAGTGTCATGCAATAGCCTGTCAGGGCCTCCTTTATGCAGAGTTGCCTATGATGCACACTATCTGGCCTGGTGGCACTCTGAAATTGCGAAGGAAGAACTGATGATCTCTTCACTCATGCATCTTTGATGTCCTTTAAAGACAGTACCACTTGAAAAACACTTCGAAGTTGGCTGTAGAAAGAGGAGTATTCTGGCCAACTTCATCCTTATAATGAACATGTTTTATATACTATGGTTTTCACATAGCCAAAAACCTCTCTGGGATTTTCCTTTCACAAGTCGGAGACAGCTAGTTGTGGTCTTGCCCTGAAGGTATTCTCTCCATTGTATACATGCAAAGCTCTACTCTTCTTTTTAATCACTATAATGTCCTTATCAAGAGGAGCCACTCCTTCAGCTGTTAGAAAACAACATGATGAAAGGAACTTATAAAAAGAAGTATATTTGAGCTTACAGTTCCAGAGGAATCAGTTTCCATCATGAAGATGGTTTAAGATTTTAGGAAAATGGAATCCAATTACATTATTTTTTTTTTCAGTTTGCACGATCTAATCACCTAGAGGTAGGAGTAAGTTAAAAGTCATGCTTTGTCTGCTGAAACACTTTTGAAATGAACCAGAGTAACAGGATAAATTGATAGTGACTGAAACATTGTGAATGTAAAACTAAATAAAAGGTTTTTTAAATGAAAATTTCCTTTATCAAATAGTATTTTTAGATTAGTAGAAACCTAATGCCAGGGAATGTAAAGAATATAAATGCTCAATGTACTGGTTTACTAAGAAATAGTCATTTTAATGAGAATGCCAACACCAGTGACTTCTCCATTTTGAAACGTAAATCATGCATACCGTTATGATACTCTCTCTTGGACTATTTTGGGTAGAGGAAAAGGAAGGTTTCTGAGGGAATAGGTCATTTGCCCAAGACACAAGATGAGCAGATTTATTAGTAAATTTGCTTACATTATAAAGAGTAATTTTTTATTGTAAGTTTGGGTAAGTATTTAGTTCAGATTATGTCCATGTTGTTAAAAGCATTATTTCCTGTATGTGGATATTTAGTTATTTGTAAATTCTCACTTTAAAAAAAATATATAATAAAGAAGATCAATACCATTGAGATCTAGTCCTACATTTTGAGTAAGAGAAAGGAAACAGTATTTTACATGACAAAGCCAAAAACAGAATGCTGAACAGTTTTTCTTATTTATTGCTGGATTTTAAGATATGAAGTGGAATTATTAACATTATGATGATTAATAGAAGAAAGAGAGAAAGGAAAATGTATGGTTTTATCAGAGTAACCTGGTCAAAGCATAATATACTAGTATAAACTTCATCTAATGAAATCTAGTATTTTGAACAATGAATAAAAAATGTTTATTAAATAAGACATGGAAAATTATAGAATATATTAATATCTAGAATGTTTGAAAACATGTAAGAGTTGTATTTCAGGACATTGAGTATTCACTTTTATAACTTAAGAATAATGATACATTAAATGCAATATTATATTCAAAAATATTTGTAGTGAATCATTGTGTTTGATAAAGAACATCTCAATCAATCTCAATCATTTTTATAGTCCTTTCCACAGTGACACAGACCATAGCCCACCAATTGGTATCCTTATATTATTTAATTTGTATTAAGATCTATTGTGTCAAGTTAGTGTCACCAAATGACCTCAGTGTGGGTTCAGCCTGACTAGAGTCAGTCTATCAAGAGTTCCTTGATTTCGAAAGACTAGTTTATCCTCGACCCAACAGTAATGAGCTGCCAGTATTTGTTAAGCAAAGGTTAGGGACTGCTACCCATTTCCCCAGGGCCATGGTGGGCCTTTGTTTGCTTGGGTTTGGATGGATCTTGAGCACGCTGGCACCAGTACTGAGGGTTCATATGAGCAGAGTCCCAGGAGCTTATAGAATTCTATTTCCATATGGTCATGCAGCTCAACACTGGTTTTTACAATCATTCCACTTTCACTTCCTCAATGGTTCCTTAGCCCTGGGGGAGTGAAACTTAATAAAACAGTCCTCCCTTTCCCCTTCTATTTAAATATAACCCTTTTATCTATTTCTCCTTTAGTAATGTCTCATATTTTTCTCTCTTAGGTTCTTTCATTTCCATTTCTCACTGGTGCCTTTCTGTGTTTTTGGTTCCTGAGGTTACATCAGGATACATACATATAAAGATTTAGTGCCCAGATCCAAAAATGAGATAGAACATACCTTTGTTTTTCTGTTAGTTGGAGTTACATTGTCATTATCCACTCATCAGTTTAGGGACACTTAAGGTGCTTCCAGCCCAAGCAGCAACAAACATGGAAGTGCAAGTATCTCTGAAATAGAATGAGTTCTTTGGGTAAATACCAAGAAGTGGCATAATTGGGTCAAATGGTAGATTCGTTTTTAGTTCATTAAGAGTTCTCCACACTACTTTCCTCGATAGTTGAATGAGTTTACAACTCCACTCTCAATGAATGATAGTTCCTCTTTTCCCACCTCCTTTCCTGTAGTTGGTATCATTTTTTTTCTTTATCTTAGCCAGTATGACTGCGGTTAGATGAAATCTTAATGTGGTTTTAAGTAGTATTTCACTAATTATTAAGGATGTTGAACACTTTTTAAGATGTATCTCTGCCATCTTCATATCTTCTCTTGAGAACCTTTTGCTCAGATCCTTTACCCATCTTTTAATTAGGTCACATGTTTTCTTGATTCTTTCTTTTTTGAGTTCTTTATATATTCAGGATTTTAAACTTCTGTCAGATGTGTCACTGGTAAAGATTTTGTCCTATTTTGTGGGTGTTCTCTTCACTTCTTTGGTTATTTCTTTTTCTCTTTAATTTCTCTTTAATTTAATGAGGTCTCACTTGATGATTACTGACCTTAATTCCTGAGCTGTTGCTGCCTGTTTAATAAATCCATTCCTACACCCATATCTTGTAGACTACTGCCAACTCTTTCTTCTAATAGTTTTATATTGCTGTTAAGCATTTTTTTGAAATAATCCATTGAGACATTTTATTCTTCATTTAATTTGCACAATTGTCAAAATTTATAAAATATGTCATATAAAGTAGTTTTTATGTATTAGTTTGATAATTTGAGTAATCTGGAAACTGAAATTTTAAGTCATGAAACAGAATCTTAAAAAAATATTAGGATGTTCCTTACCTAATCCCCCTCTGTCCTCTGCCAACCTCAGAACCTGGCTGGATCTAATTCCTCTGACACAGATTTCTGGATGTTGTTAATTTTCTTTCTTATTTAAAAGTATTCTTTGCAATTAAAGTTAGGTCTCATTGTTTTGCAAATGTCTCATTATTTACTAAAAGTGGAAAATTATTCAGACATGTGTTGGACATTTACATGAGATTTTGAAATATCTAATGAGGTCTTTAATATTTTTAAATTTTAATATTATATTATTTATTTCTAATTTGTTTGATATTATATATTCAGAATAAATATTAAAAAATAAACTTTATATGATAATAATGTGTGAATATTTTGGTAACTGATTGTTTTAAGTGTTCCACAGAATAGGGGTAAAATAAGAATATTGATTATGTATAGGAATAATTTGTTCAACTTAAAGTGTTTTTACATCAAAATTGAGAGAATAACAATCTTAGAGCAAAACCTAACTACTGTTATAAGGAAAAAATATACAAAATGTGTAAGAATTTTTTTAAATGTCCCAAGTAATAAAATTAAAAAAAAAATCCTCTGCCAGTCTCAGACCCTCAGACCCAAGCCACCTCCATTTCCATGTCTCAGATCTCCGGACTAGGTTGCTAACCCAGACTAGTCACCCTCACCCCCAGCATAGATTGCATATTCCCTCCTCAGGTGATCCCTATACTCACCTTACCTGGTCCCTGATCTTCCAGATAGGCCTGCCCAACTAGGACTCACATAAGTCAGATCTCGACTACTGAGTCTACATTACATTCCTCTTACACAACTAACAATGTTCCCTGACAGTCTTGGACCTAGGCCAGCTCTATTTCCTCTACTTTAGGTCTCTGAAAAAGCTTTCTAACCCAGACTAGCTAAACTCCCCCAAATAATTAGCCATTTCCCTCCTCAGGTGACCCCTACCCCCATCTTCCCTGGATCATGATCTGCTTGACAGATTTGGCTACTTAGGACTCTGAAACCATGCGACAAAAGACAATATAAAAAGAACCAAAATTCAATTAAACAAAAGCAGAATAGAAGTTCCTACCAAACAAATAACAACAAAGAATATCTATGTGCCCAAACAGCAACACAAAGGCATAAATAATATGAGAAACCAAGCAAATAGGTCCCCAACAAAACTCAGTAGTCCTACAGAAATGCACTACAATGTGAAAAACACTGAGGAACACCAGGACACAAAATTTAAAAGAACAATCATAAACATGATCAAAAAATTTATAGAAAAAACAAGTCAAAGAACTCAGAGGATAGACATAAGCTTGTAATAGAATCTCAAGGATATACAAATATTTCACTTAGGGAAATATTGAAAAGTATTCATGGCTTGAAAAGTTAATTCACAGAAGAGTTAGAAATAGTGAAGAAAACACAACTGGAAATGAACAGAATTGAAAAGCTCAATAAGGCAATTGGAAAACAAAAAACAAAAAACAGGAGAAAGCCTCACAAGCAGAATGAATGTAAAAGAAAAATGAATAACAAAACTGGACGACAACTTGTAAATCTGCACTTCTTAAGCAAAGACTATGTAAAAAATTTAAAAATTGCAAGAATCAAATATGTAGGAAATGTGGGCCAACATGAAAAGAACAAATACATAAATTATAAATGTACAGGAAGAAGAAGACTCTCAGATCAATAGCATTGAACAGACATTCAACAGGATTATAGAAGAAAACTTCCCTAAATTAAGGGGAAAAAACATAGAGAATAAAGAAGCACATATAACACTAATTTGACATTACCAGAACAGAAATTCCCCATGGGATATCACAGTAAAAACATTAAATGTACATAATAATGAGGGAGTTTGCAGGCTGCTAGAGAAAAACAAGAAGTTACATATAAAGGAAAACCCATCAGAATTACAACAGATTTTTCAATGCAATGTATGAAAGTCACAAGAGCCTGTACAAAAGTACTTCAGTTCTAAAAGACCATGGATTACAACCCTGAATACTTTGCCCAGAAAGAATATCTAGCATGGTCAAAGGGGAATGGAAAAAATTTTATGACAGGGAGAGTCTAAAAGAATTCATGTCCACCAAACCAGCCCTACAGAGAATACTGGAAACAGTACAAAGGACTGAAGAAAGGAATGAGTACATACAAGAGGCTAAAGAAAGAAAACAAAGAATGGTAAGACAATGGAAATACAAAATAGGGCTACAAACACAAAGAAATTAGAATGACAGTTTCCAATATACATTTTAATTTAAGAGTAAATATCAGTGACCCCAAATCCCTGCCAAAAGGCATGTGCCTGTGGAAGGGATCAAGAAAAATATTCATCTTTTTATTTTATTCAAGAAACTTGTCAACCTCAAGGATAGTCACCACCTTAGGATGAAAGAATTGAAATGGAATTTCCAAGCAAATGTTCTAAGAAGCTAGGAAGCATTGCTACTCTAATATCTGGCAAAATAGACTTGAAATTAAATGTAAACAGAAGAGATAAAGAGGATCACTCCATTCTAATGAAAGAAGCAATCATCAAGAAGAAATTACAATTGTGAACATATATACTCCAAACTCTGGTGCATCCAATTTCATTAAAACAGTACTCTGGGACTATAAAAGACAGATTAACCCCCCAAAAGCAATAGTAGGTGACTTTATTATCCTACTATCTTCAGTAGACCTGTCAACAGAACATAGAATAAAAAGGGAGACATCTAAACTAAAGACATCTTACATGAAATGGACCTAATAGACATTGACAGAATATTCCACCCAAACATAAAAGAATATACTGTCTATCCAGCAGTCCATGCAAGTTTTTCTAAAATTGACAACATTCTGAGACACAAAGCTCAACAAATACAAAAAAATTGAAATAATTCCCTGTGTTCTATCAGACAACAGTACAATAAGGTAAATAATCTACAGGAAAAGAAGCTCTGGTAAGTAGAAGAACACATGGAGATTAATCAACACACTCTTGAATGATGAATATGTCAAAGAAAAACTAAGAAAGAAAGAAATGTATGCCTGGAAGTAAATAAAAATGAGACTATAACACAACAAAACCACTAGAACTCATTCAGAGTGGTCTTAAGATGGAGGTTTGTAGCTCTTAGTGCCTATATTAAAATATCAGAAAGAGCACATGTAAATAACTGTACAACTCAAAACTCTGGAGAGACAAGAAAAAAACATAGATGAGAAAAAAACACCAAAATCAGAGCAGAAATTAATGAAATAGAAATAAATAAAACAATACAAACTAAATCAATGAATCAAGGAACTGGTTCTTTGAAATATAAAACAAGATAGACAGACACTTAGCTAAGTAAAAGAAAGAAAAAACAAATACAAAATAAGAAACAAAAGGGTAAAAATCACCATAAATATGACCCTCACCCCCAAATCCAGAATTAAGGGAATACTTTAAAAATCTATACTCCATGAAATCTAAAAGAAATGGATGAATTTCTAAACTCATGGACACCACAGAAGTTAAACCAAGAAGAGAGCTTTAAATCCTATAACAAATAAGAAAACTGAAACCGTAATTTACAAAACCTCCTGACTAAAAAAACCTCGGGTACAAATGAATTCATAGCAGAATCCTACCACAAATTCAAAGAAGATCTACAACCAATACTGCTTAAATTATTCAAAAAGATAGAAAATAAGGGAGAACTACCAAAGTGCTTCTTTGAAGCCAGCACTACTCTAATATCAAAACCTGGCAAAGATGCAATAAGAAAAAGAAGACTATAGGCACATATCCTTAATGAATATAGATGCAAAGTTACTCAACAAAATACAAACCACATAAAGACACATATCAAAAAGATCACTCACCACGGTCAATTCGACTTTATTCCAGAGATGCAGGGGTGGTTCAATATACATAAGTCAATAAATGTAACAAAACATATAAAGACTTAAAGGAAAAAAAGTCACATGGTCATTTCCATAGATGCTGAAAAGGCCTTTTAGAAATTTCTACATGAAGTTTTGTTAAAAGTCATAGAAGAATTGGTCTGGAAAGAACATACCTCATGTTGCATAAAAAAGCAGTTTTTCTCTGTCTGCTATGAGGGATGGACTTCAAGTGTGATTGACAACCAACTAACCAATGACTTAAGGCAGGAGGTCTAACAGAAATGCAGGGAAGGCTGGGAAGGAGAGAGGCAGGTGTGGTGCCAGGTCTCCATCTTGGGCATACTTTCCAGAGTTCTGGGGGGGACCCATGATCAAAATGCCATAGGAAATCTCCCTCTCCCTCTATCTGGGGATGAACTCCACATAAGTAACATGGAATAAACTAATTTCTCTAAAGAACATTCTCTGTCCATTCAGTCAGTTCAAACCTGGGGTAGAGTGAGGCTGAATGCCGGGCCTCACCGTGAAAGAATTCATGATACACCTCAATATCCTTAAATCCAGATGTGACACATCCACAGCCAAGATCATTCTAAATCGATTAAAAATAGAATTCTAATTAGCAGGCTCCCTGTCAGGCTCCAGACAGGGCTGTCAACTTTCTCCACTCTTTTTTCCCTATGCACTTGAATATTCTTGCAAGAGCAATAAGATAAGAGAAGGAAATAATAAGAGCAATAATTGGAAAAGAAGAGATCAGTTTATTACTGTTTGCAGATTATATGACATTACACATAAACGATCACAAAAATTCCAACAGAAAATTATTAGAAATGATTAATATTTTCAGCAAAGGGACAGGTTACAAAATCAAATTACAAAAATCAGAAGTGTTTCTATATACAAATAAAAACCAATCAGATAAAGCATTCAAGGAAACTCATTCACAATAACCTCCAAATCAAACAAAGAAATATTTAAGAATACATCTAAACAAAGTCATTGAAGATCTCTACAATGAACATTTAAATATGTGAAGAAAGAAATAGAAGAAGACACAAGAATTAGGGAAGACATACAATGCATATGCATTATAAGAATCAATATTTTAAAAATGACCTTCTTATCAAAAGCAATGCATAGATTCAATGTAATGTCAAACAAAGTACCCATGATATTCTTCATGGGGCTATAATGAAATCATCCTAAAGTTCATATGTAACCTCAGAAGACCCAGGATGGCTAACGCATTCATGGACAAAAAAAATAACAAAATGCTAGGGGGACCACCATAGCTTATCCCAAATTATATTACAGAGATAAAGTCATAAAACCTGCATAGTACTCTCACAAAAATAGGTGCATAGAGCAAAGAAACACAACAGAAGACCCAAATATGATTACATGAAATTTCAGCTACCTGATAGTTGACAAAGAGACTAGAGCACACAATGTAGGCTAGACAGCTTCTTCCACAAATGGTTCCATCAAAACTAGAGCTCCACAAGTAGAAAAATGAAATTTGACCTTTTTTTCACCAGCTCAAAAGTCAACTCCAAATGGATCAAAGACCTCAGTGTAAAACCTGAAACTCTGAAACAGCTGGAAGAAAATGTAGGTAGCACCCTTTAAGATACAGACATGGGAAAGCAATTTCTAAATAGAATATTACCTGCTCAGGCAGTAAAGTCAAGTTTCAATAAGTGGGACCCTCCAATCTACAAAGCTTCTGTACAATAGAAGAACCAAGTAAGAATGGGGAAAGGATACCCACTGAGTGGGATAATATCTTACCAGCTACACATCCAATCAGATAAAGCATTCAAGGAAACTCATTCACAATAACCTCCAAACCAAACAAATATTTAAGAATACACCTAAACAAAGTCATTGAAGATCTCTACAATGAACATTTTAAATATTTGAAGAAAGAAATAGAAGAAGACATAAGAATTTGGAAAGACATACCATGCATATGCATTGTAAGAATCAATATTGTAAAAATGACCTTCTTACCAAAAGCAATGCATAGATTCAATGTAATGTCAAACAAAATACCCATGTTATTCTTCATGGGGCTATAATGAAATCATCCTAAAGTTCATATGGAACCTCAGAAGACCCAGGATGGCCAAAACATTCATGGACAAAAATTATATTGCTAGGGGGACCACCACAGCTTATCCCAAATTATATTACAGAGATACAGTCAAAACAGAGAATTAATATCCAAAATACACAAAGAACTTAAAAAACAAACAAGCACCTTAAACCATGCTTAACATCCTTAGCAATTAGAGAAATGCAGAAAAACCCACCTTAAGATTAAATGTTCTCCAGTCAGACTGGCTAAAATCTCAATGGAATGAAAGACACCAAATGCTGAAGAGGATGTGGATAAAGGGGAATGCTCATTAACTGCTGGTGGGAATGTAAACTCATGTAACCACTACAGAAAGCAGTGGGGAGAACTCTCACAAAACTAGAAAGGAATCTACCATATGATCTAAATATCCCCCTCCTTGGCATGTACACAAAGATTCATCTTACTCGATACCTGCACATCCATGTTTGCTACTGCTCTCATCACAATAATTAAGGATTGTAAACAATTGTTTTCTTCTAGCCTTGGGCACAGGCCCACTCCTACTCTTAGCACCTCAGATCCCAAGAATAATCTTTCAATTCAGATCCACACACTGCATTCTGAATCTCACTCCCAACTTGCCATTGCATTCCTTTGAACAACCATCTACCTTGGCTGTCCCCTCCCCTGATCCTGCTTTAAATTTCTGTCAGCAACTTTCTTCTCTGGTAAGTCTGATGCAACCCACTGCATTTCCACTTTCCTCCCACCAGAACAACTCCAGTGTCTCTCTTCACCATCTCTTATTCTTCTCCTAACCTTGGGCATAAGCCTGCTCCTGTTCTTAGCACCCAGATCCTGAGAATAATCTCCTAATACAGCTCCACCCACTGCATCCTGAATCTCATATTCAGACTACTTCAATATTTCAGTCTAGTATAGTTTAACCTTCAGAGGCTAACCCTACCCCAAATTGCCATAGCATTCCTGAAACCACCCTTCTGCCCTGGTAGTCCCCATCTCCGACTTGCCTTGGATTCCAGAGACCAGCTTAATTCCCTGGTAAATCTGATTTGTCCTTACCACTGCATCTCCAAACCCGTATGCCAAGAGCTACTCCAAACTCTCCACCCCACATCCTGTCCTCCATCTAGCCTTTGGCACAGGCACGCTCTTACTCTTATCACCACAGGTCTCTTGGCTACACTCTATCTCTGGAATGCTGTGAGATCTCGAAATTGCACAGTACCCATCCACCTACATTGGTACCATCTGCAGCCTCTCCCACTGTTGTAGGACTAGACTTCTGGGCCCTTTTGTGGGGTCCTAAACCTTTACAGGATGCCTAAGAAAGCCTGAATTCACCCTCAGTCTGGCAATTTTCCGAAATTGTACTGTGCCTGTGAGCTAAAGGGACCCAGATCTTAACACAGAGCCTCACAGCATCTGATCTCATCTAACTTGTGCCTCTGAGGGAATTCTGGATCCTCCATTACAAAATTAAAAGAGAAGAACTTAACCTAAAGCCTTGACCAACCAGCTTTTAATCTTTAATAACTAAACAACCAAGTCAACTCAAGAATACAAACAGAATCAGACTACAACCAAAGGAAGTCTTAAGTTTCACATCAGAAGAAATCCACATGCCAAAAACAAAATTTAAAAAAATATTATAAACCCAAATAATAGGTCCCCACCAAACATCTTCCATCCTACAGAAGAGTTCTATAATGAGAACACTGTAGAGATAAATCTGGACACAGATTTTAAAGAACAATACTGAAGAGGGCCAGTAATACACTGAAGAGAGATGAAGAAAAGGGCCGAGAGTTCAGTATCTCATTATAGTGTAAGAAAGATTATCCTATGTATATGTTACCCTTTTTAAAGCTCAGGGACTCTTGCAGAAGAGGATGGCAGATAAATGTAAAAGCTGCAGGAAGGAATGGGATGTGGTGTGAATTGCCCTCCACCCTCCAAATCCCACCAAAGACTACCAAAGCCCACCAAAATGGACTATGCATTCAACAGCACCTGCATGCATGGATCAAGACAAACAAATTTCTGGTGCTCTGTACAAAGGTACAAGTTTTGAGAGTCACCTACTTTTCCCACTCAACAGTGACCTGAGTTGTATGTGGGGGAGGAACTAAGGTGTGAGCACAGGAAACTGGGAGGGGACTAGTTGCTTTTCCATCTTGGGCAACTGGTAGAAGTTCACATGGTGCCTGCAGAAATGTAGAATTTTTCATATGGCCTCAGCAGGGCCTCGCTAGCCACTAATTGCTCTGTATGTAAGCCGAAATAACTCTGTTTTTCCAAACTGTGGTTTAGCAAAATGATACCTCACCTCATTGTTCAGGACTCTGAGAGGAGGGCAGGATGGCCGCTGTTTGCACCTCAGAGAAAGAATTTTAACAACAGTAATCAAGAAGTGGGACCCCATTAAACCAAATACTTACAGGAAAAGAAACAAACAGGGAAGTGAAGATAAAAATGGACAAAATGGGAAAATATCTTCACCAGTGACACATCTGACAGAGGCTTAACATCCAGAATACATAAAGAACTTAGAAATCAAAGAATCAAGACAGCAAGTGACCCAGTTAAAAGATGGGCTAAGGATCTGAGCAAATTCTCAAAAGAAGAAATAAAGATGTCTGAGAAACATCTTTTAAAAACTGCTCAACATGGTTAATATTTGAGTAAATGCAAATTAAAACCACTTTAAGATTTCACCTTAGCCCAGTCAGACTAGCTAAGATCAAGAGAACAAATGATTCAAATGCTGGAGAGGACGTGGGGAAAGAGGAATTCTCATTCACTGCTGGCAGGTTTGTAAACTCCTGCAACCTCTATGGAACACAGTGCTCAGAACTCTTAATAAACTAAACATGAATCTACCATTTGACCTGGCTATACCACTTCTTGTCATGTATACAAAGTACTCATTCTATTGCAGAGGGACTTGTACATCCTTGTTTGTTGCTGTTCTTTTCACAATAGCTAAGAGATGGAAGCAAACCAAGTGTCCCTCAACTGACAAGTGTGATACATTTATATAATGGAGCACTATTCAGCAGTAATAAAAGATGGAATCATGATATATGCTGGTAAGTGGATGGAACTAGGAACATTTATGCCATGTGAAGTAACATAGAATCTCATTTCTGGATTCTAGAGTATAACTGCAGGAACCCAGATAATGGAAAGGAACCAGAAAAGTAAAGGAAAAGAAGGAATGCAAGAGAGAAGAATAATAGGAGAAATAGATAAAAGTGGGATATTTAATTGGAAGGTCGGAGGGAGAGTTATATAGTGAACTATGGGGAGAAGGGGAAAGAAGGAGCTCAAGAGGGTTGGGGTCTTAGGATACTGGTATTATCAAGAAAGAGATCAGGAAAATTGGAACACTTTAAATGTTGAAGGCATGGATGGGAGGTTAGATGGGGGAGGCAGATAGATATAGATAAGGAGAGATAAGAGATAAGTAATACCTAGCAAGTGGAAAACACAGAGGGACTTATTTAGTCTAACAACCTAATGACAAATTCCACATACAATATTGCTACATGAGTCCATGTCCATATTTGAAGACCTCATAAGAAGAAACAGTGTCAGACAGGAGAAACATTCCTTTGAGTTGCTGACCAGGGTGGTGCAAGAGACTGGCAACATTGCAAAGGGTATTGCCACAACCCTTAATTGCCTACCAGAACTTGAAGGTGACATCCTATTGCTGAAGATAAGATGAATTTTGGAGAATGGATTTGGAACAATGGGACTGACCTGGAGGCCACTTGCTCTGAAGGGTGGCATTCATAGCTTTAGAGAGCATTGTGCATGTAGCCAAAGGAGAACATTAATCAACAGCCAACACGAACTTCATGACTAAATAACCACATTGATGACTGGCACAACATTTGATACTGAAGCTTCAGTGGTACTTTTATATTGGGGCCTGCCTAATTGTACTTAGAGATTACTCAATAGGATTGAACTCACAAGTGGTTCTGCAATCATAACCAAATACACATGGCTGAAGAGGTCATAGATCTTAGAGAAATCCCTGAGACTGTCATATTCCTAGACTAAAATAACTTCTTACTAAATGAAAAATGTGTATCTTTATATTTATAGTCAAATGTCCTAGTCACCACCCATCAAAGAAGCTTATTTTGTATCATATGGAGATTAATACAGAGTACCACAGATGGTCACACACAGACATTGTGAACTGCCCATGCTTAAGCAGCACATCTACAATACTTTCTCTACGTTCAAGACTCACACAATATAGAATAAGGTGTAAAGTATCAATTAAAGAATCTTTTAAGTATCATTAATGAAGCTCCTAAATGCCATAAAGTCCTAGTAGAACAAAATGTCACAAATGGATAAATCATGCAGATCAGGAATCTGCAAGTGTGGATCCCTGGTCAGGACTCTTAAATCAATTTTCACTCACCCACGGCTATGGACCATTGGGGAAATTGTGGCATAAAGATAATAAGAGCCAGTGAGAAGGTGAGTGACCATATGGAAGTAGAATCCTACAAGCTCCTGGGACCCTGCTCATACGAACCTGCAGCAATTATTGTTTCGGCATGCTCAAGACCCATGCAAACTCAAGCAGACAAAAACCCAGTATGGCACAGGGAAATGGGTAGCAAATTTTGATCTTTGCTCAAGAAATATTGGCAACTGATTGCTATTAGGTGAGATGAGCTAGTCTTCCTAAAGCATGGGACTTTGGGTAGGCTGATTAGATCTCAGTGGATGAACCTGCACTTACCTCTCTTGGGGAAACTACCTTGACACAATAGACCTCAACACAGAGGGAAAATGTATGGACTCAATTTGGGGGCCTATAGTGAGTGTCAATGGGGAAGGGGGTGCAGGGATTACCGGGATTTATTGAACTATTCCATATGAAACACATAAGGATTCAATTAAATTTTTTAAAATAATATTGGAAACAAGCAAAATGGTCCAAGAGACTTCAAAATAACACATACTATTTCCAGAGCTCTTGGTTATTTCTCAGAACTAGAAGAATAAGACCCAACTGCTGAAGGTAGGATATCCCTAAATAGAAGGCAAAATAGATAGTGCAGGTTTAAATAATGGTTTTGAATAGAAAACTTAAGTAAATTTTTACAAGTAAAATCTCAAGACAGTCAGAATGTGAATAGTGCTTAGACTCTTTTGTAAAGGTAAGAACACATCCTTAAGCACATGTATAAAACACATCATTAATTAAATATCCATACTGCATTTAAAAATCATACTACATCTGAAAAAATATATGTAAGAAAGTGATAATTTATTCAATTCTCAGGACCAATTTTTTTTTCATTAATTGGGACTTTGTGCATTTCATACAACAGTTCTTAATCAAGTTTAGACACACCTCCTTTGTCAATGCCTCCCCAAACCCTCGTTGAACATAAGCATTCTGTCATACATATTAAGTCTTATCCAGACAAGCATTTGTACCCAGATGTTCCCTGGTGCAAATTCATCCACTGGAGACTCATCAGTCAACCCAAAAATTGTAACTAAGGCATACACTCACTCACGCAGTGGTGACCAGTTGCCAGATGTTCCCAATCTAAGGCTGCATGCCATTTATTTCTCTCCCTTGACTCTGGGCCCTTGTTTGATTGATTTGGCATGGATCAAGTGCTCAATGCCACTATTGCCACAACTTCATATGTGCAAGCTTCCAGTGGACTGAAAGCTTCTCTGCATTCACGAATCACCCCTTGTTCTTATAATTGTTCCACTCTTCAATCTGAAATAGTTCCTGAGCCATAGAAGGATAAAATTTAATGTTTAGTCCTATGCAGAAATACACACCCTGCAGTCTCATATACTTGAAAACTCAGCCAGTTGTGGCCTTCTCCTGCCTTACACTATTTCTTTTTACATTATTTCCAGGTATACACATGCATTCATATTCAGATATTGTATTTATATTTTTCAGCATGTGGGGGGGGATGTGGTTGAGTTAATACATTTCCCTATGGATTTGGAGGGAGAATAGATCTGCCTTAAGAAAGTGTCTCTAGATAGGCTGACTAGACTACAATGAATAAACATGCACTATGTGACATCTGCATATAAGGTCTTGACCTGATAGGACTTAACATATATGATCGAATATCTGAAATCTGATGGGAGTGTCTATAGGGGACTGGGAATGGGAGAGGTGCTCTAAATTTGATTAAAATGTATTATGTAATGTGCAAAGAAATAAAAAACTCAAAAAATATTTTAAAACACTTTTTCAATTAACTTGGAAGAACTAAAATAGTTTTAGACAGAGTCATAAAAAAATGAAACGCAAGCAGTTATTACAGAGTTCGTGTCTTCTCTGCTAGTGAGTAAGAATGAGCTGATCTCATTCCCACCATGTCTCCTTGAACTTTGGCCCTGTCATGCTGAAGCTACAGTAGAGTGTCTGACTAGCTGGGGTGACATATCGCTCTGCTTTGAAACCATTTCCAGTCCAGCTGTTCCAGAGCTCAAGCTTTCTTTGCTAGCTACTAATAACCAAATCTTTCTGTTACTATCATCTCTCCTTGAGCCTTGGCCCTGTTCCCCTGAGACCACTATACAATTCCTGACTAGATAGATAGGATTACCTAGGTACTGCCACAACCATTCCCTTGCGTTGGGACCATTTCCTGTTCCATTGTTACGGAGCTCAGGCTTCTCTGATAGCTAGTAAGAACTGGCCCCTTCTGTTTCCATTGGCTCTCCTTCAGCTTTGGTGGTTCCCTGCTAAGGCTTACAGAGAGTGCTAGACCAGCTGAAAGAGACACCCTTTGTGTACAAAGATCTTTTGCGCCAGGTCACCAATTCCATGCTTGGAAAACATCCATAGTTGCATTGCTCCAGGTTCATACTTTCTTTCATTAACTAATTAGAAACATCCCAATTGAAAGCCGCAATATGAACTATGACCTAGGTTCCTTTCTCTTCTTGGAGAGCTCCTGACTTGCCTGCCTGTATCCCAAATAGGTCAACTGGACAAAGAATGAACAGATAAATATTTGAATTAAATGACATAGCACATCAAATGTACCTAACAGGCATCTACCAAATATTTCACTCAGGAACCAAAGAACACATATTCTACTAAGATGCCATTGAAAGTTTTTGTAAAATCAACCAAATACTGAGGCACGAAACAAACCTCAACAAATATAAAAAATTAAAACAATTCCAAATGTTTTATCAGACCACAATTCCATAAAGGTTAATATCAATAACAGGAGCATTGTAGTAACTACATAAATTCATGGAGATTAATCAACATTCCTGAATGATGAGTGAGTCAAAGAAGAAAGTAAAAAAGAAATAAAAGTGTAGCTGGAAGTAAATGAAAATGATAATAAGACACACACACACACACACACACACACACACACACACACACACACACAGTTCTCTGGAACACAGTGAAAGCAGTCCTAAGAGGGAAGTTTACAGCTCATAGTGCCTTCATTAAAAAATCAGAAAAAGTACATAAGAGTGACTCAATGTTTCAACTCAAGAATGTGGAAGAACAACATTAAACAATAACAAAACCCAGAAGACAAGAAGAAATTGAAAAGTGAGAGGAGAAATTACTGAAATATAACCAAAAGAAAACAATACAAATAATCAATGAATCTAAAGGCTGGTTCCTTGTAAAGATGAACAAGATAGACACTTAGAGAAGCTGTGTAAAAGAAATAACAAATTCAAATCAACAAATCAGAGAAGAAATGAAAAATATACCAACAGACCCCCAAATATGTAGAACTTTATAAGGGACGACTTTAAAAACAATCTATTAAATCTGAAAAGCTAAAAGAAATGGATTAATATATAAATTCATGGAAATCCACAAAGCTAAATCTTGAAGAGATTAAGAGCTTAAACAGACCCATAACAACAACAACAACAACAACAAAAAATGACGCCAACTTACTAAAAAAACCCTAGGCCAAGATAGACTCACAGCTGAATTTTGTCTTACAATCAAAGAAAATCTACAACCAATGCTATTTAAAATATGCTAAAGGAAAGAAACAGAGTGAGAACCTCCACATCACGTATTATTCTAATACCCAAACCATAGAATGCCAAAACAAAACTAAATCCATAGGCCAATATTTCTAATCAACATAGATGCAAAAATTCTCAATAAAATACTTCATTAAAAAATCAGAAAAATTGTATGCAGACATACATAAAAGCAATCATCCACCAAGATTAAGTCAGATTTATTCCAAAGATGCACAAGCCAATAAAAATAATAAACTGTAAAAATACATGCTGACCTCAGGAGACACAGACAGACCTTTGATAAAATACAGCATGCATTCGTGATAAGTATCCTAGAGGGAACTGGATTGGATGGAACATACCTCAACATAATTAAAGTTACATGCAATCCTCAGCCAACAACATTCTAAATGTTGAAAACCTGAAACATTCCCATTACATGCACAGACCAGCCAAGGCTTCCTGCTAACCCCACTTCTTTTCTATACAGTGCTTGAAAGTTTAGCTACAGAAATAAGATAAGAGAAGGAAATTAAAGTGTTATTAATTGGAAGAGGTAAACATGCTTATTTTTAGCTGATATGATATAATACATAAGAAATCCCAAAAATTCTGTCAGAAAATTTCTAGAAATTTTCACTACTTACAACAAAGTGGAAGATTACAAAATCAATGTCCAAAAAATCAGTAGCTTTTCTATATACAAATAACAAGCATTCAGAGAAAGAGTTCAGGGAAATGCTTTCATTAACAATTCAAACGCACACCACACACATACTCACACGCACACACATGCATATACAGTGGATGAATTTGCACTGAGGAACATCTGGGGACACTAACATGGCATGATATGCCCTAACACAAATGACATAATGTATGAATTCCAGTGTGGTGGGAAATTCAGCTCTTCCTCACCTAGTAGTAATCTGCTGCCAATAATTCTGCAAGTGAGATTGGGGCCTGTTGCCTATTTCCACAGTTTTGTGCTGGATTTTGTCTGCTTGAGTTTGGCATGGGTCTAGTGCATGCCGACACCATTGCTGTAGATTCATATAAACAAGGTCCTAGGAGCCTGAAGGACCCAATTTCCATATGGTCATAATAAGGGAAAAGGGGGGCTACTTTAACTGAGAGGTTATACAGGGTGAAATACAGGGTGATAGGAGAAATAAATAAAGCTTACAAGATATGAAAGTCCATAGGAAAATGTACCATTTCAAAGTCCTACTAAAAACGATGCATGCATTAAATGTATGCGTGCATGTATTAGCCAAAAAACACAATGCAGGGATGAAGAAATCTCCCTTCAATGTACTGGTCAGGGTGGTCTAGGAGCCTCCCAGCATAACACAGGCTACAATCTAGATTGCATCTGTGAACTTGATGTTAAGGCCCTATTCCTGGTGACAGGTCATACCCTGGACACAGGACCTCAAGTAATTGAACTGAAACTACCCTGGAAGCATCCTTTCTTAAGATTAGCTCTTATATTATGAGAGGATACCATCAGAGGATGGTGCCAAAGGAGAAATCCTACGAATGTTCCTACCGAGCTGTAAGGTCAAATCAGTCACAATGACTAGTTCAACATACTATCATTCTTGGTGTCATAGTGGCATTTTTATCTTGGGGATAAATATCAGATATCTACTTCACATCAAAGATTGTTGTTGAAAACGATGGAGACTACTACAAGATTCCAGAACTTGTCAAATGCAGAAAATAAGTGTCTGTGAGAAACTTAACCCTAGGCGATACATTGTCAATGCGATTTCTACACATAAGATGAGTACATCTTTCAACTCTCACCAGAGAATATTCTTTATGCAGCAGATGATGATCAACACAGAAACCCACTGCTGACCAATGTGGCAGTACTGAACAAGTGTCTAAAGAGTGCTTAACCCTGCAATGGACAAATATTTCAATATGCCTCACAAGGCTCAGTAATCAGTGTGTGTGTGTGTGTGTGTGTGTGGTGTTTACATAAGACGTATTGCAAACAGCACTTATCTCTTTCTAAGCAAGGAGTGAATTTCATAATATCTTTTTATGGTTTTATACAAGTATGCAATCTAAGTGAGAAGGGATCATAGGGACTAATCTTATGATAAGAAAATCCATCCACTTTTTAGTTCTCCATTTCATGTAGAATATAGAGATTCAAATAAAGAGTTAGCTCAGTGTGTTCTAATGTCTGTTAAGAAAAAAATATGAAGGAACAGATTCTTAGCAGCTCAGCTAAACCTGTAACCTTATAATGGCCACTAAGAATCTGTCTTTAAATGTCTCTGTAAATATGCTATCACATAATAAATGCTACTAATGTATATTAGTATATTATGTATATTAATATAATTAACATATAAGTATAATAGTAAATATAATATATTTAACAAACTATTACATAATATATAATAAATCTTAATATATATTGATATTATTTCATATAATTAGAATTAATTTTAGAATTAGAATTAGAATTATTAAGATGTTTGTAAGTAACATTAAGTAATATTACCTTAGTACAGATTAATGTACATTAATATATATAGCATTTTCATTATATTATTCCTACAAATTCAGAAGCATGGGAAATTCTTCCATCTTCCATCTTCTGGAATATTATTCAATTTTATCTTCAAGTGTTAATATCAGTCTTAATGTCATTATTATTCAAGAATTTAACCTCCTTTGTTAAATAGATTACATGATATATTATAGCTTTTAAGGTTATTGTGTTTCTTGTTGGTCTACAGGAATATGACTGATTTGGATGTATCATCTGTCTAGCCTGGTACTTTTCTGAATGTGCTTATCATCTTTAGGGCTTTCCTGTTTTGGAACTGTGAAATATAAATTCACATTATCTGCAAATAAAGATACCTATAATTCTTTCCTTTCAAAATTATCCAATTTTTCTCCTTGTCTTATTGCTCTAGCTAAATTTTCAAACACTGTAGGTGTGGATTGGAGAGAATGGATATTTTCTTCTTGGTTTTGCTCCTAGTGAAAGTTTTTGAGTTTCTCTCTTTTCAGCATGGTGTTGACAGTTGCCTTCATTTATATTATCTTCATTATGTTGACATATATATCGTGTATCCATAGATTCTACACAGCTTGTATAAAGGGATGTTGGATTTTGTCACAGACCTTTATGATGTAATAACATAGTCAGGAGTTTTCTGTCCTTGAGTCTGTTTATGTGGTTTATCATGTTTATGGACATATGTGTGTTGAACATTCTATAATCTTTGAGGTGAAGTCTACATGATCATGTTGGATATATTGTTGATATGCTCTTGTACTCTAACAGGAATTCCTTTGTTGAAATTTTATGTCTATGTTAGAATGATTGGCCTTTAATTTTTGTTATTTCTTGCGTTTTTGTCTGGGTTTTGTATCAGGGTAATACTGACCACATTAAAAGAATTTTGGTAGCTTAGAATATTGGGGGAAGGTTGACATCAAGAATATACAAAGCAATATAAAACCTTAAAATCAAAGAACACAGTGAAAACATATGGTGAGAAACTATGTTCTCAAATGATGAGAAACAAATTAGTTTAGCTGGAGAGGGAAGGCTTTATGGGGGAACAGAGAGGAAGAAAAATAAATAAGTCTTAGATAGAATGAAAATAGGGAAATGTATTATTTCATAAAACTATAGAAAATACACATAATCGTGTGTATCTGTGTGCAGCTGATTTATATATTATATATATGTATATAATAAAATATGTATATGTATATAACAAAAATCATTAGGCCAAGCAAGGAAAACTTACTTTGAGTTGTTGGTCAGAGTAGTCTTAGAGACCCCAAAATAATACAGGCTATATACAGCCAAAGCCTTTGCTTGCCTCCCAGAACTTGAGGATAAAACCATATTGCTGAAGACATGATATACTTTGCACATAGGAAATAGATTTAGCTGGAACTGACTCTCAAACTATCAGATGATACTATGCAAACTGCTAGGGAAGAAAATCACTCAACAGCCATACACAGCTGTAAAGCCTATTATCCACAAAAATGACCATGTGGTAGCTGAAATAGCATGGAGAACAGAGCATGCTAGAGTTAGACATCCACTTCTTCTGTTGTATTTGACTTAGAAAAAAAGGAACACATTTTCATATATAACTTCTAGGTCATGTTTTTTGCTTATATATTTAAATAATTAAATACATGTTAAAATAGTTAAAACATGCAAATTGTACTTCTGCTTTATTTATGATTATGTATAATATAAAATGAAAATAATTAATATTTATAATATATCAGATGCTTTTTGAGGATCAAGTCCATGTCAGAAATATTTAGCCAATTATGTAGTATATTCTGCATTGATATCAGTTAATGAATTAATTGACTGTTTTGATCTCCAGTCTTAATCTGTATGCCTTGTGAATAAGATTCATAATGTTACCCAGTTCCTTAACATTTAAGTTATTCTACAATGACAGTTTCTAATGAGTAATTTTTTCTCTGAATTTTAACAGAATTTTCTTATAATTTTCTTCATTTCTACATTTGTAAATCTGTGAGATACTATAGGCTTTGGTTGATACACATGCTTTTCAAATGCTGAGGATATAACTAAGATGGCTACAAAACAAAGATAATACTGTACCAATGAAACACATTCCCAAGACAATGTGAAATTTTGAATAGTTTAAATTGCCCTGGTGGCTCACATTTTTGGTCATAGAATTTGAAATGTGGAAACAGGAGATTTTCACTAGATGGTCAACCAGGGCATGATAAAGTGACCCAATTTGAAAAAAAGCATAACCAAAAATTAGATGCTTTGAAAAAATAGCAAAGTTTTATTATATTTAGATTCTCTCCCCAAAGTGTACCCCTGGTCATGTTCTCATTTTGTTGTACTCTATTATATATATTTATATATAATGTATTTCTATATTATATATATATATATACATATATATGTGTATATATATATATATATATATATATATATATATATATATAATTAACCTATGGAATCAACTTCACATCCCTAAATGCTCTACAGTACGGGTTCAGTAACTGGAGAGCTTGGTCAAACTAAAATGCATCTCATCCTAAAGAAGACTGAATCACCTTCTCCCATGAACCATTGGTTGCCAATACTTCTTCAAAAGGGTGAGGTTTCTTACTCAGTTGTCCACATCCATACTGTGATTGTGCTGAGGTGGAACTTGTGCATGTCATCACCATTGCTGTAATTTCATATGAGTAACTTCCCAGCTTCTGGAAACTTCTGTTTCATTGTTTTCATCCTCTATCCCAGCTCTTCTGATCATTGTTCCTGCTCTTCAAAATTGATTAATGATCTTTCAGTTGAAGAAGTTTGATGTATGTGTTCTATTCAGGGAAAAGCAATGTGCAGCCTCTTATTCACTGCACATTGGCCAGCTGTGGATCTTTGAGTTAGTCACCATGTAGGAGCTTCTGTGGTGAGAGTACAGAGATGTATCAATCTATAGGTATGACAACAATCTATGAGTCAACATAATAATATATTTATTAACAGAGTGATATTATTAGTCTCCCATATGGCTTTTAAAAATTCACCTACTGCCAGTGTTTTTATTTTTTTCACCAAGAATCTAAAACAAAATAAATTTCTATGCTTTTATTTTCCAAATGTTTAATACATACTATTTGTCGTTTTAGTGACAAATACCTGTGGCTACTCTGAACTGAAATTTACAAGGAAAAAATATTCACACCTGTGTTAATAATTCTCTGAGCCTGAATAACAGGTTAAAACTTCTGTTACTTCAGACAGTTGGGAAGTTACAGACCAAGTATAAAATAATATTGGTGTATATTTAATACCTCTGTATCTGACCTAACATCCTTGTGACTATCAGGTAAATCCTTTCAGAATGGATTGTTTTAACAGAGCAGTAGCTAGAACAACTCCAAAGCTAAGACTGTCATCAAATGGCATCTAAGGTCTATCCTGTTGTTCTTACGTGCCTACTTATTGGTGCCACAGATATACTTGGAAATCTGCCTTAATTGCTCATGAAAGTGGCTATAACGTGATTCAGAGCAAGTGGAATCCATGCCACCAATCCACAGTCACTACTATTTAGTTCAGAAGGTGAAAATCTCTCATTCCCTTACAGCTAAGTGTTGTGTTTTGTGTCAACTCAGCATCATCACAACTGAGGTTATAACATAGACACCTCCTAAAGTTTCTGTCAGTTATCATTTCTACATTGAACATGAAGCCTTCATTTTCATGAGTTTGTCCTGTTAGTACCTTTCATTGTAGAGACTCCGTGTTCTTCTTCTTAACACACTTCCTTCTTTACTTCCCTAAAATAATATTTTCCTCATTCTATTACTTGCCAGGTAACTTGCTTACAGTGAGTCAGTTTATACTACCTTCTATAATTCAGAAATAGCAATAAGTTTTGTTTTCTTCTTCTACTCTATCTGTAATTTTATTTTAAGTGAAATAAGATATTTTGAGAATTCTTGGCAAAGACACACTGACAGAGAGGGGCGTTTTCATGGACTCACAGGGGCACACATAGAAAAACACACATGCATGTGCATCCACAAGCATACTGTTTCCAATATGCAAACTGACAGAACAAACATTATAATTTCCTTCAAGACTGATCAGTCTCATATTTTTTAGAATAAGCAGCACATTTAAATTCAGATACTTGTATGGTCTGAAGACATTAGTAGCACAAATTAATTGAAAAGTTTTCAGAGAGCCATTAATGTGAAGGCGTGTTAACTTTCAGGTTCTCTGATTCTTTCTCTTTTTCTGCTAATGATTTGCTTTATTTTATCATGAATAAAATAGATCTTTCTGCATTGTTCACTACAGAAATATTTACCTTCCCTTTACTTTAGGAATTTGTACCTGTTACTTCTGTTTTTTATCTAATGAAAAGAAGTTCTTCCAAACTTTTCGCAACCAATATATTTGCATATATAAAATATGTGCTCTAAAACTGTTCTGATAATTTTAGTTGGATTTACTGTTTCTCTTTGTATTCATGACTTATATAGCCTTCACTTCTATACTTCTTTAACTTATTCCTTTATATTTAGTTTATTGTTTCTTCTCACCCTTAGAAAAGGTACTGCATGAACATATTTCTAATAAGATGGACTGATAGGCAAATCTTAAAAAACAAAAAAACTCCTGTTTGTACATTATATATGACTGTAATTCCTTTACTTTAACTGGCCTTTTATAAGCTCTTTGTCCTGTGCTCTACCCTAAAGACAATTCTTGAAACTCTTAGTGACTACAAGTAATTTCCATATACATCTCTGCAGACAGTGTGTAATGAGCACAATGTGATCATTACTAAGTATAATATTAAAACTTCAAATGCGATTTTGTACTATTACCCTTGTTTAATGGTATCTCTTTTTTCGTTGATAACTACCATTCTGTTCTTTGCTTCTATGTGTAAAACTTCTCTTAAATTTTCACATATAACTAAGACCAGGGAGTACTTGTCTTTCTGTGCCCAGTTTAGGTCACTTAGCATAAGGTCCTCCATGATCATACACGGTTCTGTGAGAAATAGAACATCCTCATTTTAAAGGCTGAAAGGTAGTTTTCAGAAGAAGAGAATGGTTTTGACATATGTTAGCAAAAAGCTATAACATTTCACTTAGATCAACGTAATAATATAATATCTATTGTTATTGTGGGAAGATTTTCTTTCCTTTCTATTTTAAAGCATAAGCTGAGGATTATTGGGTTATTAATATTAGGTCTTTGAATGTCTAGTAGAATTCTGTGTTGCATTCATCTGATCCTTATAGTAGTATATTTTGGGGGAGATTATATTGCTTCTATCTCATTGCTTATTATGGGAATACTTAATTTGTTTTTTTCATTTTTTATGACTTGCCTTTTTAATGCATTTTTTATTTCACTTTATGGATTTCATAAAATATATTTCAAACATATTTAGACCTTCCCTGTCTGCAACCACATGTAACCGGCCCACAGTTTCATACATTCTGTCTTATATGTTAAGGCCTATTCAGTAATTTGTGAATGCAGCTTTGTGTGCATCCATTAGTCTGTTCAGCCCTTCTAGCATCACTGCCTTAAGGAAGATCAACTCTCCCTCACCTAGAAATAATCAGCTGCTGGTAGATCCTCAGCTGGAGTTGGGACCTGATGCCCATTTCCCTTGTTCTATGCTGGGTTTTTGTCTGATTGAATCATCATGGGGCTGGTGCATCCTTTCACCGGCGCTGTAAGTTCATGTGAACAATTACCCAAGAGCATGTCACACACCACCACTGGCTCTTACAGTCTTTCTGACCCATATTCCACGATGATCCCTGAAGCCTGGGCGAATGAGGTTTAAACGGGAGTCACACACTCTGCAGTCATTTATTCCATATACTTTGACCAGTTATGACCTTCTGTTTGCATTGCACTCTGTTGCACGGGGAAACTTCACTACTGAGAGATGAGAGATGCATTAGTGTTTTTCTCTATCACTTACTCCACTGTTATAAATGTGTCACTAGTGTTGGACATCTCACAGACTGGTTGTGGAATTCTGTACTAGACTCTATTGCAAAATAAACTTCTTTGTTTAATTGTGATTGGTATATTTGTCTTTAAATATAAGGATCCATATTTAGCATATAGTAAGAAAGGAGGTTTTATCTAGGTATGTGACAGATGTAGGGTTTTCTGTAAGATCTATGACTTCTCCAGTCATGGGTATTTGGTAATGTTTACAGTACCACACGTGAATTCCCTCCCATTGAGAGGGTTTTAAGTCCATTTAGATAGCTGTTGATTATAACTGAGATAAAAGTGCCACTACTGCACCAGTATAGTTTGTTTTGCCAGTTGCTATTGGATTTATTAAATTTTAAAGTTGAGGTTGGACTACTGACAGATTTTCTTCTTCAGTAGCTTGGGTAGTGTCCTGCACATCTATGAGAACTTGCCTTCAGAGACAGGGATTGCGGGTTAGTTCCAGCCCATTGCTCCAAGTGTTTTAAGTATGCCTTGTTTTCAGAAGTAGGGTCTTATCTTCATGTTCTCGGAAGTAATCACATACAGTGGTAATAGTCTCTTGGACTACCATACCCAACAACTTGAATAGAGATTTCTCCTGGCCTATCTGGCACTGTGTTTCTAGTTGTACAGCCTCCAGCTATACACATGCACTCCTGTACAGGTACTTTGTATTTTTCACTGAGCTTTTAAAGTGTTGAATTTCACTCTGTTTTTTCACACCAGCTAAGAATTATTTACCTGTGGTCTCTCCTCCCTGTTTAATCCTCACTCATCCTTCCCCAGTTAACACACCTCCTCTTTCAAATTTTCTCCTTGAAATGCCTGGCTCCTTTTATCCCAGCTTTCTGAGATCCTTCTTCCCCTTTACCCTCAGTGTTCCTTGTAATCCCCTCCCTTTTTCCTGTTGAATACTCCCGTATCTCCTTTGGAAACGTCTGTCTGCAACTGTCTCCCTCTCTTGGGCTCTTACTTTTCCTTTACCTCCATGGTTTCCTGGCACTTGAGGTTACATCAGATTATATACTCACATAAAAATTTGGTGCTAAGATTCACTAATGAGGGATCATTCACTGTCTTCTGAGTCTTTGATACTTCACTTGCCTTTTGGGTGTAGTCATTCCTTTCTTCAGGTCTTTTACTGCAGTGTTCTCCGTAGGCTTGGTTTGGTGGACATAAATTATTTCAGCCTATTTTGTCATGGAATGATTTTCTTTCCCTTACAACTATGATAGAAGGTTTTGCAAGGTAAAGTATTCTGGGTTCATATCTATGACTATTTAGAACTTGAAATACCTTGGTCCAGGTTCTTCTGGCCATCACAGATAGCACTAAAAACCAAATGCAATTTTGATAAAGTTTCTTTTATATGTGACTTCTTTTTTTGTCTTGCATCTTTCAGCATTCTTTCTTAGTTCTGTACATTTACTGTTTTCAGTATGATGTACCACGGAGAGATTTCTTTTTTCCTCTGGGCTTGTCTCTTTCTCTGTGCTTCTTGTAACTGTATGAGTATGTGTTTCCTTAATTTAGGGAAATTTTTTGTTGATAATCTTGTGAAGGATCTGTTCAGTACTATTTACCTAAGACGTTTCTCTTTTCTCTATACCTCTGATGTTATATTTGGTCATTTCATGATGTACCCCATTTTCTGCATGTTCAATTCCTGGTTTACTTTTTAATTTTTATGTTCCTTGGTTGAGAAATTCAATTCTTCAACTTTGTTACTGAATCTTGATGTTCTGATTTTCATTTATTAATTCTGTTGGAAGATTTCTCTTGCCCTTACAAACTTTCAAATTGGCTTATTAAGGTTTTTTTGTTTTTCTTTTACTTCCTTTCTCATTTCATTCTGACTTTAATTCAATATTTCTATCTCTTTTGTGAATTCAGTCTCTTTTAGTGTGTGTTCTTTAAAGTCACTGAATTCTTTGATAATGTTAATGTTTATTCTTTCAAATTCTGTGTCCCACATTACCTCTAAGGAGTTCTCATTGCAGAATTCTATAGGACTGGTCGTGTTTGGTGGGGACATTTTTTTTTCATATTATTATTTTTTCTTTGTGGTTTGGTCTGTGAATTTTCTTTTTCTTGTGATTCTGGTATGAAATTTGATCTGTTTGAATTATTGGTGTACTTGGTTGCTTTCAGATTGAATATGAAAAGTTACTTGGTCCAGGTATCAGATTCTATATTGATCTTATATTGAAAGAATCAGATGGATTCCATCAGGCTCCTAAGATCTCTCCAAGAGGGCCAAGTGGCCCTGGTAGTTAGGAGCACTTCATTAACCTCAGATAGATAGTGCTAAGTTTCAAGAAGAGAGGTTGATAAATGAATGTGCTGGTCACTACCAGTCAGCAGGAAGCCTAAGCCCCGGAGCAGTGAGCCAGACTGCAAGATGGTCCCAAAGCAAGGGGATGGGCACAGCATGATTTGGGCACCTTACATTCAGAGGTTGAATCAGGTCTTCTCATCCAGTCTCAAATGTCTCTAAGGAGAGATGATGGGAAAAGAAATCCCATGTCCCTAATAGGCAGCCAGGAAGCCTGATACTTGTAATATTGGGAGGGACTGAAGATGGTCCTAAAGCAGGGAGATGGTCAAATTGAGATCTGGGAGAGGATTCCTTTCTTCTTATTTGGCTTTTATTGTTCTAGCCTGTGGTGTTTAGGGGACAATACCATTCTGTTATAGGATGACTCCTTTCAATCTCTTTTTATAATATATGTACTTTAGGATGCATCTACAATTGAAGGTCCCATACGGTTTTCTCTAAAAGCCTCAACAGTTAAATATCCTCGCATCTTTCCTCTGCCATCTCATTCCAGACCCCATCCATTAACACTTCCTACTCTATTATTCCCCTTTTCCTTTTTATTTTTGTTTTTGTTTTGTTTTATTCTTTTTCAAGCAGGGTCTCCCTCTACCCCCACCTGGCCTGGAACTTACTATGTAGACCAGGCTTGTCGCTCTCTCATGGAAGTCACAACAGACACCAGTCAGTGTACTCCTTGTAGCGTCCTGGCTACGTTCATTGACTGAGTCTGGATTGGCGGTGGGCTGCAGATTGAATGAAACACACAAGACAGAGACACAGACACACACACTAGGTAGGAGGAAAGGAGAATGACTGACTGACTTTATTGAGAGGCAGCTAGCCTTATACACCCTGAGGTGGGGCTTTGCAGGAGGGTTAAAGTTCAGGTTCTCAGGAGACATCTTCTACTGATGACACACAGCTGTACACAGGAAAAAGGAAGTTGTTGTCTGGCTAGCTTAAAGGTCAAGTTGTTTACTTGAGCTTTGCAATTGACAAGATCCAGCTAGCTCTTGGCCGAGAGCCTAGCACTAAGAGAGAAGGGCATGCAGTGGGGCCAGAGCCCTACACTCCCTCTCTCCAAGTTCCCTGTCTCCTATCCAGCAGGAGAGGGTAGTGAGGGAGATCAGGTATGCAGCTCGTGTCCTTCTTCTCTTGGATTGCCCCAGCATTCACCCTGCAGTTGGTGAGAGCCCTTGAGGGGATCAAGGGCAGATCAGGTGCATGGTTTGCCCGCTCCCAGCCTCCTGGCCCATCCCAGGAGACAATCAGATGCAGCCGGGGTTCCTGTCAGACCAAAGAAGCGTGCAGCAAGTCAGCTCTTTTGGTGGTACAGCTTTTTTAATGTTATAACTCTTTCAGTGGTACAGTGGGAAGCTGTTTATTGAACTTAGCAGGCACATTTTAAAGGGTCAAGAGCCACAGGTATTAGCATACCATATTAGCGTGAAATCTCTACCAATCATTTTACAGGTCACTTTGATCATGCCTTCACTTTACATAGAGGCTATAACTGTCCACGAGCTGTTCACAAGGGAGGAAGTAATTCTCCTCCAATGACATTTATGCCCTAGTTCACCTAATTATCATGGTATGTGCCCTCTCTGGCCAGTCTTTGTTTCAGCTCCTCTCAGCGCCATCTTGCCTGAGCCACGAGGTGCCGGCTGGTCAACTGGAATTTCTTAGGGCCCTACATAGGTTCCCCTTAAACTCACAGAAATCTGCTTGTCTCTACCTCCCAAATGCTGGAATTCAAGGTGTAGTCCACTGTGCCCAGTTATCACTTTTCATTGAGATTTGTTACATTTTATACAACAATTCTTAATCAATTTTAGACTCCCCTCTTCCATCCATTCCCTACACATTCCCTCCCTCATATATTCTGTAATATGTATTAAGTCCTATCTACTCAAGCGTGTGTACTCAGATGTCCTTCAGTGGAAGTTCACCCACTGGAGTCTAGTCAGACTATCTAGAGTTCATAAGTCAGGATCCAGTTGTGACAGAGAACATGTAACATTTTTCTTTCTGTGTTTGATTTGCCTCACTCAGTAATTGTTTCCAATTCTGTCCATTTATCTGAAAATTTCCTATCTTTTAGGAGTTGAATAATCCATCCTTTAAGTGCTCTAATTATTCACTCATCAGTTATAGACTACTAATTACCTGTTAAAGCCATGTTCACTGATGCTAGGAAATAGAAACAACCTACCTGTCTTTCAAGAGATAAATTTGTTCTCTAGAGCTAATTATGTATCATATCCAGTTGATTTAACCTCAAAACATTGGTCATTTACCTACATGATATCAACAGGTTTACAGTGTATTCAGCCACTGCTTTTCGAACTTGACCATAATAAATCCATAATTAATTAATCAAATCCCTCTATTTAAATAGTCCACAAGATTTATATGTCTTAATTTAAATTATATGTCTGAAATAACTTGTACTAAAATTTCATACAACTGTTTTGTACTTTATGTATGAAATTGAAAAGAAATCCCACTTACTATTCAATAATATGTAACCTTCCAATACTAAAGATTATTTATGGGATATGATTTAGTATGATAATCAGTTTTGGAAGCAACTTTTCTATGCCATAGAGTTAGTAAAATACGTTTCTGAACTCTCAAATTTTATTCAGAATACTTTTTTAAAACCTTATTAAAATCAATTTCTTTAGTTACCATCTTCCCAATGTCTGATTTCTTTTCATATTTTAAGATGCCCCATGAAAACCAGGATGTCTCTGACACTTGAAATGCAGTCTCTGAAATGACCAATTGTTTTCCTAATTCTTCATCGAGAAAGGATAATGAGGGTGGCTGAGACAGGGTTGCTCTGATAAACCTCTTGAGGAACAATAGCCCCAACTTGAACACTATGAATTAAACATGCTGGTGGTATCTCTAAAGATAAACTACTTTTTTGCATGTATACTAAGTCAGCAATTCCTGTGGAAGGCTGGTCACAGAGAGGGCAAAGGAAAGTAATGAAATTACCATTAGTTTAGGCAGTCTGACTTATAACACCCTCTGCCTCTGGCAAGCTATTCTGTACACTAGAGAGGATTCACATGACTGCCCAGCTTCCATCTCTGAACCTTTGTCAACCTTAAGGGCATTGAAATAAGTCTGACACTGATCTCTGTAACCCTTCCTCTCAGTGAGTCCATCTCCATCAGACCTATGGCTGAAAACTGTATTGCCACTGATAGTAAATTTCAAAAAATATTAGATTGTAGAATCCATTTTCACATTTTTTCTCCTCTATTTTATCCATCTGTCCCACTATCTAGTGCAGGTGGACTGTGAATCCTTCAGTGTGTCATATAATATAATTATAATTAATAAAGCATTTTACTTCTGAATATATAATCATTTTATCATCAGAGCTATGTTCTCTCATTGTCATTTATGAAAGCATCTGTATGACTTTAGAGTGATTTTAAGAAAACTTATACCTTATGCTATTTTACTATACGAGTTTGATCCCCTGCACTGATATATTTCAGATTTGCAAAATTCTGTTTATGCAAAACAATAATACTGCTTTTATATTTGAATATCTCATTATACACCTGACTAAGGGAAAACTATATACTATAAATTTTTGCTTGGGTATTTGAAATGTAATAGCTAGATAACTTCGTATCCTACTTTCCCAGAGGGACAAAATATTTCATTGCTTCAAGGGTAGGAGATCAAATTCCAGTATCAGCTGAATGTGGTGGCAGATATCCCTGATTCCAGCACTCAAGAAGCAGAGGTGGGTAGAGCTCTGTGAGATCAAGGGCAGCCTTGTTTGCATAGGGAATTGCAGGCCAACTGGTGCTACATGAAGACCCTGTCTCAAAACAGCAATAACATGGCAAAAATCTAATATCAACAATGAATTAAATCTGTGTTTTATATCATATTTGATAATTTCTGAACTAAGAATATTAGGTGTAGCTGGAGCTATATCATTAGTAGTTCAAAGTTGTCAGAAAAACAGACATTCCATAATGTACAAGTGCATGTGTATAGTAGATTGTATATAACAAAAAAACAGTGTCAGACAGCAGAACTCTCCCTTTGAGTTGTAAGTAAGGGTGGTTCAAGAGATTCCTAAAAGAGCATAGGCTATCACCACAGCTCTTGATTTTCTCCCAGGTTTGAAGATGAGACAAGCCACATTTTGGACAAATAACTTGGAACAATCGAGCTGGAAATGACCTGTAAGTCTTCACTCTGAAGACAAGCTCTCAGGATATTAGAGGATACTCTACAAGCTGCGAAGGGATAAAACCATTCAACAGTTCTACCCATTTGAAGACTGTAATAAACAACATAAAACAATGAATGGCCAGCAAAATGGTGCTATTGGTATACTAGTGGCACTTTTATCTTGGGGATAATCAAAAGCTGTATGATTAGAATTAAGGCATGCTCAATGAGAAGGAGTTCATATGTAGAACTGTAAACAGAAATACACCTAGCTAGACAGAGTCATAGATCTTAGAGAAAAACATTTTTTGTCATAACCCTAGATTAATGTAAGTTCTTACATTATTCTAAATATCCTCATCTTTAAAGACAACTGTACATTTCACACTTCATCAGAGAAGCTTCTTTTTGAAACAGATAGAAAATATTATGAAGTTCTAGAACATGTTGAATGTACAGAAGTACCTGTGAGGCACTTAACCCTAAGGGACACATATTCAGTGCAACGCAGTGGATGAATGCATCTTTCATTTCTCACCAAAGAGGTTTCCTTATGAAGTAGATGACAATAAATGCAGAAACTCTCAACTGGCCAATGTGCAGCGAACAAGAAGTGCCACAAATTGCTGATCCTTGAATAGGACATTTATTTCAAACCCCTGCCTTCCAAGGATCAGAAATTATAGAAGAGCAGGAGGAACAACTTTGTAAGAGCCAGAGGGCTTGAATGACCACGAGGAAAGAGTCTGGACAGCATGCTTTAGTCCAATGCAAGTTCAAATCAGACAAAACCCAAGCCTAGGCGAACTGGATAAGGAATCTCAAGTCTACTTAAGGGATGTTTTGCAACTGATAACTGTTGGGAAGAGGAGAGATGATATCTTACAGGGATGGGATTCTTGGTTGGTCCAGTGAATGCACCTGCAGTGAATGACAGAAATCTGATTCTATAAATCATATCATATGTGTGTGTCCATATGGGTGTGTGTGTGTGTGTACATTAAATTGGGCAGGGGAATCATGCGGAAAAGTGCAGAGAGGTAAAGGTATCTAAACAGCGTCAAAGTATATTGCTTGAAAAATCACAAAAACTCGATGAAAATGAATATTAAACAACTATCTAAATCAGCAAAATGTTACTATGAAATGTTATTTATTTATTTGTTTGTTTTTTGTTTGTTTGTTTATAGGTAAATAGTATGAACTGCATGGAACCTATGCTCAGTTGGAGGAGTTAATAATTATAAAAATATTACAGTTAAAGGAAATAAAATTTTAAATAATTACCAGTATTTTAGAGAAAGTTCATTTGAAATAACACAGACAGGAAAATTTACATAAATAAAGTTATATGTGATTATCTGCACAGTCATATTTTGTCTTCTAGGTGAGATAAGAGACAAGCATTTCTTTTCTGAAAGGTTGCTGTTGTACAATATTGTGGTAAAATCTTGTCATTAGTCCATTCTACAAAACAAAGGCATTGTGTTTATCTACCTAAGAAGAGAAGTTACTTATCAGATGGTTTTCATTTAGTTTCCTTAAGTGAGATGCAAAATTTAAACAGAAATAATATCTGAATCTTAATAGTTAAGCACCGTTTGTTACAGAAGCTAATTTGTGTAAGTAATGTGAAGTAAGACTATGCTGGAGAGCTTCCATTGTCAACTTGACACACCTGAGTGGAGGAAGACTCAACTGAGGAATTTTCATGAATGGATTGACTTGTGACTATGCCTGTGAATCATTTTTCTTGATTGCTGAGTATGGTTGGAGGGGGTCAGTCCACTGTGGGCGGTTCCACCCCTGAGAAGGTGGTCCTCTGTTGTATAAGAAAGCAGGCTGAGAACAGCCAGGGGAGCAAGTCATTAAGCAGGGCCCCTCCATGGTCTGTGCTTCCTGCCTTCTTGTCTCTGTTCTGACTTCCTATCCTGAATTCCTTTAGTGATGAACTGTGACACAGAAGAAAAAAAACAAAACCTTTTACCTTTTCTCCCCATGTTGGTATTATTTTGTCAGTGTTTTTATCACAGCAATAGAAAGCTAAGGCAAATATATATATATATATATATATATATATATATATGTATATATATATATAGTAAATAAATAAAACAAACTGTTTACATTCTTAGTAGCACTCTCATTGCTGAGTTATTTTTAAATTGGACACTTTATACAATGTTTACTTAAAAGTTTATTCTTTTACATACTCATAATACAACTGTGAGAAACAATATTGCTCAACCAAATTATATATAGCATCATATTCCAAATGAAGATTTATATGTTGTACCCATCTTTATGTCCAGGCAACAGATTTCAAAATTTAACTCCTCTCTGTCCAGTCTCCGCATTCAGTACACTTTCTGACATCATTCCATAGCTGGTTTATTACTGTAAATCATCCTGATTCATTCAGTGCATCCATCTCTTCATTTCCTCTTCCATAACTATATTTCAACTCTCAACCATGTCTCATTTGAGCAATTTGCACATTCTTCTATCTGCTAGTTATAGATTCTTCCAATTATTTTCTGGAATATGTTTTCTTTGTTTATGATTTGATCATGGGAATCTAGACTGCTGACTCCCAGTCCCTCTTTGTTACTTATTGAGTATAAGGCAGTAGATGTTTATGTAAATTTCAAAGTTTCTCTTGACTCCAAGGCACATTATAGAAAAATCTGTAGTTCTTTCTAATTCTCTTACCACTTATACTAACTCCTTATTTCGAAATTTGCTCATCTGGTCTAAATATGAATTTTAATTCAGCAAGATAGAGTGGTGTATGAAGTAGTTATGGTTTCCTCCAATGAACAGATTGTATGCTTTTTATATGTGTCTATTTAATGTTCCCTACATAACTGTATGGACAAAGATTTACGCCTATTTCCACAATTCTTCTATTATATGCATAATGTGGTGCAAAATAATACATGGATAAATCATTCTTTTGGAACCACCTTAAGTTGGTTATTATCTCTCAAATAATGTTCATGAATGAGATAATAGATAGTGAAATATTGGATCTACTTCATGTATTTCTTCACTCAATGTTGGATGCACTTGATTTCCTTCTATTTTATTTTATTTTTTGCATGTGTCATTTAGTTGTGAGGGTTGGGGAGATGACTCGTTGGTTTAGAGAGTTCCCTGATTTGTCAAAGGACCATAGCTCAGCACCATATCAGGTAGCTCACAACAGACTGTTTCTTGAGAAGAGGGATCTGACTCCCTCTTCTGGCCTCTATGTTCAACAGTACTCATATGAGCATACCTACAGACAAACAGACACAAACACACATATGCATATTCAGAAATAAATCTGGATCTCCAGCCCCCCCCCCACTTTATCTTCCTCCCTTCTTCCCTCCTTCCCTCCTTCCTGTCTTTCTTACATAGGCTCAATATTAATATGTCTTGAACACAAGCCAATCAAGACTTTATATTTACTTCTGCACAAAAAATCTATTCCTCTGCATATTTGTGCCTTGTTGTGTGACTTTAGGTATGATCTAAGTTAAGCTGCTTTGGTTACTGTTTGAGAGTAAATGGTTTACATGCAGAACATCTGTAGAAAACATTTATAAAGCTCTAATTCATGAGGTACTGGATGACTCATTTTCTACTCAGGGGCTTTATTTATGCCAGTTTTATAAAAACTTTAAAAATAAGAACCTGTGCACATCCAAGTTTCTTTAAAAATATTTAATTTATTATTTTTATTTTATATGTATGAGTGTATTGCCTGTATGTGTGTAAGTGCACCCATTCATGCAAAGCCCATAAAGATCAGAATTCAGCCTTAGATTCCCTTGAACTAAAGATATGAACCATTGTTAGCCACCATGTTAGTGCTGGAAATCAAAACCAGGTCCTCTACAAGAGAAGTCAGTGCCCTTAACTGCTGAGCCATCTCTACATCCCCACAGAATCAAATTTCTTATCACTGTCCCTCCATCATTTCTCTTTGAATAAATATATAATTCTGCTTTTTTTTTTCTAAGAAAATCAAAATATCATTTCTGTAGCTACGGAGTAAAGTATTATACAAGTCACCTTAGATTTAGAGGTGAGGAGAATGTTTAACCAAGTTTCCTAGAAAGTTCAGCTTCTTTTCCACAAATTCCCATTTTGTAAATTTGCTGTCTTCCACTTTTAAACACTGGCTCTCTAATGTGCAGGTGATTCTTAAAAGACTAAACATAATGTAGGCTGCTGGATAGCTTTAGCTGTCAACTTGACACACCTGGGTGGAGGGACTCTCAACTGAATAATTACCTGCATTGAATTGGCCTGTTCCCATGTCTGTGGGGCATTTTCTCCATTATTGAGTAATGTGGGAGGACTCAGTCCACTGTGGGCAGTGCTGTCCCTAAGTCCCATGATGTATAAGAAAGCAAGCTGAGCACATGTGAGGGAAGCAAGTCGGTAAGCAATGTATCTCCACTATCTGTGCTCTACGTTTCTGCTCTGAGTTCCTTTGTCTTCCCTTAATGATGGACTCTGCTGTAAGACAAATAAACCCTTTCTTCCCAAGTTGGTTTTCATCAGTATTTAGCACAGCAATAGATGGTAAATAAAGCATGTAGTTCTCCCACAGTACTTGAGATAGGAACCATTCAAGTTCTCATATCAATAATGACATTCTACCCAAATCAGACTGGCAAAATTCTGCACCTCAGATGAAAAAGTGGCACTTAATTTTTCTCTTAAGCAATGCTTATTCTCAAACAGTTATTACACAGGGAGAGACTGGGATGCAGGTCATGGACTTTATGGTAGCGATTTTGTTACTATACTTGCATCATCCATGAAATCTACTTCCAGATCAAGCACTAAACTTCACCTTCTTAGGGTATTAACGTTCATGGCCTACTATATTGTAGTTTACTTTGCCATTAATATACTCTTATTAACAATATTATTCTTAAATTTAATAAATTTAAGCCTATTTTCTATAACTTAAAAATAACTTTAATGTTACTCTAATATACATAAAACTTTTAAAGCATGATAGTAACACATTTTATGAAATCCAGTTCTAAAATATTCACAGCTGATAAAATCCAGTTTATTAAAAATGTTAGGTGATATTTATGCATGGAAATAAGAAGAAAGACAGTAATAAATCACCAGGATTTTCAAAAATTTCTCTTATAGTCCTCATATTTTATAATGCATTGCCTAGAATAAACTGAGATTTTAATTTTCTTACATAGTATTATCGAATGTCATATTTCTACTAAGTAGAAATACATAAACAATTGATAAAATGATTAACGTATAAGAAATTTATTCACTGAATTCGTATTTACATTATATGAGGATATATATAAGGTACATTTTCTATGGTCTCATTCTGATTCTCTACACATACATGCCTACTTTATTTCATACATGGGAAAGTTTCATGACCCAACTCATTCATAATGAAGTCATATGTATCAGCTATGCAGGCTATAATCACAGTGATACTCTCTCTTTTCCTCCAAAGTGCTTCATATTTTTTTTATTTCATTATTATTGTATTTGATTATTTTGTTTTCCTTACAAAAGTACCATGAGAATCTGGCTTCAATGTTAATTTTATTTTGTCTTCGGTACCTACCTTTACACCTGACTACACAAGTGCACACAGGATTTATTGCATGGCAATAAGTACTCATTAAGGTAGACAGGTTTAGTTTTAACAACACAGCACTTTCCACCTTCTAACACTGTACAGAATCCATTCAAGTGCTCAATTCTCTTACAAATATGGGTCTCAAAGGAGCTAGTTTACTATCTACAGGGAAGTTAAACATTCAAGAAGAGATTGTTAAGTAATCAAAGCCTTCCCTCTGGCTATTCTGTGCTCAGTTTCAGTCTTTCATCTGCCAGCCATCTTCACTCAAGCTAATATTGAATTCTTTAATTTCTTCTTTACATTAAACATTCACTGTTGAGTTTATCATTTTGCCATAACAGGGTATGTATGTACATGACCAGGCTAGTGAGGTTAATTCTGCCAGGGTAAGCACAGGATTACATCAGGATGATTCTTATTCATGTAAATTAAGATTTTTGACTTCTTATTGATACAGCTCTTTTAGGTCTAGTTGAAAGATGAAACATTTGGATAGCAAAAGAAAATACAAACTTTCAACAGAGATTTATGTAAATAATTTGATATAAATATTGTTTATATGAATAGATGCAAACACGGAATCATTTGTATACTCACACTTTGGTATATAAACATATGTACATAGAGCTAGAAAAGTATCTATAATTAAGAATATATCTAATCTCTTTAAAATTTGGAAACACACCTATTTCCAATGTTTATTATTTTACATGATAATTTCTTTTAACCTGGATCTTTTAACCTTTTAATCTTTTGCCATATTTAAATATGGGCAGCTTGGGACTCTTGTCTTAAAGGAATAACTGTATATCTTTAACAAATTATAAAAATGTTTTCATTCATCCTGAAAGATGTATCTGCAGGGAACAACTCTTATCTATTCAATTCCACACATGTTTAAGCTTCTAAATTTTGTTCTCGCCAGCAGAGATTTGCTGTCAAGCACATAATTTGATATTTGATCTCCACCCATTAATGACTTACACCACACTTAGGGCACATTAGGCAAACTGTTGAAAATTTATTTAAATCTGAGGATTTGTGCTTTGGAAGCATGTTTAGGAAATACTGCTACTTAGAATTGTAATGGACTTTAATACTTACATTAAAAATAATATCTCCTTATATTAAAACAGAGTGGGGGTTGTGACTCATTTGGTACTGTTTACTTAGCATGCAGTAAGCCCTTCATTAGATCCACACCACTCCAAAAACTTGGCAGGGTAGAGCCCAACTACAACTATAATTTCAGCACTTGGATGCGGAGGCTGTGTGATAAGAAACCCAAGGTTATCCTTGGCTACCTAAAAATTAAAAGTTCCACACACAAAGAATAATTGTGTGAGAGATGCCCAGACCAAAGTGACACATTTCCAGTGGAACCTCTACACTTATGGATCATGGAAAATAGCAGAAGAGGTGGCAGAGAGAACACTAATGCATCTCTCAACTCTCACTAATGAAGCTTACATGTGCAAAAGAATATGATGCACCTCGAAGGTCACAACCTCCCAAAGTGTGGAGAATAAGAGAGTTTGTCCCTGGAGAGGATTCCTACTTTAAACCTCACACACCCCTGGCTCATGTATCACTGTGGAAGAATGGGTGGAAAGATTTTAAGAGTTAGGGTTGGTGTATGATAATAAGAACACACAGACTTCAAAGCATCTGGAGACCTTGCTCATATAACCTACAGGATGCTCAAGACCCATTCTGACTCAGTCAGAAAAAAAAAAAAAAAAAAAAAAAACAGCACAGAACTGGAAATGACCAGTATGCCCAGACTTAGACAAAGAACATTTGACAGCTATTCTGTTTACTGCTGGTTGGGTTGAGGAAGTGTTGATCTCTTAAAGCGAAAAACTCTAGATAGTCTGTATTGGATGAACTTTCATGGAGATAGATTTGGGTACACAAACTTGACTCGACTCAATAGGCGTTAACATATGAAACAGAATGCATGAAATCGAAATTCAGTTGCCGCGGGAGAGGGTATAAAGATGATTAAAAGTCACTGAAATTCAATAAAAAATATTCACTGGAAAAAAAGTTTCACATCAGCCAGGGATACATAAGACTGTGACTTTCTCCTCTTCACACAGGAGTATGCACACACACACGCACACTCAAGCTTTGACAAAAAATATATATATAGATCTATCTACCTATCATCTATCTATCTATCTATCTATCTATCTATATACATATATATATATGTATATCACCATTGAAATAAAAAAAATAAGGACAAACATTTACTCAACATACTTTCAAATGAATGGGTTCTTATGTCTCAGTAAAAACAGAGCTAAAAATGAGGTAAAAACTAAAGCAAGTTTTTCAGGAAAAAAATGAACTATCAAAGGGAAAAACATAATTAGGAAGATAAAGGAATTAGTTAAGAGACATAGGATTCCCAACGCTAATATTCTCTCCAAGTGGGTATTTCCCTAGCTCAAAATTCATGTCTTCTACAATGTATGCACATCTAGTTTTCCTGCTTATTTAGTCACTGGGATAGTTTCATGAATGATTTTGCAAATATTAAAATGAATATTTCTTTTTTATTTTTATTGTATGTGTATGAGAGTATTGCCTGCATGTGTGTAAATGCACCCATATCCTGCAGTTCTCCTGGAACTGGAGCTATAGACAGTTGTTAACACCCATGTGGATGTTGCAAATTGAACCCAAGTCCTAAACAAGAGCAGCCAGGGCTCTTAATTGCTGAATCATCTCTCCAGTTCCCCAAGATGAGTATTTATAATGAACATATTTATTCACTAAATATCTTATTATGAAATTATTATGAGGTAAATATAATAGAAATAGCAATTAAAATTAGATATTTCTTATGTTTAATCCTATTTTCAGTTATTTGGTTAAATTTATGTTTATAATTAAGAAAGTATTTCTGTAAAGTTTCAGTTAATATGCAGCCCTTAGGCATATCTTCACGAATTCTGCTGGGTGTTGAGGCTCACTCCTGTTGTAACAACACCGGGGAGTCTAAGGTGGGAGGCTTGTCCTGTTTCAGGTCAGTCTAAGCTATGGAGTGAGACTCTTTATCTGAAAAACTCTTAAAACTTGGGCTGGATAGATTGTTCATTGGTAAGAGCAGTGCTTGCTCTTACAGAGAATCTGGATTCGATTCCTAGCACCCGTATAGTGGCTAACAAGTCCATTTCCAGGGAAAATCTAATGACCTCTTCTGACTTTTGTTGGGTACACTAACATCCATGCAGACAATACACTCATATACATAAAATAAAAATAATAAATGCAATGTTTTTCAAAAAAATTCTTAAAAATATTTAGTAAATTTGGTATGTTTCAGTTTGTACTAAATTAACCTGGTATATTCAATACAATGCTCACACAGTGAAGGCTCTTCATATGATTTTATTTTAAAGTGAAAATCACTTGAATTTGTAATTTTTTATTTAAATGAATGAGATTAAGCTTTATCTATTTCCACTGTTGTAAAGAAGTTGTTGATTTTATTTAAATTCCATCACCAGAATATTCGTTGTTTCAAAGCTTATTAAAGGAAGTTCTTTTCTTAATCAAACTTCAGTCAAGTTTCTGCCCATCTGCACTGAAAACTCAGCCTGAGTTTTAGAGGTCTCTCTCTTGAAGAATCTAGTTTCAGCAATAACTCAACTACATTAGTTTAAAAAAAGCCTTCTGTCTTGGTCCCTATTAATTCTGATCTGTCCACAGCAAGAAAGCTGTTGAGGCCTTGCAGTAGAATATTTTGCACTCATGATGATTTTTAAAAAAATTTTCCATCCAATGGCCACTTTAAACACGGATCATATCTTTAAATCTCTTATATTATCAATCATATTTTGTAAAGAGGAAAAAAAATGTCAAAAGTTTTGTAAAATGGACTACATACCATACTACAGAATAGTTAACTGATAAAACAAATATGCTGTTAGTATTAAAATATTCTCTTTTTTTTCATGTACTAATCTTATGAAGTTTGCTTTCTTATTCAGTATTCATCATTAAAGTGGAAAATTAATTTTGATCTTAGTTCACATATAGCAAAAATCTATATGTTATAAAACTTTACTAGTATTATTTCATAGAAAATACTAATCTGATATATTTTAAGAAAATTACTGTTTAAAGAATCTAAGGCTATGCACAGAGTCACATACAAGGGTTATCTGGCAGAACTATGCCATGATTTGTGTGTATGTGTGTGTGTGTGTGTGTGTGTGTGTGATAAAAAAATTCTACACCTCCAAAATGGCACTCACAATTTTCCAAATGTGAAGGCACCACTGGAGATAGTTTTGGCATAGAGCACTCTTGCTTCTTTATATGGCAATAGATAAAATATAAACAAATATAAATCAAAGTTGAAATGGTGACCTAATATAAACCTTATGATAATTCTGATGTGTTATTTTACAAAGAATTAGGCACTATTAGTAATTATTTGAATTTCCTATAAAATACTAAGTTTATATCATATCTTAAGGAAATACGAAATGCTACAATTGTTACAATTCTTCATTACTTTCTTCAAGTTATTATGAGCGATAAGTCAATGTGAATACAGTTGTGATGCTGCATATTTTTGAAAATAAATTCTCTTGGTGACTTTTAAAACATGGATTCACATGGAAAAATTATAGCAGCCAGGTTCTTTGAAAAAGTTTAAAGTAAAAAGTTAAAATTTAAAGAGTAGAACTGTGAGGGAGCATGGTAGAAAGTTTGAAGTATTAACCACAAAGCTAAAATGCACTCTCTAAATTTAGTGTGAAGGAAGCTTTATCCACAGCTAAATGCAACAAATTCATTGTGAAAATCTTCTATTTCTTTCAAATTGCATTTTTTAAATGAGCATAGTTATGGCTTTTATATCCATATCATAACTTATTTTTTATGTATAAAATAAATTAATAGTATTAAATTTCAGATTGTTTCTGTATTGGAGGACAGTATTTGCCTGCTAAATTTATCTCCAGCTTATGCTACAGGTTTCTCTAGAGTTCCTTGTTACAAGTCATCACAAGAATCTATTTATTCAGCCATATCAATTTTAATTTTAGTTATTTTCAGTTTCCTAAAGAGTATGTCAGATAAAAACAAACGCAGGAGTGAAGATCCTGTAATGAAATCTAAAGATCCTTGTATTCCAGAAGTTCTCTAAGTTCAACACTGGGCATTAACATATGACATATTTATTTTTAAAGAAAACAATAATATTTTCTAAGGAAGTTTTCATTCAAGAGAGAATAAAGTTTTTCCACAGTCATTGTGCTCTACATAATGTTACAGCACTACTGTGGGCCTCCGACTGGTTAAAAGAACTGATTAAAGACATCGGAAAATAATTATGTTAACTTCTGAAGGAGCTATGTTGACCCCTTCTAATTCTAAACTTTTAATGAGGAAAACATTTTGGCTTATTAGATACATCTGAAAAAAAATGAATGGAATAAAATTGACTTTCTCACTCAGCTCACACTGGGCACTAGGCAGATTTTGTCACAGTATTTATTTATCACAGCAGATTTGGGAAAAAGTAAATTTTCGCTCAGTTTCATATGTCATGAACAATCAAAACATATTTTTCATTGATATTTGTATCATCTATCTGAATACACCAAAAATACCAATTAAAAGTCCCAAAGAATTAAATTACAATATAGTGGGTCTATGCCCAGATTCATTTCCTTTATGAGAACCTGGTTCTACTTACATTTTGCTTCTTTGCAAACAATGACAATGCATGAAAACACCACTTGCAAGAAGCCTAATTTATTCAAACTAAGATTCTAGCCATCAGTAGTTAAAATTACTTATCTGATCCGGAAAAAAAATATTTGGAAACAATACTAAATAAAATTCTAAAGCAAGTTAGCTGACAGTTTGGATCTCACACATGTCACATGACCACCCCTTCTACCCTGACTGTATCCACAAGAGGACCTTGTAGAGCCATGGCCACAATACAGATACTTCTGAGAATATGCACCAAGATGTTGCTAACTCAACAAAAGATTTTTCCTGTGTTCAGAAGCTACATATACCCCTACCTGAGCTAGGACACTTTCTGATACCTTAAACACATGTCAACATGAAGTGGCCACCAGACTGGAAACCCAGCATCATTCAGCTGATCCCAAACCAGACAAGTGAGAGTAACAGCAAACAGAAATTCAAATACCCACTCAACAAAGGTGGGGCAGATATCCACACCAGAGGACGGTAATAATATAAAGGTTTTAAAAGCAAGAGGACCTTAGGCTGATATATTACAAGTACTGAAATACTGAAGATAACAGCCCAGGTGAATGAATAGAACAAAATGATCATTTATAAATAAAAGAGAAAGAAAAGCAATGGGGCTAAGGTGTAAGTGTATATCCCTAATTACCTACATACAAGAATAAAGGAGAACCCCAATAAACAACTTCATGATGATGTTCCTTGGAGAATCAAGTATAACTAATACTTTCAAAAGGCAGAGGAAAGGAGAAATAAGATAAGAAGAGAAACTATTAAAATAGAAATGAAAAGTAATACAAAGAATCAATGAAATAAAGAGTTGGTTATTTAACTTATTAACTGTATTGAAAACCTCTAGCCAACTTATTCCAAAGAAAGTGGGATAAAACCCAAATTAGTAAATTAGAGATAAAAAGGGAGACATGAAAACAGACACTGAGAAAACTCAGAAAAAAAGAAGTACTTATCTTTAAAAATCCTTATTCCACAGACTGGGAAAATCTAAAAGAAATGAAAGGCTTTTAGATTCACATGAAATGAAGTAAATAATTTTCACAAACCATAGCAGCATATGAGATACAACCAATTATTAAAAATCTTACAATAGATAAAATCCCGGGACTAGATGGGTTCAGCCCAGAATACTACCAGATTTGGGATAACTACTAACACCAATCTTATTCAAATCATTTATGTAAATATAAAAAGAAGGAACACTTCTGCACTATTTTTTATACCAGTATTACCCTGATACCAAAATACAAAGTTCTAACAAAAAAGGAAAAGTATAGCCCAATCCCCTCAAGAATACAAACTCCAAAATTCTCAATCATATACACAAAAAAAGATCATTTACCATGATCAGCTCACATTCATTCCACAGAAAAATGGAAAACTGTAAATCATAAATAAATTGATAAATACAATCTACTAGATAAATGAACTCAAGGATAAAAACTGAATCATCATCTCATTAAATGAAGAAAATGATTTTGAGAGCATTAAATATCCCTTAGTGCTAACAGTCCTGGAGAATCTAGGAATTCAAGGAATCTTAACACCAAAAGGAATTACAGGAAGCCCACAACCAGCATCACACTAAATGAAGAAATCTCAAAGAATCTCCATTAAAATCATGACCATGACAAGATGTTTACCTTCTCCATTCCTGTGAAAATTACTGATTGAAATTATAACTAGACTAATAACAAGAGTGAGGGAGATCTTATGCAAAGGAAGAAGAAAAATTAACTTTTGTGTGCAGATTATATTATTCTGTGTTCTGAGTATCAAAATCTTTAAAGACTCCATCAGAAAATTCTTAAATATAGTAAATCAAAAAAATATCAGGATATGAAATTAAAACACAAAAATCAGTGGTCTTTGTGTATGTCAATTACAAGCATATCAAGAAGAAATCAGAAAAATAAACCCATTCACAATAGCCTAAAAGTTCTAGAAATAACTAAAGAAGTAAAAGATTTATACACTGAAAATATTAAGATACTAAAGAAGGAAATTGAAGAGGACACCAGACTATAGGAAATTTACCCATGATCACAGATTAGTCATATCCGTGACTAACATCTGAAAAATGGTCATCCTTCCAAAAGAAAACTACATATTCAATTCAATCTCCATCAATATTCTAACATAATTCTTCACATAAATTAAAAACAAAATCTCTCACACAGAAGCACAAAATAATCAGGACAGCCAAAACAATCCTAAATAATGATAACCCTGATGGACATAGAGACATTCCTAATTTAAAGGAATATTATATTTAAAGGTATATTATTCCGAACACTGTAGTACTGGTACAAATATTAATATTGATAAATTGAATTGAATTGAATTGAATTGAAAATGCAGATATAATTCAACATTCCTAGAACTTCCTGATTATTGACAAAGGGGCAAAAATACACATCAGAGAAATGACAGGATCTTCAACAGGAAAGCTACATTCAGAAGAATAAAAGTAAATCTTTATCTTTCACCCTTCACAAAACTCAACTCAAAGTGGATCAAGGACCTCAACCTAAGGCATATGATTTAGAATCTGATAGAGACAGAGGTCAGGAATAAATTGCAACTTACTGACACAGAGAAAAATAAACTTTCTGAATAGGACTCTGAGAGCACAGGCATGAAGACAAATAATTGACAAAAGAATCTCCATGAATCTGAAAACTTCTGTACAATGAGGCACCACCATTTGCATGAAGAGATAGACTTCAGAATTTGGAAATATCTTTAGCAGATATACAACTGACAAAGGTTTAGTGTCTGAAAATTACAGAGCATTCAGAAAAACTGAACACAATGGAAAGATTGTAAGAACAATCTTTATAAGATATGATGAACGACTGCAAGGAAAGATAGTTTTCCAGACAGTTGGTCCATTGCTCATGTGAACTCTCAGCAACGGTGACAGCATGTCCAATAATTTTAAAATGTCTTACATTCTTATCCATCAGGGAGCTATAAATTAAAGTTCCTTTGAGATTTCATCATACCACAGTTGGGTTGGCTGAATGTGGGGAGAAGGTACATTTATTTTCAGTAGATTACAAACTGGGGCAAAGGTGAGGCTTAGTGTGAGGGTTCCTCAAAAGGGTAGAGAAATATATGTTCAAGTTTATACCACTTTTTGATATATTTCCAATGGACTCTATCTTCTCAAAGGCATATGTGTGTATCTATGCTCATACTGATCTATTTATAGTACACCAGAAGTAGAAAAGACCTCATGAATAGAGGAATGAATAATGAAAATGTGAAATAGAGTCACAATGGAAATTTATACAAATTAAAAAAAACTGGTCATTTGATGCATATGAAAATAGATATTTCTTGTTCTCTTTCTCGTGTGTTGATGTTAGCCTTGAATATTTAGATATATGTGTTTGAATTGGATGTTCAGAAAATAGTAAGGGGCACTAGGGATAGTTGTCAAGGGAGGGGCTACATAATGCAGTCAGTATGAAGGGAGATGTGGAATGATTTCTTAGGAAGATTTAAATTGGGTACAGAACGGGAGGGCAGGGAAGAGGAGGGAATAAGGTGTGGATGGCTAACTAACACTAAATGCCTTTTGAAAAGGCAATATGGAAACCTGCTAATATACAAGCATCCTAAAATACATGCATACTTAAAGTGAGTTTAAGTAGCATTACTCTAGGACAGTGCCTCTCCCAGAAAACAAAGGCTATTCAATATAATACCCAGTACCCACTATGGGGTAGCTCCTTTTGCATTCTTGTCAATGAGACCTCATAACCCCCCCCCAAATGTTAATGACTACTGCCATTGTTTTTGGTAACCATCCAGAACTTGATGTTAAGAGCCTATTGCTGATAACTCCATGTATTTTGACTAAGGATATTGACATATAAATTTGGAACTAACCTGAAGCTTCATCCCTAATGGTTAAATTTCATAGTGCTGAGAGGCATTATATATGCTACCATAGTAGAAATGCAATCAACAACCTTACCCAAGTATAAAACTTGCAAGCTATAATAACAAAATATGCCCAATAGTGAAATAGTCACATGAAAGTATGGGGTATAAATTACCTTTTTTCTTTGTTATTAAGTCCTGCTCTATAAGATGACACTCCTGCATAGTGAAGTTAGTAAACTGAGAAATTAGTTGTATAATTTTGATCCTCCAGTCTTTGTGTGTGTTTGTGTTTGTATTTGTGTTTGTGTGTGTGTGTGTGTATGTGTGTATGTGTGTGTGTCTATGTGTTGCATGTTTTTATCTGTACTTGCTGAGTACACGTGGTGGTTAGAGACTGTTATCAGGTGTCATCCTCTGTCACTATACATCTTTTTTTTCTTTTTCTTTTTTTTAAAGCCATAATCTCTAATTGAGCCTGATCCTCATCTAATCAAGTAGGGTTGCCAATTTGGTATCTCCAAGAATCTACTTGTTCCACCTAGCCAGTGATGCATTTGAAGATTTGCACTGCCATTCTCCATTCTAAGGTGGTTGCTGGGCATACAAACACAGACCTTCATGTTTGTATGGCAAGTATTATATACATATATAATACATATGTGGGATATGTACATCCCGTGTCCCAAAATGTTCTCAGTAAATAACTTTTAACATAAGCCTATGTCTCTGATTGACATACAAATTGAAAAAAGAATTCCGTTGATTTCACTGTTTTCCATTTCATTTCCACCTTTGAATCTTAAAATTAAAAAGTTCTGTGTAATTAAATTACTTACCAATGAACCCAATATTTAGACTTCTGACCCATGATGAATTTACATAAAATTTACCCTTTCCCCTTAAACATAAGAGTTTTCTTTTCCCCCTTTGCTCAATTACTGAGGAACCATTTTATTTAGAAAAGTGTTGATCACATGATCCCCACAGATACTGGCATAGCATGCTCTCTTAGTCAGTCAATGTATGTGTTCGGATCTAGCAACGCTGAGTATACTCATTATACTCTCAGAATTCCTTCTCTCTCTCTCTCTCTCTCTCTCTATCTCTCTCTCTCTCTCTCTTTGAGATATGGTCACCCTGTAGATTTAGGTGACCTGGAACTTGCTATCAGGATGACCTCAGTCTCAAAGAGAGCTGCCTGCCTCTTCCTCCTGAGTGCTGGGATTAAAGACATGCATCACTATGCCCACTACTCTCAGTATCTTTGGTTAAACCCACTTTATTATTTTATGTAATTCAATTGAGTAGCAGTTTTGCTGTAGGCTCTTCTATTTGATCTGTAAGAACACTATGACCAAGTCTACAATTGAGGCAAACTGTCAATTCATACCATTTACTCTTTTTGACCTACCAATCTTTTTATCCCCTTGTTTTCTGAGTGGTAGAGATAAAAGACACTCACCAATACTGACAATATTGCCAAAAGAACCATGTTCTTTGTCTAAGGTCTTTTGAGCTCACTAAAAATAGGGTGGTTCAACCAACTTACAAGTTTTATACTTACAATGGTATAGCAATACAGAAGTATACACCATACTACTAATTTTTAAGTTTGATATTTTACAGCTCTGGTTACATAAATTCATTGAGTTAGAGATCCCAGTCATAACTGGGGAAGGACAATAAACAGCTACTACTCTTTTGTACACTGTATTCATAAATTGTTTGCCTTAATAAGTAAGTGTACAAATGTATTCAGACATGAAACATTCAAATTGCAGTGGGTTAGTTAACATACACCACCATGGTAAGTTGAGTACACAAACACACATACATACACACACACACACACACACACACACACACACACATACACTTATGTATGCCTCAAATTAAAAATATTGAGAATAGTTTCAAGGGACTTGAGAGATGATCAGCAATTAAAAATTTGTACTTATCTTGCTGCAGAAGATGAGGGTTCAGTTCCAAGTATCCATACCAATGACTCACAACTGCCTGTATCTCCAGGACCAGGGAATCCAACATCTTCGTATGGCCTTCGTGGGTACAGCCCTTATGTGAAAGGCCCATACACATACGTACAGGATTATAAACAAAACTAAAATATTAAAAAATGTATTTTCAAAAATGCAGGAAAGGTGGTTTTTCCCTGTCATTCATGCTTGCGGGGGCTAAAGCAAGAGGGTTTTTGAGAACTCAGAGTAAGTCTGAATCATATGGTGAGATCACATCTCAAAACAATAAAAACAAAGCAAGTAGATGTTCAAATCAGTAAATATATCTAAAAAGTTGTACAGAAGAAGTTTGGATAATGATAAAAATAGTATTATTTCCTGAACTGAAATAGATCACACTGGCCTAACTGGTGTGAATCAATTTATTAAAATGAACACTTAAAATATGTCTAATTTTGGTATATTAGGTAAAAGTCAGTTGTGGATGAAAATAAATATCCAAATAATATTTCTTTTCTTTCACCTTAAACCTCTAATATATATATAATAAATTTTGGTAATTAACTTATTTTCAAAAGCTGATGGTTTTAGAAATGAAGTAAGATTTATGAGATAGAATATGGGAACTGCTATAAGATTTGGAGGAAATTAATAAACATTATTTTCATGAAGTAAACACTTCACAGCTACTAGTGATTAATGCCAACAAATTACATGTGGGTGGAGATGAGTGGTTATGTTTGCAAATAATTATATATCAAATAATTATATATATTATTTGAGAAAAAGATTACACTAGTGAGTTGTCTGTTCATATTTGACATCCCAGTTTTCATGGTTAGGAATGTCTCACAAAAGAAAGTGAAAATGCTACATTCTTCACGTCTGTTCTTAATATTTTATACTTACTCCCTATTTTATGAAGATATTGAAATTATTTAGTATCATTATCAAGACAACTCCTTCCTACCTAGTTGCAGATACAGTTTTTGCAAATGGTGAGGGTCCATCTAAATGTTTTATATGGTGGAGTAAAATTTGTATCCCTCCTGCAATAGTAACATTGATTTACATTAAAAAATTGATTTTAAATAGCTTACTTTTCAAAGCTTATGTAATGGTCTGTGAGGTATGCTGTAGTTATGTTTTTAACATTGATGCATCCATATACATCTAACTGCCCTTCTCCTCCCTCCCTTCTCTCCTCTCTCCCTATCTTTATTTTTTACAGTCCTTTTCTTTTACTTTCTCTTTTGCCTATATCGAATACTAAAGATTAATACTATAAGCTCATGGTATAGATTAGGCCAGAATAATACTACAGCTCAATCATAAGTACATTGATAATACATTATCTTTAGCTTTTACTTATTGATGATTATTAGGTTATTTATTTTTAAGCAATTATTGTGAATTCATACACGGTTTTGCTTGTATTTAGATCACCTCTCCAATTTCCCCTATGTGCACCCCTCATAGCCACCACCCCTGCCAGATTTCATGTATATTAATGCCTACTGAGTCAAGTTTGATTCCCCAAATGTCGTTCTTTGTATGTCTCTCCAATGGAGCCTGGTTAACCTGTCTAGTGTCAGGCCCTTAAAGAAAACCAACTTTCTCCCTTCTAGAAGTTTCCAGTTACCAAAAATTCCTGAGCTAAGGTTGGGGTACCCTACCTACTTCTTGACTTCTATGTTGGGATTTTGTCTTGATTGAGCTTGTGCAGATGGTTGCATGCTGTTACTATTGCTATAAGATCATATAAATAACTTTCCAGCTTTCTGGAAAACTCAGTTTCCTTGTGGTCATCTGCTACCTCTGGTTCTTACATTTCTGCCTCATTTTCCACAGTTGTCCTTGATCCTTGGATGGCAGCAGTTTGATATTGGTGTACTATTCAGGGATATTCACTCTTAAGTTTCTTGTTTCCTGCTCTTTGGCCACTTGTGGCTTCCTGACTTAATCACCATCTGCTGCATGAAGTATCTTCACTGGTGAGAGCTGAGAGTCCTTGATATGCTATGTACCCTGTCTTACATATTTAGATTGCATTGAATAGGTGTCACTTAGGTCTGGCCACTTCACAGATAGGTAGTCTCTCCCTTTGACCACTTGTAGAACTTTGTAGTATCATAAGTAAACAGCCCAAAACACAAGGATGAAGAGGTCATAAATCCTAAAGAAACACCTACTTTGACACATCCATAGACCAAGGTAATTTCTTAATTTTTTTTAATATATAAAGTATTCATGCTTATATTTACAGACAAGTGTGCCTCTAACCACTCATCAAAGAAGCTTCTTTCTGCAACAGATGGAGACTAATGAATCATTTTAATACTAAAATGTATGCAAATTTGAATATTTTCATACCTTATTTCTCTATGGGCATGTGTTATTAGTAATGAATACTAGAATATTTCATCTCATTATATTTTGATATTTTTTGTTATAAAGCAAATATAACACTTTACATATTGATGAGCATCATGCAAATATCTCTGGTCAATGTCTTCTGAGAATAAGATTACCATGTTCCTTTTTACCCAATGTTTTAAATCATTTTGTATAAAAACTTTTTACCTTACTATTCTATGTTTACATTTTTAATTGGAATAAGTGTTTATTCCTAGAACTGGAGAGATGGCTCAGCAGTTAAGAGCACTGGCTGCTCTTGAGGAGGACCCGGGTTTGCCTCCCAGTACCCACAGAGCAGCTAACAATTGTCCATTACTCCAGTTCCATGAGATCCAATGCCCTCTTCTGATCTCTGGTGACACAGCATGACATGGGTGGACTTACATACATGCAGGCAATACACTCATACACATAAAATAAAAATAATAAAATATAAAAAGTCTTTCTTCTTATGTACACCAAGGGAGTCTTTCATGTTTGGGGAAGACATGTAAATATCTGTGTTTACCTCAACTGAAGTATTATAGAAGTGCTTCTTCCACTTTTACTTTTTATTTGTAGTGTGTTTTAGTTTCTTCTAAAATGCATTTTGCCATATATAATGCATTTTGTCACACATACATGTATGTACTAAGTACCCATCCATGCCACAGACTTTATAAATAGAAAGTTTTCCTTTCCTTTAGATATTTCTGTCTTCCAAATATTTGCAGTATACTATTCAATAAGTGAAGCTTGACTGTATTATATATGATCAGTTGTCTCTGAAAATAGAAATAGAATTCCATTGAATATTTATACAGTTGTAATGAAAAGTTGCAAATTACACCAGGCCCTTGAATAGAAACAGTAAGATTTCCTAAGTGATAGTGGCAGAGGAGCAGGTGGGATGTGATTGCTGTAGTGCTCCAATTATAATGCGGAAAATATTACTATACAGTTCATACATGTAACAGTCCTCATTGTCTTTACTTTCACACTGGCAAATTATATTAAGGAAGTATAACTGATATTGAGCATCTATTCTTTTTCTTTTTAGAATAAAAAATCAATTAATATAGAGCATAATTCTCATTCATTTATAGATATTGATTTTCTTCATAAAGAATGCTCAAACTTGTAACCATAATAAAAAATTGCCTTTGGAAGTGAGTTATATAGTTTCCAAAATTTGAATAAGGTGTTATGAGTGTATTTGTAGTTTCATTTCATCTAAACATATGTCTTATGAAGAGGAATGTGGAAAGGCAAAATAAGTAATTTCTGAGTCTAGGGAGATTGCTCAGTCAGTAAAGTACCTCCCATGGAAGCATGTGACTTGAATTCAGATTCTCAGAATCCACATAAAATATCTAGCATTGTTGTGCTGGTTTTGGTGGACATGAACAAATACCTGGAGCTCATTGGTTAGTCTGTGTAGTCAATCTATGAGCCTTAGATTCAGTGATAGAAATTGTTTCATAAAAATGAAGATGTAAAGTTATCTAGGACAGAAACACAACATCAACCTCTGTGCTCTGCACACATGCTTAGGCATATGTGCAGAAGCCTCAACTAACAAGGAACCCTTAATAGATATATCCTCCACACACAAAATATAACACACACAAACCCACACACACACGGAGAGAATTGTTTATTTACTTCTGTTTTTTCTTTTTTCTTTATTATTTTTATTGCTCTTTGTTTTATTAGTTCGAGTGTATTGCCTGCATGTGTATAAGCATACCCATGTCATGTAATACCAGATGAGAGCAGAAGAGGGTGTCAGATCCCCTGAAAGTGGAGTTGGGTGCTGGGAACTGAAATCAGATCCTCTGCAAGGGAAGCCAGAACTTTTAATGGTTGAGGCATCTCTAATTCCCTTCTTATTTTTTTTCAGAGTATTGCTATCTATTGCAGGCTGGCCTTGAACTAATGACCTTCCTACCTCAGCCTCCTATGTATTGAGATTGTAGCCTGTGTCTCCAGGCCTGGCTTTGTCTATTGTTTTATAAGAAGTATAAGTAACACAGTTATATGGCTTATTGTTATATATGTATTTCCTTGCATATATAATGTTAGGAAATGTCTAATTAGAAGGACCCAAGTCAAGAAAAATTTCCTTACTATTTCTGATATTATCTTCTGAAAAAGGCATATATTTACAATTAAATAGTCATATCTTTGAAAACTTCATTCAAAACTTACAAACTGAATCCATAGAAACTGACAGTGTGCAGACTGTTGAAGTGGTTTAAATCATTTACAAGTAAATTACATTTTCTTATTAACCTTTTCCTTCTAGAGAGGCATTATTTGCTTGAATACAAAAATGCTTGAATTAAGCATAGTTGATGCATATTTTACATGGATACATTAAGCGAGTGTTTTTGAGACATTGACCTTATAACCAATCAAGATTAGAAAGCCAGCAGCTAATATAGCAGAAGAGCCAAGCAAGTGCCAGGGGTTACAAAAGCAGAAGGAAAAAGGAAGGGAACTACAATGAATGTAAGCTGATGTAAGAGGTCACAGATCAATAGCAGAAATAGGAACATAAATATTTCATGTGGCAGAAAATCCTTTATCTTTTCAAAATAAAAACAAACTTAATCTGTTACAAATAAAGTAAAAAAGAAGTAGGTTTAAATTTTGGTTTTGAGTATGTATATGAAATCTTCAGTTTAATATAAGAAAACAAAATCATGTTTGCCAAGAAGGAACACATTCTACTCTACAGTGGAAGTACAAATCTTGCGAAAATAAGATGCCAATATATTAAATTCCATTTCCCTAACCATGTTATTCACTACTATGATTTTTTAACATATAATGCAAGTTTTCAGCTGATTTCCTGTTTACTGATTCTTTGTCATGAGCCTTGAGTTTGAGATATTTCAAAAGAATGATGGAGTTATAGCTTTGGTGTCTGCCTTTCCATCTTATTATACAATTTATTAATTCAGAAACTTTACTTAATAACTATCACACCTGAATTAATCTAAAGATATTGGCAAAATGGAGAAAATATGTTTTCAAAGAAAAATATATCCCAGTTCTATAAAAGTTATTCAAGACTTTCCAGCATAATTCTAGTATTTGAAAATAATGTAGAAGATGGTTATTAACTCATAATTTCCCAATATTCAGAGAGACAATTAAATTTTTAAAGAAGACTAATGAAGTAACTTGAGGAAAGTGCAGTAGGGGGTGTAATGGAGGAAAAATCATTTCTGTTTTCTTATTTAAGTTTGAAATTGAGAAATATAGTATATTCCCATTGTTCCAACAATGCTGTCCAAAGACAGTGTTTACGATAACATTTGAAGGTCCAGTATTAATTAGACAGTGATTATGAGAATATAGGTTTATGATAGTCAGTGAAAATGAGCATAGGGGAACAGAAACATTGCTATCCCTGAGATATGACTTTCATTGGTACTTCATTATGCTTTACATTAGACCAAAAGGATTTGCATTAGATTACTCAGCTATATAATGATGATTAATTTTTATTTGTAGCATGATGGGGCAAAGACATGTGTAAAGAGATGATTAAAGCATACCTGTGAAGATGTCCCCAAAGAGACCAAGTCATAAGAGTTCCTGTCTAATGAATGAATGAATGAATTACTTGATAGATTCACTTCATGACCTTATTGGGAATAGAAAGTGGCAGAAGGCAGAGCCTAGTTGGAGGAAGTAGGTCATTGGGATGTGTCTGTAAGATTATTTCTGTTCTCTTTCATGCATGTATTCTATTTTTCCAGGCCTCCTGGTAGATGTGAATATTTCCACTCTACAATTCCTTACCCACCATGAAGGATAGTGGAAACATCAGTCAAAATAAATAATTCCTCTTTTTAAGTTGCTTATGACAGGTATTCTGTCACAACTGTGAAAAGGTAAATAAAACAGCCATAGATTTGCAGGTAGACCCATGAAGACATCTAAGCATGTTTGTATTGGATGGGTAATTTATATTTTTTAAACATCTACTTATTATATATATATATATATATGTACATACATATATAAGAAATCAAATGTGAGAAAAGGAGGGAAAGAGTAAGGGGAAAAGAGATAAGGGTAATAAAGGAATGAAGGGGATGGAGGGCAAGAGACGAGGACAGTAAAGGTAGCAGTACTTGAATACAAAAGTGAAATTTATTCACTCTAATTTTGATTAGACAGTGAAAGGGTGCATTAAAAACATTGTGAGCTGTTACATATGAGAAAGTGTATTGTGTTTGGTATACTAAGTATTAACTATGTGGTTAATTATTGATTGAACTGAGAGAAAAGGAGTTTTAGTTTTAGCTATAATTCCCATTATAAAATAGGTGTTTATATATAATTAGTGAGATGAAAATAAACAGTAATTCACATATGATTATTTTGATTGAGGTTACTAACTGCAACTGGTTTTTAAATGTTTTTTTCTAAAAAGCTTAATGTTCTAATAAAGAAAATAATCTAGAGATATAAATAAAACATAGTTTCACTTAAAATATTTTTATTGCTTTGAAAGAATGATGATTTTGGCATGACGATGAGTTTAATAATTTACAGGTTATTGTCTAAATTTAAGTGACTCAATTAAAGTGTGTAGAGTCATACACATTAGCATGAATCAAGTGTTTCAACATAGAAAATTATGCTCTTTCCATACATCCGTAACCTTGAATTACGAGTCTTATTATGCTAGTGAGTTTATTACTTCGGGGAGGGGGTACTTGGATTATTAGTTATTGTTTTCTCAAAGATGTACACATAAAAGACAGAATAATATTTAAAATATTTCCAAGATATGTGTGTAATTTTTTATTTTCAATGTTCTTTCAAACAGAGATAATTATTAAAACTTTCTCTAATAGAAATTTCAGACTAGATACTCTGCATATGAATATTTTTAAATGTGTGTTAATTCTGAAAAACTATGCCTAATGAAGTATGTATGTACACAATTATACATGCATATATTTCCTAAAATGTGATTTAAATTTTATATACATTAATGTTAATATTTTAGTTTAATTACATAATTTTTGAAAGTTCAAATAAATAATATAATATAAGTGATAATAATAAAACAAAGAATATAGACATATTTAGTACATTGTGGCTTCTCACAAAGACTGGAATAAAATAATTTTATTTATTTTTCATATTAAATTCATGCAAATTTCAAACAATATACTTTGCTCATATTTAGGTTCTCTCCTCTATCACCACCCCTTTTATAGCTACAAGTGCCAGATTTCATCTACTGTGTCACATTTGTTAATTCCTATTCAGTCAAATTTGTGTCCCTAAATGTCCTTTGGTGTACATCCATCCTCTATGGCCTGGTTCACCTATCTGATGTCACATTCTTAAAGAAAACCAACTGTCTCTATCCCAGTAGTTTTCAGTCGCTAATAGTTCCAGGGTTAATGTTGGAGTTTCTTACCTACTTCCTCACGTCTGTGTTGGAATTTTTGTCTGACTTGAACTTAATGCTGTTACCATTGCTATAAGCTCACATGAGTAAGGTTCCAACTGTCTGGAAAACTTTCCTGTGGTCATCAAGCACCTCTGGCTCTTACAATTTTTGCTCCTCTTTGTCACTGTTCCCCAAACCTAGAGAACGCACTGCTGGAGACAGGACATATTTCAGACACAGAACGTGAAGTAATTAAGTTGGAACTGACCTTGAGGACCCCTCCTTGAAGACTGTCTTCCATGGTAACAGAATTATACTATGCAAAATTCCAAGAGAGAAAGCCAGTCAAGGATGTCATCCAGCTTTAATGTTTATGAACTACTAACAATGACTTTTCCGGTAAACAATCTTGGTTGCTGCACGAGCGGCACTTTTTTTCTTGGGGGTAATCAAGCGCTGTGTGATCGGACTTACGGACAAATCAGTAGGAAGGAACTTAAGTGTGGTACTGCAAACATAGGTAAATATATATGGCTGGAGAGGTCGTAGATTCTACAGAAAAATTTACTGTCATCACAGCTTAAGAAAGTGCAATTCATTGATGTATTCTAATTACATATTCTGATATTTACATACAAGTGTATTTCTCATTACCCATTATGGATATAAAATTCTCCCTGGCCCAGAATTTCTACACATAAATCTCTAACTAAGGAATATGAAACCTATATTTACATATGTAACTGCACATGAAATTTATAGAAACATTTTATATTATAGCCACAAACTAGTCGTTCACAATGCACATCAATTGTTAGACAAATAGATATGATGTGAAATAGTACATTCTAAATGCCTGTTTAATAAGTATTGACCAGGAAGAAACATGTGTTACTCTGTAGATTTATGCTAACAACATTATGGTAAATAAAAAAAAGTTTGACAAATGAAAATTTGTGCTATACGCCTCCATTTTTTAGATGACATTCAGAAAAAGAAGCTTTATACAGATGTTCAATAGATTATCAATTTCTTAGTGCTGGATTTGACATTAAGATCTTAGTATGAGTGTGCACATGGAATCTTATTGAAGATAAAAGATTCTTTTAAATTTTATTTATATTAATGGTCGCACAAAGTGTGTAGGGACACTTACTTGAAATGAGTTATTTGAAATTGTAGAACTGAATGATTCATAGAATATTTCTCTATGAAACCTTTAATAAATAATATTTTTATTTATTGCTTGATTTATTTATTGCTTTATTTATTGCCCTGTGTCTTCTCAGATCCATCCCATCTTCCTACCCCATCTCACTTCAGCAATGAAACATTTAATGTAATAAAACAAGAATGATATAAAATATTTTAAAATATAATAATCATAATTAGCTAACCAATATGTAGTATGTTTTTGAAACTTAGATTTTTAAGTGACATATTTCACTTTTTCAAGTTCATTTGGAATCATTCACATCTATTTTCTGATCAATAAAAATGATAATGGCCAAAAGTATATGACCTTCTCAATGAGTAGCTATGTTAATCCAAATTTCATCCTATCACCCTGAAGGAATATTTAAAAATTGCTAAGTCTATTGGGAAATTAAATAGCCTCATTTAGTTTTCATCTTTTTTACTCTTTTCATGCCAAATCGCTAATGAAAGTGCTAAAGAGCAGTGAAATGGCCAAAGGCAGGAAGCCAAAGAGAAATGGGGATAGAACAAAGCCAAATAAGCAACCTTTAAATAACTGAGAGTTGATTGATTGATTCAGCCCATTTAGACAATTATCTTAATAGCTCTGTTTGCTAAAATTTCCTGGTGATCTTGCCAGATACTATAAAATAGCCCTAAACCAGAAACAATATGAGAGCTAGTTAAATGCAGAATATAAGAAGCCATACAGGTTTGATTTAAACAAAGTCTCCATGAGTTCTGAACTTTGCAACATCTCACTGGTTCAGGTCAAATTCACACTGATGTATGAAATTAATGTGATCTTATATGTAAAATCCTATACACAGTCCTACTCAGTATGTGAAATTGTAATAAATAGTCTTAGGGTTAGAAACAATAATATTTTAAAATTTGTTCTGGAGGATAGAGGAAAATAGCTCCTATATTTGTTGAAAACCAGTATACTTAGGTAGAAAGTCAATGAATATTATTTTCTCAAAAACCAGTGTTAGGAATCTAGTTAGATATTAATAGACTAGGAAATTAGTGAAGATGGACACCTCCTCTCTACATTCATAACTAACAGCTTACAAAATCAGGAACTTAAAACATAGAACTCTAGTTACTAGTCAAAGGAATATTATTAAAGTGAAGTTGAATTTCTGGCCTTGGGAGGAAACATGGTTTTTCTGAACTGCCTGGAAGATTAAGGGAGTGACGCTAGATGGGCTGAACAGACTCCAGTGAATGAACAAACAATGAGGGACATTTGGGTACAAACTTGCCTACTTAGGCCTTAACATATACGACAAAATGCATGAAGTCCTGTGGGCAGGCAATAAGGGAGTACAGATAGGGAAGGGGGAGCTAAACGTGAGTGATGCATTGCATGAAATCCACAAAGTTCAATACAATGTTATTAAAATTATAAGAACGATATGTAGATAGATGTACTTCCAAGTTAGTGCCAACAGGCCTGTCAATCCACCGCTTCAGAAAATGGTTTTCAAAAGGAAGATGTTTATGCTAGAGATGGAAAGTTGTACAAAGGCCACATAAGATATGGGCACAATGGTCTGCTGGCCATTACTCACTCTCACTCTTGATACTCTCAATTTACTTTGCAGTAAAGTCTACTTGTCTACACTATAGATGTTTCTTAGGAAATTTTCACTGGAAATCACATGAGATTTCTGAAGTAGCAAACACATGCTTAAATAAGTGACTAAATGCTAAAATCTAAAAAATTAAATTGGCTATTATGAAAATTTATGTTTTTCATGTTTTTCTGTTTCAAATACTATGAAGACTCTTTCTCCCTGCTGACTAACTTCCATATACCTGGAAGTTCTTATCTAGTCTGTTGATGGAAGAAAGACAGAAATGGCTTTACCTATCTGACGTACAGCATGTTTCCAAAGGTGCAAGAATGACAAAACACTGTACAGGGGTAACCACACACTCTCTTGAGTAGACTTGAAGTCTGTTTCACAATAGAGAATTCATGCTCAGTACTAAAAAGTCAAAAGTCAGGATTAGTGAGGCCGTGGGCTCTGTGGGGATCAGAAATCTATCATTGTAGATTATATTAAATGGCCATGTTGCTGACTTGCCCTATAATTATTTTTTATTTTGAATTTTCGCCAGTTTTATACAATGTATTTTTATAACATTTAGAATATCCCCTTTTTGCACCACTGCCAGTTTTAATGTATTCTATCGTATAAATTAAGGTCTATTTAATCAAGTGTGTATTCCCAAACGTCATTAGATGTACGTCCCTTCATCAGAGCCTGGTTAACCACCCTTAATGAAAGCCAGCTCTCCCTTTCCTAGCAGGTAGCAGTCGATTATAGTTCCTAAGATAAAATTGGGTATTCTAACCATTTTCCCACTTCTATACTTGGGTTTTGTCTCGCACGAGCACACATGGGTCTTGTGCATGCTGTTACAATTGGTGCAGGTTAATCATGAATAAATAAATAACCGGCCATCTGTAAATCTGTTTTCTTATGATCATTTTCTACTTCTGGCTCTTATATTCTTTCTTCTCCCTCTTCTGCAGTGGTCCCTGAGCCCTGGGCAGCAGAGATTTGATATAGGTGTCCTAGTCATGGACAAGTATTATGCAGTCTCTTATTCTCTGCTAGTCCTGGATTCCTGGGTAAATCGACATCAGTTGCTAGAGAAAGTTTGGCTGGCAAAAATTGAAATATGCATTAATATTCTTTCCATGTCCTGTTCCACTATGTTTCATGAATCTTAGATATAGAGTTTGCATTTTAGATATGTAGATGTGTCTCTGAGGGATGGGAAGGTACCTCGCAGACACCTTTTCTCTGTGTACCACCAATTGTGGAACTTTGTAATTGTCTCCATCTGTTGAAAAAAGAATTTTCATTGGTGAGTTGTGAGAGGTACACTTCCCTGTTAATAGAAGGATATATATGTAACATACAGTAAGAAATTTGTTTGTAACTAAAGTAGGCTTTTCTCTCTATGAGTTATGACATCTCCAGTCATGTGTATTTGGTTGTTTACAGTATTATACTCAGGTTCCCTTCCACTGAGTGGACCTTAATTTCAATTAGACAACTGCTCATTACCCCCAAGATAGAAGTACTACTTCTGGGGCTGGTGCACAGCAGTTGAGATCCCTGGCTGTTTTTACTGAGGACCCGGGTTGGATTTCCGCCATCCACATGGTGGTGGCCAACAACCATCCTGAACTCCACTCCCACAGGATCCGACATTCTCTTCTGACCTCCATTGGTGTTGTACAACATTGGTGGACCTATCTACATGCAGAAAATGCACTCATACATATAAAATAAAATTAATAAATAATAAAAATAAAAAATACCACTTCTGCTCCAGCAGAGATTATTCTCTGCACCAGATCTATTATAGTTCCTAGAGCTTACAGCTGGATGGAATCACACATTCTTCCTGAGCAGATCAAGTCGAGTTGGACTGCTTCTCCAAGTTCCTGTATCTAAAGTATGTTTTCTCCGTGGCAATATGTTTTAATATCAATTTCTGAGACGTAATTAAAAGCTGTGACTGTATCCTTTGTTATCTGAGGGTCTGTTGGATCACCTTGACCAAGAGGAAGAGAGATTTCTCTTGCCTAATACTGCCTTATTTGTTATATATTCTTCAGCATACACATTTACTACTTTCTCTCTCTCTCTCTCTCTCTCTCACACACACACACACACATTTATTGTGTATTGTGCAGTAGACTTTTGAACTACTACATTTCCCTCTGGTTTTTCATAGCACCCACATATTATTTAGTTCTCCTCTCTGTCTGCCTCTATAGCCCTTCCCATTCCTTCCCCAGATAAAAGAGTCCCCATTTTCCCAGTGAAAACACATGTGTCCTACAATCCTAGCTCTGGCCCTTATATCAGAAAGTATACTTACACCTCTCAAACCTAAAGATTTGGAACTAGGATTCACAATTGAGAGAAAACATACAATGATTGTTTTTCTGAGTCTGTCTTACCTCACTTGTTATAATAGTTTCTAGTTCCATTCATTTGCCTGAAAATATCATTTTTTGCCTTTACTACCAACTAGAACTCCATTTTCATTATTCATGATTTGTTGGACGGACATCTAGGATATTTCTTTCTCTTAGCAATTATGAAAAAAAGCAACAACAAATACGACAGAGCAAGCATCACTGCAGTATGATATTCAGATATTTGGATGCATTCCATGACTGGTATAAAGAGAAAATACGGGCTATTCACTTTTACTTTTGTAAGAGTTCTCCACACTGATTTCCAAACCTACTGAAGAAGTTTTCAGTCCCACTGGGAGCGATTGAAGGTTCCAATTCCCCACATCCTTACTTGCATTTGGCATCTTTTGTTCTCTTAACTGTTCTGGCATGGGTAAGTTAAAACTCTTAACATAGCTTATATTTGCAGATACAGTGTATTATCATCATCTTCATCATCACGGAGAATTTGAAGTCTGAAGACGTGTCTTTTGAAAGGTATTGGTGGACATTAGAAGAGGGGAATGGAGGTAGATGTGATCATTATACACTATATACATGTATGAAAATTTGAAGAATAAATAAGAATATTATTTTTAATATGATTTTTAATAGTTAGAAATATTAGATTAATAAAAGGAGAAACAGTGGAAAAAATAAGATATTTTATTTGGAAAGAGAATGTACTCATACACATCTTTGTAATGAATCTTCTTACCTTATCCATGACAATATACCTTTTTAATAATTTTATTGAGTATTTGTGCAATTCATATAATTAATCTAAGTCAAATTTACCCTCTCCCAGTATGTCCCAGTCCCCCATAATGTCCCAGTCCCCCATAGTCCCTCCCACCAGATTTCATGCATTGTGATATATATATATATAGATATAGATATATAGATATATAGATATAGATATAGATATATATGAAGTCTTATCTGGTCAAGAATTTCTATCCAGGTGTCCCTCCATGCAAGTTCATCCACTGGAGTCTCCCTATCAAATGATTATCAGAAATTTAATAGGAAATGGGTCGTATACAAATTGCCACAATTCTGATTCACATTTTCAGATACTAAATCAAATTGATGAAGATATTCTGGAGTTCAATTTTCCTTAGAATTTCATAATTCAATATCTTGTGGATGTTGGTAATTGTGTGGAATGCTGGCCTACCAAGCACTGATATTTGTGCTTGATCTTTAGCCAGGCACAAAACTGAGTGTGTTCCCAGCATTTGTAAAGAGTTTCCAGAGTTGTAGATGAAGGAGAATCATTAGTTCAATGTTATTCTTATTTACAGAATGTTTTCAAGGTTAGATTGGGCTACATGTGACACAACCTTATAAAAAATTCAAATGTCTTGATTTACTAATTATTTTTGTTGACATAAAATTTTCTGGAGCTAAGATTTGTAGCAAAGTGTTTAGTTTTCAAATTAACCATTGACACATGCACATAATTAATTATATTTGATATCACAGTTAGGCAAAACTAGTAATGATCTTATCAATGTTTCTCAATTTATGAAAACCAAGAGGACAAAAGTTCAGAAACAAAATTAATTAACCTAGTGTTGAAGGAGTATGCCCCCTTGAATCAGATAAAGTCTTTGTATCAGGTAACAGCATTAAACAGATAAAATAAAAACAAATTATGTCTCAAATTCTGTTTACATGCATTCCTGAATAAAGAACACCTTTACCCTATTTTGTGGTGGAAAGATAATAGTCTTGCCCCACATTAGGTGGTAATAAAGTAATCTAATTATGTATAACATACTAATTGTTTTGAAGTGATAATGAGGCCACAAATTGCAAATAAGTTGCCATTGTATGAGAGAAATCTCCCTTAGGAAAGTCAAGTGTTTACAGCAGGGCTTGTCTAATATATAATGAAAGTAAATGTAGTCAGTTTTCTAACAATCATGTTAAAAATAATAAGAAATCAATATAAAATGACAAAATGATCCATTTTAGCCTTATTTTCATCTCAAACTCATCTGGATTTTAATGACTTGGCATACAATGTCTCATTACTCATTTTTAACTAATTATATGTTAATAAAAAAAGTTTGAATTAGAGGTTCAAATATATTATTAAAACCTTTATTTCTGCTAGTAGTAGGCAGGCATTCTGCTCTAGACTCAAGGTAGTGCCTCTAGTGGTCTTGATGCTCTCTAGAGGAGGAAAGGCGAGGGGTCAAGGCAGTCAGATGAGAGACATTCTGTGAGGTTTGGGAGGCATGGTAAGGAAAATGTAGAGCAAACCTTGATATGATAGCTCCTGCTTGTCATTCCAGTACGAGAATCTATGAAGCAGGAGGATCAGGAAATTCAAAGCTACACAAAAAGTTAGAGACCAGCCTGGGATACCTGAGTCTCTTTCTCAAAAATAAATGTGTAAACACAAAATGAACAAGACATATCTTCTACTTTTTAAATTATATTTGAACAGTTAGATTTCACAAGTTCTATTTCTGTGGCTACTGACTACCTCATTGAACAGCAAGAGCTGAAAGTGTTATTTGCTTACTCCCAGGTAAATTCACTGCAGTAAACTTTGTAAGAGTCAAATGCTTTGCACTAAATCAAATAGAAACAAAATATGCAGGTAAGATAAATTTCAATTACACAAAAGCATTAAATGTTAGTTAACATTATTATCTAGTCCATGTTAGGTCTCAAGACGTCAATAGTGGCTGGAATTTCCACTCATGTGAAAATGAACGTTCCCATTGGTCTTATTTTTATGGAAATCATTGACTAAAAATTTCTGCTTTAGTCTGCTTTCCTCAGAGAATAGCAACCAATGAATTCAGGAGACCATACAGCATTATCTCAGACTTGTATTCTCTTTATATGTAAATAAACTATTGTATATATGATAACTACAATTTTTGCATTTGTTTTGAGATTAAAAGTGTACGATGTGAATAATTTAAAAGGCTAAACTGTTAAAAGAGATGATCACAAGAAATACAAGATCAATACTATTAAAAAAACAGCTCAGTGTTTTCATTGAATGGTCAACATTTCTTGCATTTCAGTCTTTCATTCAGTATTCTTCCATTCATTATGCACTTCTTAAGTATGAATGGAGAACTACCATTTGATGAAGCTGAGACTGGTTTCCTGGTAAAAGGTTTACTCACATATTTTCTTTCATTTAATTAACTCATTACACAAAGAAAAGAACCAAAGCAGCAATATTCATTTTTAATCAAACTCTGAAATGTCTGTAGGTGGTAAGTTTCATGACCATGTCTCTCTGAGTATGACTAAATCATGAGAAAGGTTTCTGAGTTCAATGTCTACCTTTGCATGCTCATTAAGCAGATTCTATCAGTTCAATTCGTAGTGCAAGGCAAACAAATGCAACTGAAATTAAATAGACAAAAAGAATTTATTATTGTGTAAGAAACAAATAGTTAGAGCCTGAATCATATGTCGGGAAAGGAAGGACCGAAGGAAAATTTAGAACTGGTTTAAGATGCAGAAACAGACTAAAGGATTTTGTTAAGGTTGCTGATCCAAAACATGTATCATTGAGTTATTTATGATTTCACAAATATTCTTCTTTCTGGTTTTCTGTTTGCTAATAGTCACACATCAGATCAAACATCCATCTCCCACAGGGAAGAAGATAGGATCTTAATTTCTTTAGTGCTAACCTTTTAAGGGAAGGGATCCCAGGTTGATGCCTGGGAACTACATTTTAATAAAGATTTTTATCTCACAGAGTTACAGAAAATACATAACAATGCACTTTCAAAATAAAGTTCTTGAATAAAGAAGTCTAGATGACACTTGTCTCAAATTAAGTAAAGGTGAAGAACTTTAATACAGAAATAATACCAAGGATTCAAACTAATCAAATGGTCATATTTCATCCATACCAGGAAGACATATAGAAAGAATTTTGTCAAACAAGGAAGTAGGGTTTTATCACTGTGAGCATATAGTTAAGGGTGTGTCTCAGTAAGACAGATGCTGCATATTTACAAGAGTTAATAAGATGAGAAGAGCTAAAACAAGCATGGTATATTGCATTCAGCATGGAATAGCCTCAGTACCTAAGAGTATTCACTTCCAGAAAAAAAGGATGCCTTTTCATTTCATTCAAACATTTGAATAGGGTTTTGGGGAAGTTACTAACTTAAACTATTCAGGGAAGAGTTATCTATGAGATAAAACTCCCAGTTTAAAGAGATTTTACTCCATAATATACCTGATCACCTTGAGACTTCTTTGCTGTGATGGGACATAAACTGGCATTATGAGACAAATAAATATTAAAGACTGAGTTTAGAACCCATGGCTCGGCTCAGTCTCTTAACTTAGACAAACACTTAAAGGCAAAATCATTCCTATATCAAATATGATGCAACTCTCTCTCCTGTAACTAAAATTGCAGTTCTCCTTCTCAAATTGAATCTATGCTATCACTTGATCTCAATTCTTGGGTGATGGTCATTGTTTTCCTCACAAATTTATATTACTTTTTGTTATGTATAACATAAATACTTATATATATATATATATATATATATATATATATATATATAATTATTTTTGTTAAGTCTTCATAGAGGCAGAAATTTTCAAGAAAAAAGGGCCATAGTTAAAGAAATACAGCAAAAGAAATGTGAAATATGAAAGTTTTAATTTTTAACATAACAAAATCTAGACTCCCCTGACAAAAGAGATTTAATTGGGGAATGATCTGTATTAGGTTAACCTTTTTAGATGCTTTTGAGGATTTTCTTGTTTAATTGGATGACTCTAACACTGTGAGTTGTGTCATTCCTTGAAAAAGGGATCCTGAATTGTAAAGGAATGGAGAAAGTAAACCCAGTACCTTCACAAGTAGATTGCGGGTTTGATATCATCAGTTATTTCAAGCTCTGATCACCTTGATTTTCTTGCTGTGATTGGATATAAACTGACATTGTGAAACATGTCACTGAAGGCAGCATTCATTCTCCCTTAAGTTGCATTTTTCAGAGTGTTTTATCACAATAAATGGCAGCAAAGCTAAGAAACGTTTTACATAGGCATTTATATATAACCAAGACATAAATAAGAATATATCCTCTCTCTGCAAGAAACACCATGATTATAATAGGAATATGTATCTACTTTCTCCCTTTTCCCAACTTGTAGAGTATCTTGCTTTCAGCATACTTCTCAGTTAGTTGTGACAATTTTTCAATAGATGACATTAAACATTATCCTTAAATAATGTGTTCTGCTACTATGAGTACCTATACTGCGATTCAGGGGTGCTTCTGTAAGTTTTAATAATACATGTGGCAGTATTGAAGCCCACCACACTCTTAAAGATATGCTTATTTATCCAATTATTTAGTAATATCTCAACTCTACCTCAAGAAACATTCCCAGCATCACAAAGATTCATTTCTTTTAGAAGTTGATTATTTAATTTTAAGAGGAGGTTGAAATGAAAAAGTCATCAGCTCATATTTATGTTTATTTTATCTCTTGTTAAATTAACTACCAAAATTCTTCACTTTAAAAATAATTCCTAGGAAGCAACTCTTTGTCTTGAGAAGATTGAACTACACTGGGGTATGCATACTGTTCTAATTCTAACTTCCTCTCTCAACCAACTTAAAATGTTCATTTTAAATCTATGTTAAAACCTTTTCTTGGGAGAGGATAGATAGCTCAGCAATTAAGAGCTCTTTTAAATTTCTTTCAGAAGTCTTTCTTTTAAAAGTCCTGAATTCTGTTCCCAGCAGACATAACAGGCAACTCACAGCTACATATTCTAGCTTCAGGGTCTCTGTGGGCATCCTCACACATGCTTACACATAAATGTAAAAGTAATGAATATATTTAAAAATTTTTTTTTTACTAATTTCCAAGTTGTTGCATAAAAATAATTCTAATAATTCTTTCAAGTAGCAAAACTCACAATATAATAGGTCAAAAAGCAATTTTGTGTAGTTGGCAATAATAGGAAAAATTTTATTTCCTCGTGTTCATTTTTGATTTATAGACACATGAATATACATTGGAGAAATGCTATGTATGTTGATTACTAATTCAGTGAATATTTTATCTTCTGGATGTTAGCATGCCAACAAAGCCCCCTTGGTACTAAATTTTCAGTGTAATTCACTTCTCAGAACACAATTTCAGCATTCTATCAGTCTAATACGTCACAGTGGTAGAGCATATCATTCCAGAGAACTCCATGAGACTAAGCAAATGCCACATTTCATTAATTCATAATGCTTGTAGAAGGGGTTAAGAAAAGTGTTGGGTGTAATACTATGTAGGTGAATACCTAAATGAGTCCACAGAAGTGATATTAGAAGTTTGTATGCAGGAAAGTAAACACATCTGATATAAAGGTTAATTTAGAGAGAAAAAGTATTGCTCTGTCTTTAATACAAGTTTTCTGATATAGTCAGTCTGTTACCAAGTAGCTGACTATAGCATAATGACAGGTGGTTCTATTTTTAAGGAAATTTTCCTCCACTGTTTGAAAGCTGAGGAAATAACAGAAGCTATAATCATAAAGAACCAGATGTTAGATCCTGTATACTGCTGACATCATACATAACTTCCTTATCCACCGACCTGCTTCCATACTCACATTGCTTTTAGTTTCTAAATAACTCAATGGCCTGTTCTATTGTTGCTCATTCTCCCAAATGTAGAACAACACTGATTTCTACAGTTTACCAAGTTATGGAATACTGTGAGGACTCGCTTTATATCTACTTTGGCAATTTTTTGTTAAAAAATCTGTGAATACATGAAGGTTTAGAAGAAATGAGATAGAACTAGTTCACACTTGATTCTTTCATAGTTTGTAGCTTGCTTAATATATTTGTTTTATTTTCCTTGTAAAATGTCACAGATTGTTTAATTTACAAAAATATGAATATAATTTTCCTTGCAATGAAGTTTGGAAAGTTCAAGTTCAAACTACAGGAACATTTTGTTTTGGGTGAAAGATAATAGGAAGCCCATCTGTTAGGTCCTCTGGAAGGGAGAACTGATGTATCTCCTATGGCAAAAGGGACTGTAGGTGGGAACTCATCCTTCCAGAAGCATTTATAAGGCACCAATCCATTCATGATAGCAGAAACTTCTGGAATTAAGGAGAAAATTGTACTAGTCTTCCTTTGGAGATAAAATTTAGTATGATTAAGAGCAAACACAAATGTTCAAACCATAATATTCTCCATCTGGCCCTTTAATTCTCATGCCAATCTCACACAAACTATGTGCATTCCACCCCATCTTCGTTAGCACCAAAAGTTTATTATCCAGCATCTCTTCCTAACCATCCATGGAAAAGAAAAGTACAAGTCAACTTAAAGTTAATATCTCTACTTATCTATTCTAACTGGTAAATTCTGAAATCAAGAAAGGTACATGTTTCTAAAATACAGGGTTGAAACAGGTGTGGTGGGGCATTCCAAAAAAATTTAAAAAATAGAAAAGAAAGAGGCAGGGGTATCTCTGTCAGATCAAGGCAGCTTGTTTAAATAGCAAGTTCTAGGCTACATGAGGTTCCATGGAGACCCTGTTTCAAAAAAAACCCATATACATATATATGTTTCTATATATATATGGAACCATGCAGTTAAACTGGAGAAAAGAAATCAAGAGAGGAGAGGCAGGTGTTATTAAGAGGTAAATAGGCAAAGGAGGGGATATTATAACAGTGGACAGAATAATGAGGGTTATACAGAGTGACTGAGAAGAGAGATTTAATAATGCTTAGATAATATGAAAAACAGAGGCGAGTGTATTAGTTCAAAGTTCTATTGAAAAATATACCCACAATAAACATACTAGTCCATGTGTATACTTAAAGTATATTTAGCAAAACCACAGTATCAGACAGAAGAAATTTTCCTTCTACTTGCTGGTCAGGTAGTCTAAAAGCCTCCTAATATTATACATACTATTGCCACAGTCCTTGATTACTTCCCAGAATTTGAAAGTCAGAGCCTACTGCTGCAGACAGGACACAGTTTGAAAACAAAATATGAAACAATGTGACTGGCACTGACATGGAAGTCCTTAATCTGAGAGTACCTCTCACAGTATCAGAGAATACTATACAAACTGCCAAGAAAGACAATCAATCCGGGAAGTCTTATAAACAACATTGATTGGCCGAGCAAATCACTGTTGGTTTAGTAGTGGAACTTCTTTTTTCGAAGTAATCAACATCTGCCTCATTAGAATTAAGAGCCACTTATTTGAAGGGAACTCATATGTGGTATTCTAAACACAGCCAAATATACATGGCTGGAGAGGTCATAGGTCATAGAGTAATACCTACTTTAGGCACATCCCTAGAACAACATAATTTCTTACTTTATTCTAAATATGCGTATTCATTTTTACAGACAAGTGTACATCTCATCCATCATTAAAGTTCATGTTTGCAACAGATAGAGACTTTTAAAAAGTTCTAGAGCTGGTCATGTGCAGAGAATAAGTGTCTGTGGGATGCTTAACTGTAAGTGACACATGATTGTAACCTCTACACACAGAATGAATGCACCTCTCAACTCTCACCAGAAAAGTTTCTTTATATAGCAGGTGGTGATTAACACAGAAACCCACAATTGGTTAGTGTGTAGAGAAGGAGAGGCTGCAGAGTGCCTATCCCTGATTAGGAATATTTCAAACGTTTTCTACCCAAGGGTGGGGGATCATAATGGAGGAGGAGGTGGGATTTGAAATAGCAGATTAGGTAAATGACAATGATTAGAGCCTTCCCCATCACTCATTAGTTACTCATATAGACTCACAGAAATGGTTACAGCATACACAAGCCATACTATGTAAACTCAAGCCAGAAAAAATCCCAGCACAGCCTTGGAGAAAGTATTCAGGAATCCCAATTCAACTTAAGGAACTTTTGGCAATTGATGGTGCTGCAGGTAAAGCAATAGACAGTGCCTTACTGCAGGGATGGGACTTTTGGTGGGCCCAGCATATGAATACAAATCAAAGGACATTTGGGGGCAAAAATCAGACACTGTAGGCCATGTTATATATGGAGAACTGAAATAGATTAAGTGGAGGTATGTAAATGAGAAGGGAGGAAGGATTATACAAGGAACTATGGGGTTAAAGTGAAAGAAGGAGCTCAAGAACTATGAGGCCATAGGAGATTGGTATTATGAAGATAAAAATGGAGAAAATGGGAAAACTTTAAATGTGGAATGTATGGAGGGACAGTGAGAGAGAGACAGAGAGAAGAGAGATAAATAATGCCTAACTAATGAAAAACACCAGAGAGAATTATATTAGTCCAACAACCTAATGACAAATTTGACATATAATATCTCTACATGAGCCCATGTGTATTGCTGAACAATACATAACAAGAAACAGTGCCAGAGAAGAGAAACCTTCCTTTGAGTTGTTGGCCAGGGTGATCCAGGAGACTCCCAAAATTATACAAGTCATTGCCACAACCCTTGATTGCTTCCAAAATTTGAAAGAAATATTCTATTGCTGAAAACAGGGCATACTTTTGAGACTGGGTTTGGAGCAGTGGAGCTGGAACTGATATGGAAGCAAGTTTCATTGAAGACTAGCTCTCATAGCTCTGGAGAGCACTGTGAAAACAGCTAAGAGAGAATATGATTCGATGGCCCAACAGTAGCTTCATGTTCACATAGCTACATCAGTCACCCTCACAGCATATTATATTGGTACAATAATGTCAATTTATCTTGGCATAATCAATAGTCATTTAATTGGTGTTAAAGCCTACTCAACAGGAAGAAACTCATGTATGGTACTGTGATCATAGCCAAGTTCACGTGGCTTGAATGGTCAGATCTTAGAAAAGGTTATCACATCCTTAGCCTAAGGTAACATTTTACTAAGTGCAAAATGTGTATCCTTATATTTGCATTCAAGTATCACAATCATCACTCATTAATGAAACCAGTTTTGTATCAGACAGACATTACTACAGAGTACCGCAGAGAACAAGGGGTAAAGAGGACACTAATGAATCTCTCAACACTCAGTAATGAACCTCTCTCATGCAACAGAGGGCTAATACCACAAAGCATCAAATACAGCTGAAGCATTGAGATTAGGAGTCTGTAGAGTGTGGGTCCCTGGACAGGACACATTGTCAATCACCCAGAGATCAGGGACCATTGCGGAAGAGGGGGTGGAAAGATTGTAAGAGACAGTGAGGAGGTGTATGACAAATATGGAAATTGAATACTAAAAGCTCCTGGGACATTGCGCATATGAATCTACAGCAATGGTGTTGACATGGTCAAGAGTCATGCAAACTTAGGCAGACAAAATCCTAGAATGGAACTGGGGATATAGGCAGTAGATCCCAACCTTTGCTGAAGAAATACTGGCAACTGATCACTGTTGGGTGAAGAAGAGTTAACCTTCTTAAAGGGAGGGACTCTGGATAGGTTGGCTAAACCTCAGTAGATGAACTTGCACTGATGAACATTTAGGGACACTTGCTTGACACAACAGATTTCAACAGAGATGGAAGAATGTATGGACTTGTTTGAGGAGCTATGGGAGGGTAGTTGTTGATTAGGATGATTAGGATGTTTAGGATTGATTGAGATGTTCTGTATGAAATATGCAATTTATTAAAAAATTTTTAAAAAATCAAAATTTATATGATTTTAAAAGAAACCAAAAAACTAAAAATGAATCAATATACCATTTGATCTGGTTATACCACTCCTTGACTTATACCTGAAAGACTCATTCTTTTATATAGATACCTGTATATCTGTTTGTTGCTGCTCTTTTCACTTTAACTACACAAAGGAAACAACCTTAATGTCCTTTATCTGATGAATGGATATAGAAAACGTGGTACATTTACACAACAGAGTTCTATGCAGCAATAATGAAAGATGAAATCATGAAATTTGTAGGTACCTGGATGAAACTAGAGAGTGTTATATTAAAAAAGTAAGACAGACTCAGAAAAACAACCAACATATGTTCTCCCTCATTCATGGATCGTAGTGCCAATCCCATATATTTAGTATATATCCTGATGTAACCACAGAGGCCGGGAAAATGGAAAAGAACCATAGAGGTAAAGGCAAAGAAAGAATCCCAGAGAGGGGGATAATAGGAAACAGATGTTACCAAGGGGGAAATGGGGAAAATGAGAGTATTCAACTAGGGAGGGAGGGACGATGGACATACAAGAGCCATGGTGGTAAAGGAGAAGAAGGAACTCAAGAGAGGGGGTAATGGGATACAGATATTATCGAGTAGAAAATGGTGAAAATGGGAACATTTTAACAGAAGAGGAAAGAGAAAGCTCATCCAGGGACATAGAGAGGAACGATAAATAAAGCTTATGAATTATGAAAAGTCAGTGGGAATTATATTAGCTCAAAAACCTCCTGAAATTTACATAAACAATATCTGAACATGACTTCATGTGTATAGATGAAGTCTACATAGTAAGAAACATAGTACATGACAGGAATAATCTACCTCAATTTGTTGATCAGGATAGTCCAATATACTCCCAGATTAACACGGACTATTTTCAGTCCTTGCTTATCTCACAGAATTTGCCGGTAAGTCCCTATGGCTGAAGATAGGACATACTTTAGACGAAGGTTTGGAGCAATGGAACTGGAATTGAAATGGAATCCTACTTATGAGGACTAGATGTCATAGTTCTTCAGGATACAGTGCAAGTTGCTAAGGGTGTAAATTAATTGGTGGTCCAACCCAGCTGTAAAGCCGAATAACCACAAGGACTGGCACAGCGAACCATCTATGTTGGTGCTGTAGTGGCCATTTTATCTGGGGGCAGGGGATAATCAATAGCCATCTAATGGGAGGTAATTCCTGAGTGACACTGTGAAGACAGCCAAATACACATGACTGGAGAGATCATAGATTATAGAAAAAACTATAAAGAACCAGGGATAGATGGTTTTCTGAGGTATAGTGCTGTTGTTTGTGAGTGGAGCTCAAGTAAATGATCGCATATGTAGAGTATTGTATAGTGCGGCTGCACAAAGATAGCAAACAGTGGATGAAGAACGGGTAATATTCTTGTAAAGTTGAGTTATTATTTAAGTATATTTATAAATAGTTATTCAACTTCTATTAATAAAATTCAGAGTAATAACTACATTAAAACTTTAAGATGTTTATGTTAATAAGTTCCCACAAAAACTTTTGCAAATAGCCAATAAACTGATTTTCTTTATAAAATGGTAAATGGAAATTTAAACATTTGCAAACTAAACATGACAACTAAACAGAAGAATTGACCAGATCTAAATTTAAAACGCTGAAAGTTATTTCCTTTGGATAGTGATACTGGATATAAGGAAACTATTTGTGACTATATTTTGTACTATTTTATTATGTTTATACATTATTAAACAATAAGGAAGCAATTATAATATCTATCAAAATTATAAAACTTGTCGTATTCTTGGATACACAATTGTAATTTGCCTTAAGGTTACTATTCACTATAATGCTAAAGCTTTATTCCATGAATAAATTGTATTGCACAGTATGAACAATATTGAAATTTGGAAAAAAACAATAATGAAGAGATAATATCTGCAAATATTAAAATAAACAACTGTAAAGTCTGGAATCATCTAAATCTTAGTAGCAATATACTGTGGAATATATATTTTTATGATTTCTATTTCAATTATGTGTGAAAAAATAATTTGTATTAAAGGAACAACAGCTGCTAAGAGAAAGTTTTGGTTTTTATATTATTTTTGTTATTTTTCTGTTTGATACTTTTTACGTTTTACAATTTTCTAAGAATTAAGGGCCCTAAAGGAAAGAGCCTATACTGACAGAATGAGGTTGGGAAATATAACGTGGATGAGGCTCCAAAGATCAAGGACAAAAATATTCTTGGGGCAGAGAATCTGAATTTACAGAAAGAAGGGGAAAGACAGAGAGAGAAACAGAGAGTGGGCGTAGAGAGAGAGGGAGAGAGAGGCCAAGTATTGCAAAATTTTAAATAATGAAGGATAACTGAACTTCCTCAATTTTGTGTCAATCATGGCGAAATCAAACAGAATAAACACCCTCTGTTATGAAGCAACTGACACACTTACAGAGCTCCTACAGCTGCTATTTTTGCTAGGCCAAAGTCATAGACTCCTTTCCTGAAAAAAATGACAGCATTTTTTTCTTCTAGTTGTAAGTAAGTTGGCATTCATTTAGGGTCTTTGGGAACTTGTTATTAATGCTAAGCTAATCTGTGCTTGCTGTCAATGGTTTGGACATCATTAAGAAGGGAAGTTAGCCATTTAATTGTTACAAAAGTCAAGTATATGGTTTTGATCATGACATTTGTTGCACTTGTTAGAAATTTGCAGTGGAGTAAGTTTATAAATAATAATGATAATAATAATAATAAGTAACAATATAATCATTAAGAACCTGTAGTTAGCATCTAGCAGGGATGAGATATCAAATCTTTACAAAGCTGGGCAATGTTTAGTGGTGGGGTCTAATGAACCTAATTACCTGCTTCCCTCTTTAATCTCAACTAAAGAGACAATTTGATATCTTTCTCTCACAGAAATATAAGGAAAGGATGTGTTAGCCTACATCTACTTAAGAATCCTTATAGGAAAATTAACAATTCCGTTCTCCTTCTCAAGTCCTCAAGGAAAAAATCTAAGACAACAAATTTTTTCTCATACTGCTGAAAGTGTTTGATGAGAGGAAGTCTCACTCAGTATGCTTCATTTTGGGAAAGTGTTTGCATTTCCATTTTATTTTGTTGAACTGAGCTTTCCTGAGCTCCTAGAGACCTGATTAAACTGAAACAGTATGCTGAGTTTGGAAGAAAATGACAGAAATTAAAAGCTTTAACTGAAAACAAGGCTGCATTTCTATTGAGCAGTAAGGTGATAATTATAACATCGCTGGACAACACATTAAAAGAGAAATTCAAATAACCTTGAGGCCAAGTAGAAAGGCCCAGTATTTTCATTTATGGTGCAATTTCTGTCAGAGATAGCACCAAGGTTGCTTTAAAATTCCTCCCAAGTTCTCTCCTGTGCCTCTGGGATCTCCTGTCTGGTTGGTGATAAAGTTGGCTTGATTCAAGCAGGGTGGCAAGACTAATGGTTTGAATAAAGGTAATCAACTGTTTAGAAGTCAGAATGCAGAAGAACAACCTTACCTTCTCTTAAAATGAAACAAAAATGAATAGTCTATAAAGCAATTTTCAAAGAAAACTTTATGGCACGTATAACTAACAACTTAAACCGTTGACTCTCCTTTCTCCAAATATTACTTTTCTTAATTATCACCTCCACACTACTTCAGGCCATTTTCGCAGATCCTATCTCTCCATCTGTTTGCATTCATGAGCTATGTTCTGAAAAAATGGAAGCTGTGAAGCACCCTGCTACCTCACACCACCCAATTATCAAATTATTAAAATTCTTAATTATTTCAAACAATGAGAAATCTTTCCCTATGTGAAATGTTATCACAGAATTCTTTCCCAAATATAGCTTGTGTTCATTTTACTCACTTCTCATTCCAATAGTTTCTTTTAACTGTGTTTTGCATTGCATTTTATAATTGTTAACTTAAAACCAAAGGAAGTTTAAAATCATTATTTATTCTTTTCTTATGAAGGAAATAAGTGATTCATTATAGTAGTGTGAAATAGCTATTAAAAAATAAAGCAGTCCTGAAAATGATTCTATCTAGCAGTAGAGGCAGATTCTTGTTGAGTGCTTAATGGTCGGTTGGTGTAAGTACTATATAAGTGATTAAAGCCCAGAAAGCACAAATCTGCCATTTCATCAGTATCTGTTTAGAAACAAATAGGGAATTGTTCACCACAAGTTGTATGAAACAGGTAACAAGGTTGATTCCTTCCAGAACTTAAAAGAATACTGTCAAAACCACCTCTCCTTTTCCTAAGACACAGTGACAGATGTAAGCGATCAAAGAAATGAAGTGCACATAATCTTTATGAACTTCAAAAAGGCTCTTGATTCTGTCTTGCCAACTATAACACTAAACACTCTGAAAAAATATGTCCTTGACTATAGAATTATTGAGGAGGCTGAACAACTGATTGTTGATTTATTGTGGCTTATGTCAACTGAAGAGGAGGGATAAAGGATGACTTCTGTGATTGCTTCTCAAGTCAGTGATATTTATTACTACCATCCATAACCTAGATCAATAATTTCTTTCAGATAAAAAAAAAACTAACTTTGTTTCTCTCTTGAAAATCTAGGGAAAGCCATTGTCCTATCTGTTATTCACCATTTCATCTTTGTTCTCTATACATTATTTAAACTATAAACGTGTTCTCCTGGCCATTTGTATGCCCATAATTATCTATTCCTAAGCAAAGAACAACCTAAGAACATATGGTTTTGAAGTTTTTTTTTTTTAAAGTTCTGTGATCTCATGTTGTATAATTTGCCAAATAATGAATTAAGGAAAGCAAATTTCCTCATAAATTCCTAGTTACTATTCTACTTTGCAGCTTCCTCTTGGAAATTACTCAGTTAATATTTCTGAATTAGAACCTAGAATTTGATATTTTCATTAGTGCCTTTAAGAAGGCTTGTTTAGGAAATAATGATTTAAGTAATGTAAGCATAAGGGCCCTTCTAGTTTGTCAGATGAAAAATAAATGTTTTAAGATAAACATTTGGTGATTTACTAATTTTTTTTCACTGAAGTAGTTGAAATACTGTCTATAGTATGCCACAGGGCTTTGATGAGTAAAACAAAATTTTAAGAGCCATTTAGAGAGGAGCAGGACATCAACAAAACTATATTATAGAAAAGTGTCCAAATAAAGCATTCAAAGAGTTGGTCTTGTTCATAAAGCAGAGCCTTCTTGGATCACGCATACTTTTTATCATTCATGCTTTCAGGAAATGTTCTAAAGGCTGTTTCAAAATTATGAATAAACCTGCTAGATACATGGCTCAGCAATTAAGAGCACTGGCTGTTCTTGCAGAGGACCCAGGTTTAATTCTCTGCACCAAACTGTCAGCTAACAACTGTCTGTAACTCCAGTTCCAGAGCATCTACAACCTCTTCTAATCTCAATATGCATTGCATGATATGGGTGCATTTACATACATGCAAGCAATCCATTCATATGCATAAAATAAATATAATAAATAAAATATTTTTAAAAATCATTCATAAATTTTATACAAAGAAACTCTCAGTTCTTGGCATAATGTTAAAAGCAGATATATCTGTATCTAGAGTCTAGAGACTCAAACTATGTGAGAAAATGCACATACATACACCCTTACAATTTAAGTCTGAAAATATAGTCTTTGTAGCTTGGTGAAAGATACTTATTATTATTATTATTATTATTATTATTTAAAATGATGTTGTAGCAAATATATGTAAATTCTATACTAAGTTCTTTTATTTTTCACCATTTAGCAATAAATATGTTCCTAAAGATTTTTTTTTCCTTATAATTCAATAAAAAATAGCTACTAATTGTTATCATAGGATTCCTGTATCTTTGAGTTTTTTAGTCAGGCACCTTGGTCATGTACTAAATCTTTGTAAGCAAAGTAGATATAGAAATTAGGGAATAATATAACTCTTTGCTGAAATATAAAATATCAATCACATTTTATCAATTATCCTTTTAAATAGCTTATGCTTTGTCAAGTACACTTGTTTGCATAGTGGGATAACTATTGACATCCAATTTAAAATATGAGTGCACATCTCCTTTGGTTATACAGATTCTGAGCCTCACTAACATGCAGGATGATGAGGCTCACAAGTTGTCAAACATGTCTCAGGAGAAATTCAATGATTTCCTTCAGAGACTTTCTTCAGAATCATAGAAAGTGGCTGTCACCTGTCTGGAAGTTGACAGACTTATTTACACCAATGTTAAATGTATGATAGTTTTACTGTGTGGATCATGATAATTGATGATGGAACTTTTAATTAGAAACTGAGAAAACTACATGTGTTTTAAACTGTGAGACATATCTAAACTCTATCATAAAATATATACATAACCACATATTGGGTCAAATAATTTTATGAATTTTCTCATTATATACTTATTTGTCTTCACTATGTCTAAAGAAAGAGAAAATATTGAAAAGTTTCCTTCTGAACACATGTAAAGTTTTATTTACTTCATCAAACACCCTCCATTCCTTCTCATAATCTGATCTAAAGATCATTGCATTCTCTGTTGCTCAAAATTAATACAGGTAACAAATATATAGACAGAATTAAAAATTTATCAAATATTTATTGATCTTTATTCTATAGCTTGGTGAATAGTTTGGTGACTTTTTGAGAACAGGGATGTAACATACGCCACACTCAGGCCTCAGCCTACATCGTATAGGTGTGCAAGCAAGACGCACACTTCCTTTATGCTGTGTCCGCACCACACTGCCCTGATGCACTATCTCCTGACTCCTTCACTGGGGACTAAGGAAGCCTGTCTTATTGGCAACTCACTGGTTTCCAGGTTCCTGGACAGCTCCTGATCCCCTGCTAAAATGTGTAGGCCAGCATATTATGTAAGCACGTGATAGCTCTACCTTTAAAATGATAGGATGATTAGAAATGCCCTGTACTACAATTGGTTCCTGCATACTGTATAAACCGTGATGAGGAAATGAAAACTTAGTTCATCTCCTGAAGCGCTCCTGGAGTGTTCTGTTAAGCTCCATCGCACTCACCATCGGCAAGGTGTGAGCCAACTGCTGACCGGTGAAATCCACAATATAAGTCAGTTAATACAGGTGAAATCACCAATTCATTTGGTTATTGGTATGTCTTCGTCACAATTACTAACACAGCTATTATTCATAAAGAATGTTCTGAAACTGATGTGAAGAAACTATCAAAGACTGAAATACCACATTGAGATATTTTTCCGTGTTGTGAAAATGTGTCTAAATGTTTGCTTTTGTAGTGGAGCATTTTATTTTATTACCTTTAACAAAAATATAGCAAAAATCATTACAGTGAAATTATATAAAATTACCATTAAAAAAAGACAATGAAAAAAGTGAAATCTTGTTAGTTGCTGTTTGAGACAGGGTCTCCCTGTAACCTCAGCTGGCCTGTAATTTTCTTTGAAGATCATGGATCATGTTGGCCTTGATCTCATGGAAATCTGACTGCCCCTCCTGAGTTCTGGGACTAAATTGTGTACAACCATGTCTAGCTGAAAAAAGTCAAATCTTCAAAAATAAAATTGCATCAAAGTAAATTTAAATTTCTCTCTTTTTCATTTTCATGGTTATTTAAATGTTTAGAAATCCAGGATATGTCTGTAAAATAATAATAATGACTTTGAAATGTACTGATAGTATATGTAGGAATACTTCACACACACACACACAAACATACACACACACACACACACACACACACGCACTAATTTTTTTTAAAAAGCTATATTTGGGGACTGAAGAGATGTCTCAGTAGTTACGAGCATTGAGTACTCTTGTACAGGACCGAGGTTCGGTTCACAGCATGCATAATGTAGCTTACAACTATCTTTACTCCATGCAGGCAAAATACTCATGCACATAAAGTAAAGGTGAATTTCAAAAGACAGTATTAAAAATGAATATACTCAATCAGCAGCAGAAAGGTTTGTGGATGTAAATAGCATACACTCTTCCCTTATCACCTCTCTGATTAGAAAGTGGCATGCAAAAATTCATTTCCATTCAATTTTAATTCCTTCGGAGCTCCAATGTCTATGTGAAGAAATTCAGTTACCTCACTCTGCCAAATGTTTCTGCAGACAAGCAGCAACACAATGAACGTCCATGTTCCAACAGAGTGGCCAGTTTTACACAGAGTCATCAGTTTGGTTATAAAGTCATTTTGCATTTTTAAAGCACATGCGTTCTGACTTCTCGACAATGGAGGTAATATGTAATAAAAGTCCTAATGAAAAATACATTCCTTTTGTTAAGAACATCGGGGCTGTCAAGATAACTTCCAGTATTCCCAGTAACTGAGAATACCATTGTCTTTCACAAGGGAAAGTCCACAGCAATTATGATTGTATAAGAGGATGCCCTTTCACTTAAGAATAGTGAATCTAAGCAAATGAAGTGTAGACAGTTTGAGAACATTGGTTACTCTGGAACTTGAAATGGAAGCTTAAGCCAAGCAATCTCTATTTGTCTTGGTAATTGTGTGGCAAAGGGAAAACTCTCAAAAGTATTTCTTGCCTTTTTCTGCTGATCTCAGATACCAAAGTATATGTTGAATAGGATGTATTACATATTGTGAATGTATATTTTGACGTTAGATGCATTTTTATGTGTTCACTTTAGCAGCTGTTACAAAATAGTGATCAGAATTTATGAAACTTTCTATTTTTCAATTGTTTCCCATTTCTTCCATATTTACAATGTTATTGGCATGAATTCATACATAATCTAACATTCTTATCTTTTCAAAAAACATTTTATTGTTTTTTTTTTCTGAATTTTATGCAATGTATTTTGATTGTATTCAGATCATCCCCCAGTTTCCATCCATATCCAACTCTCAGCTTCATGTCCCCTTTTATTATTAATTTTTAAAGTTGTATTCAGGCTAACGATTGTTCTCAAAATGGTCTTGGGTGTGGGTCTATCCCCTGGAGCCTGGTGAAATTCCCTGGCATCACACTCTTTCCACATGCGACACTTCCCCTCTCAACGACTATCCATAGCATTTAGGCTTGTTCTGTGGCTTCTTGCTCACCTAGCCCTCCATGCTTGGTTTTTGTCTGGATTGGGATTTCACAGGTCTTCTGCATACTGCCACAAGAGCTGAGCGTTTAAATGCAATTGCGCTGGAAGGTTTGGAAAGATTTCCCAGTACTCACCTGTCATCTCTGCCTCTTATAATCTTTCCAACTCCTCCTCCACAGGATCACTGAGCCTTGGAACATGACTGTAACATTGGTGTGCCATCTTAGGTCAAGCATTCCATAGTCTATTCTCTGTGCATTGACCAGTTGTGAATCTCCACGTTAATTGCCATTCTCTCCAGAAGTTTCTATACTGAAATTTGAAGGCTACACTAATATATGGTTATAACTATAAATCATTTTGAGTCAGCTTGATATTATGTGAATTTAGCAGAATAATGGTAGTTCCTTCACCCCTATGGCCTGAGTGTTTAGCTACAGGTACTTGGTAAATTCCCTAGAGCTGTATTGCTGAATCACGTTGAAGATTTAATTTTAGATTTTTGAGGAACCGACACATGGCTTTCAGTCGAAGTTCTGTCAATTTGTCCTCCCACCAGCAGTATTTCTGTTTTTCACATCTTTGCAAGTACTAGTTATTATTTATTTATTTATTTATTTCCCTTACCAATTCTGACTAGGGTAAGATGAAATCACAAACCAATATTAACTTGAATTCCTTGGTGATTAAACATGTTGACAATTTCAAAATATATTTCACAAATATTTACATTTCATTTTTTAAATAACCCTGCTTAGTTACTTGCCCAATTTTAGTTGGGTTGTATATGACTTGTTGCTTATTTTTTTATTTCTTTGTATATTCTATATACTAACCTCCATCAGATATATAGCTGGTAAATATTTTTCCATGCTGTAGACGTGCTCTTCACAGGAATGGTGATGTCCTTTGCTACACAGAACCCTTTTGTTTGATGAAGTATATTTTGTCAAATGTTGGTCATAATATCTGTGCTATTCAGGTGTTGATCAGAAAGTCCTTCCCTGTCTCTGTACTTTCCAGGGTACTACCTGCTTTCTCCTCTGTCAGATTCAGTGTATTAGGCCTTACTTTAAGGTTCTTGATCCATTTTAGTTATGTTTTATCCAGTCTAACAGGCTGTGTTCTAGTTTTATTTTTCTCCTTGTAAGTATACCTTTTGACCGGAACCATTTCTTGAACATGCAGTCTTTATTGTGTATTTTTGGACTTATGTATGAGTACTCAATACTATTCCACTGATTGATATGTCTGTTTTATGTCAGGCTGTTTTGATTAATATAGCTGTGTGGTATAGTAGTATAGATTAGAATTGGTGATTGGATGCTGTTAGGGATTTTTTTCCTCTTCAGCCCTTCTGGATGATTTTGATAATCTTGTGAGTGTGTGTGTTTCCATATGAAATTTGATATTATTTTTCCAATTTATGTGAAAATTGTATTGAAAATTTAATCTTTTCTTTTAAAATATTTGTATTGAGTTTCTGTGCATTTCATATGATATATCTTAATTAAATTTAAATCCTCTCCCCTACAAGCAATGCTATACCCCCTCCACTGAGTTCCATGCATTCTGTCATATACTGCCATATTTGGTTAAGTATTTTTACCCAGATGTCTCTTAGTGCAAATTTATCCACTGGACTCCAGTCAGCCTATCTAGAGTCACTCCCTTAAAAATTATCTACTCTAACTCCACAGTAATCAGTTGCCAATAGTTCCTTGGTTAGGTTTGGGTTCTGCTATCCAATTCTTCAGTTATATGCTAGAATTTTGTCTGATTGAGTCATCATGGATCTTGTACATGTTGTCACCATTGTTGTAAGCTCATATGAACAAGTTCCCAGAGCCCTTAAAGCCTTTGTTTTTTTATGTTCATTCTCCAATCCTGGCTCTTACAGACTTTCCACCTCCCTCTTCCAAAATGTTCCTACAACCACGGGCAGGTGAGGTTTATCCAGGGACATATACTCTGCAGTCTTTTATTCTCTAAACCTCGGTCACTCGTGGCCTTCTTTGTGCCTCCAACACTATTTTATGAGGAAGCTTCACTGGTGAGACTTAGGAATGTATTAATATTTTTTCTACCCCCTTTTCACTTTTTCCAAGAGCCTCCTGGTTCCACTGTATATGTATCACTTAGGGTTGAGCATTTCTCAGACATATATTCTCTGTGTTGTGATAATTTGTAGAAGTCTGTAATAGCCTCCATCTGTTGCAAAAACAAGCTTCTTTGATGCTTGCTGACTGACATACTTGTTTGTAAATATAAGGATGCTTATTTAATTTATTGTAAAAAAATTTATTTCTCTAGAGATATGCCCAAGATGGAGTTTTCTCTAGGATCTATAACCTTTCCAGTCATGTATATTTGACTATATATTCTCTGCTATCTATGAGTTACCTCCCTTTGAAAGGGCTTTAAGTGCAATTAGAGAACTGTTGATTATACCCTAGATAAAACTGCCACTACTGCACCAATACAGATAGCTCTCTGTACCAGTAGTTGTGGTTATTAGATTTTACAGTAAGGTAGGATTTTTTTCCCCTTAACAGTTTGCATAGTATTTTCTAGAAATATGAGAGCTAATCTTCAGAGAGGATGCTTCCAGATCAGTACCAGCGCCATTTCTTCAAGTCATGTGTCAGAAGTATGTTTTGCCTTCAGGAATAGGGTCCTATCTACAGATTCTGGGAGGTAATCAAGGGCTATGGCAATAGCCTGTGTTATTTTGGGAGTCTCTTGGACTGCCCTTAATGAGCAATACGAAGGGAAGTTTCTCCTGTCTGGCACTGAGGCTCTTGTTATATAGCCTCGACTATATTCATACACTCATGTTCAGATATTTTACATGTATTTTTCAGGATTTTTTAAATTACCACATTTTCCTCTGTCTTCTACACCACCTTAGCTTTCTATGCCCTCTCTCTCTTCCTAACTTCCCTCCTTCTTCCCTAGTTTCAGCACCCACATTTCATAATAACTGTCTTCATGTATATCTGACTTCATAATACCTGTCTTCATGTATACCTGACTTCATAATACCTGTCTCCTATTATGCCCCTCTCTTGAGTTCCTTCTTCCCCTTTGTATTGAAACTGTAATGGGGATTTGTGTTTAATATGTAGTTTCTTTTTGTTAGGATGGCCATTTTCAGAATATAATCCCAGGTTTATAGAAGGTCTTTCCATCCTCTGGTATCTACTTCAAATTCTTCCTTCAATGCAGTTACTATTTTTCACAGAATTATTTTACTTCATTTACTAGACTGAATCAAACATATGTGTCATGAATGGATTCATTTTCCTGGTTTAGGGTGTTGTTTTTGTTTACTCAGTGTGTTTGTTATTGCCATATTGAAGAATACTGGTTTGAGGGGGAGTCATTTTTGACACAGGTAGCTGATCTGGAATTTGTTTTGTATCTCCATCTTACAGAGATCTGCCTGTATCTGCTTCTTGAGTGCTAGGAATATGACACCCTACCTGGCTAGATTTTGTATGTTATTTTTATATACTGAAATAACCACCAGAGCCAGGAAAATGGAAGGGAATTATGGGGAGAAAGGGAGAAAAGGAGGCTTTTAAAGGAGGGAGTGAGAATAAAGATAAATAATGATTAAAAGGTGTGAAAAACCAGAAGGTGACGCACCTGCACGGCCCTGGGTCCTAGTTTCTGTGAGGGGCGTCGGGATTAAAGAAACACGCAACACTCTCTTTCGGGATTGAGGAAGCTCCTTTTATTTTTACTTGCAAATTCATCCCATATATATATCGCACACAAATGTTACAAGATTCATACAAATCAGCAAGGGGTAAAAAGTTCAGGTTCCCAGGAATTTTCTGGGCATGTAACGGTACCTGGTTCAGAACAATTTAGTTTGGCATTACAAAGGGAGTACATCATAGATTTTTCCAGACCAAGGCACAGGTACAGATCAAAACAAGCTATCCACAGGTTCCAGGCCACAGAGTAAGATCGGGCCATCCTGAGCATTTATCAAGAACAAAACAGCTCTAAGAGGCAAGCCCCATGACATAAGTCATGTCTGATTTATAGACAGCATATTACAACCTTGAAGCATATCTCTGTACTGCAGACCACAAGTTCCTGGTCCCATGACTTGTTACACGTCCCACAGATCACGGGTTAGGGACACAAAGCTTGCAAGATTGCTCAGGTACATTAAGGCAAGGTCTCATGGCCTCCGGGAAGGGCCTGTTGTCAAGAGAGACCTAACCACCATAGCAGGGCTATGGAGAGGGTTGTGTTGGGAGGCCTTATTACCCATAAGAAGGAAATGTTTAATTTCAAGAGTCGACTGAAAAATACACATACAATTACATACAATTAATATAGTATATCACACACACACACACACACATATATATATATATATATATATATATATATATATATATATATATATATATATATGAAGGTTATATAACAAAATAAAAACAAAGTTTCAGGCAACGAAAACCTTTTTTTCCAGTTTTCTCTTTCAGAGTAGTCAAAGAGACTCCCAAAATAACACAGGCTAGAACTGACCAGGAAGCCTCCTGACCTTAGATGTTATCAAAGCTGCTAAGGGAAAAAAAATATAATCAATGGTCCTACCCAACTGAGAAGCTTAATAAACAACAGTGACTTACCCAGTGAACTATCCATTGTGACAATAGTGGTACTTTGATCTTGAGGGAAATCAGCTACTGTCTCATTCGAATTAAGGACGCCTCGGTGGTAGGGAACTCGTGTGTGGCACTGTATATAGCCACATATACACGTCTTGGGACGGTCACAGATTCCAGACCAGACAAAAATCTACTTTTGCCACATCCATAGACCAATGTAACTTCTTGGTTTATTCTAATATATGTTCTAAATGTATGTACATACAAGTGTACCTTTCAACTCACATCAAAGAAGCTTCTTTTTGAAATAGTGAGTATTACAGAATAATAGAACTGTTCAAACACAGAGAATAAGTGTCTGCAAGAAGTTTAGTACTAAGTGAAACATTTTCAATGAAACTTCTTCATATAGTATGAATGTATTTCTCAGTACTCAACAAAGAAGTTTCGTCCTGCAGCAGATGGTGACACAAAAATCCGCTCTTGGATTGTGTAGAGAGCATGAGGCCACAGAGTATTTATCTCTGATTAGGACACCTGTTTCCAATCTCTGCCTCCCAAGACTCAGGGATATTTGTGGAAGAAGATGCAGGAAAAATATGAGAGTCAGAGGGGTGGATGATCACAAGGAAAGAGTCTCCAGATAGTTGAACTTACAGCAATGGTGACAGAATGCATAAGTCCCATGCAGTCTCAAACATGACAAAATTCTAGCACAGACATGGTGACAAGAAATTCCAACTTAACCTTAGGACTTTTTTTGCAATGAATGTCTGTTGGGAGGGGAAAGACAGTGTCCTACAGAGATACCACTCTTGGTGGACCCAGTGAATAGATGTGCACTGAAGAACATCTGGGGACACAAATTTGACTCTCTAGTCCATGTTATATGTTTAAGTTAGTGCATTAAATTGGGCAGATGGCAGTAGGGAAGGTGTTAAAAGGGGAACAGCTCTAAAAATCTCACACTATATTATATGAAAATCACAAAAATTAAATTTTAGAAATCGATTGACAGAGATCTAGAGAGATGGCTGAGAAGTTAAGAGCACTTCTGTTGTTCCACAGAGCTAAAGATCAACTCCCAAAGCCTACCTATGGCAGCTCTAATTTCTCAGTTTTTGGAGTCAGACATACTCTTCTAGCCTTTGAAGGGAGCCACTCTACACTTACAGAATAACAAATAGACACCCAAATATACAGATAAATATTTTTAATTGATTGACATTGAGTACGTATACATGGTGTATTGGGCATCACTTATCACCTTGCAAAGTAATATTAATAAGAAAATAGGTTTTCCAATTCATGGTTCCCAGTTTTCTCCTTTGTCCTCTCTAACATACAGATTTGTATGCTATACCTAATCTGAGAGAAAATGGGTTTTCTGAACACAAAGGTTTAATAATTTTCTTTGTAAGTGCCTGTTACTCTGAAGTTGATCTGTGATTTTGAGGGTACAATATTTCCTGAGTTCTAAATCTGTTCACAAAGAAAAAAATATTTTTTCATGTTCAGAAATTGAGCAATTCTAACAATAAGAATCACATAGAAAGAGACAGTTTTCTAAAGTTTGTGATAGGTAGTAATCAAGAAAACTGGAATCCTTTCATTATATAAAACATAGAGGAACAGAACAGTTAGAAGATGTGCAGTATTTTTAGAGATAAACTTAATCAGTCCAAAATGCCAGGAATTACTTTAGTTGGAGAAAGTATATCCAGATAGACTAAACAACAAATTATTGCTGAAAACATTTTTTTTTAATTATTTTCCTGGATGTAGTACAAAATGCAGTGAGGTATCTGAGTTATTGTTTTATTTAAATTACAAATTTAGTCTGAAGGTTTCATGTCCCACACATTTTTATAAGTGTTCTATATCTATGAAGATCAGAGCAACAAGTATGCTATGACATGAATTGCAGTCATTTTAAAGGATGGTGATCACAAAATGTGTGGTGTATGTAGTTTTCTAATACGGTTGTTTACATACAATCTTGCAATAAAAGAATAGCAAAACTCATTTTGTTATGGAAATATTAATATGCCAATATTCAGGTGAAGTCTAAATTTAAATGTATCTGAAAACAGATCGTTACACACATCTATAATCTGGCCTTGATATCCTAAGTTCATATTACTCACCTGCCCCAGTCTCCCAACTAGGTGAAACTACAGATACTCACCCTGGTACCCAGCTTAAAATGTAGCATTTGACGAATTCATATGCTTCATGTTGAAGCTGGTGATAATCTAAAACGATTTAATCAAGATCTGAAATTTGTATCCAACTAAATCTAGCATAAGCCTATGTGAACTTGACAAGTGTTTTCCTTAATGTTATAACTGTATTCTATATAACTTAAAATATTGTCACATACATTTTGGACCTCCTATAAGTATTTATGACTTAAGTTTCATCTCTAATTTAATCATAGTACATTGGAACTACTCCATTGTATAATAAGCCAATATTTTGCATATTGCCTCTATAGCCTTTTAATACTAATAAAAGAAAATTGCTCATAAAAGTAATAACATGAGGTACAAAAATAAGAATTTTATAGTGGTATAAACTGTATCATAATTGGCAATATTTTTCTTGCTAATTTCAAGTCGATATTTGTCGAGTCTTCCTTTTGAAGAAAAAATAATTACTCAAGGAGAGAAAAATTTTGGATCATAAATTTGAGAATTGTAGGTCAGTCAACATTTTCATGTTAAAATATATGTTGTTAAGTGTACTATTTGTGTATGTTCCAAATTATGTATCAAATGGTGTTTTAAGTTGACATCACCTGTCCTATGGTGACATCTTTTTGCCCACAGCAATGGCTGCATTTACTGAGAGTTCACCATTTACTTGACACTGCACATTAGTTACATTTATTTTTTTCAACTACTCTGTGATTCATTTAGATCATAATGTTTGGGGAAGTTTAGTACATCTCATGTTATTCCCTGTGCTAAATGGCACGCAAAATTCAATAGTAGTATTTTATGACTCCAGAATATTTTTTTTAAAAGTTTTATCAAACATTTTTGCATTTCGTGTAACAGTTCTATACGAAATTAGTTCCCCTCCCCATCTGTGCCCACACACACTCCCCCTTGCCAGACCTCATGGATTCTGCCCCACATGGTAAGTCTTATCTACTCAAGCGCTTGTATACACATGGCCTTCAGTTCATGTTCAGCCACTGGAGTCTAGTCAGCGTATCTAGAGATGGTAGGTAAGGTCTAAGCTCCCTCAACCAGCAGTAATCAGTCTCCAATAGTCCCCACGTTAGGGCCCGCCCACCGTCCATTATCCATGCTCCACTCTGGGGCTTGTCGGGTCTTCGACTCCACCATTGCTGCAAGTTCACACGTGCAAGTTTCCAGTGGCCTGAAAGCCTCTGTTTCTCTATGTTCATGGACCAAGTCTGGCCCTTACAGTCTTTTTGCCCACTCTTCCACAATGGTTCCTGAGCTCTGGGTGGATGAGGTTTAATATAGGAGTCCTATCCAGGGACACATACTCCACAGTCTCTATTTTCTAAAACTTGGCCAGTTGTGGCTTTCTGTGTGCATTGCACTCTGCTCTGTATGGAAGCTTTGGTGATGAGAGTTGAGTGATTTTTCTCCCCCACCCCCATTCTGCTGTGTTCCATGAGCCTTCAGCAAATATGTTCCAATGTAGATGTGTCACAGAGGACTTGACATCTCTCAGAGGTACATACTCTGTGTGTGACCAGTTTGTTAAACTCTGCAGTAACTTCCATCTTTTGCAAAAAGAAAATTCTTGGATGAGAGGTATATGGTATACTTGTATGTAAATATAAGGATCCATATTTAGCATATGGTAATAAATTTCATTTCTCTAGAGATGTGACAGAGATAGAGATTTCTCTAGGATCTATGTAAAACCCAACCATGTGTATTTGGCTGTGTTTATAGCATCACCAAAGAGTTTACTTCCAGTGAGGAGGCTTTAAGTCCAAATACATATCCTTTGATTAGCCCCCAGATATCAGTGTCACTACTTTATCAAAAGAGGTAGGTCCCAGTCATCATGAATATTAGGGCTGGATTGAACAATTGACTGATTTTATCCCTTAGCAGCTTTCCTAGTGTCCTCTATAACCATGAAAGGTAGAAGAGGTAGAAGGTTTTCTGGTCATTTTTTTTTAAGACTTTCAAGTCTTACACCATAATCAATTGATAACACATACAATATATTTGCAATTTCTTTCCACTAATATGAAAGAATTTCTTTCGTTTTACAATCTGAATTAAGCATTTCTATGTTCTCCTTTCCAAAAAATAATTTTCTAAACTTCAGACTAAAGTAAAAAAAAAAAAAAAAAAAAACATATCTGAACCAACTTCAACTCTTTAATATGGAAAGAGTATTTGTTATAAGAAAGGAAACCTTTTATCGCCTGTAAGTTCTAACTTAAGAATCGCTTTTCAAGGATGTGTCCCAATCCACTTGATAAGAAATGATGGCGATTTCTCAAGAGTTTGAGAGAACACAGTGTATCTCAAAAGGTTGGATTCTTGATCTTAATCTCTGTGATCTAAGTCTGCTCTCTTTGTAAACTTGATCATGGAGTCAGGGGATATGCAGTTCTTAGGGCACATATAACACTGTCTTTCTCAAGGGATGGTCTGTTGTTCCACAGCATGCTGTGTGACTTTTATTCACAACTTCCTTCTGCATTGTATAGTAGATACCTATTTCTCTCTGAATTTTTACTATTGGTTCGTTCAGCAGCAAGTCCCGCCCTCTGACCAATAAGGGGACAGGAAGGTGGGGAAATAGGAAGGAAAAACATGGTGGCTAATCATGGCGTGGGGTACTGAATGGTGGGGTGAGAATACTCAAAGCCACGTGGGAAGAAAGTGCCAAGGCCCTTGGTCCATGGAGGGCCAGGACTCAAATGGCAGCATTCCAAGTCCCCAGCTGTCCCAGAATAATGTGAATGGAAACAGAATTCAGGCCAGGAATGGGACAGGAGCCGTGCACCATGGTGCTGCACTGGACTTTGCCAAAGCAATGGCGGCCAGCTGCAGAAAGTACTTTTGAACAATAACATTGCAATCACCTTAAATAAATTAATCTCTCTTAATGAAAGACCGATTTCCATTTTGTTCTTCAGATTGGCCAGACCCTGCCCACTAAAGTGTGGAAAATAAATTTCTTAAGACAATTGGCACTATGAGCAGGATCCAGTTGACAAAAACAGAAAAATAGCTCAGTGGTTAAGAGCACTAGCAGCTCTTGCATTAGATCTGCAAAGGGAATGAAGACAAATGGAGTTCTGGCATGGCTGATTCAGTGGATCCTCAAGTGGTTAATTAATATAATGTCACCAAAGCCGGCAACGTCTGGGGGAGAAATCCCAGGATGTGAGCCCCCTTGTGGCTGGCACGGGGTGGCCCATTTACTGATCACTGGGCATCACCACAAGATTATGGTGATACTCTGAAAACAGCGGCAGGTCTGAGACAAACTTCAAAAACTCTACTGGATGCGAAAAAGTCAAGACTCCAGCAGGCAATGATTGAGGCAGCATGGCCTCTGCTATGTGTGTTTAAAAACTTATCCAAAACAGAGATTATAGCCTGGAGAGAGACTGAAGGGTTAAGAGAGAGATTAAAGCAAGAGAGGGAAATAAGACTGTCTTTTACTGCATTAACCACTGATGTCACTGATTAAAAAATAATCTCAGAATATATCAGTTGAGAATCCACAAGAGAAAGCAGACAGTGAAGAGGAAGGAAGGAAGGAAATGACCCAAAAGAAGCTAAAAATGCCTCTCAGGTTCAACCTGAAATACAAAAAAAAAAAAAAAAAAAAAAGGAAAAATCCAGATGTCAACATGCTGATGGAGGCCTTAATGAGCATAAGGATTTAGTGAATAAAGGGTTTTCAACCCTAGAGCTGCTGGAAATAAGGAGGATATTCAAACAAGCTGAAAAAGAGTCTGTCATCACCTGTCTCTTGAGAATATGGGACAGAGGAGCAGATGATATTAACTTGAATGCTGGAGAGACAGGGCAGCTGAGCAACATAACCACCCATTTCTCCTTGAGATTTAAGCTGCATAACCTAGGGCGATACAAGGGAAAGCAGTCTCTGATGAACAGGCTTGTGCACACCACTGGAGACAAGTGGTTATCACCAGCAGAGATTCCCATGGATTTAAGGAACTGGAGCACAACACGAGAAGGACAGGTGCTGTTAAGAGAACAGGGTATGAGGAACACATATTGTACCCGTTCACTGGGCCATATAGGACAATATTCACTATAGATTTAATGAAGGATTTCTTTAAACAGGGACCTCAAAATTGGTATAGAGGATTAACATCTGTACTGAGTCCTCTAGTGGGACAAGAACTTTACAAGGTAGGAGAGGCCTTGACAAATTTAAGCAACCTAGACCAGCAGGCAAAGTATATTTGTAACATAATAGAATAGCCTAAAAAATGTTTAAAGGAGACAAACCAAGAAAGGAGGTTTGCTTGGGTTACTCAGAGGCAAATGTGGTGAGACTTGTATTTAGCCCAAGTTTCTGACTAATTTTCCATACTATGTTAGACCTTGTGTGTGTATAATGTAATGTTAATTTCTGAGTGATTTACAGATATGAAAACCAGTTGAGAGACATCAAGTACACCTGAAGAAACAAGAATGCAATGTAACTTGAACAGGGTTCAAGGGTGAAGTATAGTTGTGAAATTTGGGTGACTCTATTGGCCTAGGCCTATAGATGTCAAAGAATAAAGGAATACTTTATATAATTGTTAACTAGCAATTCTAGTACCAGGCATGGGTTGACTCTCCCTATGAGCTGTTGGCCAAGGGATCCTTGAAAGCTACCTTCTACCAAAACAAAGGCAATTGCCACATTGTAATGCTGGTTGCACACTGAAAGTGGAAGGTAAGGCCCTATAACTGAAGATGTGACATGGCTTGAGCATGGAAAGAGAGATCTAGCTGGGACTGAGATGAACACTCCCTACAAATGGATGGCTGGCCTTCATTGTGCTAGAGGGCACTATGCAGACTGCTAAGGGAGAATGGTCCTGAAAAGCTCTGCTTAATGACAGATCTTGCGTGCTTCACTGTCAGATGTCTCTACAAGTGTAATAGATGCTCGTCTTGTATGTGCACCCTCAGCATATTTATAATTGGATTTAGGGCCTGCTCTTCAGGGAGGAAACACATCTGATATTAGGAAAAAAAAAAGTTGACTCCCGATGGTATTGGAGAAAGTTATAGGCCCTATTAGAGACACTACTGTGATTGTTTGTGAGGTGAATATGATACATCTACTTAGGTACTATCTGAACATTTGTGTTTGTGATGGTTTATGTGGATGTACTGCTTTCCTTTGTGGCTGTTGTTGTGTTGTTATGTTTTGTTTTTTAGAGAGAAAGAGCTGGAGTGTATAGTACAAACATATTTCTCCCTCAATTTTTACTATTGGTTTAATTCAGTGGCAAGTCCCACCCTCTGACAAATAAGGAGGCAGGAAGGCAGGGAGATAGGGAGGAAAAACACTGTGGCTAGTTGCAGCAAGGGGCAGTGAATGCGGGCCGAGAATACTCAAAGCCACACGGGAGGAAAGTGCCATGGCCCAAGGCCCACAGAGGGCTATGACTCAGATGGCAACATTCCAAGTCCCTGGTGTCCTAGAATAACGTGAGTGGAAACAGAATTCAGGAAAGGAGCCACACATCTTGGAGCTGCACTGGACTTTGCCAAAACAATGGTGGCCAGCTGTGGAAAGTACATTCGAACAATAACTTTGTGAGTCACCTTAAATAAGTTAATCTCTCTAAATGAGAGACCAGTTCCAGTTTCCATTTTATTCTTCCAGACTGACCAGACCCCACCCACTAAGATATGGAAAATAAATTTCATAAGAAATTCATAAAAGTGAGGAAGGAGAAGAGAAGCAAGGTGTCTCCTAAGGCAGAAATGATAAGGATCTGGAAATGCAAAGCCCAAAAATTTGACAAATCAATATTTTTTTCATGTGTTGAAATACATTCTACTTCATTAATTGAACATAAATGTCATACTAATAAAATATGATAAAACAAAAACTGACTCAAGTCTCTTGAAACTACTATTCTACTCTCAAAGTGAGGTGTTATCCCATCATGAATAGTTCAACAGGTATCTGCCTTATCCTTCCATCAACCTGGTTAAATGGAAACATTTTTAGATTTTCTCTGCCTGCAGAAATGAATGTGGCTGAATAAAGTAAAAGTCAATTGGTTATAATAAAACCACAATTAATTATTTACCTTCAGGTATGCCTGAAGGTAAGCTAGAAAGTGTCAGTTCTAATGAACACTCCTTCTTTTAGCCATTATGCAGGATTCTTGTTTACAACACAGAAAACCATCCAAAGTTGAACATTTTGAAGAGACCTTTGTTGAAAGATCAGTTCTTTTCTTGAAAAATAAACTTCTGAAATTTGATAATGACATACTTGTGAGACAAATTTTCTCTATATTTCTTCCTATTTACCAGATAGCTCATGTTTGGCAGAAAACAAATACTGGAGACTGAAAGTCAGCAAGTCACCTGGAAGGTTCTCTTTTTCCCTGTATTTTATCTGAGTGAGTTAACTGAGTGAGTCCAATAAAACCTTTCAGGCCATCATTCCTGAATTATTCTATGCTCCTGACTGCACCCTGGGGACACATGCACTGACAGAAATACAGGTGGCTGTGGAGCACTTCACTTAATTGGACCAATGTTTGGAGCTCACATTAAGCTTTACTAGGACAAAGATTGTTTTGGCAGTTGTTAAAGCCTAAGATTTCCACTAACAGGTAAGTAAATAACTGCCTATATCACATTGCTCATGTTCTTTAGGAGGGCTCCAGGCAAAGCACTTGAATTAAAAGTTTATTGCAGAACAGTTAACCTTACCAACTATTAAACTTTTCATAGAAGAAATGACTTGATCTGTTAACAAACCTGCAGGAGTGGAGATCAGTGTGTTGCTGTTCCAAGTATATTTGTTAACCTTAATTTTAGATATGAAACAGAAGTCCCTGTTGAGTTTTAAAAGCTCAAATTTCAGAAGGATATTGGCTAATACTCGGTTGGCATGGAAGGCTTTCAACCTTCTTTTCCACTGAGGTCTACTTTTACCTCCAGGCAAACAACAGAATTGCAGACCTACATAGAAAGCAAAGGCTGAAAAATGACAGAAGTGAGAGGGAAAAGAAGGCAAAAAAGCTATGACAGTTGCACAGCATTTTTGTGTCTGCAAAATCAGTTACAAATACATGTGCAGCTCTTCTTTGCTAATTCTTCATTTAGGGACATCAACAGTGCTGAGATTCATGCTCTGCTCCTGCAGTGTGATGAAACAACTTTATTTCAGTGAAGGGATAATATGTCAATGAAAAACTTGTCTCTCATTTATATTTATTTTTCTTTGTTACAAATTATCTGAAATAACATTTTTCTTTATGAAAAATCATATACATATCTTCCATAATTACACAAAGGTATAAATGATCTATGTTGTAGATTAATAATCTACTACACTTAAAATAGAATCTGAAGAAAAAATCATCAATTAAAATTCTGAGAACCAAATATCAAAGCATCTAAGATTAATTGAAGGCATGACTTTTAAGAGAAAGAATGTATAAAAGGTTGGCATTTTAAAGTCATTCCTCCAAAATGAGATATGAAATAAAGCTAAGTCAGGAAGTACAAAAGGAAATATTTAATTTTTCTTTGTCAGCATATCTCAGCAGCAATAATTACCACTTTGCCAGCCTGCAGGTTGTTACCTGCTTGCCAAGGAATTGCCATTAGAACCTCACACAGCTGCAGAGCACTAGTCAACTACTCTTAAAATGATGTGTTTTGGTGTCACCATTCTACCTGTGATGAAAATGAAATGGACATGTTTAATATTTCACTTCCATAGGTGAAGATATTGATTGTTTACAATACATGTCAGACTTAAATGAAAACCAGATAATTTATTTGAGTTTCATGACAAGTCAGAATACAGCATCTGAGAATAATAGCTGAAAGAAAGAGTAACTTCTTTGGCTAGAATTTATACGAAATAAGTTTGCCACTGTGTGGTTGAGCATCAGACAGTCCTCCAGGTGTGTGCCAGTAGTCAAAGCCTGATTTCTGATTATTTAAAGAAGCATGAATGTCATGGAGAGTAACAGGGCATGAATAAGTTGATAAGGCTAGTGCTAGATGATTTTGCAGAGGGTGCAGAACGAGGAGCTTTGACCTGAACAGGATGCACTCAAGAAGGGTGTAGTTCTAAGACTAACATCTTTGTGACAAGCATATAGAAAGAAGGCTTGATCTGAAACTTCCAAGGAACAACTATTGACCTTATTAAACAGAGACAGAGAAGCGGTTGATTACTTTGTCGTGTGCATAGTGACTCTAAATTTCCATCTTTTCACTAGGGTTTATTTTTGGAGGGAGTAGTTTGATAGAGGGTCTTCCTGTAGTCTCAACAAGCCTAGAAGTTCCTATGTAAACTAGGCTGTACTCAGTCTCAGAGATTCACCTGCCTCTGCTTCCCAAGTGCTGGGATTAATGGTATGGGCCATTACACTCTGTGCTCCAGTAAAGTATTAAACATGAATTTTATTTGTCTTGCCTCAATATCAACTTTTCTGATGATCTCTGAGATGAATGTGAAATTTTTGGAGGACTTTAGAGCACAAGGATTGTTCCTCCAAAGTGCCTTTTACAAAGCAGCATAATTAGCCATTACATAATTAGCCTTTTGTTGAGGTAATAAAACAAGGGAGGAATTGAGTTAGTGTATGCAAGGGTGTTTAGTTAGTGATGGATATTAAATTTTAAGCCTGAGATTATTACTTTGCATCTCATATGTATATACACCAATCTGTAATGCTGAGACAATATTATATAATTGAAACCATAAGTAACTATATTAACTTAAGATAAAATAATAATTATTGAGTTTAGACATTAAAGCTTTAACTAATTTTAACATAAAATTTTATTTAAAAATAATAAATATACATAGGTCCACACTTACATAATTAAAAGATGAAACAATTAAATTAATACATGTTACTATAAAAATTAAAACTGCACTTCTCAAGTGAGGTTCACCCATAGGGGAATATCACAATACAGCAAAGTTGGCATTATGTGCTTACGTTGGTGTTTCCGCTTCAACACTCTTTCTTCTGGTCCTTTTTATTTAAATCATTGGTAAACCATCAGAAATGGATAATTCCAATTCAATTCTCACAGAGATGTTCTTGGTTAAACAAAAAGGGTTTCTATAAAAATTACCCAAAAGTTATGAATCTGGGGAAAGGACTGGTAAAGACTGGGGGTTGATGATGGAAGGTGAGTAAAAGAAGGTATGTGGGAGAGAGTAACCTGAGTAATTCATAGACATGTATGAATTGCCAAAGAAAAAATATATACAGCACATACACCAACAGACAGACATTCTAAAAAAGCCATGATTACTAGCATTTCTCAAAACATCCAAGTTAAAGACAATGGCATTTTGAGAAAATGTAACAATGTGTCAAATATAAACTAGATCCACAAGATGAAGGGATCAGCTATAGGATCATGGAGTTAGAAAAGTTCATAAACATTATGGTAACCTGAACAAGCTATGAAATTTACTTACTAGTAATGAGCTGATTTAATCTATTAATTAGAACAAGAATACAATATCTTAGATGCTAATAGTGTTCTGTTTAGTTATTATCAACTTGAAACAACCCAGTGTCAACTGGAAATAGAGAATCCCAACTGAAGAATTGCTTCAATCCGATTAATTTATGACCATGTCTATGAGAGATTACTGTGGTTGATGTTGGAAGTGGGAGGGGCCAGACCATTGCAAGCAGCACCATCCCTAGGTAGTGAGGCTTTGGCTGTTTAAGAAAACTAACTCAGCATCTCAGCATGAGCCAGAGAGCAAGCCTGTAAGTAGCATTCCTCTCTGTGTTCTACTCCAGGTTTCTGCTTTCAGGTTCCTGCCTTGAGCACCCTCAGTGATAGGTTGTAATCTGGGAGTTGTGTGACAAAATAAACCTTTGCCTCCACAAGATGATTTTGGTCATGTTCTTAATCACAGCAGAGGAATGAAAAGTAGCACTATCAGAGGACAAACCAAATTAAAAAATACATGGGAAGTCCAGAGCAGCCTTGCAATATTCCTCCTGAAATTTTAAAACACCTTTAAAGTAAAAATAATTTTGTGAGTGCCGAATAGCAATGTGTGTCTGTGTGTGTGTGTGTGTGTGTGTGTGTGTATCTGTTGCAGTAAAAGAGAAGAAATAAAGACGGATGCATCAAGGGAGGATGAGAGGAGGAGAAAATGAGAACGATAGAGGTGGAAGAGTAGAGAGGGACGGAGAAGTAGATCCCTTGGACATTTGTATCAGCTGAGCCATTATTATGGCTCAGGTGCATAATAAATGCAGTGGTCCTTCAGAGAAACTATAACTGGGACCCCAAGAAATATTAGTAATGTTCATAAAAACAGAAGTGTTTAATTTTCAGTTTCCGATCTTTATTGCTACAAAGCAAGTGCTCACCATTGATTGTTGGGGATTAGTCTATTCAACAGCTCAGATATAAGTATGAACTTCATTAGGCACTCAGAGTAGATCATTTGAAATGTTACTACATTTCACTAATTCAAATTCTAAACAAAATTAGAACACCTAAACATATAGAATAAAGCACTTGAAAAAATAAATATAGTGTAAATTTCTCCTCAGTATTGGTCACTGGACATAAAATTATTGTAAATATAATGCAGAAAACCTAACCATAAATATAAACTTCCTAAAATATATAATGTTTAAATATAAAATTATTTACAACTCTGAAACATCTGGGTTAAATGTATTATTAAATCAACACTTTTAAGATTGGCTCATAGCACACAACAAGTATTTTAAATAGATAATAAAAATTCATTTTATGTATGTTTCCAGATTTCTTTTATATTAATGAATTTTATTCAAAGACATGGAAGAGTAATATTTTATCAAATTGATTTTGTTCAAAACATTTTAATTATTTTGTGTGCCTGGCCCACTGAGTTTAATTAGCTATTTGCCATGTGGTGATTATCTGGAACATGAACAACTTATCAGTCACTTCCACACTGAAGACAATGATACCCCCTCTCTCTTAAGTGTCAATAGCTCTTGTGGAGGACATATCCCCTATCCATGACAAAACGTTGACAGGACATATATTTTGTCTTTGTTTAGTTAATAGACTTATTTATTTTTATTATATATGTATAAATGTTGCTTTCATTTATATATGAAAACCACATGTGTGATTCCTTCGCACAGATGCCTAGGAGTTTGTTACATACCTTGAAAATGGAGTTGTAGATGGTAGTATGCCACCATGCAGGTAAAGTTAGCAAACCCGGTCCACTGCAAGAGCAGCAAGATTGTTTGTTTGTTTCACATACTTTTTATAGAATTTTTCTGTATTTCATTCAAAACATCTTAACCATCTTTATGCCTCCTCCTTCATCTGTGCTCTCCCATTGCCCCCGAGTTCACAACTGAATTCCATGCATTTCTTAGTAGAAAATGACTTCCAAGTTACAAAATGTGTTACATACCATGCCACCAATTGTGCAACTCTGCAGTAGCCTCTGTGTGCTTCAGAAAGAAGCTTTTTTGAAGTATGACATCAATATTTGTAAATATAAGGATCTGTATTTAGCATACAGTGAGAAATTTCTTTTGTCTATAAATATGACAAGGAAAGAGTTTTCTCTGGGATCTATGACCTCTCCAGTCATATGTATTTGGCTATAGTTACAGTGCTAACCACAAGGTCCCTCGCACTGAGAGAGTTTAAATCAGCTAGATACCTGCTGGTTACCCCCAAGATAAAAGTGCTGCATCAATAGTGATTGTTGTTATAGTTATTAGGCTTTGAAGCTGGAATTACACTATTGATTGATTTGCTCCCTTAAGGCAGCTTGAATAATATCCTCTTGAACTATGAGGAGGAGTAGTCTTCCAGGTCATTTCCAGATCCTTTGCGCCAATTCCTGTGTCTGAAGTATGTCCTAACATCAGCAATAGCATCTTTCATAGAAGTTTGGGGGGGTAATCAATGGTTGTGACAACAGTCTATACTATTTGGGGAGCCTCTTGGACTACCCTGACCAAGAACTTGAAAGGAAGTTTCTCCTGTCTGGCGCTGTGTTCCTCACTGTACAGCGTTCAGAGATGCCCCTACTCACGTTCAGATACTTTAATGTGTGTTTTTCAGTCTTTTGAGCTAATACATTTCTCTCTGGTTTCTCACACCACCTACATTTTATTTATATCTCTTCTTTCTCTCCCTTACTCATCTTCCTCCTTCTACCCAGCAAAGGTTTACCACTTCACACATTTCTTCCTTCTCCTGATTTTCCTTTCTCCTTCAACTCCATGAATCATTTCCTCTTCCCTTGCCAGTTGAATACCCTATTTTCAACTTTTCCCCCTTGGTAACATTGGTTCATACTATCCCTCTTTTTCATGTTTTTTCTTTGAATATTTTCTTTACTATCTTATTGAGTTTTTATGCATTTAATTCAAGAGCTCTTAATAAAGTTTGTCCCCCTCGTCCATCTGTACCCCCATCCCACACCCCACCGGGCCTCACGCATTCTGTCGTATATATTAATTCCTAACTGATCAGGCTCTTCTTGTCTTTACCTCCATGGTTCCTTTCCATTTTCCTGCATTTGCAGTTACAGTACGATACATACTCACATATATGTATTTGCTGCTAAAATCCACAAATGAGAAAGAACATACATTCCTTTTTTTTCAGTCTCCATTACTGCACACAGTTCCATCTATTTCACTGCAAATTTCATGCTTTCATATTTCCTTACCATTGAGTAGAACTTCATTGTGTACATGTACCACATTTTAGTTATCCATTCAGTTGAGAAACATTTAGGTTGCTTTAAAATGTATTGAATGTAATGACAAGCTTCCTAGGAAGGAATTTCTATAAAAAGCAAAAAGTAAGCACTTATAACCTGATACGGTGTTCATATCTAAATCATTCTAGAAGAAACATGATTCTTATATAAAATAATGCCTATTTCAGAAATAGTCCATGTATTTTCATAAACAAATGAACAGATATCAGAGGAAGGATTGTAATTAAATAAAGACAAACCAGTTCTCCGCAGCTCTCGAGATTCTGGTGGGTCAAAGAATTTAACATTTCTCCAACAAATGAAGACAAAACAAAACAAGTCAGTAATGAGTCATTCTTTGGAGTAATCAAGTTTACTGTCACTAGAATGTATGAGAGGGAAAAAATGAGTAACTACTACTCATTACGGAGTATTCAGAAAGAAAAAACTTAGTTTATTAGAAATATTCAGTGAGCACACGTAAAAAATATTTTGAGGGGAAACTGAAATGTTAGAAATCCCACATATCAAGGGCATCCATTATTAAAATGTTATTTTGTGCTTTCTATTCTTACAAAATGACAAAGAATGAAAGTGCTCTTGTTATATACAAAGAGGTAACATCAGATAATTGAATTTGAAACCAGTGTTTACTTAGAGCATCTCACTCCTAAAATACCATACTTATCTTAAAAGGCTTTAAACATGAATGTATGAATTTATTACTAAATTCTAACCACTTTCATCACTCACACTTTCTAAAATGCAAGAACGACATAGAGCTTCATAACTGTTGATAATCTACTTTCTATCATAAGACAAATTTGTTTTCTTACTATTCTTGTATATGGAACTGAAGATGGGCTGTTCTTTTAGTTCAATGAAATAAAGATTAAATCAAAAATAGATTCTTGTATCCCAAGGTATTCCACCAAGTCTTTATTGCAAAAATGCCTAATGTGATCTAAAATTGCCATTATATTTAGTTTCTTGTGTAACAAAAATGCTTGATTGCTGTTTTGGAGATTTGCAAAGAAAAGGAAATCATTGGAATGACATAGTATGTCATAGCATAATACAACAGTGCTTAAATTATGTTTTTAGTTTTGATTTTTGATTTTGTTTTTGATTCTTGCTTTCTGTGACATGGAAATCTCCATTATCAATTTGCCATCCACACATGAGTTGAGACAAAAAGATTGCTATAACATTGCAATCAGGTTCGTTATCTCTCTTTCTCTATCTCTCTCTCTCACATGCACACACACACACATATACTCACAATTTACTCAGCTCTGTTTTGTGTTCTTATTTACTTTCCATTTGTTACTATAGATTTCTTCTCCACCTAGGTTCACATGTTTAGGAAGAGTAATTAATGGAACTACACCTACTTTCTGTTTAGAGACAGACAAATGAATAATCATGGAATCAATAATAGAGTTAGTGACCTACAGTATGTAAGTAATTTATATAAACAGATTATTTTGAGCTCTGTAGAGACAAAAGCAAAGAAGTTTCTGTCACAAATACAGAAAATTCCATTTATTTATGAGAAAAAAATAAACAAAACAATTCTTAGACAGAGTTACATATTCCACCCTCTATAGTTATTTTCATAACTCTTGCTATTAATTAATACTAACCCTCTATAGTAATATTTATAACTGTTGGTATTAATTCAAACTGAATATGTAGTTTAAGGTAAAGCATAACAAACAAATTCAAAAGAACTCAGTGCTGCAATGAGCGTCAGAACTAGCATATGAAATATCACATATGCTGCAAATAGTGCACAATGAATTAAAGTAATTATAATGGCCTTGTTAAGCATGCTAAAAGAAAAAGAAATATACATAAGAAGAATTGAGGAATACATGGAAAAATAAAATGAATATTTCTGCAAACAGTAATAGCAAAAGAACTAAAGAATATCTTTAATGAGGTCCAGTGGACTTTGCAAGACCAAGGTAAGAATAGTAAGCTTAATAGTAAATTCCATACAATCTATCCAAATTAATTTTAAAGAAAATATAAGAACAATTTAATAAAACTAACAGAATATCACAATAGCAAATAACTTTGGGGCAATTTCAAGCAATATAACAAATAATTGAAATATCAGAAAAATCATTGCCTTTCAAAAGGAATATTTATAATGATGACTGAGAAATTTCCAAAGTAAATTACATACACAAAACTACAGATCTCATATACTCAGAGAATAAGAAATAAATCAGCAAACAAAATATTTAAATAATAACAAGAAAAAATATACCTAGACATATACTTAAATTATAAGCATTGAATACAAAGAAAATTTGAGAAAACATCAGTGAAAATAACTATAAAAAAGACAAATCATTAAGACAGAAATTGTTATATATATTTCATAAAACTATTTCATCATAAAAATATAGGAGGGTGTATCAATGTACTGGGAGAACAAATATGTCTAAAGAAAAAAGTCAGTGGAAGTGAGTCTGCCTAGAATTTGTTAGGCCCTAACAAGGCACTAGGTTCAATTTTCAGCACAACAGGAGAGAACAAAACCAAAGACCTAGCAAGATGACTCCAGGATATAAGTCCCACTTGACACACAACCTGATATCCTGAGTTAGTTTCCTGTAACTCAAAAGGTAGGCGGAGCAAACAATGTATGGAGCAGAGTACGGGAATGCATACACACACAGTGTTTCAAACAAAATAAAAATACTTTCTTAGAAAAACTGAGTTAAATCATTATAAGTAGGCATAATTTTCCAGAAATTGAGACAGAAAGAAAATCTCATACTCTTAATAGCCCTAGGTTGACTATCAGGAATAAAATTAAAATAAAGCAATAAAGTGTTCCTACCATGATATAAATAAAGACAGAAGATATGCCACACTAATGCCAACCAAATAAAAATAAGTAAATCTAATAATATCAGTGAAAGAGCACCTCAAAATAAGGAAATTTGTTAGAGGAGAATAGGAATTACATAATGATGAATATTCTTGTCTATGTAACAGTGCTGTAGTACACAGTAAGACCATGTATGAAAAGGAAAAGGAAAAAAAAAGAAAAATAGAAAGAAAAGCCATAGCACACTTAAATAGCCACTTTTTCAACTATCTCTTGCTGCCCTAACAAATTAGTACAAACTTAATAACATGAGATAGACAAACTGATTTTATGAAAGAGCTAGAGTCTGAAATTCAAAAATTGGTATCAGCATGGCTTTCTCTTGAGTCTTCCAGTGAATCTGTCTTTTTTTGGGCGAGAGGGTAATGCTGCATTCTTTTAACCTCTGCATGGTCACATTGTCAATAGCACTCTTCTGTGATTTCTCCTCCCTCTGTCCCAAGTGTTCCTTTGCTTTCCTCCAGGCTGGAGTTTACATATTTAAAATAACCTGAAAATTGTTCCATATTGTACCAAATGGAATTAGTTGATTTTTGAGTAGCTGGGGTGCTCACTACCATGATTTTATCACTATACGTAGTATATATGTGTAAAAGTCACCTACTTTTCTCCCATAAATCTCTGTAACTATTATCACCCAATTAAAGACATAGGATCCACAGAATTTGCCTAACATTATCCCCTCAGGATCAGGAGCTACTTCCTACAAAATGTGCCAGCAATAAAGTATTATTCACAGTTCTCAGGGATTTCACATGCATATCTTTTGGAACAAGCCTCAATTTTTAGCCTGTCTACCCGAATCTTCAGGAAGCACCAGCAAAACCAGCTCTTCCTGCACCAAGCCTCATCTACAGTGGTGAGGAGAACAATGGACATGGTCTCTTTCAGCAAGTAGGAGACTAGAGATTTCCCTGCCCAGTCCTGCCTATGTTCACTGAGATGCTACTACTCTAGGAGCGCAAACACATGGTCTTGTGCATACCACTTCCACTGCTGAGGTCCTTTTAAATTGCCCAAAGAACCAAGATCCAGGCACTGGAGACTGGTACACTGCACCAGGCATGATGACAAGGCTTAGAAAAATTTTGCTTTAGGAACCCAGACCACATGACCTCCTGCAGCAAAGAGGGGACCATGGCTTCCCCTACTCAGATAGAAGATGGTATTGGAAACCTTCTGAACCTGATGGAATACCCCTGCTTCCTCTGTTTAGGCCTGCCTTTCCAGCACAGGACGCTGCTCACTAGGAGCCAGCCCCCTTCCACTCGGTCCTAGGAATACATATGCAGTTCTGGAACACCCTGAACAACGTGAATACAAAGGAAAGAAATATCCAGTCAATAAAATACTCTAGATGTTCAAGTCCTAGTGCAAAAGCAAAAGCAACATGAAAACTAGCACAATTTCTCTCCTACACAAATTGATAATGCCTTAATGCGCCCAGTGAAAAACGAAAGAAGACATGACTATATTCCAAGAGGAAATAAAACAAAGAGATGAATGAAAGAATGAACTCAATCCAAGAGATCGAAACAGAGCTGATAGACATTTAATTGCTGTGGGAAAACCAAACTGAAATCATGACAGAAATTAAAAACTCCTTAAGCAACATAAAATCTTGATTGGAAAACCACATCAATGGTATACATCATGTAGAAAACAGAGAATCAGGGCTATAAGACAATGCAGAGGAGTCACAACACTTAGTAAAGGTTAACGATAATTTGAAATATATGAACTGGATATGGGAGCGCTCTGGGACACCAGGAAATGATGTAAATATTACGGATATGCAAAATGGAGAATATTACAATATCAAAGACATAGAGAATATTTCTACTAAAGTCATAGAAGAAAATTTCTCAAGCCTAAAGAAAAAGGCATATTCATGCACAAGAGGCCTAGAAAAACACAAATAGATAGGGCCAGGAAAGAAACACCAAAAGACATATTTCAGTTAAAGCCTTAAAAACAGAATAAGCAAAGGATATTAAAACTGCAAAAGAGAAACCTGTAGTCAGCTATAAAATTGGTCCATAAATATAACATCTGATTATGACCAAGTCATCTTTACAGAAATTAATGTAAGAGATAATGAAGTGTCAAAATAAGGGTAAATACAGTAAAATGGTAAATGGAATGAATAAACAATCCCACTACAAGTAATAAAAAAAGTGTAAGAAAACATAAAAAACACAGCGAAGTGACAGGCATTAATACAGATCTTACAATACAAACTCTACTATCTCAATTCTCCCCCAAAGAAACACAGACTAGCTATTTACAAGAAACATGTTATTAATTCTAGACAATACTTTAATGGAAAAGATTGGAAAAAATATATTCCAAGCAAATGGAACTAAAAAAAGAAAAAATAAGGAAGAATGTACAGCTTTCTTAATATCTGACACACAGACATCAAATGGGAGTATTATTTTTTATTTACTAAAGAAAAAATACACAAATAGGACAGTACATTTCTAAAATTTACAAAACCAAGTAGTGCTACCATCTTCACAAAATAAATACTATTAAATGTAACATTAGAAATTAACTCCAACACAGTAACGGGCCATGACTTGAATTTCCCACTCACACCAATAAACAGCAATTGAACAAAATACATACAGACAAACATTGGAGTTAAATGGTATAACAAATGAAAAGGAGCATTTATTTACAAAGTAGTCCAGCAAACATGAAAGAAGACACAATCTTCTCTGGAGCTCATGGAACTCTCTCAAAAATTGACACCATATTAGGACACAAAGCCAGTCTCAACAGAGATTGGAAAATTGAAATAGCATCTTGATTTTTAAAAATATTTTTATTGAATCATTGTGTGCATACAGAATATCTCAATTAATCTTAATCATTACCTACCATAGCCCCCTAATTGAATTCCATACATTCTTTCATCTGTGTTTAGACCTATTATGTCAAGTTGGTGTCTCCAAGTTACCTCAGTGCAGGTTTATCCTGAGGTGTACTCCACCTACCCAGAGTCCCTCACTTTTGGAAGACTAGCCCATTCTCAACCAACAGTAATCGGTTGCATCCATAATTATCTGGTCATAGAATAATAATAGAAACTTGGAAAACATATAAACTAATGGAAGCTAAACTACACACCACTAAATAATAATTGAGCAGAATGAAGAGAATTAAGAAGAAATTTAAGTTTTTGAGAAATTAAAGTAAAACACATTGTAAAAACAATAATAGGCAATATTAAAGATGATATCATGAAGAAAGTTTTTAACGTTAAATACCCACATAAATATACAAGAGATTTCAAATTAACTTACTTATATACCCAAGGGCCTTGGGGAAAAACAAACAATCAAACAAAGATGACTGTACATTAGTAGAAGGGAGAGATGATCAAAATCATCATTGAAGTAATAAAATATACAAGAAAAATTACAAATAATCAATGAAATATAGAGCTCACGCATTGAAAGGCTTGATCTAATTGACAAGCTCTTGCCTAAGTCAACCAAAAAAGAAGAGAAAGAAAACACTAATAAAATAGAAATCAAATGGAAAACATTACTATAGATACTGAGGAGATTCAGAAATTCTAATATAAATGGAAATATTTTAGATTTATATGTTCTACCAAAGTGACATCAAAATGCAGTGAATAATTTAAACAGATAAACAAAACAATGAGATAGAAACAGGTTTTAAACACATTTCAGAATAAGCCCAGAGTCAGATGGATTCAGCCCAGAATTCTACAAGACCATCAAATAAGGATATAAGTCAGTATACCTCAAATTATTCTGTAAGCTAAATAAGGAAGGATGACTTCCAATATCATCCCCACACCACGGAGCCAATTTTACTCTGATATCAAAACCCAATAAAAACCCAACTAGAATAGTCAATTATAGGCCAATCTCCCTAATGAACATAGACACAAGATTTGTCAATAAAATATTTGGAAACAAAATTCAAGAACCTAGTCAAAGAATCAGAGGACCAGGATACATGCAATGAGATAGTTAGTGTCTGCCAGACATGACAAAGAAGCTACACTCATGAAACCTCAATAATAAATAATAAATAAATAATAAACCTTCTTAAACATGACTTGCAAAATAATAACACCAGCTGAGATGCCATAGTAAATGTAGAAAATTTCATAAGAACTCATTTCTAAGTGAAGTGCTATAGTCAATTAGTTGCTGCTGAGAGAGAAAGAAGCTGGTTTTTTTTTTTTCCTATGACCTATTTCCCTGATAGACTATTCCATTCCTAAGTGGTCAACTCTAAACACATGTACCTATTCCCAACTAAATATACTTACTAGGTTTATATTTACATCTATATGTAATAAAAATAATTAAATAAAGGACCAGGGTGATGAGACAGAATAGAGATGGAAAAATCTGAAGAGAAAGAGTGAGGCACGGAAGTGATGTAAATATAATAATCATATGAGAAATTCTCAAAAATTTAAGCAATCTTAATTTTATTTTATTATTTTTATTTTCTTTATTTTTTATTTTATTTTATTTGTATGGGTGTATTGCCTACATGTAGCTAAGTGCACCTGTTTAGTACAATGCCCACAAAGGTCAGCAGAGGGCATCAGATACCCTAGAACTGGAGATATGGGTGATTTTAGCCACCATGTAATGCTGAAAATTGAACCCAGGTCCTCTGTAAGAGCAACCAGAAGTCCTGACCACTGAGCCATCTCTCAGGCATACCACCCCCTCCCTAATTTTAAGCATTTTTAACAAGAACATCCACCATGATCAGGTTGTCTTCATTCTAGAGATGGAGGAATGAATCGTAATTCATAAATAAAATCTAATTCATCACATAAACAGGCTGAAAGAAATCACATGATCATTTCATTAAATGCAGAAAGAACTTTTACATAATCCAACTTCCCTTCACGATAAATATTGCAGAAATCTAGGAATAGAAGAGACAGATGTCAATCTAATTATGTCGATATCAGGAAGTCTGTAGCCAACATCAAACTAAATGGTTAAAAACTCAAAACACTTTCACTGCAGTCAGTAACTAGGCACTGATTTTCACCTTCTCCATTGCTGATCAATCTACTGCTTGAAGTTTTGCTAGCATAGCAAGACAAGTAAACGAGGTAAAGTGGATACAAATTTAGAAGAAAGAAGTCAAAGTACCCTTATTTGTGAATGATATGATTTTATACATAAAAGACCATAAAGATTCCCTAGAAAATCCTACAAGTGACAAGTATATTCAGCAAAATAGCAAGACATAAAGTTACCAAATAATGCAGTAGCTTCTTACTTTGCACCAAAGATAAGCATAGCTAGAAGTAAATCAAAGAAATCAAGTAAACAAACACATTCAAAATAGCCTAAAAAATAAAAGGGTAGAATGTCCTGGAATACATCTAACCAAGGAAGACGATGCACTTGTACATTTAAAACTTTAAGGTACCCCAAAGAAAAGGACTGAAGAAGCAATCTTAATACAGAAGACGTCTCATGAGCGTGAATCAATAAGATTAATATTCTGAAGATGAACATCCTATTAAAGGCAATCTATAGATTCACTACAAGTTTTGTCAAAATTCCAACTCAATTCTTCAAAAAATGCAAAATATATTTAAAATTTTGTAGGAAAATACAAATGACTCAGTATGGCCAAAATAATATTGAAGAATCAAAATCCTACTAGAAATATTACCATCCCCAATTTCAAGTTATACTATGGAGCCATAAGTAATAAGAACAGCATGATAATAGTATAAATATAGATATTTATATTATCAGACATAATAATCAATGAAATGGAACTGAGGATTTATATCAAGGCCTTTACTTCTACAACCATATAATTTTTGAAATGGAGGCCAAAACTAGACAGCATCTTCAAAAATAGATCTGTTCAGTCTGGTTAATGATATGTAGACGAATTAGATTATATTCTTATCTCCAGTCCTTCACAAAGCTCAAATACAAATTGATCAGATACCTCAATTTAAACCTGATATGCTGAATCTTTTAAGGAGAAGTTATGGTATACTCTTCAACTTATAATCACAGGAGAGGACTTCTGAACAGAACCCAGTTAGTACAGGCATTAAGACTAGCAACTGACCACTTGGACCTCAAACAACCAAAAAGTTGTACTGCAAAGGACACAACCATTGAAGTGAAGAGGCGTTCTACAAAATTGGAAAAAAAAATCTTTACCTGCTATACATCTTAAACAAAGTTGATGCTTACAATAAATAAATTTCTCAAAAAGTTAAATACCAAATAAACAAAAATTTCAATTAAAAATACAAAAACTGGGACATGTAAGTGAACAGAGAACTCAAAAGAAGAATTTCAAATACCTGAGAACTTATTCTTTTTGTATTTTGAATATTTAATACATGAGCACATTATTTGCATCATCTCCACTCTTTGTTCTCACCTCCCTTCTTCAGCTCCTCCCACATGTCCCCAAACGCTTCCCAGTTTCACAGTCTCTATTATGGTAAAAAATCCGTATGTGTGAAAATTTTTAAAAAGGATATCCAATATTATAGTTAAGTAACACTAGTGGAAATGCAAATTAAAATGGCTTGACAGTACATCATACTGCAATCAGAATGGCTAAGATCAAAATCAAAAATTGTATTCCCATGGGGAAAGGAGAACATTTATTCCCTCCTGGTGAGATTGCCAATGGGATCAGCTACTACTGAATTCAGTGTGGATGTGCCCCAAAAGACTAAAACTTCAGTTTATCATATGATCCACCTTCTAGGTGTATTCCAAAAGGAAGCTATATCCTATTAAAAGATACCTGCTCATGCATGTTCATTGCTGCTTCATTCATAAAAGCCATGAAATGGAAATAACCAAGATGCAATCAATGATGAATGGGTAATGAAAATATGGTTCACCTACACAATGAAGTATTAGCTGTAAAATAATGAAATTCACAAGTAATTGGATGGCACTGATTTCATTTATGGCCTATGCTACATGTTGGAATTTGCATATTAACTGGACCCAAAACCCAATGGTTTTGGGTAGAATTAATATTGTAGTTCCGTTAAATAGAGGTAGCAAATTGGTTGACACTTATACTCTTGTCTTTCTACCCATAGATTCGTGCATCCTTCAACCCTCATCAGAGAAGCTTCTTTTTTTTTTAAACTAAATAGCAATTAATACAGAAACTAACAACATATCAACAGGCACAGAATGGGAACTCAAGTACTATTCAAGTCTTAATGGGACATCTCTATCACACCTCTATCCTCAAAGGTCAGGGATCGTCTAGAAAAAGGAGCAAGAAGACTGTAAGTGCTAGAGGTACTGAATGACTACAGGACACAGTGTACTCACAGCACTTATGCCTACATGCACAAGACCTGCAATGCATGTCAATCAATCAGTCAGTCAAAACCTCTGAGGGAAATGTTGATGAAGTCTGACACTGAGGGAAGGGTTGATGAAGTCTGACATTCAGCTGAGGAGTTATTGGAAATTGATGGCTGCAGGAGTGAGGTATAGGAGCAAGTGTCAGTTTTCTTCAGTACTATGTGATCCTGGAGAGGCTATTCATGCTCTAGATGATGGCCCTACATTCATGCACATACAAGCATCACCAAGCAGATACAACAGACTTAACATAAAACTACATATAACATAAAGACGGGAAAGTGGGAAGAACAGGAGAGCAATTGGAGAGGTATGAATGGGGAAGGTGGATTTTAACAAAAGACAATATATGCTTACACTCATATCTTCAAGGAGGCACAGGAACAAGAGATTAGCTGGATATTTGGCAAGGTTTAAGAACTCTCTAAACACACCCCATAGAGATGGGTTTCCTTTAGCATGGCCACAGTTTCTAAGACTTCCTAAAACAGTGCCACAAACTGAGGACAAAATGTCCAAACACTTAGAGCCTATTGGGGACATTCTCATTCAAACCACCACACATATGAATATTAATAATCTCTGGAACAGGATTTGGAGTCCTTTGTATATATGCCTAGGAAAGCGTGAGCTGGTGCTTAATGGGAGTCCTAGTTTGTAAATCTTTCTGAGACTTCCATATTCCATATTTATTTCCATAATGGCTGTGCTAGTTGGCACTAGAGCAGCAGTGATACAAATTCCTCTCTCTTTACATCCTTAGCAGTATTTGTTGTAAGTTTTCTCTATGAGAGCTATTCTGAATGCTATCACAAAGCTATTTTTATGTGCAAGATTCTGGTGAAGAACTATTATTCTAAGACAGAAAGAATTGGTATATAATAGCAAAAACACATGAACAACATTAGATGTGTATTGATGAATAAAGGCTGTACCGAAAATGCTATGTAATGGCTTCATCTTCTTTAGTAATTAGTTGGATATATTGGATTTATTTCTTGTACATAAGCTTCAGAGATAAGTTCCACAGCTATTATGATAATTAATACCCAATATGTTAATTCCTACCATTTTTGTTGCAACTGTATTGAATCTATTGATAATTTTGTGAAAAATACCACATTATTTTATTTATAAGCATCCTTTTGAAATTCTGAGTTGTTAATAAACTTTTCCTGTATTTCTGACAGATGAGAATTTTTATCATAACAGTGTGTTTGATTTTACAAATCATTTAGGTGTGGTGCATTTTCTTACCTTTTTCCTAATAGAAAGATGTCTAAATACTTGAGGCCAATATTGCTAGACTCTGAGAGGAAATACAGAAATAACCTGTGTGGAAGCTTCAATAACTCCATCAGTAAATGATAGATCAACAAGGCAGAAAATCAGTAAGAATATGTCTGAATCGAATAGCTCCATCAATCAAACTGATACAAGTGAAAATTACAGCATATTCCTCCCGATCCCTATGAAGTATACATTCTTTTGTAGCCCTCTAAAGGATCATTCAGTACAACAAACCACATTCTGGGTCATAAAAAGATCTTAAAATTTTATTAGGATAGAAGTTCTATCAAATAGATTTCTTGATGGAATGAAAATATAAATAACAATAGCAAAATAGTTGGAAAATCTCTAAATCTTAGAAAATTATATGCTTGTAAATCAAATATGAATCAAAGATGTTTCAAGAGAAATTTTAAAATATTTGTACCTGAACAAAATTAAAGCACATCACATGAATAGACTACAATATTATAACATGTAGGGGGCTGGAGAGATGCCTCAGCCCTTAATATTGATGGCTCTTGCAGAGGACATTTCTTAGCACCCACATGAATGTTCTCAACAGTCCATAGTTCCATTTCCAGGGAATCAAACATACCCTTTCAGTCCCTGCAGGTATTGCAGGCACGTGGTACACTTCAAATAAATAGGCAGACAAGCATATACATAAAAGGAAAATCAATAATATTTAAAAGTAAGCAGTTAGAAGGAAAATCATAGCAGTTTATATTTATAATCAAAAGAATAAGATGATATTTAGCAATTGTTTAAAGAAATCACCTCTAATTACCTAAAATTAATTAACAAACTAACATGTCTATCATATACTAATGTATAATGGGAAAGATGGTAAAATTAGATATTAGGAATATGAAAATTCTGTCTAAACTGCATTTTATATAAATTTGAAATATTCTAAAATAAGGGTTTTAAAATAAAAGTTATAGACATCAACACATCTTTGTCAGTTTCCAAATTAATAACTCTAAATGAGGCCAATGAGATTTAAAAGAGATGCTGATGGGGATGAGAACTTTAAGAATCAATTAGAACAAATTTTATTTAAAATGTAGGAAGAACAAACTTGAGATTGCTGCTTTCTCTTACATTATAGAATGCTCTGGTGAAGCGACTTATGTATTTCTAAAATAATGAAATACTTGAAGCTTAACATCCGCAGTGTTTATCTTTGAATGATTTCTGTTGATATGTCCACATGACAGAGCTCTGTAGTCATGTTCATTCCATTGTCTCACCACTCGGGGTGGCCGGAGGGGTTGGGATTCACATAGATGTAGAGTCAAGCCACTGACTCCTGGAGTTGGACAGGAAGCAGTCCAAGCGCATGGCACTGCAAACTCGGTTGTTGAATAGGTGCACAAGCTCTTATAGGTCTGGATAGCCAATGATCTTATGGGGTGGGGTCTCAAATACAGCCAATAGTAAGTTTGTTTCCAAGTAGGCAGGTTCTTTCCAGGTGCTGGTCTCACAATTAGCCAGAGCAGAACTCCAAACCCACAGGAGCCGTTTCTCTGTTCCTCCCCGTGGGTGGCCTTAGGCTAGGCCCACCTTACATTATGCCCAACAGAGCTCCTCACCTTTTAGAATATGTTTTTGTTTTACTAATGGTAGATGACTAAACTCTGAGAGAAAGAAGCTGTGCTAACACTTTTATGCCTCAGCCTTTCTCATGCTCTCAGATACCCTATTAGCCAGAGTCACTTAAGTTTGCAAACCCGGTCATTTTGAAAGAGATTACACTGCTTATCTCAGTGGGAAACACTGACTTCTCAGTAGGATTTTAAGGTAAAACTTCAGAAACTGAAGTCTTAGAACAAATAATTCAGTCTATTATGAAATAAAAATTCAAGCTTATCTTTTGTAGATATTTTTGTTATTTAGGTCACATAGACAAATGGGTCTGTGTATCATTTGTGATAGCTCCAGTATAAGCAAACTGTCTCTGGATTTCCCACCTATTGTTAGGTAGGTGGTAACAGAAGTTCATCCTATATTTACATTTGGGATATCTTCTTAGGATTTCAATCTAATTGGTCAAAAATTATTTTTCAATTATATTTCATGTTAATTTTGATTTTAATGTGCTGGGTTTCACCGGCAGGTACAGCGGTGGAGAAGCCGGTCCAGCTCGTCTCGTCCAGGGGCTGAGAAGGATGGTGATTGTCGCGACCCCGACCCCTCTCCACTCCGAGAAAACACCACACTGAGCCAGGAGTCTTGTTGAAGCAGGAACTCATTTTTTTGCGTCAGGCACAGTCTTATGTAGGGTAGGGGTTGGGCTAAAAACATGGAAGTTGAAGGACCAATCATTTCTCACCACGTAGGCTGTAGCCAGGTAGAGGCCATTTTGTTATGCCTTGCTGAGTCACTCCTATGCGGAAGTGGAGTGTCAGAGACAGGGTGCAAAACTCCAGTGAGGCCCAGAAAGCTGCAACAGGCCATATGTCTGGACCCATGAGGCCCAACATTAATGTTCAACTAAACTGAAGAGTTTGTTGCTATTCCACATAAATACGTGGAAATTTAAAATTTATGAATGTTTCCTAGTTTCTTAGAAAAAAAGAAAATATAGGTAGGTTAATAATTTTTTTCTTTGCATTTATTTCTGGTTTTATTTTTATTTTTTGCATTATATTGTGCTCTTCTCGTTTTAGGCAACAATCTAATCCATTTAAACACATTCTGTTTAATATAGTATTAAACTGATTCTAAAGGATTTAACATCTATAATTCAAATTTAATAAACCATATAGTCATGGTATGTGAAACATTAAAAAAGTAAATTATGGGATTGTGTGTGTGTGTGTGTGTGCGTGTGTGTGTGTGTGTGTGTGTTGAGACATGCTTTCCCTTTAGCCTCAGCTGATCTGGAACTCATTATATAGACCAGGCTTTTTTAGATCTCAGAGAGATCCTCTTGCTTCTGCTTCTAAAAGGTGTGTGCTACCTTGGCTGTTTTTTCAATTATTTTGTTTTGTCTGAGAATAATAATTACTTTAATTTAGGTATAATTGTTTCACACAAGTAAGTATGTGCGGAACACTTTCTTTAGAGATCTATTATTTTCCATTGATTTCCAAAAATTAAAATTTTGTTGACTACAACATTGATATTGGTGGTGGATATGGGTGTGTGAAATATAATTGAATGCTTCAGAAGTAGAATTACCTAGAGAGATAAAGACTGCATTTTGACAATATGGAAATGTATAGACTATGAACTGAAACAAAGTCATTTTTGCCATGTTCTGCCATTTCCTGCTTTGGGATTGGGATTTTAATTTTGATTAAATAAACTCACACATTTTGGCAGAGTTGTTGTTTTATTATCGCTAGGGATATTAGTTCTGTTTTATTCGTACACTATTAGCAAATTAAAACAATTATCAGCATAGAAATCACAGAATGCCATTTATCTATATGAGCAATGTACTAACATATGTAATCAAATTTAGCTTTGTATTCCAAGCATGCCCTAAAATCACACTGGATGATGTTTCTCCAGGAAAATGGGGTCACCTGTCAAATTATGTGAATAATTTGTGCTTAGTGAGGAAATTTTTCTTGTACACTTCCAGTAGTATTTATTTTCTTATAAAATATTACATCATAAATCCTGTGTTTTCTTATTAACAGTAAGAATATAGACCAGGATCTTCTCTTCCTAATCAAGGACATCCTGGAAGCCATGTTCTATTCTTCTAAGAAATAAATAAGAATGTTGATAGTATAATTATAGCATTATGCAACTGAATATTGCAATAAGAGCATATTAATTAATTTCAATCTAACATTCATTTTCATATGAAATCATGCTATTAAAATATTTTTTATTTTACTGAAAATTGAGATGATTATCCTTTGAATTAAATTAATTCAATAATAATATTCATAACTAATTTTCTGACATCTAAACTCGGTAGTTTAACATTTTCAAGACAAGAGGAGATAAAGAATTTGTTTAAAAAAATATCTATTATGTTGTTGATAGAGAAGGAGACTGATTTTGTTCCCTATAGAACCATGGCATTATATTTTTCAATATAAATGACATTTTAAAAGCTTTATAGAACACTAGTCTCTAATTGCTTCATATTTCTTATTGTATATGATATTGCTTCTTAAAAATATATTTTTATATTATGTGGAGTAAAATTTATTTATTTTCATAAATTAATTCAAACACAGACACAAATTCAGTACCCTTCATTTCTTTGGTTATAGATTTGGTTAGCATTTGAATTATTTGAAGATTTTACTGTATATATTGGAATTGAAATGATTTTTTTATATCTCTACATTTTCCAAATTAGCATTTGCCACAAAAATGCTAGCTTAGAGCATTATGCTCAATATTCTTCTTCATTAAACCCCAGGTCAAATATTCTTTTCTATTTTAAACTTTTCAGGTTCTAATTTCAGGAAGCCGTGTAATAATTCTCATGAATTACGTTTTAGAAGAGGGGCAATGTGAGAAACTATATGCATCTGTTAATCTTACAGCAACAGCAATTATAGATCAACCGGGGATGGAAAAAGAGAAGGGAGAGGGCCATGGAGCAATGATTAGCCATTATCGTAATTTGGAGATGGCAATCATCATTAGTGTTTTTTGTGTCCATTTTTACTTTGCAGCTGATTAAAACAAGCAATTGACTTTTTAAAAACAGTGTTTCTTTTTCAGTTTTACTGATTTTTTTGTGTTTCATACCCCAAACCTTAATCATCTTTATACCTCTCCCTCATCCGTACCCTCCCATACCCCTCATCAGATTTCATGCATTTTGTCCTTTATATTAAGGTCTATTGAGTCAATTTAGTGCGCTCAGATGTCCCTCAGTGCAAGTTCAGCCACTTGTGTCAAGTCAGCCTATCTACAGTCTCTTCTTTAAAGAAGATCAGCTCTTCCTCACCCAGCATTAATCAGCTATCAACTGTTCTGATAAGATTTTTCTTCTTGCTCCTCTTAGACTGGACTCTAAACCTTCCACACAAGCTGGTATAATGTTCTGTCCACTTCTCCACTTCTCTATGCTGGATTTTAGTCTGCTTGAATTTGCATGGCTCTTGTGCATGTTGACACCACTGCTGTAGATATAATGTTTTTTTTTTGGGGGGGGTGGATCACTAGAAATTAACTCTTTAATGTCTTTTTTAACCTAGTAAATGTTTGGAATCCATTAAAAAAGAAAATCAAGGGACAGTCACGAAAATATAATTAGACAGATCAACACAAACATTGCATTATACTAAATCACTAATGTATGGAAAACAATTATGGATCACCTTCAGAGATATGATGACCAGAGAAATAAGAATCAAGACAGATTGAAAACCATACATGAGACCAAATTCAGTGAGATATAAGTCAGAATGCAGCATGGAATTTATTCAAATATTAGGTATAACATCGACTAGATGTTTATTTGTATTTATGTGTGTAAGTGTATATGTGTCATTACAAATGTTTTTGAAAGTAGAATACAGCCATCTATATCTTTCATGCTGATAAAGTTTATTTATAATAAATATATTCAATCCATGTTATACACCTCTGGTTAAAATATGCCTGAAAATTATGAATTCTAAATATTTTGTAAATATTAACTTTAAAACTCATCTTTTAATTATTCATTTCCATAAAATTTAAAATATTAACTCATTTCATAGACTATTTTAAATCTTAACAGTTTTGCTCTGTAAAATTAATCATTTGGCTGAGGCTGGAGGGATGGCTTACTGATTAATAGCATTGATTACTCTCGCAGAGAATCCAGGTTTCCTTTCATGTGGAAGCTAACAACCATCTGTAACTCCAGTTCCAGGGTTTCCAATGCCTTCTAACCTCTGTAGCATTGCACAACATGGGTACATTTACATACATGCAGACAATACTCTCATATACATAATATAAAAATAATAAAATATCTTATAATGCATTCATTGATTAGAAACTGAAATTTGGAAAATTACAAAGCAATAATAAATTCACAAGTCATGTATATGGTGACTGCAGTGTTTTTTTTCCTCATTCTATTTAGACTGAAACAGATTTTTAGCATATGCTATAGTTCAGTGAGTTCATAAGACGTGGTAAGGCACTGAGAACCCCATATGCATTTTGAAATCCATTTAGACCCATTAATGTGATATAAATAGTACTCTAATCTTAAAAAAATACTTATCTAAACATCTTTTGTGAACGTTCAGAAGCCCACTCCACACTTGAATTCCACATAGATATCTCTGGGAAAGGAACAGACAGGATGAAAAATAATAAAGACAAAGTTTTGACAAAAGTAAAAAATTCACTTACTAAATTCAGACTACACACACACACACACACACACACACACACATATATATATATATATATATATATATATATGGTACTATCTATGTCTTTATGTAAATATAATTCAGACTCATTGTTAAATGAATTTGGTTATATAAGTAGGCATATTGTGCAAATTCTGTCATTCAAAATCTGTTTATATATTTATATTTCAGTTAATACTAAATAAAGTAGGTTATATACATAAACATATATCTAAATCTATATCCTTTCACCTTCATAGTGTAAGAAAAATACATCTTGTTATTCTAAAAACTTTAAGAAGAATATTAATTGATTGATGTATATTACTGTCATCCCCTTAATTTCTTCATTCATTAGACATATCATTTGAGCCCCTATTTTATATCCCTTTCTAAACCTAGTTGTGTGAAGTTGCATTTATATACCTTTAATCTGTCACTTTGCCATATTGTTCATTTAATAAAGCCATACCTCATTCTCATCTTGTTATTGTGCATGAAAACAAAATGGAATATTTGACTATGAAATCTGATTAATTTTTCATCATGATTTTAGTTTTGTCTATATTTAAGTAGTCCACTTTGAATATTGCACTAGCTCTAGAGTTTAAGCTCCTCATATTGTGATGATATCTATCTCACAATAGCTACATCATCATTAATGTTAAAATGCCTCAAGTTGTCTGGTCACATATTATAATATGTTATGAATGTTTATATACATATATCTGCATTTCTCAATTATCTTTCACTTTTAATATAATACTCATATTATACTCATGCAGTTAATATGTTCACAGTTTATTTTTCTTTCAGTTTCATCCAAGATGCTATAAAAATTGGATATTATATTACAATATTTCTTTTGTTTTACTTGTTTGCTTATTCCTTAAGTTTTACAGAAGTGGTTTTGTGTGACAATAAATAAATCTGTATGAATTTGTTGTCATAAAATGTCTCCAGATGCTACAATTAAAAGAAGACTTCATTTACTTTGTCCTTTTTGGTAAACTTAACAGAAACATCAGTTGTGAACATAGTAAACAAATGTTTACTTCATCAGTGAATAAGAATAAATGAGAGTTTGGATTTGTATTGTAATTACTGAAATTTATTTAACACAGTCATATTCCCCATTTTTTGTAAACATCTCCATTCTTTTATTGCCCAAAATTGTTACAATTAATATTTACCTGTATCTTGAAAATATAATAGCTTAGGTATCATATCAGGCCACAGAAAAGAATACTCCCAGAAATAACCTGAAAAGTTGAACTTTTGAAATATGTATAAGGCCAATTAAATTTTTTAAAGTCTCCATAAAAGTTATGAAAACAGCTGAGTTGGTAAAGCTACCTTTCGTCGAGTTTGACATCCTAAGTTTGATCTCTGGGAAGAATATGCTATAAAGAGAGAACCAAATTCCACACGTTTTCCTCTGACCACGAACACAGCAAGGCACGGGTATACCCACCACCAATCACCAATTAACAAATCAAACAATCAATCAATCAAGGTGATTAAAAATCCATCACATCCCTTACCAGCATCGATAATCTAAGCCTATCCTTGATAAATAAATGATAAATGAGAAAGGTAAATTGATTGTATAAGAAAAAAACAGAAATATTTATTAAATAACATTATTCCTAAAAGTTATTCAGTATTTGATTTTATTTGTTTTGTGAGGTATATTAGAGGGAAACAATATTTACTCTGAAAGAGAAAAACATAAGAGAACAAAACAAAAGAAAGCTAAGCCACTATTGAGAGACATATCTTATTTACTCATTAAAGGATGTTGTGGATTGAACCTCAGACTTTAATCATGCTGTAAAGATGTTTTAAACTGAGCAACATATGTCTTCAGTTCTCATTGTTATTATTTATGGTTCTCTTTGTTTTCCTTATGTTTTGAAAATGAAGACATTAAGAGCCTTTTTCCAAGTTCTGAAAGGCAATCAAGGGCTGTGACAACAGACTGGAATTTGGGGAGCCTATTGAACTACACTGGCTACCAACTCAAGGAAGATTTCTCCTATCTGGCACTATTTCTTGTTATGTAGCCCTCACATATGCACATAGACTTGTGTAGAGATATTGTATATGTGATTACTCGTTAGGTAGTTAGACTAATATGATTCCCTCTGGTGTTTTACACTAGGTAGACATATTTCTCTCTGTGTGTGTGTCTAACCTTCTCTCCATGCCTTCCCCATTTAACATGTACCCATTTTCCCCATTTCTCCCTCAATAATACTAGACTCCTATGGCTACACCTCTCTGGAGCTCCTTTTGCCCCTTCTCCCCATAGTTCCTTGTATAATTCTCCCTTTCCTTCCTACACTTAATATCACCCCTTTATCTATTTCTCCCTCAGTAACACCTATCTCCTACTATTTTTTCTCTCTCATTTTCCTTCTTTCTATTTACCTCCATGTTTCCTTTCCATTTCCCTAGTGCCTGCAGTTACATTAGGATACATACTCCATCATAAAGATTTGGTGCTAAGATCTACAAATGAGGCAGAATATTTGCAGTTTATTTTTCTGATCTTGTGCTATTTCACTTAGCATAACAGTTTCTAGTTCCACCCAATTACCTGAAAATTTCATGATTTTTCTTCATGCCATTGTGTAAATTTAGTACAGTTTCATTATCTACTGGTCAGTTCAGAGATACTTAGGTTGCTTTCATGCCTTAGCTTTTGTGAAAAGAGAAGTTAAAAACATGGATGTACAAGTATTTTTGCCATGAGTCCTTTTGGTATATGCCAAGGAGTGATATAACCGGGTCAAATGGAAGATAAAATTTTAGTTTTTAAAGCATTCTCCACCCTGTTTTCCACGAAGGATGCATGAGTCTACAATCTTACCAGCCGAGAATGAACATTCCTCTTTCCCCACATTCTCCCCAGCATCTGATATTTGTTCTCTTGAACTGCTGTCTGATTTAAGAAGTCCTTTGTCACAGCTATACCTTGTAGGTTACTACCAACATTTTCTTCTAATAGTTTCAGTTTCATGTTTCACATTGAGGTACTTGATCCATTTGGAGTTCACTTTTGTACAGTTTTGTCAGTACTATTTGCTGAAGATGCTATCTTTCAACCTGTGTGTGTTCTTGGACACTTTGTCAAATATTAGATCACCGAAATGGCATGCACTCATGTCTGTGTATTCAGTTATTTTCCCTTGGTCTATGGGTCTATTCTTGTGCCAGTACCATGCTGTTTTATGACCTGTTTTGCTCTTTGTGCTCATGGTTATTATGGCTATTGGGGGTCTTTAGTGCTCCCATATGAAATTTAGAATGTTTATTTTCCCTGTATCTGTGAAGAATGTCATGGGAATTTTGATTGTGGTTGATTTCAATCTATGTATTGCTTTTGCTAAGAAGATCATTTTCAAAATATTAGTTCTTCCATTCCATGAACATGCAAAGTGTTTCCATCTTCTGGAGCCCTCATCAAGCTCTTTCTTTAAACATCTAAAATTTTCATTGCAGAGATCTTTAATGTGATTTTACAATGAAACATTATGACATCTCAGAAACACTATAAAAGTATCATTGAGACATCATGAGGATTAATGACTTCACAATGGAGCATTATGACATCTACGAACCATTCTGATGCAAGCATTGTGACATCATGAAGATTATGACTTCAGAATGGAGCATTATCACATCTCGGAATCACTATAAAAGTATCATTGTGACATTATGAGGATTAATGACTTCAGAATGCATCATTATGACATCTACGAACCATTGTGATGCAAGCATTGTGACATAATGAAGATTATGACATCCTAATGAAGCATTATGACACCTCGGAACCACTATAAAAATATAATTGTGACATCATTAGGATTAATGTCTTCACAGTGGAGCATTATGATATCTACGAACCATTGTGATGCAAGCATTGTGACATCATGAAGATTGTGACTTCACAATGAAGCATTATGACATCTTAGAAACACTATAAAAGTATCATTATGACATCATGAGGATTAATGCCTTCACAATGGAGCATTATGACATCTTGGAAACACTATAAAAGTATCATTGTGATATTAGGAATAATGTCTTCACAATGAAGCGTTATGACATCTCAGAATCACTAGAAAAGTATCATTGTGATATCATGAAGATTAATGCCTTCACAATGGAGCATTATGAAATCTATGAAATATTGTGATAGAAACTTTGTGACATCATGAAGATTATGACTTCATAATGAAGCATTATGACATCTCAGAAACACCATAAAAGTATCATCATGACATTATGAAGATTAATGACTTAACAATGGAGTGTTATGACATCTATGAACCATCGTGATGCAAGTATTGTGACATCATGAAGATTATGACTTCCCAATGAAGCATTATGACATCTAGAAACAATAGAAAAGTATCATTGTGACATCATGAGGATTAATGACTTCACAATGAAGAATTATGACATCTCGGAAATGGTATAAAGTATCATTGTGACATCATGAGGATTAATGACTTGACAATGGAGCATTATGACATCTCGGAAACAGTATAAAATATCATTGTGACCTCATGAGGATTAATGACTTCACAATGGAGCATTATGACATCTACGAACTATTGTGATACAAGCATTGTGAAATCATGAAGATTATGACTTCACAATGGAGTATTATGACATCTCCTAAACACTAAATGATTCTTTGGAATTGATTTCCACTAATCTGATCATCACTCTCAGTTCCATCCCACTGCAGTGACTGTCAGTATAGATCCTGAGATGGTGGATCTATATCATTGAATATCTGAGTTGGGGCTATGGGAGAAAAACAATCTGGGGCCATCAAAATTTATTTTTCTAAGAGACATATTAGCTACTGTTTTTAGTAGAAATATCGTTAAAGTTTATAGGAAAAATTGATGAAATCATCCAATTTAACTATAAACTTCAAAACATTTGGATTCCTAAAATATCTAAATTCTCTGTAACACAGAATATCATCACCAATACCTTGAAGCAATTAAACAAGAGAAGGAATTTTAAGGAATATTCATTGTAAAATAAGAGGTCAAGCTATCAATTTTTGCAGATGACAAGATATTATGCCAAAAATTACACCAGAAAAGACTTAGAAATAATTAACACTTTCAGTAAAGTGGCAGGTTACAAAATTAATCTATAAAAAGTCACAAGTCTTTCTACATACAAATAACAAGCAATTGGAGAAAGAGTACAAGGAAACCCTCCCGTTCACAATATCCTCAAAAGCTCAATCTCAGAATAAACCTGACCAAGGACAGTCAAGTCCTCTACAATGAAAATTTGATCTTTAAATAAAGACATTGATGTGGAACACCAAAAGATTGAAGGCCATCCCGGGATCATGTACTGTGAAAAGGGCCATCCTAACAAATAACAAGTAGATTCAATGCAATCCCAATGAAAATTCCCATGACATTCTTTACAGCATTAGAAAAAAAATTATTTGATAGCACAAAAGACCTCAGATATCTAAAGTGGCCCTGAGAAAAAAGAGCAATGCAGGTGTGATTACTATACAAGATTTCTAACTATATTACAGAGCTATTGTCATAAAAATATCATGGTAATGGCACAAAAATAGACCCACAGATCAATGAAATATAATTGAAGACTCTAATATGAGTCTAATATGAGTACATGCAATTTCAGCCACCTGTCATTTGACAAAATTTCCCAGAACACTTACTGGATGAAAGATACCATCTTCAGTAAATTGTGATACAAAACAGGATCTCAGCCTGTAGAAGAATTAAGCTAGACCCTCATGTTTCCCTTGTTCAAAAGTCAACTACAACTGGATCAAAGGCTTTAATGTGAAAACTGCTATTCTGAAACTGTTAGAAGAAAATATTGGCAGTATAGGTGACAAGATACAAGTATAGGGAAGGACTTTCCGAATCAAACAGCAGTTGCCAAGGAATTAAGCTCAATAATAAACAAGTGGGAACTTATTAAGCTAAAAAGCTTCTGCACAGCAAATGAAACTACCAAGAAAGTGAAGAGAAAACCCACAGAATGGGACAAAGGCATAACAGTGATAGATCTGATAGAGATTTAACATGTAGAACATAAAGAACATATCAAGAACTAAAAAATAGAGAATCAAGAAAAAAGGTGACCCAATTAAAAGACAGGCTAAGGATCTGAGCAGAGAGTTCTCAAAAGAATAAATAAAGATGACTGAGAAGCATCTTTAAAAGTGTTCAACATCATTAATGATTCAGGAAATTAAAATTAAATCCATTTTAAAATTTCATCTTACCCCAGTCAGACTGGGCTAAGCTCAAGAGAACAAATAACTTCTAATGCTTTAGAGGATGTAGGGAAAGAGGTTTGATTATTAACTGCTGGTGGAACTCCTATAGAAATCAGTGTGGAGAAACCTTTCACAAACTGAAAATGAATCTACTTAGAAGACTGGTATCATGGTATTATAATAACTGGCATTACAAGAGAAATGAGGAGAAAGTTGGGACATTTTAAATGGAAAATACATGGAAGCTGAAAGAGAAAGAGAGAGAGAGAGAGATTGAAATTATGCCTAGCTACTATAAAACACCAGAGCAAATCTCATTAGTCTAACATCTTAATGATAAATTCCACATAGAGTGTCTCTGCTCATGGGAATAGCTGAGTGCTACATAAGGAGAATCAGTGCGACACAGGAGAAGTCTTCCTTTGAGTTGCTGACCAAGGTGGTCCAAGAGAAGAGAAAAAATTACACAGGCTATTGCCAAAGCCCTGGGTTGCCTCCAGGAAGTTGAAGGTAAAATCCTATTGCTGAAGACAGGACATACTTCAGAGACAAGATTTAGAGCAATGGAGCTGAATGTGTCCTGGAAGCCACTTCCCATAAAGGCTAGCACTCATAGCTCTGGAGAGCATTATGCAAATAGCCAAGGAATGAAATCAGTTGATGGTCAAACATCAGCTTCATGATCAAAAAACAACATTGATGACTGGCACAGCATTTGCCATGGGTGCAGTACTGGCACTTTTATCTTGGGGCCAATCAGCAGCTACCTAATGGTACCTAGAGCCCACTCAATATAAGGAAATGCATGTGTAGGATTGTAATCCTAGCCAAATACACATGGCTGAAGCGATCACGGAGCTTAGAGAAATTGCCAAGGTTGTTACATCCCTAGGCTAACATATCCTCTTACTAAATGGAAAATATATATCCTCATACATACAGTCAATTATCCCTGTCACCACTCATCAAAGAAGCTTCTTTTGTGCCAAATGGAGATTAATACATAGTAGCACAGCTTGACATAAAGACATTGTGAATTGCCCATGCCTAAGCGGCACATTTGTAATACAGCCTCTACGCCCAAGGCTGAAGCAACATAGAGCAAAGGGTTAAAAAAACACTAATGAATCTCTCAACTCTCATTAATGAAGTTCCCACATGCAATAAAGGGCCAGTAACAAAGGGTTGCAAATGGCCAGATTCTGGGGATTAGGAATCTCTGGAGTGTGGGTCCCTCGAAAGGAACCTTTGTTTCATTCACCCAGATCCGAGGGCTCATTGTGGAGGAAGGATCGGAAATACTGTAAGAGCCAGTGAGGAGTTGTTTGACATGTGGAAATAGAATCCTACAAGCTCTTGGGACCCTGCTCATATGAACCTATAGCAGTCTTGTTGGCATGCTCAAGATTTCAGAAAAATCAAGGAGACAAAAACTCAGCATGGCACTGGGGAAATGGGTAGCAACACCGACCTTTGCTTAAGAAATATTGGCAACTGACTACTGTTGGGTAAAAACGGGCTAATCTTCCTAAAGTGAGGGACTCTGGGTAGGCTGACTAAACCTCAGTGGATGAACCTGCACTGAAATTATTTGAGGACAGTTACTTGACACAATAGACTATATATATCACAACAGATGATAGAATATATGGATTCCAGTTGGGAGGCTATGGGGCTTCCAGCAGGGAAAGAGATAAAGATGATTTCGATTGATGAGGTGGTCTGTTTGAAACACACAATAATTCACTAAATAATATTTTTAAATACATAGATTGTAGGATACCACCTGAGTTTCTGATTCTAGATAAAGTCAGGCCCTCAAATTCACATTTCTAACATATTCCCAAGCCATTCTGTGCTTGTCCCTGGGACTCAACTCTGAGAACTGCTAACAGAGGATGCAAGGTGTTCAGAAATCAGAGTAAAAGGCAAGCTATGGATCATGAGGTGAAATTCATGTACTCTGGAAGCTATGAGCTCTGCTTGACATCTAAATATGGTTGTGTGCTACTCTAAATGATTTATGTAGAAACTGTACTTCAGAGTTGGGACATAGCTCTCTTCACCTTCCTCCTTCTCTTCCCTTTTCTCCTCTTCCTCTCTTTTTTAATCTTTTTTTTGAACTTACAGCAATTGTGACAGCATGCGCAACATCCATGCAAACTCAAACCAGAACAAAAACCAGGATAGAAGTATGAAAATTGGGGTTAAGATGCCCCAATCTTAGCTGAGAACTATTTGTAACTGATTACTGCTGAATAAGGGCGGATTGGTCTTCTCTAAGGGAATAACACTACATAGGTTGACTAGACACCAGTGGATGGACTAACACCAAGTGACGTCTGGGAATAAAAACTTGACTTTATATGTCTTAAAATACATGACTGAATGCATGAAATCTGGCAGGGGACATAAGGGTGCAGACAAGGGTGGTGGTCTAAATATGCACATGAATTCAATAAAAATATTGAGGGTTATGGAAACTGAGGGTCATTATATTTGTGCTAGTATCTTAGAAAAAGAAGCACAAATGAAATCTGAGTCCTTACTATAGACCATCTTCTCCAAGGACAGAGGATAATACTGGCATCAGCATATTACCTATATCTGCTCTTCTTCAATTAAAAATATATATACAAACACTGGAGTTTCATATGAAGTTTCTGAGTATCAGTTTTCTCTATGCCTTAGAAATTAAAAGAGGGATTGCTACTGAACAGCTAGAAACTATAAGGTAATAAGCATAATATGTGTGTCATAACAATATAGAATACAATATAGAATACACTCATGTACCTATGCGTAATAATTAGTCCTTGAAAAATCTGTTGAAATTTAAGGATTTATAACTGAGTATATGGAAAACAAACATTGTTCCAGAAATTTACCTGAAGATGTGCAATTTGATACAGCAAACCTTATTTAGGAAGACAAATTGTCCTCAATTTTAATTGTTCAATATAGTCTTAAAAGTTCAGCAGCATCAACAATTCAGAAGTCCTGATTTTATTTGCATCCTGGGAAATTAAAGAAAATATTTAAGATGTAAGACAAGGGTCTGGGGAGATGGCTTAACAATTGCAATTGCACTGGTTGCTCTTGCAGAAACATGGGTTAGGTTATCAGCACCCACATGGTGGCTCACAACCATGTATAACTCCAGTTCCAGGGAATCTGACAACCTCTTCTTATTTCCACAGGCATTGCATAACATATGTACACTTATATACATGCATGCAATATATGCATAACACAAAATAAAAATAATAAACGAAATATTTTTAAAATGTAAGACAAGTAAAACAAATTGAAAGGAAAACTAATGCTACTAAAACAAGGGACAAGATGCTTGCACGGGGAAAATGTTGAAAGATTAAAAAAAGGAAGTATTAGTTTGTGTTTGAAAATTAATGAGCATAGACTAGGAGGATGGGTTACTTGGAAGCTAATGACAGACCTGGACACTACTGATAATTCAACTGTGTCAACAGAATGAGTTGTCATTGCATTTCCCAGAGCATTTTGTAGTGAATAAACATCTAAATATCTCATGACTTAGCACTATAAAAGTTTATTTTACCCATATTGAATTCTCTGTGTTGATATCATGTTCAGAACATTATGGTTATTCTCAGATTTTGATTGTAGCTTCATTTAACATTTGCTTCCAAGTTCACCTTGGCAGAAGAAAGAAATGTGATAAATCACTTTCAAGTTTTGACAAATTACAGCGAATCTGATACATATGTCTGCTCACATTCTATTGAACAAGATGAGTTCTAATATTATTTCACACACTATGCTAGTCAAGTTAATTCATCTATACAAAAAGAACCAGAAATCACTGGGATTTGTTATGAATCAGATGGAAAGTGAATAAAGAATCAGGTATTAAGCCTCCTTCAAATTATTTTTTCAAACTAGAATACTTGTTGATAGGTAAATACAAACAAAAAATGATAAAGAGCAGACATTCATATACACTTTTGGGAGAGAATATATGAGAAAGTCAATCTCTTCTCTAAGTCTGCAGTTTCATATATGTTACAGTATGTAGCTGCTTTCCATTTCAGAATAATTATTTGAAATCACCACTTATATCTTCAAATAACGGCAGTCCTTACTCAAGGCAAGACAGATTTGCATTTATGGAATGATTCCTTTGCAGATTCACATCTTCTAATCTGTGTTCATGGAGATAAACTTTCTATGCTTTTTCTTTTTTTTCAGTTGATTAACATGAAATAAAACCAAATAAAATGGCTGTAAAGACAGCCTAGGAGACTTCTCTACCTGCTGTGGTATGTTTCTGGTTGCTCCTACAGCATGTGACAAAAACTTGGTGTGGGATGACCAGTGATACTGACTCTCCAGTGTACTTCAGGGGCTCACTTCAAAATTATTTCTATGGTATGTTTCTTGTATAACTGGTTTTGTCACAACACTCGGACATGTCCTAGAAGTTAGGTACTTAGCATACTTCAGTCATTCCTTAATAGATGATTTCTCACTGAGTTTCATTGGCTTATTAGGTCCAACCCCATCATGAGTTCTGCAATTACCTTCATGGAAAGTGAACTAGTTGGTGATTTGTAGTATCATCAAATTTCAGTGTATAAATTTGGTATCAGAGTATGTCATTCTCTAATTTTACTACCAAGTTGTTACATTAATAATTTCTTTTTAAATTTTGTTTGCTTCATGGATCTTCATTATCTCCAGAGCTTGCAAATTTTAGTGAGACATCCCATACCAAGAAGAATTGATTCTTAAGTGACAGTAAAAACCTCCATCAACCAACCTTCATATCCAAAACAAGAATCCAAAAATTCATACCACTACCAAATTCTTTGTAACTCTCATATCAAGTCAATATTTTTCAGTGTTAAACCACAGCAGGACCAGGTATCCAACAACTAGAAATCCCTGTCTTGTTATTACACAGAGCTCACAGAAATCATTCATACTCTCTAGTAGGACAGTGTTGGTTTGATTCACCAATTTCTTCCATGAAAATCACAGTAATGGCTTTCTCATGGTTCTGCTTGTTCTATGTCTTCTAACCAATTCCATGCATCCCTATGAGGGAACTGTAATGATAAAACTTCTTTTGATGGCATCAATCACATCATGTTGAAACATTGTTCTCTTTTTAAATTAAATACTTCCATCAAATACATCATTTATAATATCAAGATCATTTTCTTTACCAATCAGTTATCAAATGCAGGTTTGTTCAATGCAGCCTGAATCTTGGAGTTTGGAATATTGTGTACAAATTATTGACTTTTTGAATTTTCTACTTTAGCCACAAAGGAACTGGTCTTTCCCTCTCTGCTCAATTTATGTTTTCTTTAGAGATTTCTCTACTCCTCAGTAGTCTAATCTTCTATAAAATAATTCTCTTTTCTCATAACTGTAGAATTTTCTTGTTAGTTTATGTAAGTATCCACAAAATTGGGTCAAGTAATATCTTTAGATTAAATAATTGCACATGAAGCTCTGTTAGGTCTCAATTATCTATAGTCACTGACTGGTAACAAGAGTACAGAATCAACACTGTGTTTTGATGTTTCTGACTATATTTAGAGGCCCACAGAAGGAAAATAACCTCATGTATTTAAATATCAGTTGAAATAATGTGTGAGGATGAGAGAGGTTCTGTAATATCTCTATGATAACTTTATTATACCCAGAAGACTAACATTTTTGAAGGTCAACAAATATGACATATACTTTGATGACATAAAAACAAGTTAAATTCAAAATCCTGTCATGTGTTCTTTAACGTTTGTGTTTTGATTGAAATAATTAATTCTAAAATTACTGTTAGATACATGATACCTTGAAATTCTTTTATTCCCAAGATATTCTGGTAACTATTTTAAAGGGGAAATTGTGTGACAGAGCCAATGTCAGATTAGACTTCTTTGTTCAAAACCTTGCAGTAGACTCATATCTATGCTACACCCAATGTGTAGATACTTATTTTCTTTCTTCATACCATTATAATTCATGTGGTCATAAATATTAGGTAATAGATTTCAGGTACTAATAAAAACTGCCTACACCAGAATGATTTCTGAAGTTTATCATTCTATATGATAAAAACTGTAAGGATACTTGACATATCTAGATGTTAAGTACTCAAAATAAGATGCATTGAAAAACAACACTCAAACTGAATCCATTGTTGTAGGTACTTAGTAGATACCATGCATTTAAGGAGTTAGAGAGTACAACTGCAAATGGCTTAAATGTATTATTATATTAAAATACTACATAGTATTTTTAATCAATGAGAATTTATATCTTGGAATTTCCCCATCATGACAGAAAAGGAATCATAAAGACAAAGTAGCTAGGTATGATGGAGTAAACTTAAAACATTCAGCACAGTGTCTGAGACTCTCACTATGCTTAACAGAGATAATGAAGTTTTTTTATCAAGGCATTTAGGAGATACAGTCATAATGAGATGTGCCTACCAGATGAAGCATTTTGTTTTTGCAGAGAGGAATTAGGTTCATAATTTATCATGGGTGCTACTAGCATCCAAATGATCCTGGTGATGTCAAATCAATGAAAAGCTAAATGATTATTGTTGATGACTGTGTCCAAGTTGAATTAAGTGTGTCTTCAAAATTAGGCCCTCTACTTAAAAAGAAGAGATCAATTTTTATAAGAAAGGAAAATCGCCTGGTAAATATTGAACAAGGTATATATTGAGGTGAAAGGAATTATGTCCCAGTCTGCTTCTTGATATTTCATCTTATTATTTGAGAATTAAATGAAAGGTAGCAGCTAATGATGACCTCATTAAAAAAATATGTTGCAGTACCTTTAAACATCACCTTGTATTATTTTTAATTACATATATTGGGGAGTATGTGCCTAAGAGTGAAGTTTACCAGAGGCCATAGGTGTGGAGTTCCACTAGAGCTGGAATTAAAGGTGTCTGTTAATTGCTTGATGTGAGTGCTCCTAAACAAACTAGAGGAGGTTCTCTGCAAAAGGAACCACTGAGCCATCTCTCCAGCCCAAAGATTTATTGCTTTATTTATGTGTTTATGTGCCTATCTTTGCAAGTGATTTGCATGTGTGTATTGTTGCCCTTAGAAGACAGAAGGGAACTGGAATTTTTGGAGCTTGAATTACAGGCAGTTGTGAGTGAGAGTGCTGGGCATCTCGCTTGGATCCACTTGAGGAGCAAGAATTTTTCTTGATCACTGTTTCAACAGCATAGTCTCTCATGTGATCAAATTTGGCATTCAGGTGGGTAATATCCTAAATGGGTTTATTCACTTTACATTGTTCTATACTCAAAAATAGTGATTATTTTTCAGTATCTACCATCCATATATATTATAGAAATTCATTTTCCACTTACCGAAATCTGTTATTTACTAGTAAAACAACTTAGAAAAAATGCAATTGTTAAAATGATTCTGTGAATTTTATTTCCAATGAAATTTGAATGATATCTGATATTGTACCTTGATATTGTTTTGCCTGTCTAGAACTTTCTGGGACATGACAGTCTTCCACTGGTAATCAGATTTATGGCAGATATCATGCATATTGTGGGTATTTCAGATGCAAAACAGTTTTAGTAGTACTAATAACAATCCAGTGTTGTGGAAACTTTATTAATAAAAATATATGACTTCCAGGGTTGGAGAAATGGCTCAACAGTTAAGAGTACTCAGCACAATTTCCAGCATTCACATGGCAGTAAATAACCATCTATAACTCCAATTACAAGGGATCTGACACCCTTTTCTGACTTCTATTACATAACACTGGTGTACTTACATACATGCAGGCAATACACTCATACACATAAAATAAAAATAAGAAATAAAATATTTTTACAGATATGTGGCTTCCATAATATAAATGTAAACATGATGTAAGTTAAAAAGATAAAGGAATAACATAATTGATAACAAAAAATTAAAATATATGTAACAAGTGGCATTACTGTAACCATTATGGTGAGAATAACACTATAGAGTAAAAACATCAATGTTAAGAACACTTAAGTAAACAAAATAAGCCCTTGTCTATACTGTTAGTATTTCAAAAAATGCTATTTGACAATATAATTAGAATAAATCTAACACAAATAGAAGATAAAAGAGAAAATAATAGATGATAGATAGGTATCTTGCTTAATTAGAGAAAGAGGGTGTGAGCTGAGCTTACATAAAATTTTGTATTATTATGCAAATTAAGATTTCTATACATAATAAATTGAATGAATTTGAGAATATGCATGCAGTGTTTTTCTTTTATATGTAAAAGAACATACCAGGGTCAATTGTAGTTCACTGGTTAAGATGAGTGAAATAGATTCTGAAATAGTCTCCCCAAGTGCTCTTCAGTGTGGATCCACATCCTGATGCTGGGTCAATCTACTGTTACACCCTTAAAGAAAACAAGACTCCACAGGCCTTAAAAAATAACATAGGACGTAAAATTGATCAGGATGGTTTTAAGGGTGGCTTGAAGATAGGCAATGGTGCCTGAATATGATGAAAATGAATTGTATAAAATTCTAAAAAATACAATAAAATATTTCACAAGAATTTAGAAATGGAACAGTTTGAGATAATCCAAATCTTTGAAGAGAACATATTGAAATTCGTGATTTTGAACCTCAGGAGCAAGGACTACATAGAATTTAGAGAAAATCGTGTATTAGTTACTTCTCTATTGCTGTGCTAGAAACACTGGCCAAGTGAACTTATAAAAGGAAGAGTTTATTAAGCTTATGTTACCAAAGGGGCGAGAGTTCTTCATGACAAGAAGGCACGGCGGCAGAGGTGGCTCATGTAGATGCAGCAGCTAAGTGTGCACATATTCAAGCAGGCACAGGATGAAGAGAGTGAATAGGTAACCCAGAAAGGCTTAAGACCCCTCTAAACCCGCCTTTAGTGAAGGGCTCCCCGCAGCATGGTCACATCTTCTAAGACCTCTCAAAACAGTGCCATCAAGTGGATACAAAATGTACAGATGCCAGAATAAAGGGGGACATTCTCATTCAAGCCACCACAAATGGAAACTTCCTTATTTCAGGTATAGAATACACTAGAATAACTTAGTTCCAGTTTGGCACAATTGGGAAGTAGAGCTTATATAGTCTGATTTTTTATATGTTCCACAAACTGACAAAACCTGCTATTTATATATAATAAAAATTGAGTTGCTTATTATTATTGGCTATCAGAAATTGAATATACATAGGTAAACATTTATAATTAAATGTGGACTAAGTGTAAACATCAAAATTCAAGGTTATTGGGGGCGGGGGGTAGTGTTCTATGCTTTAATCCTAGCACTTGTGAAGCAGAGGCAGGATGATCTTTATGAGATCAAGGCCAGTATAGTCTACATATCCAGCTAGGGATACAGTGAAGACCATTTTTCAAAAGAACAAAAAACCATCACAAATCAGTTCTTTGTATGTTTGGCTTAAATATATTAAAGTAACAATAAATTTTATTTTTCCAAGTTAGGAGACTCAGAAATAGTCACTATGTCCACTTTTTCCTCCCACAGTCCACTCATTATATTTTCATTTAGTTTGGACAGGCAACAAGCATGATTACGGCTAAACTTTGGCTATGGAATGCCAGTCAGGAGTCCAGTAGTCAAAGGCTTAGGTCTCAGCTTCACATAAAGAATTATTCTGAAGAAAGGCATAACATTTCTTTTAACCCCAATATATTATTATATTGAGGAAAATGCTTTCTAGCACTAAAAGCTTTCAGAATGCTTTAGAAATAACTTATCCAAAAAAAAATCACATAATCTGAAAAAATGAAATTCAGATAATTCACTATATGAATTTTTGTTGTCAAAGCTGGTCTCTCAATGGAATTATGACATATTTAAAAATAATTTCATACTCTTTATCTTTGATTTACCCATTGTGTACACAGTATGAGAAATCTTAAATACTCCAGGTGATGGGACATATGAGATTTTTAAAGTTTATTAGCGAAATTTAGTTATTAATGGATAAGATATCTAGTGTAAGAACACATGCAATGATAAGACTAAATGTGCTATATTTTGCATTAGCTATAAAGTACTATAACAGTATTTTGTAAATCATAGAATACCTTTGGAATGTTGAACATGTTCAGGTTTATGATTTTCCTCCATATGCTTCCACAGATTGATGTACGAATGTATTTGTGAACATAATTTGCATTCTTCATTTGTGTTTACTAAATACTTGAGGAACAGCAAGATTTCTTCCCCCAAAACACTACCTAAATTTTAACAGAAATAGTTCATGATATACAGGTGGTGTTGCAACTTGATTCTTGACTTTCCCCATGCTCTAAATCAAGCAATCACTTCCCTGTATCCAGAATTAGTAAGATGATATAAATTCATATTCAAAATAAAGGAAATTAAATGACTACGTGAATTCAGGTTTTGATTTCACTATAATTAAAAAGTAAATCCCTGATTATGGCTCACAAGATCTTTCAAAATTGAACTGCACAGTGGCTTTTAATCTTAACACAACTTTTTGCCTCTGTGTAATAGCATTGTCATATCTTATTCTTCCTCTAAAACATCAAGTTTATTCAAACCTCAACAAATTTGACCCAGCAGTTTAGTAGCAGAGTTTTTCTTCTAGAAATTGGCAAGGCTCTTGCTCAATTTCTTTAATTATTTTTGTATTATTTGTTTCTATTATATACAGTCTTCTATAAACCCTGTCTTATTTTATCACCTCTTATTGGTTTGGATTTTGGTGTCTTCTCAATGTTTCAATGTTGGAATCTAATATTCAGTGTGTTTCTATAATGAACTGGTCTTTGGAGAACTTGCAGAGTGGACTTTGACAGTTCCAAACTTAAGAATGGTATTTGTGTCCTTATAAACATGAGTTTAATGCACATTCTCACCCTGATTTTCCGTTTAATGGCATGAAAAGAACCAGCTATGCAGGGCTGACATCCCCAGACAAGAAATCTACTGGACTGTGTATGTGCAAGCTGCCAGTGTCATCATCAATGTATGTTCATCATTTGTAAATTGGCAGCCTGTAGTGTTTTCATATCATTATGGACTGGACATCATCCTACTTGTTCATCCTCTCATGCTCTCTCTTGGTGCTATGACAATGATGGGAGAAGGGAAAGACTCTACAGTTCTATTAGGTTCTATACTCTACAGTACCCAAAGGTTGAGAATCTCCTGTTCCAGCTTGACTTTCAAATATTCTGGTCTTCATGTCATTCACGAGGCAAAACATGAAGACTCTTAGGAATATGGCTGGGTATCTTTTTCTGCAAGTCAGTTAAACTCTGATAAAATGATTTTGGTTGAGACAATTCTTTGATAAGGAGAACATAATGTATTCCATGATGTAGTCAAAATGCCTAATATTTACTTGTTTTCTTTTTTATAAACTAGAGAAGATTTTCTCCATTTCAATTTAAGATCATGATTGAACTCCTGTATATAAAACAATGACTATGTATGTCATCCCTAAGACTGAATTTGGGGTCACTCTATTTAATTCTCAAGATAAGACAAGACTAATCTCCAATATATCATCTATTTCTGTGGATGTTTTATGATTCTGGGCTTGTACTCTCTCAATACTGTAATTATACAGTACTTGTCTCTTTTTTTTTCATGACCATTGTTTTACCTGTGACTTCAGTTATCAGACAAATAAGAGAAAAGCTGCTGAATTTGCTTGTTCTGCTTTGCATTGACTCGTGAATTCTGCTCTGATGGCTTCCAAAATGTATACTTTAGAGTAAAACAAGAATTTTCTTGTATTACAATTTAAATATAGCTGAGCTTTCTGTCTTCATCAGCTACACATATCCAAATGAATATTATAGATTTATTGAATGCTTAGCTTTAGATTTATTTCAAAATTATGGCACATACCATGCACTCACCAGACTATATATTGCATGAATGACACATGATGTTCTAGTCTTTTCAAAAGGATGAGATATTGTCCTATTTTCTGCAACGGCAGATAAAACTGAGGCCAGCTTTGAGTGATAGACAAAACACACACACACACACACACAAACGATGTTCAATACATGAATTTTGTGTCACTCAGGACCTTTGAGTATGGATGCCATTCTTGTAGAGAAAGACTGGCTTGAGCAAGGTCTAGATACTTGTGATGAGTAAATAGATAAACGACAATGGTGCACATATCTGGAATAAAAAGTAGTTACTTCTCAACAAATAAGAAATTATCAGTGTGGACTGCTGTTCTAAATATAATTTCAAATGTATCTTCATAAATAATGAGCCATGTAAATACTAAGGGCACTATCTAGTTGTGGTTAGGGCTGTGGCCCAGCAGATGATATCCAACAATAGACTGGTTTTACCTGAAAAGACATTGCTATTGACTTGCTACTTCTGGGAAATATTACGATCCACAAAAGTGTTCCTTGTGATGCTCAGGAAGTACTTATACTCTACTGCACATTGTTTTCTTCTTAAATTACCAAATTACCTCAATGACACTTTATTACCTAAAGAAATTCATTGAGAACCAGTAAGCTTTTTCATATTGTAGAGTAATACAGTGTTCACTAACTGAAGCCAAAGACTAAGAGTTGTTCTGTAAAAGCCATTGCTATTGTTGTTGCATGATCCTCTCTACATCCAGACAACTACCCATTATTTATTTTGTTTGGAAACTAGCGGTATGATTTAAATGTTCTTTCACTCTCTTATCCAAGTGTAACATGTTCTACAACCCTATCACATGGTTCCCATCTTGAAATACCATAACGGTGAATAATACTAAATTTCACACTATTGGATGTTTGTTCCCATACAATTAGGTATGTGAAACTTCTTTCTCAATGAAAGAGGTGACCATTTCACAAAGAATGTGCAATTCAAAGTTTCCTTCTCCTATCTTTTTGTCTCTTTCATTCAGTTTTGAGAATTTCTTTTGATGTAGTCCATACTTGCTATGTAGTCCAGACTACTATCAATGCTCTGTGACCAGGCTGGCATTCAACTTAAAATTCTGCTGCCTTGGCTTGTGGTTGCTAGGACTATAGGTAAGCCATGCCATGCCTGTTTAGATCAATTATATTTTATGGAATGTTGACACAACATAATTAAATATTTCCTAAGAGCTATACTACTTGTAACAAGAATGACTACTATCAGACATAAAGTAATTTGGAGGAGAACTAAAAATAATAAGCAGATCTTGCCTTATGGAGAGGGAGAGAAGGCATCAAAAAATAAAAACTGACAAAAGAAAATATTTCAGACAAAGGAAATGTATAAACATATGGGATACCTTGAAATGAGCAAAGTTCTTGGTCACATGAATGGAGTGCTCATGTCATGGTGAAGCAAGGAACTTCAGACGAGGAAGGTGCAAACTTCATTTAATAATGGGTAATTGAAGACACTCATGAGGAACTTTTCCCTAATAATGTCCAGTGTCAATTTCATTGACACAATAGATTACCTACCAGAAAATGGATTTGTGCCAAATTCTACAAGTTTCATTCATCAGACTTTCTGTGTATAATCATATTATAAAACTGATGTAATATTTTAGAGAATTTGGAGGAACTTAATTCACAGAAAAGTTTTGCAATAACCATCATTCACAATTCAAGTTATAAATTACATTACTCTGAATCTAAGTCTATGTTCTTTTTTCCTATCCTATTTTATGAAATAATATTGGCAAAAAGGGGATAATGAATGAATATTTAAATTAAAATTAAATAAAAATTAAATAGTGGTGGAGCGAGGCAGGAGAGGATATATAATACATTTGAACAGGGGATACACACATGTGCTTAGAGAGATGCTTTCCTGGGCACTCATGTTACAATCAGTCAGTGGAAGCTTGATTGATTCAGCCGGAAATAAAGTGCACAGTATGCCCCATTCACATGATCTAGAGAATACTGAGTTAGTTTTTAAAAGTAAAATTACTAAAAATTCTTTCTGCACAAATTTATTTAAAATGAAGATAACAACTTAATGGAGCCATTGTCAGCATTATACCATTGTTTCCTACTTTTTCAATTTGCTATACACAGAGAACGGGATGATCTGCTGTGTTCCCATGAGCCAAATATATAAACCTTCACTGCTGACAGTTCTTGTCAGCCTTGTCATGGGCTGAAAACAACAACAATAATATAAAATACCCCAAACCGTCTATGCCACTTGAATTGAGAAGACATGTTTAGACAGAGAAAAAAGAAGCCATTTCTCAGCCCCTAGTGAGATTATAGTTAACGTACTAAGATGCATCTTTTCTAAGATTAAATGCCTCAAAAATTTGGTTTAAATTTATTACTTAGCAAACAAAAACAGAAAGAATCAAGAATATCTCTTCCCTTAGGAAAATTGTCATCAAACTTTATATTAATTGTGCTTAAATTAGGACATGTGTCTTGGATACATTCCATGTCTAGTGACAATCTAAGTCTAAAATAACTTAGTTATCAACATTACGCATATAACCATTTTGCAATATATGTCTCTAAAACAAGTTATTTATCTATAAAAGTTCTCATCTTTTTTTTTTTCATCTTGTGGGCTTTCATGTCTTTTGAAGATGAAACATGTTGTCAATATATAAAGCTTCTTGGTCCTTTATCTTTTATCTTATTTAATTCACTGAGTGATTAGTTTTGAGAGACAGAGTCATTTATGTAGTCATAGCTGACATAGAACTTACTCTGAACCCAGAGTGTCCTCAAACTTGCAACAATGTACCTGCTTCTGCCTCCCTGTTACTAGGAAGGCAAGTGTGAACAGTCATTCTGTCTTTTACCTTTTAAATATTTATCTTTATTTTTTAGTTCAAGCACAATTTTAAGAAGTTTCTGTTTTCAAAATGCCCATTCATGATAAAAATCTTCACACATTCCATGCTTCTGGTAAAGATGTGTGTGTGTGTGTGTGTGTGTGTGTGTATTTTCTTCTGTTTCTTTACTTTTTAGAATGCTAACTATATTAAGCAGACACCATGGTAACAAAGTTTTCTGAAACTTCATTTTCTGCCTATTTAAGGAGTTATATTTTCCTTAGTGAAACACCTCATTTTTTTAATCTCATTACTCGAAGTGACATGAGGCAGGAGTCTATAATCCTAGCATATGACATGTCAGATTATCAGAAATGATAAATTGATAGAACAGATAAGAAAAGTGAAAAGTAGGAGGAATTTTTTCCTCTTTTAGACAAATGTTCTTAAATATAGGTATAATTCTCATATTAATATTACTAAATTGACACATGATCTCCCAAATCGCTTAAATCAAGTTGCTTATAATATTTTTTGACAGTCGTACAATTCAAACTGTTTTAATGTTTGAGTTTGTCTAAAATGCTACTTTTCTATTTACTTGGGGATATACAGTATTCTTTTGTCTACAAGAGACAATTTCTGTAAGATGAAAATAGCACCATCCAGTTTATTTTATTACTTATAAAAGTCACATATAAGCTATCTTTAACTACAATCGCCAATGAGTTTATTCATTGCATGTAACAGAATGTTTTATTAATTAGTGAGATTTTTTTTTTGCTCTTTTTTATCAAAAGCAACAGGCTGCTTTCTTGGTATTTGATATTTCATAATATTCAAATGACTTTGATGTATCAATAATGACATGAATACTTCATATTTTCAAAGTTTTGAAAGAAATAAAATGAAACTCAATAGATAATGTGAGATAATTTCAACTTTGGATCAATTAAGTGAACAGTAGTCATATTTACTGAAATAGACAGGAAAAAGGAAGAAGAAATATTGAGACCGGAAAGATGACTTAATAGTAAATAGTGTTGCTTGATCTTCCAGAGAACTGGAGTTTGGTTTCCAGCATTCACATGGAGAGGTTCCAGCCACTTCTGACTCCATCTCTAGGTACCTAATCCTCTCTTAGAACCTCAGCATTCTGCCTGGACCTATGTGGCATACACACACACACACACACACACACACACATAAACATAAAGAAATTAAATTCTTACAAAATATCATATTAATGCATACAAATGCATTTTATTTTGTAGAATATTCCTAAAATTATTTTCATTTTTGAACACATATCAGAAAACAGTAAGTTCTATTTTACAATCACTGACCAACTAATTAATACTTTTATCTTTCCTTGAAAATACCAATTACATATTTTCTTTGTATAATGCTATATCATCAAGATGTTATATAAAAACTGCTCTTTGAATTATTATGATAATTTTACATTTTTCTTCATTACATGACTTCATGCCCATTTCCTGAAAAAGAGCATTTGTCTTAATGAAATAGAATAATTTAAAACTTAGAGAAAATATAAATTCACTAGATTTCCCTTTGAGAGCACTATTCCTACTTTTTTGTAGATTTTTAATTTGATTTTTGTATTTCATAAACAACATATTCATCATCTTTGTACTCCTTTTATCAGTGACACCCTCCCGTAGTCCCCCACTGGATTTCATGCATCCTGTCATTTATGTTAAGACCTGTCATGTCAAGTTAGTTTCCCCAGATGTTCCTCATTGCAAGTTTATTAACTAAAATCTAGTCAGTCTATCTAGAGTCACATCCTTAAAGAACCTCAGCTCTTCCTCCTCCAGCAGAAATTAGCTGCCCAATACCTCCTTGACAAAGATTAGGGTAATACTATAAATACAGTCAAATACACATGGCTTGAGAGGCCACAGATCTTCGAGAAAACCACAAGACTGTCACCCACCTCTAGACAAATGTAATTTCTTACTTTGTGATAATATGGATGTTTATATTTACAGACAAGTATGCCAGCCGTCATGCATCAAAGACTCTTCTTTTGCAAAAGAAAGTGTTATTAATTCTCAAATATAACATCAATTTAAAAAAAATTTCTAGCAAATGTAAATGCTAGCTGTTGAATGTTTTACTGGGCTTTAACAGGAGTATCTATAGGAGTTCTCTTGTTAGGTGATATGTGCATTGACTTTACTATTTGTTTTTTGTTGACTGAGTCACAAGTGAATAGATGCTAGTTTTTTTTTGTTTTGTTTTTGTTGTTGTTTTTTTTTTTTTTTAACACTGCTGTATCCTTTGGCCATTTTTTTTCCTTACTCTGTGCTGTACTACTAATAGGCAACTCAGTAAAAGATAGTAAAAGGAGGATCACCAGGGAGCTTTAAAGTGACAAGATTTTGAATATCATGATTTTTCAGCCAAATGTTAACAAATTAATTTACTGCACAGAGTATCATAAATAGATCTATCTATCTAAATTAGACTGGCCTCAATTTCATACCTACTTCTGCCTCCATAGTGCTGAAATTACAGTCCATTTTATTAAAGCAACACTAAGTATAAACTCCATGAGTTGAAAAGGAGAGGTTGGGAAGAGCAATGGTAGAACATTCTAGGATGCTGTCACCTGACAGAGTCAGCAGAAAGCGTTCGTTGTGGATTAATGTATTACCTATTGAGTTAGAAATCACTCAGCACTATTTTGGAATTTATAGAAATTTTTACAATATAAGTCTTACTCTATTTAGATGGATAATTTCTCCTATATTATGTCACAGGTAGAAAAAAAGTTACTCTTTTATAGTTATTGGAAATTTTTCTTTAAATTTTACTTAAGTAATGCTTATTATTCCTAAAATATTTTCTTACTGTTCTTAATATGAAAATTTTTTGCAGTACCTGGTATGTTTTCTAGAAATATGCAAAGTAATTAGAGGAAATTAAATTTCCTCACACAATGGAAGGAAAAAATGTAAGCTTCCCCAAATCAAATTCAGCAAGGACTCCATGTAGAAGTAAAGTAGAATTAAATTACAAAGCCAAGGTAGAACTGTGCATTGTGAAACAAACCTTTAATTCTAACGCACAGAATGGAGAGGCAGATAAATTTCTGTGCTATTGAAGTGAGTCTGGTCTGCATAGTGAGTTCCAGGACAGCTGGAACTATAAGGAGACTCTCTCTCAAAAAAACAAAAGAAAGTGAAAGAAAGAAAGAAAAAGAAAGAAAGGAAGGAAGGAAGGAAGAAAGAAGATAGATGAAGTTATTAGCAAAATGGAAGAAATAGTGAATGTATGTGTACTCTATAATGTGGTAAGTGAATTAAATAAGTTTCTCAACTGATTTTAAACATTGTGAGAATGAGTTTTTACAGGGGAAAATGAAGTAAACATAGGACTGGGCAACAAGCTTTCTTAGGAAATGCTCAAAAATGTTTTAGGAAATCATTAAAAAACTGACTATAAAATTTCAAAAAATTGAGTCAATATAAAATTTCATATACTGTCAAAAAAATGGGAAAACCCAAAACCTTACAGTGTATGTCTATCCATTAAATATTTAAAATACCTTTGTTTTTCTGTCCAATATTGTAGGGCTCTGGCCCTCCTGTATGCCCTTCTCTCTTAGTGCTAGGCTCTCAGCCAAAAGCTAGCTGGATCTTGTCAGGTGCAATTCTGAAGTAAACAACTTGACCTTTATTGATTTGACCGCAGACTTCCTCAGTTTACATCAGATGTGCGTCATGTGGCCGGATGTCTCCTGAGAACCTGAACTTTAACCCTCTTGCAAAGCCCTGCCTCAGGGTATATAAGACTTGCTGCCTCTCAATAAAGTCAGTCATTTTCCTTTCCTCCTACCTAGTGTGTGTGTCTGTGTCTCTATTTTGTGCGTCATTCAATCCGCAGCCCTTCGCTGATCCAGATTCAGGACCAGACTCGGTCAATGATCATAGCGTGGGTGCTAAACAATATAGGGGCAATATTTACTATATAAAAACAAGTAAGCATGCCAGTCCAGAGAGAATATATAGACACATCCCAGTCTAGCAAGCAATCCCACAAGACTATCATGCTGAAGTCACTAGACCACTTGTCCACTGGGTCCTGGTGGTCAGGTGAATGCATATCCTGGCTGGTAAACAAGTAAAGACTGGAAGAGGTTCCAGGCTGTGCTCTATGTAGCATTAAGGTCATAAAATTAAACTGCACTGGTCTCACAGTAGGGACTGTGCAATAATCATCTCTAAAAGGAAATTTTATTCAAACTCAACTCCAAATGTTCTGTAGCAACTACATCAAAATAGTCTAAAATCCACTAGCATGTGAGAGGCAACCTCATGTTTACTTACTTATGTGGGACAGAATCTCTTGCCCTACTTACCTCAAGATAGCAAGAAAATCATAGTTCTTGAAGCAGTGTTAAACAGTTCACAGCCATGCCCAAATACACATTTGAAACAGTACCACCCACCAAAAGAAAATGAACTGTGAGTCTTCAAAATGGAGATAATCAAAGAGACCAGCTACTTGTTCTGATTAGTACCACAGTCCACACAGTGGTAACACTGAACCACAAAGCACAGTAAACATGTACATATGTATAACTAAGGTCTATAAAACAAACAAACAAAAAATCACAGTGTCAGGCAGGAGAAAACTCCCTTTGACTAGTTGTTATTGGCAGTCAAAATAAAACAGACTATTGCCACAGCCCTTAATTGACTTCCAAAACTTGAAGATAAGATCCTACTGCTGAAGACAACACATCCTTCAGACACAGGACATTGAGTAAGAGTCCTGGAACTAATCTGGAAGCATCCTTACTGAACACTAGCTTAGATGAAATCAGAGGATACAATACAATCCTCCAAGGGAGAAAACCAGTCAATGGTCCTACCTAACTGTAAATGTTTAATCAATGACTGACCCAGCAAACTAGATATTGGTGATGTTGAGGCACTTTTATATTGGGGAAAATCAACAGCTGCCTAATTAGAATTAAGACTGGCTCAATAAGAGGAAACTCATGTGTGGTACTGTGTAGAGTGGATTGATTCTCCGAGGGAAAATGTGGACAAACACCCCTCCCAAGGTGGTATCACCCAGGACCACCTTGAGCAGAAAGATGAGGCGGTGGGAAAGTCCTATGCCCCACCCACCCAGTCTATTGGCCTTGGATGTGAGGAGAAGAGGGGCTAAAGGTATTTAAACTGGGGGCGCCAGGAGGCTGACCCTTTTCTCCCCTCCCCCATGGGCCATTTGGATCTGTTCACCGGGAAGTCGCAAGATCCCAGCCACGTGGATTTACTAATGGAACTTGTGGAGGGGAGGGTGGGTGCCCGTGTTCTGTAAGTAACCCCTTACCCATTGCTCTGTTAGTAAGCCCAAGTAAACTAGCTAGAATCTGTTTAACTGTGAGTATAGAAATTTGTGTGTTTGTTGCAAGGCCTGAGGAAACTTTTTTGGGTTGCAAGGCAGGGGGAGAGAGGCAGGTTAAGTTGTTCTGCCTCTCCCAAAGAGAAATTTTAATAACATACTGTAAACATAGCCAGATACACATGGCTGTAGATCATTGAGGAAACCTTAGATTTGCTATGTCTCTAAACCAAAATAATGTAATACTTTATTCTAAATATGCACCTTGATATTTACAAACAAGTATATCTTTCAGTTCTCATGAATGAAGATTATTTTTGCAATAGATGGGGACTATTATCAAGTTTCAGAAGTGGTCAAATGCAGAGAATAAGTGTCTGTGAGATGCTTATCCCTAAGTGACATAGCTTCAATGCCATCACCACACAGAGGATAAATACATCTCTCAGATCTTATCAGAGAAGTTTCCTTATGTAGTAGATGGTGATTGACAGAGAAACTAAATTTTCCAATATGCAGAACTGAGAAGCCTCAGAGAGATCATCCCTGATTAGAATGCTAATTTCAAACCTCTGCCTCCCAAGGATGATTGTGTAAGAGGAGGTAGAAAGACTGTAAGAGTCAGAGGGAGTACATGAGCACAAGGAAACAAAGTCTTCAAGACAACTGATCAGTTACTCATATGACAATAATGACACCATGCACAAGTTCTGATGAAGTTAAAACCAATCTCCCAGTAGAGATATAGGGAAAGTGTTGAGAAATTCCAACCAAATTTAAGAAATTTTAACAAATGATGACTGCTGGGAGAGTGTGGTGGTTTGAAGGAGAATGTCCCCCATAAGTTCCAAATATTTGGACATTTTGTCTCCAATTGGTTATGGCATTTTGGAGGGTCTTGGAAGGTATAGTCATGCTACAGGAAACACATCACGGGGGGTGGGCTTAGAGCATTCTTAAGCCTTGCTGGATCTCTAGTCCCTTTCTGCTTCCTGTGCCTGCTTCAAGATATCCATGCTTAGCTTCTGCTACAGCTATATTTACCTCTGACTGTAAGCCCCACTCTTTGTAATCTCCCCCTTCCTTGTAGTGCCTTTTTTCTAATTTTATTTCTTATAAGCCAATATAACTGCTCTCTTTGCTTCTGTAAAAAATACTTAGCTATAGGATGTCAAAAGAATGAATAAATATAACTCCATCTTGTTCTTTGTTCCCTCTAAGTAGTCACAAGGCCACAAGATTAAATAAGGCTAAAACAAAAACTAGCAAAAGGTTTGACAACACATTCCTTTTCCCCGAAGGCAGCACCCACCAATAAGAGACCTAACACTGTTATTCCCCACCTTCCTTTATCTCAAACTTATTAAAGGCTCCTAATCTCTCTGCTCGGGGCTCTTGGTACCGATCCACTGCGTGGAAAGGTCTGAGAGTCCGGGCTTAAGCTTGAATAAGGCTCTTTGTTCTTGTATACGCTCCAGACTCCGTGGTGGTCTTGGGGACCATTCGCTGGGCACAGCACTGACCACCATGCCTGCCTGCCATGATACCTCATGACCCTTTGGAACCATAAGCTAAATAAACTCTTCTTTTAACCAGTTCTCTTGCTCAGTGTTTGTATCACAGAAACAGAAACTGACTAATACGGAGGGAGAAAGACTGTGTTACAGTGATGGAATTCTTGGTTGGGTCAGTGAATGGACCCACACTGAAGGACATTTGAGGACACAAATAAATCTCTGTAGGACATAGTGATATAAAAAAGGGTAAATTAAATTGGTGAGGGTAGTGGGGGGTGTATAGACAGGGAAGGCAATCTTAATACCATCCAATTATATTTCATGAAAATCACAAAAATTTACTAAAAATATACAAAATAAGAGGGATATACAAACAAAAGTTAACTGCTAAAATGAAAAAAGTAAAAAGTCACAGTAATTTTCCTTCCTTTCTCTGAGAAAATGTAGATAAACCATAAAAATTATAAACATCTCTGCAGTAACAAAAACAAAACATAAATCAAGCTAGACAAATAGATCTATATGAAATAAGTGACAAAGACTTGAGAACATTGTTAAAGAAGTTTATGTAAATATAAAAAGTAAATGAAAAAATGTATTTAGGAAAGCCATCCTTATGCAAGTGAGAAGTTCATTAAATGTAAGCATCTTAGGAATAAAATTAGGAAAGCTGAATTAAAAATATCAGTAGATATCAGATCATAATATGTGATCAATCAGAAAAAAAAGAGCTACCGAACACAAAGTTATAAAATGGTAAATTATTCTGTCAATAATAACAAAAAATCTCTTCAAACTTATAATTTTACTATGATAGATGCCAATGGAACACATATTTATGTAGTTGCATTTACCAATGGAGAAAAAGATTATAAAATGTATTTTTAAAGTAGTGCTGGGGTTGAGGAGATAGCTTAGTGGATAAAGATCTTATAAGGTATGGGAACTATAATTTGATTCATAGTTACAAGAGAATGCCATCATGGTTTTGAGGATGCATAGAGGTCCACCTCATTATACGCAGAAAATGCCTTTGACTAAATCTCACATCTGTTCATGATAAAAGTTATGGAGATGTTAAGAAAAGAGAAGATAATTCAGCACAGTAATGTCTATGAAGCACAAACACATATGTAGTTGTCATCATGCTACATGGATAAAAACAAAGTATTCCCACTAAGATCAGGAATGATACAAGGGAGAAAACTCTCATTCCTGTGCAATACAGTGCTTCAAGTATTACCTAGAGTAATAAGAAAAAGAAATAGAATATGTATAAAATATATCAACCTGAATAATAAGTGGCTTCTTCTTTTTAAAGATTTTTTTGTTTTGGATTTTGTTTATTTACAATGAGACAGGCTTTCCCTGTTATACAAGCTGGCCTGAAAATCTCTATGTAGACCTGACTAACTTTAATCACACAGGTTTCTGCCTCCCTCTGCCTTAAGGGTAATGGGAGTAAAAGGTTATGCTATCATTCCCAACAAAGATTGATTTTTATGTTATGTGTTGAGCGTTTTGTCTGCATGGGTGTATATGTGTCATCTCTAGATGTGATATGAAAGTACTGAGGGATACTAGGCAATACAGTTTTAAAGGAGAATGGGGATGATGGGTCGAATAAAAGAAATGTGGGATTGAGAATGAGTTAGCCAAAACTAAGGATTTATGAAGCACTAAAAACTCCACTAGTTTGTAAGATGATTAAATATATAACAACAGAAACAGAGAAATGTGTGCATTGGTACTCTACATGAGTGAGCAATACTGGTCATGCAAAATTGGGTTATTATTTTAAAATCCCTTTGTCAGGCTTGAGATACCTCTTTATTATTTATTGATTATATACACACCAGAGGTGCCCCAAATAGGACAGGCTACTGTCATTACACTGAGTTATCTACCATAACTGCATGGTAAAACCCAATTGCTGAAGATACCATGTGCATTTGATGAAGGACATAGAAAAACGGTTGACCAGAAAAGTCTCCCAGTTATGGCTATCTCTTACAGTACAGGAAGTTACTATGCAGGTTGATGGGAGAGAAAAGACATAAAGATCTTATTCAGTGATGGACTGCATGCTAGGATTCCAACCTACCAAGTAAGAAGTATCCATTAGTGTAATAGTGTAAAAGTGAATATTTGGGGGTTGGGGGGAGTGAGTAAAACATTCTCTTGATTGGATTTGAGCCTTGCTTCACAAGATAGAAGACATGTACTGTAAACACAGTCAAACTCATAACTTCCATAACTAAGAAAGTTATAGACCCAAAGTGGCAAATCCTGATGTTTTCCTAAATTGTAATGTTGTCATTGACTTCTAAATTTTTACATTCATATCCATCAGAGAAGCTTGTTTTGTAGTGGGTAGAAGGTAACACAGAAAGTCAAAAGTATTCACAGTGATGAGAGCAAATCACTGTGAGGGCTATACTGCAGATGGAACAGCTATATTGGCTCCCTTCTCAGGATCAGAGACCATAATGCAATAAGGGTCAGAAATAATGTCAGAGCTGAGAGATGGAGACAAGTGATATAAAATATTTTCCTTTGGACATTACAAAGTTGTTGCACACAACTTTGAACTCAAAGCAACGGATTTTATCTGCTTAAGACCTCCACAAGATTAAGGCAGTTAAAAATTCTAGGTTGGAGAGAGGAGACTTTGGAGGTCATATCCCTATCAGAAGCACTGTTGGCCGCTGATAGCTTCTCAGAGAGGGAAAAATCACATTTTTTGGTGGTTGGACATTGGAAAGTTGTCAACACTCCAATAGATGGTGCATTACTATGCACATATTGTCAGTGTTAATTGAACTAAGTAGATTATTTTAGGAGGGATTTGGAGGGAAGGACTGGAGGCTGGAAATGATTGAGATGCATTGTATAAACTACTAAATGTTCAAAGTTTACACAAATTTATTCCAGTCAATAAAAGCAATTTTATAAAGCTTAAAATGATTTTTATAATTTTAGAAGAGATGTTAGGCAGAAATAAAATATGCAACTTAATTATATATAGATAGAATGCTACCGGTGTATATTTTGCTATAAAAGTGAAATTAAGACTAAGTTAAATATATTTAATTAAAGAGAACTTGTAATAAACATCCAATGACCATAAATAGAAAGAACCAAGGCCATAAGTGAAATAATATCCATGGAATTTAATGAAACAAGCATTTTTGAACAAGTTATTTATATGTTAAAAAGAAAACAAAAAAGTGTGTGAACATGTGCATATGTACATGTGCACATACATATCTTATTTCCTGAGAATCAGGGTACACTGTTACAAAATCATGTTTTAAACAATAGTCTTTTTCTGCTGTAAAGTATTAATCTGGCTGTTACCCAGGTGGCTGTTCTCAAGGACAACTGGTCTATGTGCTTTTAATTTCCAAGAGAACCACTAGATTTATGATCCAAGCTTCTCTTTCTGAAAGAACATTAAATATATTTTCAATATCTGTAATCAATACTAGCCAAGAGATATTTGAAGACCATCCATCACTTTGCAAATATGGCAGGATGGTCAGGATAGTCACTTAAATCCCTGTTGTTCAGCTTACAAAACCAATCACACCACAGTCTTAAGAGAAGTAATGCCTCTGGAAGTAGAGTCTACATTGGATGAATTCCAAGATTACCTCAATATTAAACTGAGAGGTTATACTAAAATTATTTCTATTTGAGCCATTTGCCCCTTTGTCATTTTCAGAAAATATTAAAGCTAATGTCACATTGATCTCACCCAGTGTCAAGAATCATCTTTGAATCATTTTCTCTGCCTGCATTTTCAGTTTAATATTACTTAATATTCTCTTTTTATCCATTTTGGAAACTTAAAATTTTCCTTTTTTCCAGATATTATGTGTGTGTAATGTCAAAACCTGAGTAATCAATTTAAACTTCAACATCAAATTGTATATATAACCTGAAAATGTTTACAGTGAATTTTACCAGTAAATGAGTCTTGCGACAACAAAACTGCATTACATGGTTTATGTTTGAATTGCCTCTGGAAATACTTTTGTGTGCCTGTTAGATTGTAAATTCTCTTTCTCTTTTATTATTAATATTAAAATCACTTGTGATTTAGTTCAGACTCTATAAAATACAATATGCATCTTTGCTTCTTCATACATTATACATAAAATAAACAAAATTTACAGCAATGTAAGCAAAAGAATAGCTATCTACATCACAGTGTGTTAAGCTCAGCAAAAACCTTGAAGTGATAATGGAGGCATGATTTCAAGCTGCACTTGCATTAAATTCACACACACACACACACACACACACACACACACACACACAATCCACACACTATTCACACACATGCAGTCTTCCTTCAGAAAAAAAGAAATGAGTGGTTAAGTGAATTGAAGCTGCACACAGAAATAGGTCAAGCTCAGTGTACAGTTTCTGTGTTTATTTTGAGAGTTCCAAACTACTGCACATGATATATTTAAAGAAAATATCACTAATTTCAAACCTCCACAGAAATATTAAAGACATTTCATATAAACGTATAGCTGCCGTATGGGAGAAAGAACTGAAAACCTCATTATGTGAGTTAGATGAACTTACTTTTTGTCTTGGTTTGATTCATCTTTAGGACAGTTTATTATTGAACCTGAGTCCATGTATCATATTTAGTCTATTTGGTACACCATCATAACATAACTTCAAATCATTCATTTTGAAACAGCAGACAATTTTGATTAATTTATTTGTCATTGGAAAGCCCAGAATCCAAGTATCATTTGGTTTAGTGGGTGAAGAATATTCATTTACTGCTTTAAATGCAGTGAGTTTGTGCAGTTTCTTCACATGACTGAAGAGAATAAAGGGTCTGAACACCTAATTTTAACCTTTTCTAAGGACACTCATCTTTTTGAATGTCCCTGCTATATTTTTCAGCTTTGTTGAAGTATCATGAAAGATATATATATATATATCCATAATGTGATGAATTTTTATTCCCCCTATTCCACAATGTTCCCTGAGCTTTAGGTGGGTGAGGTTCAATATAAGATTTCTATCCAGGGAAACGCACTTTGCAGTATCTCATTCTACAAAACTTGGCCAGTTATGGCGTTTAAGGGATGCTTTTTTCTCTCTAATCCTTCTTGTTCTGTGTTCTATGAGCCTTAGGTATAGAGTTTCAACTGTAGATGTGTCATCTAGGACTGGGCCTCTCTCAGATACATATTCTCTTCTTGTGACCAGTTGTGGAATTCCGCCGTATCCTCCATTCGCTGCAAAAAAGAAGCATGTGTGATGAGTGGTGTATTGTATGTTTGTCTGTAAATATAAGGATCCATATTTAGCATATGGTAAGAAATTTCATTTCTCTAGAGATATGATAGAGATAAGGTTTTCTATAGAATCTATGTCCCCTACAACCATGTGTATTTGACTGAGTTTACAGTAGCACCCATGCGTTCACTCCCATTGAGAGGGTTTTAAACTTAGATAGTTGTTGATTACCACCTCCCCCAACCCCAATGGCAGTGATACTGTTGCACCAGTAGACAGAGTGTGCTTTGTCTGTTGTTACAGGTTATTAGAATTTAATGTTGCTTTGGACCATTGATTGATTTTCTCCCTTGGCAGCTTGAATGTTGATGATCTATCATTATGACAGATTAACTTCCGTTAGAATGTTTTCCCATTGGTTCCTGCTCCATTGCTCCTAGTCCTGTATCCCAAGTGTATCCTGCCTTTTGCTCTAGGGTATTATCTTCTAGTTCTGTGAATTAGCCAAGAACTTTGGCTATAACCTGTATTATTTGGGGAGTCTCTTGGATCATTCTCATCAGCCACACAAAGGAAGGTAACTTCTGTCTGGCACTGTGTTCCTTGTCAAACACCCTCCGGGTAGATAGATGTTTACAAACTATTTGCGCATTTCTCGGGGGGGGGGGGCGGGGGGCGTTCTGTGGCAACACATTTCCTTCTGGGCTCCCTAGCCCTCTGAGATTCATTCATCTCTGTTCTTTTTCCTTCCATTATACTTTCCTACCTCCCCCCTCCCTTCCCAGTCCCAGCACCAGCATTATTCTCACTCTCTGCCCATTAACACCCACTTTCTCACTCCTCCTTTCATGATTGCCCTACCACACCCTGACACCCTGCATGTCCAGAAATTCTCTCTGTCCTGCAGAACACTGCCACTTTCCCCACAGCCCACCTGATAACATCTGTTTCCTACCACCAACACCACCCCTACCTCCCATCCCCGTTTTGGATTCTTTCTTTTCCTCTGCTCATTTCTGAAGGCTTAAGACACAGCACTCTTGCATTTTCATTTCCACCATTACTTACAGCACTCATACATTAAACAGATGACATTAATTTAAAGTCGTTGTCAACATCTTATGAGTATCCCAGCGAAGTGGTAAAGTATGTCCATACGAAGACATATTTCTCATGTAAATTTCTATTAATTAATCCCTATCCCTTATCATTGAATAAGAATGTTGCAATCTCAGTCAACATAGATTTTCTAGTTCTAAAAAATATGAAATTGTACATTATGTGTGACTTCTTCATTTGGTATAGTGTTTTGTTGATCATCAGATATATTCATGAGTGCATGTGATATTTTATTCCATTTTCCATAACATTAATAGACTTCTTATGTTTTAAAATTTTTATACTAATGTCTAGTAAAAATAAAGTTTGCTTGAACATTTACGTATTTGCTCTTTCTGAATATGGATTTCTGCATTACTTAAGGAACATATCTAGTAATAAAAAGCTGACTGCTAAGCTAAATGAATGTTTATTATTATAAACTGTGACAGCGTATTTCCCAAAGGATTGATGCCTTCCACATTTCCAGAAATAAATAGGAATTTTATGGGTAACTGATTTTTGTCTGAATTTGACTTAATTTTAACCAGTACAGTAAAACATTTTGACTTCTTTAAAGTAGATTTTTGTTATGTGAATCATATATGAAATTTTAATGAATAACCATGTATGTATTCATAATTTACTATTCTAGTAATCAGTACAATCATTCATTCTCTAACTATTTAAACTGAAATGCCAATTTTTAAAATTTATCTTTTAATATAAGTCTCTGGTTTTCCATGTTCATATCAAATGATCCTAAGTTGACAAACTGTATATTCTTGCCCCTTTTAAATTCTTCATTAGCCAAAAAAGTAAAATAAAAATCCCTTTATTATCTTCTTAGCAATAATTTTAAATTGCCTTGTCAACAAAGGCAACATAATATAACTTGAGGTCTCATTAGAATTAAATTTTTCTGGCCCTCATTCTACACATACTAAACCAGAGACTTGGATATTGAGCCAATCCTTTTTTTCAGTAATTCTGATACCTTCTTAATAATAGAACCATTTTTCCTTCATTATAATGTTATAGCTGATATTCTGTGATAGGTTCTGAGTTGGTTTTATTGAATACAATATGACATCACAGACAAGGCACTGCAGGTAATTTATTATTCCACCTCCCATGGCACCAAAGATCAAGCACAGGAGGGAAAATCAATGATTGCTTGCTGAATAAACCACATTACACAGAAAACCAATTTATTTTTTCCTCTGTGTCAAGTGAGTATTGAGTGAATGATGTTTCTATTAAAATGCAAACATTTTGCCTCAGTGTTTCACTTTGCTCTTCCCTCAAGGTCTTTACCAGCTGGAATATCAAAAGTCAACTGTTGGCTTAAATCTTTAACTTAGGTAATTTAAATAGAGAAACACTGGAAATCTCTTATTTCTCTCTTTTTCTTTTTGTCTAATTCTCTTGGAAGGACTAACTTACAAAATAAAAATTTACTTTCTTAAAATAATTCAGTAAGCATTTCACGTGAAGGTAGATAAAATTCCTTCCTTATTCTTTCCCTTTTATGCTTTTTTTAGTAATAATCAGCATATTATCGTTGATTTCTTGGTTAGTTGGCATAAATAAACTGAGATTATAGAGAGGGAAGGAATAACTAGTATTCCTTTATTTCTTGGTCAGCAGAATATTCAAGTCTACATAGTAGTCTCACTTTTCCTCAGGCCTGGGAGTGTATACCTGAAAGTGCACAGATTCTTCAGTCAAAGTAGGGCTGACCACCTCAGATAGGCATTTAACAGGCTTAGGTTGATGTTATTGTTGTATATTTTGTAATAAATTTATATTTGACATATAAGATATTAGATATCATGACACTTTCAACCCCTGTGTTCAGCTTATTGTCCTTCCACCACATCACCCTCAACCTACAAATTCGCCTAATCATCCCTTATATCCTGTCCCCAGAATCTTTTTCCTTTTTCGTGTTCCATGTGTCTTTTAGCCAGCTCCCATCCTTCTCATCACCTATTTTATCTTCTTTCAGTTTCATTTCCTTTTTGCTCATGAATATCTGAACAGGAATCTTCAGTAATTCTATTTTGTTTAGATATATGGCCACAAACAGTACTTTTTTTAGTGCCTTTTTATAGCTTTTGTCTTGATATACTGAAATCTAACTATATTAGAAAATTGATTTTCCAAACCATGAAACCAATTAAGAAATCTCAACTGTCATTTTTTTTCCTTCAGATCCTCTCTGATAATGAGAGCATGTGCCTTCTATGATTTTCCGAAGAAGGAAGAATAACAGATGTGTTACACATATAAAAGTGCACATGTCAGAGGTAGAGAAATGGCTCAGTGGTTAAGAGCACCGACCGTTCTTACAGAAACCCCGAGTTCAAATCCTGGCACCCACATGGAAGCTAATAACCATCTGTAACTATGGTTCCAGAAGATCTGATGCCCTCTTTTGTCCTTTATGGGCACTGCACAACACAGATGCACTTACACACAAACAGGCGTAACACTCATAACAATAAATATATCAAAAAATGTTAAAAATCAAATAAGAATAAAAGTTTACATGTATGTTCTTGAATGCCTATGAGCACATTAAACCTTCAAGGAAGAATATATTATTTAATTTTCAATGCTGACTAAAATCTGTTTAGCCTTTTTGTCCTTGTAGTAAATAAGTTAAGAGACTAGGCCTCCATTTAGCTTAACTAAGACTGAATAATGTAGTATGAAGTTTCATCAAGGAAAACTAAAAGTAGATCTGTGATATTTACCAGCTACACCACTCCTAGATACATACCCAAAGGTATCTAAGGTGACATAAATCAGAAACACAAAATAAATTTAGACTAATACATAAAATTAAGTAGTCCATATGTCATAAGAATAGTACATAATAACAGCTCAAAGCAGATTCATATCAATCAGATAAAGAATGTCAGTACTGACACGTGATAAAAGTCATCTCTGCTTTTCCTAAACCACTAAGGGTTTTCCTACCCTTCATCTAAGGGTAGTCTCATTCTTGCTCTTCTATTCTGCTCTCTTATATAAATGTTTGGTTCATATAGTTACTTCTTAAATTCTCTGTTATATATCACTCTCACCAGTGTGTTTTTAATGTCCCCCTCTTTTCACATAATACCTTATTTACCTTGCTTTGAGTTATCTTCTCAAAAATATGTTAGCATTTAATGTATATATATGATTCTATATGAGACCCAGGATGACAAGACTTTTGTATTTTTTACTAATATGTGTTTATTCTTAATATCTACGATGAATTTTGGGACAGGGTAGGAACTCAGCACAATTTTATACATCAATTAATCAATACAATTTCATTTTTATGTATAGTTATAAATTAAACAGAAACAGAGAAAGTAGAGAGCAAATATCACTAGACAATGTCTTTTGCAAATACCTGAAAATTTGGAAAATGTGATATTTTTGAGAACCTGAATATTTTGCAGTACCTGAACTGCAGAATATTAATGAAGACATGGTGAATGAAGGGCAAAAAAAGAAGCTGAAATCATAATTGTTATTTGATTAAATAAGCACTAGGTTAGGAAATTGATACAGAAAATATATTGGAAAACAAATGACCAGGTCACATAGGTCAGTAAGGAATATTTGATGGTAATTGTTGTGGGAGAAGTTGTAAAAATAAGGAATTTCACTTTGAGGCATTAATGCATTTATATAATATATTTTTTCAGATTCACACTTGTGTCACCTACTCTTCTTCACCCTCTTCATCTCTTCTGCTGGACCCTCTCCTCTTTTTAAGCTGTATGAACCCCTTTTAGTATTGTCCTATTGTTTATCTAAAAGTCTGCAGATTAGAGAAAATAAATAATATTTATCCTTCTGGCTTATCCCCCTGGCATGTCCTTAACATGATGATCTCCATTTTCTATCTGTATTCTCTACAAATAATCATTAATTTCTTCTTTATGGAAGAATAAAACACTATTGTATATTTATACCACATTATCATTTTCCATTCCTCTATTTATGGACATCTAGAATGATTCATATAGCTGTCCTGAATAGCCCCAATAAACATGTAACCCAGTCTCTTTGATGTATGTAGCCTTAGATCTCTGTTTTATATTTCCAGTTATGTGGTCGCTAGGAAACACAGCAGTTCTGCTTTTAGTATTCTTTGAGGAACCTTCACATTGACTTACATAGAGAGCATACTCACTTATATTTACATCAGGAAGATAAAATCCCTGACCCCGGCACATCCTTGCCAACATTTGTTGCTGCTTGTTTTCTTGATAATAGCTATTTTCAGGGCAGTAAGGAAGAATCTCCATATTTTTTTCCATTTCTCTGATGGCTAAGGTTGTTAAAAGTTTTCATGTATTTATTAGCTATTCTGAAGCATTTTCAGAACTACCTGTTAATGTGTAAATCCACTCACTGAATAATTTGCTTTATGTTTAATTCTTTGTATCTTCTGCATAGATTTTGAATTGATTTTTGCAAAAGGTACGAGACATAGATCTAGTAATAGTCTTTAATATGTGGATATTCAGGTTTCCCATCTCCATTTAATGAAAAAAATCTGTCTTTTCTAATTCATGTTTTTGGCACATCTATAATGAATCCAAGGATCAAAGCTATATGGGTTAATTTCTGAGTCACCTTTTCCCACTTATTGTCTAATATTTGGGGGCGTTTTATGTATGTGTAAAATGTATTGTTATTGTGATCATATAGTAAAATTTATACTATATATGTATGTTTGTATATATATATATATATATATATATATATATATAATACTAGCAAACACATTAGCAGAATAGTCACTTTCCATAAAACTAGTCAAGAAAATAAGAATTCATGACTAGGGTAGAAACTTAGCTTTCCAGCTTTGCTGGTGGAAAAACTGGTCATAGGACCACCCTTAGGAAAGTGGGGTCACCTTAAATCATGTTAAAGGGATAGAATACCTGGTGTGTTAATGAGAAAGTGAACCTTGAATTCCCAGGGCTTATGGATGTGGCCAAAGACAAGTAGATTTTTGTAAGTATGCCTGCTTTTCTGAGTTCTATATAGAAAGGCATCAGAAGACTATAACTCTCCTTTTCTTCTTAGAATCCCTGTCTAGCCATGCTTTTCCTCATACTTTGAGCTACACCAGCATATCAGGGTTTTTTGTTTCTTTGTTTACTTTTTCTGCAATGCTCGTTTCTACCCCCCACAGTGTGACTGTTAGTCTAATGCATGTCTGACCTCCATACTTGCCCCAGACATCCTGGATTTATGGTTATTTTCCTTCGCCCCTCCATTCTACTTCTAAGGACAACTGCCGAAATTCACAGCTTGCACACCCTGAGGATATTTTCTTTAAATTCTGATAAAATTGTCCTAAAACTTGTGCTTGAGTCCATACTAAACTTTTATGGAATTCTCTCCTGTATCATGATTTGAAATGAGATATTGTAGTGCCTCCAAGGTTTCATTTTTAGCTCATATTGTTTCTATACTTCCATATATGTTTTAGTATTATTTTTGCAATTGTTGCGAAGAATACCACTGGAAATTTGATGTTGATTGCATCCTTTGAAACGGCAGATAACTTTTTTGTAGCATAGTCATTTGCACATAAGATTTGGAATGAATTCATGCATTGATGTATATTTATACTCAGTGAAATGGGGGTGTAAAATTAGCACATGCAGCATTTGAAAAACAAAATGACACAATATTAATTTAATTTGAGATTAAGAGAACTAGATTAGAAATGAATTGTAAATTTCTTACTAGGAAAACATATTTTATATAGGAGAAGACACATATGAAGTGCTTTGAAGTTTGACCATTTTAAAGTGCAAATATCTATGCAATAATTTAAAATCTCTAAAAATTCACATAATAGTCTGAAAAGCTTCAAGTATTCAAAATTTGTACTGTGTAGCAATTTCCTATGAGATAAGACACTCTTGGAGAGAAGCTCCTTATTATGTAGAATGCAAAGGGGAGGTGAAACAGAAGGATGTCCTAAGAGGTGAAACAGAGGCTGCTCTAAGGGGAGGTGAAACATTCCAACCTGCACAGATGCTCTTTAAACTCAGGAAGTGCAGGCATCAGTAATCTCTGAAGTCACAAGAACTCAGCAGATTCCTGCTACCCATCTCTCCACAAGTATATGTGAGCAGTAAGATGGCTGAGAGACTTTCTCAGCCAAGCTGAGCTAAGTGAAAGGGGAAGATTAGCCAAGCTGCCTGGAATAAGCAAAGAGAGGCTGAGCTGCCTGAAAGAACCAGAGACCCACCAAGCCGCCTGGAAGAGGCCCAGTGCAATTCAGAGACCTAGGCAGGACACTCTCGACCCTGCCGAGCTGCCTCCGGGTTGTGCAGAGCTGTCCAGGTTTCCTGCTCTTGTGATGTGTCACCCAAGCTGGAGAGGGGTCTGTAGATGCAGTTGTCTCCTACAGGAGCAACTCTTCACCAATATTTCTATAAGTAACCCCAACAAAACTCATCAGTTCCCTGTTTTAGGTGAGTAGACCTTTCTCTATCTCTCCCCAGAAATAGTACTGCATAACAATTGGAATATATGTTTAAAATGCTATGAATGAGGATTGATACAATGTAAATAAATATGATAGATGAGAGAATATAAAATGTAGACACCAAGATTCTAAAAGTAACGAAGATGGTTTCTTGAATATGAATAGGAAAGTGATCTTATAGTAAAAGTTTTATTTTATGTTTTATTCATAGGAATTGAGGAGATTTGATCTGGTGAACTTTTTATGAATATTAGATATACTATATTTACTATTTAAAATATATTCATGGGATTTTAATTCACTCATCAAACTTTCTTTTTTGTCACATTATGTGCCTTTACATGCATACATATAAATACAAATATATTTACATATATGTATGCATATATATATATGTTCCTGTGATATGCAGTGTATACTTTGTGATGCTTTGTCTTCAATGTCAACATGACCTTATTAAGAAATTGCTAGAGATTTAATGATAAACACTTTGGTGTCTATGTAGGTATTTTCTGAGAGAATTTTCTGCGAGGGACAGTATCTCACAGGCTGCCTCCCAAGCTGAATAAGAAGGGAAAGGGGGCAAAGGTGGAAAAAAGGCAGTTTAACACTGGCATTCCCTTTTTCTGTTTCCTAGCTGTGAACTCAATAATATAATCAGTTGTCCCCTATTCCCATCAGCTGCCAGACTCCTTGCTGCCAGGGAACTGCCTCCTGCCAAGCCTTCTCTACTAAAGTGGACTATATGTTCTGAACCATGAGCCAGAATTAATCTCTCCTTACTTAAGTTGTTTCTTATCAGATATTTGAGCACAACAAGTGGAAAGTAGCTAGTGCTGTCTTTTTTCTCAATTTAATTTATTAGTAGTGTTCATTTGTGGCATATGAATACAGGTGAGCTTGTGCCACGGAAGGTGTGTGGAAGGTCTTAAGAGGATAACATTCCAGAGTCAGTTTTCTGTTTCCACAAAGGGATCTGTGGTTAAACTCTGCTGTCAGTCTTGCATGGCAACCACTTTTTACTCTGAGCCATCATGCCCATCACAGAATGTTTCTCCACTGTAATTATGTTGCTGAATAAATTGTATCTTTTTTTTTCCCAGAACTGACTACTGGACCCAAGATCTTGTACATGCCAGTCTCCTGTCAGAGCCAAATCCAGAGAAAACAAAATGAGTAAGAAACAATGTATTCGTAAGGGGACATCAGTGTACAAATGGAGAAATTATTTCAGACCTACACTTAAAAGCAGTTAAATTATCTATTTTGATACCATTGTCAGTGGAAGTCAATTACCTGATGATAATCTTTAAAATGGTATAAAATGTACACACTCTGAAAAATAGTGTAAACTTCATAGTTCAAAATTATTTCATTTGAACAGAGCTAGTGTATGTACTTTAAAAACCCTCATTGTAGTTAGTGAACAAGTATATGAGATATTAATGACTTAGTTATGCTACCATTCTGCACTACTTTAAGGGTTTGAAGCTCCTGGCACCAGAAAAGAGATGTGGAGATAGAAATGAAGCAGGATGTAGTGAGGCCAAGTTTTCTGGGTGAGGCACAGCAGACCTCTGAGTTGCCTCAGAAATGTTATAACATTTTAAAATTCAAAAGTAAAAATTTTGTTAGCATATTAAAATATGTCTGTCCATAATTGATTCAGTTATTCTTATTTAACTTTAAATTCATTAAAAAATTTTTGCTTTAATTATTATCTTCAAGTATCCAGCATTAACTGCATATTCTATAAAGGAATTGCTTTTTATCATCTAACCAAAGCACTTTTCAGAATGCATTGTTACTGTTTAAAAAGCAGTTTAAACATTAGTTCAATAATTTTAATGTCAAAATTTAGTTAAATTATTCTAAAGAATAATCATTTTGCAATAGTAATCATACCAAATAACTTTGCTGAGTTAATTTGTTCCTTATGTTTGAAATTGCTTTGACTATGTCAAAATGAATAAAATAAAATGAACTTTAAAATGATTATTGTTTCCAGATTTATTGGTATTTCAGCCGATGCCTTATCAGTCTACTTCTCTATACTCTTAGTATCATCTAAGGAGCTTATTAATTAGAAAAATAATTGATGAATGGCTTTTGAACCAATTACATATGAGTAACTTGCAGTTAAAATTTATTTTTTGATATTTTAAATATATTATTTAATTTTCTTTAATTTGGTAAAGTATATACTTGTTTATTTTTTAATTGTATTTACTCTGTTTCCCATAAAACCCCCTATCACAAGACATTTTTGTTATATTCAATGAAATTCAGAAGTGGTATGACTATGTTAAATAACATTAAAATAAATATGTAAAATACATTTAATTACAAGTAGTCTTTCGTTGATGCTGTAGTGAAACTAATTGTTTTACCTGTTATATCCTTTAAGGTACATTTCCATTTTGGAAATAGGCAGTATGTTCTAAAACATATGCACTTGTAGATGTATTGTTTTGTTAGTATTAAATAATGTGCAATCTTTATGAAAATGACTAAATTTAAAAATCATTTGACTATCAAATATTTACATTTAAATTATTTTTTCATTGTTAGAGGGGATGACAGGTAGGAAAAAGAAATGATATGAATGACATGAGCAAAGGCCTATAATATCCTTTTAGATATGAACAGACCATTAACTACATGTTGAACTCTTCTAACACAACCAGTGTGGCTCATGCTCAGTATCCTCCTTCAAAAAAATGACATGGCCAGAGGTTGCTAAAATGCTTTCGATGTATAAAGTAGGGGCTCCTTTGTCTGATAAGGCCAGAGATTTCCTGTAAAGGGAAAATTCAGATAACAGACTTATGGAGACAACCACAGCTCCAGTGACAGGAGGGAACCACAGCTACAGGCTCCTAAGGGAACCACAGCTCCAAGTTCACAAGACAGCTTAAGGTTCACAGGAGGGATCAGAGTTCCAGGGTCACAGGAAGGGCTACAATTGAAATGGTTCTTACTGTTTTCCTGTCCCCATTGCATTGTCAACATGATTATACTCATTTTTAAGATAGAGCATTTTGACTTCTGTTCAGCACATGGAGGTACTATTTACTTGCTGTCTTGCATTTCTTGCTAGAAGAACACCAATATTGGAGAAAAAGATCATTCACTTCTGCCCAAAGAAACAGATGGATTGATCACGTGGTTTTGGTTTTGGTTGCTGTTCTTGCTGTTGTTTCTCATGGTCAAAGTTCTGGTTGGATATTTCTGGTGTCTGTGGCCTTCAAATCTTCCTCCGTGACCAGGTGGAGACAAAGACGAGACATATTCCAACCAGGGTCGAATTTTACCTAGAGCTGTCACGACCACCATCTTGTATCTCCAGCCATTTTCTTTCTTTACTTGCCAAGTCCTCTCTCACCTGCACCCAGTGACTAGCCCTCGTCTGCTTCGGGTTTGGTCACCTGCATGATGATGGCCAGTGGGATCTAGGTATATAGCTCATTGGCAGCTGGTAGGCCCAGGCCTTGCAAGAGAGATTCCAAGATGTATAGCACAGTGGGGTGCTCACAGCTCCCTCCGGGATGTGACAGCCCCCAGCCCCAACATTCTGCGAGTGGCAGCTTGAGCTCCCATCACCAGCTCTTCCCCCACATTATTTTTGTGAAGTCAGTGAAATGATTATGCCCAAACCAGGCAAGAATCCAACAAAAAAGATAATTACAGGCTATTCTTTTGGATGAAGACATGCAAAATTTCTGAGTAAAACACTTGCAAACCAAATTCAAGAGCACATAAAATATTTTTTCACCATGATCAAGTGGGCTTCAACCTAGAAATGGAGGGGTGATCCAACATATATAAATTTATAAAACTAATCCACCCCATAAAAAACTCAAACAGGTAAACCACATGATTATCTGAGTAGTTACAGAAATGGCCTTTGACAAAACACACATCCTTTCATGATCAAAGTCAAGGACAATTTAAGGATACAGGTGACATTTGTCAGCATAATAAAGACAATATACAACACATAACAGCCAGTATTATTCTAACTGAATAAAAACAGGATTTTCCACTAAAGTTGAAATGAAAATAAGGATTTCCACTCTCTCTATACATGTTCAACATAGCACTTCAAGTTTTACCTAGAGCAGTAAGACAAGTACAGATAAAAAAGAGGATAAAAATAGCAAAGGAATGTGTCAAAGTCTCATTATTTAAAGATGATAGATGCTATTCATTAAAGACACTAAAGAATCCACAAGAAAACTCCTAGAGCAGTAAAACACATTCAACAATATCCCAGGATAAAATTTTGACACATAAAAGTAGTTTTCCTATATACCATCAAAAATATACTAAGAAGGGGACTTTGGAGAATGATCTCATTTATGATAAGGTCCAAAAGTTAAATAAAAGGAAATAGCTTAGAATAAATCTAAGCAAGTGAATGAAGCTTTGTATAATAAAAATTTCAAGAAAATGAAAATAAATTGGAGAATTATGAGAATATGGAAAATCTTCTCATGCTCATAGATTGGTAATGTCAAATCATGAAAATGGAATTCCTACCAAAATTAATATATATATATATATATGTATATATATATATATACACACACACATATATATATAATGCATTATAATCCCGATGTAAATTCTTCATATAAATTGAAAAAAATTCAAATTTTATATGGAAACAAAAAAAAATCCAGGACAAAAAAAAAAGGAATAATGACAGAAGAAGGCATAGTCTGCCATTTTCACAGGATAACATAGTTACAGCAATCGAATCACCAAGGTCCTGGCATAAAAACACATACACTGATATTTGGAATAGAATTGAAGACCAAGATTTAAGTACATGTATTTACATCCATGTGATTTTTGACAAAGGAGCCAAAACTACACATTGGAGAAAAGAACATCTTCAGCAAGCAGTGCTCATGTACCTACTTGTAGAAGAATGAACCTGGATCCCTGTATGGCATAATGCAGTGTGGGCCTTAGCCAGGACACCTGCCATGAGGAATAAGGGAATGGCTTCTGTGGATGTGGCATTCAGCTCTGGCCAGGTGTGACACCAGTTTCCACCCTCTGCCTGGATGACCTGCCTGGGAGACAGAACACTAGTGGTTGCAGTTGGGAATCATCCCATAAGATGACTGGCTAACCAAACTCATAAAAACCTTTGCACTTCCTTGAATAAACTGAGTTTGCTGCAGCTCGCCCTCCCCATGCTTTGACCCAGCTCCCGGGGTCTGTGTTTTGACTCCTGCCCCTCTCAGCCCTCTTGGCAGAGACCAGGCATCCTACTCAGGCCAGCCCTGAGCAGAAGGACCCCAACAGATCCCTATGTTCCACCTGTACAAAACTCAACTTCAAACAGAAAAGACATCAACATAAAACCTGATTTACTAAAACTGATGGAGAAGAAAGTAGGGAATACACTGAAAATTACAGGCACAGCAAAGGACTTTCTGTAGGAAAAGCATGAAGACAAACAACTGACAAGTGATACCTTGTGAAATTAAAAGCCTTCTGCACAGGAAAGCTTACCATTCTTCTGGTGAAGAAGTAGCTTATGAATAATAAAATCTTATCCAGGTATATATCTGACAGCAGGGTAAGGCATGTGCCTTAATCCAAGCCCTTGGGAGGCAGAGGCAATCTAAATCTGTGAGAATGAGTGAGAAGAATGAGACCATCCTGGTACTAGGGAGAATCTATCAAAACAACACACACACACACACACAGCCACACACACACACACACCACCCACACACACAGTAAATATATATTACGCGTTGTGCATTGTTTGGTGGCACACAATCTTAGTACTCAGAAGACACAGGGAGGTTGGTATTTGTGTGTTCAAGGCCAACCTGTATATATATGAAGTTTCAAGCCAGCTGGGGTTATAAAGAGACCTTATCTCAAAAAGAAAGAAAGAAAGAAATATAGAAAAAAATATTCAACATTTTTAGCCATAAGAAAAGTGGAAATTAAAACTACCTTGGAAATTCATATTATCCAAGTCCAAGTCCTTAAGGAGCATAAACTAAATGGCAAAAATATTGACAACGATTTGGAGATATGGGGACACTTATTCATTGTTGGTGGGACTATAAACTAATGAAGTCACTATGGAAATTGGTGTGGAGGGTCTTCAAAATCTAAAAATAGATCTACCTAATTATCCAGCTACAAAATTCTTGTGCATATACCAAAGGGACTATATATTATAATGTAGGTATTCTTTTTCACAAATGTTTATAACTATTCTATTCACAATAGTCAAGAAATTAAAAGAGCCTAGAAGTTCATCAAGTGATTAATGGACAATGAAAGTATGGTATATTAACAAAATAGAATATTAAACAGCTGCCAAGCAAAATCAGATTATAAAATTTGTAAGAACGATAAACAAACTTCCTGAGAGAGTTCATCAGACACACAAAGAAATCCAAATGATCTCTGTCAGAATTCAATGCTAATTTTGAATATTGAAGCATGTGTGTTTTAAGTAAACGTTCATTGAGGTGAGAGAAACATTAATGGTAAACAGTAGATTTAGTTCATGGTAAGAGAGGTAAAATGCTTTGATATAAATAGAGAAAGGGAAATAATGAAACAGAAATAGTTAAACAGAGTGATTAGTAATTAGTAATAGGAAAGAGCAGAGGAGAGAGTGGTGAGAGATAGCTGATACTAACTGCATTTTGAAAAACTCATAGGCTAACACACTGTTATAGATGTTTATACATGTGTGTGTGTGTGTGTGTTTACGTGTGTGCGTCCTGCTTAGTGCTGGAACTAAAGGTGAGCACCACCACCAGGTTTTAATATTCAATGGCAGACAATGCTCCAAAAAGGCATGAGGCTAGAAAATTTAAAAAAAAAAACACAATGTGTGGGTTACATTTCCTCTTTTGAATTTTTTCACAAACTGGGTTCTCAGACAATACTAGTTATTGCCATTGTTCTTGGTTACTCTTATAAATTGATGGTAAAACAATACATATGTACATCATTAAATATGGAGATATCAAGCTGGTGTTGAACTGTAATTAAAGATTTATTCCTTATGACTACTGCCTTTCATAGCAATGGCAAGTATTCTACATGCTGCTGGAAGTGAAAAGTAATTGTCAACCAGTTACCTAGTTGTTAATACTGTGAGGTACAATAATGACTGATGTGGCCCAGTATGTTTTTGATAAAATAATGGCATCAATGTTAAGGGAGTAGATAAGTCCTTTTTTATTGTATTTAAGGTCCACTTTCCTATGTAGCTGATTCCTGAAACTCTTTTGAGAACCAAAAATCTGTGGTTAGGCAGATCAGATGCCATACAGGAAGGATCTACTATTATTCTGCTAAATGGACATATCATTAAACTGATTCCTAATGATCTTAGGTTATACCCAAAGATTAGTGCATCTTTCAACTCTCATCTTTTAGAAACAGATGGTGATTGCCACAGAGACCCATACCTGGTAAACCTATAGAGATTAAGATACTTCAGAATGTTCAGCACAAAATGGAACATCTATATCAAATCCCTAGTCCCCAAGGACCCAACGATCTTTGTGGAAGTGGAGTCAGAAGTCTATAGGAGATAGAAATATATAGGGAGCATCATTTTATGCACACAACAGAGCAGTTACATACATGAACTCACATTGTTTGTGACAGTACACACAATACCATATATGGTGCGTGACCATACAGTCCAAATCACAGCATGGAAGGGAGGTAGACAAGAAGTTCTAGACCTAACAAAGGAACTATTGGACATTTACAACTGCTGGGAGAGTGAAAGAGTTTCAGAATTTCAGGTTTCACATTGAGGTCTTCAATCCATTTGGAGTTGACTTGTGTACAAGGTGAAAGATAAAGGTATAGTTTCATTCTTCTACAGGTGGAGATCCAGTTTTGCCAGAACAATTTCCTGAAGCTGTCTTTCTTCAAGTGAGGATTCTTGGACTCTTTTTCAAATATCAGGTGGCCGAAATTTCATATACTCATATTTGAGTCTTCAATTATATTCCATTGCTCTATGGATCTATTTTTGTGCCAGTACCTCTCTGGGTTTATGACTGTAGATCTGTAATGTAATTTGAAATCTGGTATAGTAATCTCCCTCGCATTGCTTTCTGTGTTCAGGGTTGCTTTGACTATCGGGGTCTTCTGTGTTTCCATATGAATTTTAGCATTTTTTTTCTGATTTTCTTAAGAATATCATGGGAATTTTGATTGGGATTGCACTGAATATATATATATATATATATACATATATATATATATATATGTATATATATATATACATATATATGATAGATTGATAGATAGCTAGATAAGATATATCTTTTTGTAGCATGATTGATATCGCAATACTAATACTTACAAATCATGGTCTTGGAAGGTCCTTCCATCTTCTGCTGTCCTCATCAATCTTTTTCTTAAATATTTTAAATTTTCATTGTAGATCTCTTTAATGTTTTTGGTCAGGTTTATTCTGAGATACATTTTTTTTTTTTTGAGGCTATTGCAAACAAGATGGTTTCTTGTAATCTCCAATTGCTTGTTATTTGTTGTTGCATAAACTTTCTCATGGCGGGTCTCAGGTCTTGGCATTCAGCCACACCCCGGCCTCCAAGTCTGAGCAGACTGCTGAATAGAAAATGCTCCTTTTAGAGAACTTATTTATTTCAGGTGAGTCATAAAGTCACTTTTACCAGCTACCCACCAGCCTGGAGCCGCCATGGGTATGGCGCACGAGTCTCTCTACTCTGGGCACAAAGCCCTTTGTCACGGGGCTAGGTCCAGCCCCAGCTGGCCTCTTGCTTCCACTCACATTTTTCTTAGGACCACCGGGACTTGGGACATGGCCTCCTGCCTTGTGGCCTTCTGCGTAAGCCTGGGACCGGGGCATTTTTCTTCCAGCGGATTTTAGCAATCTTAGCAATCTTGGCTTCTCTCTCCAACTCGCAGCCATGTTGGTTCTTCTCCCACTCCCCACCTCCCTCCTCCCTTATTGGTCAGAGGGCGGGACTTGCCTTGGAATGAACCAATAAGAAACAAAAATCGAAGAGAGACAGTTCCTTATCATTATACATTTGTTTATATAATAACTGCTGCTTATGTAGATTAAATTTGTAACCTGTCCCTTTACTGAAAGTTTTAATCATTTCTAGTTTTCACGTGGAATTTTTGGCATATTTTTGATATAATATGTCATCGGCAAAAGGAGATAATTTGTCTTCCATGAGTACTGTTCTAACTTCCTTCCCTTGTCTTAATTGCACTAGCATCATAACAACAAGAAATGGAGATAGTGAGCAGCCTTTTCTAGTTCTTGATTTTAATGGGATTTCTACCAGTTTTTTTTTCCATTTAGAATGATTTTTATTGTGGGTTTATTACATATAGGTTTAATTATATTCAGGTACATTTTATCTAGTCCAATTTCATGTAGGACTTTTAAAATAAATGCATATTGAATTTTGTCAAAGGCCTTTTTGGTGTCAGTTAAGATAACCATTTCATTTTTGTCTTTGAGTCCATTTATGTGCTTTATGTCATTTATTGACTTATGTGTACTGAAACATTCATACCTTTCTGGAATAAAGCCTACTTGATCATGGTGGATGATCTTTTCAGTGTGTGTCTATATGCAGTTTTCAATTATTTTGTTGAGAATTTTTGCATCTCTGTTCATTAAGGATTTTGGTCTATAATATTCTTTTCATGTTATGTCTTTACCTGATTTTGGTATTAGAGTGATGCTGGCTTCGTAGGAGGAATTTGGGAGTTCTCCCTCTGTTTCTGTCATTTTGAATAATTAAGTAGCATTGGATAAAGATTTATGAATATCTGGTAGAATTCTGCTGTGAATCAATCTAAACCTGGGCTTTTTTTTTTTTTTTTTCAGGTCGTTTTGTAATACTATTTAAATTTCCTTATATGTTGTGGGTCTGTTTGAGCTGTTGATCTCCTCTGGTGCTAACTTTGGTGGTTCCCATCATTTTTGGTATGCACCCATTTCTTTAGGTTCTTCAAATATAAGGGTTTATAGGTTTTTAAAGTATTCCCTTATAATGTAATGTTCTGGATCTTTTTGTTGTCTGTTGTGATGCTTCCTCTTTCAACTCTGATTTTGTTAATTTGGATTAAATTTTGGTTAAATGAGCCAATGGTCTATCTTTTCAAAGAAATGGTTCTTGGGCACACTGATTCATTGTGTTGATTTATTTCTATTTAATCAATTTATACTGTAATTTTTATTTCTTCTTTTCTGCTGGATTTGGGTTCATTTGTTGTTGGCTTTCAAGATTTTTGAGTTGCAGTGTTAAATCATCTATTTGTGCTCTTTCTGATTATTTCATGTAGGTACTTAGAGCTATAATCTTCTCACTTAGGACTTCTTTTAATGTGTTCCTGAAGTTTGTTTCATTATTGTCCTTTTTGTTGAATTTCAGGAATACTTTTATTTCTTTCTTAATTTCTCTTTTGATACATCCATCATTTAAGAGTGTGTTTTTTGACCTTCATGAGTTTGTGAAATTACTAGGGCTACTTCTGCTGTTGGTTTTAAGCTTTAGTGCATTTCAGTCTGTTGGAATGAATGGAATTAATTCAATTTTTGTTTGTATTTGTTGAGGTTGGCTTTGTACCACAGCATGTGTTCAATTTTGGAGAAAGTTCCAGGGGGTGTTGAGCAGAATGTATATTCATTAGTGCTTAGGTGAAACAGTTGGTAGAGGTCTGTTAGACAGATATCTCTCTGTTTAGTCTATGTCCTGTTGATCTGTCTAATGGAGACAGTGGGGTATAGAAGTCCCTTACTATTAGTGAGTTTGGATTAATCTGTGTCTTAAAGTCCTATAGTACTGTGTTTGTGAAGGTGTTTGCACCAGAGTTTGGTATGGATATATTCATGATTGTAAGATCTTCTTGCCAAATTGTTCCTTTGAAAAGAATGAAGTAAAGCTCTTTATCTCTTCTGATTTGCATTAGGTTGAAATATATATATATATATTTTTTTTTTTTTCAGTTAATAGAATGGCAACTCCTGTTTGTTTCTTTTTGCCATTTTTTGAAATATATTTTCCATCCTTTCACCTTAAGGTCATCCCTGTCTTTGGAGGTTAGATGAATCTCTTGCAGAAAAAAAGGGATGGATTATGTTTATTGATTCATTCAACTAGTCTATGTCTTTGACTGGGGTGTTCAGTTCATTGAGATTTAAAGTTATTATTGAAAGATATTAATGGAGTCCCATTATTTTAAATTCTGTTTACATCTTTGGTCTAATTTTGTGGTTCCCTATTTATACCTTTATTTAGTTTCTTTTTGTTGACCCTTGGGTATCGTTGCTACTTTCTTCAGTTCTTTGAACTGCTTCAAGTATTCCCCGAAGGTTTGGTTTTCTGGACCTGTATTCTTTCAGCCTATTCATGTCCTGGAAGATTTTTCTTTCCCCTTCAAGTATATAGAGATTTTTCAGGGGTAAAGTATTCTAGGTTGGCATCTATGAGAATGCTCTGGTCCAGGCTCTTTTGGCTTTCATAGCTTTCATTGAAAAGTCAGGTGTAATTCTGATGGATTTTCTTTTATGTGAGACTTGTTTTTCTTTGTCAGCTTTCAGAAATATCTCTTTGTTCTGTAAGCTTTGGGTTTTTAGTACGGTATGCCGTCGCTGTTTCTTTTCTGGTCCTGTTTCATGAAACTAATAATTCATTTAAAATGCATTTTACTGAATTTAGAGTTACTCTAAGTTCAAAATTTTAAGTGATTAAGTCACCCAAGAACAGTATCTCTCTTTATAAATTAAGACATCCTTTCTTCAAGGAACAGTGTTAATATACTTAAGTCATTATCATTCAGAAATATGTCACTGGAATTAGACAGAATTGGAATTGATCCACTGTTACTTGCTTGCTCTATCTTATTAGAAATGTTGCTTCATTTCTGAGCCTCATTTTATTTGTTTAGTAAACAGCAATATAATATTTACTTAATGCAGCATTTCTTGTGAGTAGTCAGTGACTTTATGATAAATGCATAGGATTACAACAGAATACTTTTTTCACTATGTAAACAATAGAGGTTACTATAGGAAAACATTTTATTTCAAGTAACAGATGCTTGATCTTGGGTTTGCTATTTTTGCAAAAGTTAAAAGAACATTTTTTTAATTCAAATTATACCTATAGGTGCTAGAGAGAAACCCAAAAGGATACATATAAACTGAATAGATTATTTCATACATTGAAAAATAAATATAGTAAATCCTCTGTGATTAGCAATAATAAAATCTTACTTCAAGTATCTATGTGAATTCTGCTGCATAAAAAATGAAACTATGTGACAGGGCATCATGAACTGGAACTAAGTTATTAAGGGCAATAGAGTTTCTGTGACATGTTTCTGGGTCAGGATTCTAAATAAAGAATAAATATAAATAGAGGAAAAATGTTCTCTATCCAGAAATAAAAATATAGCCTCCTATGCTATAATTTAGAAGGTCACATCTGAGCTTTATGCCATTCCAGTGTCTACATTATTTCAGGTCTGTTCATGTCCTTTACACTTGGAAAAGAACAAATGCCATTACAAAATGACTACTTTCCTTTGAGCCCTGAAATATGAGTTACATTTTTAAGCACATCATTTAATGACTGAATAATGTAGACTCATTCTATTTCAAGGGTATATATTTGGTGATCATAGTGACGGGTTTCATAATTACATTGAAATCCAAGTCCATCAAGTACTTTGTTCTCATTTATTCCATATATGCTCTTCCTTTTCTTGATAGTCTTGCTTATTCTAATTTCATGTTATACATATCTGTGCATACTTGCCTGAATGTATGCATTTGTGCATAGACACAAACATTCATACACACACACACACACACACACACACACACATGCACATCTCGGATCCATATAAGTATGTGATATTTTGTCTTTTTATCTATTTACTTTTCTCTCAGTACGGTGATTCTTGGGTCAATTCACTTTTACAACAAACAAACAAACAAACAAACAAAACCAAAAAAAATCCCAAATCAAAACTAACCAAACAAACCTTTATTTTGTTTCTAGTGAATAAAATACTATTGTGTAGATAACCCCCCAACACACACACACACACACACACACACACACACACACACATATATATATATATATATATATATATATATATATTCCTTTATTCTATTTAAAAGACACATAGACACTCCTACATGGCATATTCTATAATATTAACACCATCCCAATTTTTAATTATGTTTTTAAATATGGTTCTATGTTCAGATAGCATTATGTCTTCCTTTTTGTAAATTTACCAGTACTAAAATTTTAAGACATTAGTCATAAACTCTACATATAATCCCCAAGGCCTATTGAAGATCCTGTCTTCAGTCTGTAGTCATCCTATTATACTATCAATCATTTTGACTAAAAGAAGAAACATTAACACAGAGAAAATGAGAAGAATTATGTATTTCTTAGAAAAAAATAATTTAGCGTGTGATATAAACAGAGTAAAGTGCATTTGAACAAAATAAACTATATCATAAAAATATAAAATTTTGTTGTCAAAAGTAGGTTCTATTGTAAGTTTTTAAACCAGAGCCTGCTCTTACATGAATTATATTTAAAAAGACTGCAATGATATTTATTCATGAATCAAATGAAAAATTCTGAGAGCGTACTGGACAGTTAAGCTTACTAGATACTGGAGAGGTTTAGGTAGCAGAGGATGGTGCTCTCACTAGAGTAATGCCATTCTACATAAAATAAATTTGAGAAAGAGACAATCTGTGTAAAATAACTGATGTCTGGTGACTTTGTGAAGAGAGAGTAGTAGAGGAAGTCAGTCCAGATGTTTATGTCAGCAACAGTTAAGCTTCATTTTTACTTTTGTTTTCGAGGTACATTAGTGGAACAAGGAATGAGAAGAGAAAATATGGTATATCCTGACTTCATCTGTGGACTGTGTCTTCATATTTCTGAAGAGATACAAGAGGCTTAGAATATAAATAAGTTTGATACAAGACCTGAACTGGAAGAAGTCAATACAAGTACAAATAATTTAGATAATTAATGCAGAAATACTTTTAATTTAGATTATATAGATTTACACACATATTTATTGTATGTTTATTTTTATACATTATTTAAAATATGTTTACTGATATTAATTTAGATTTATTCTATATTTATATATAATCTATAATTATATGTAATTATATCTTTTAGGTTGTCTTAAGTAGAAAACAAGTCTATTTGCTGAAATGCCTAAGTTCTCGAGCACAAATCAGTAATCTTATCTGAGGCATATCACAATTATATAGAACAGGATTGGAGTCAAATTCAAAGACATAAGTTAATCTCTCTCTGATTATTTCAATTTAGAACCATTGCAATATGTATACATATATGAATGTAGGTGTTTATTTATGAAATCACTATCTAATTTTCTGTGGATGTTTTTGTACCTACATACAGAGATCTTTCTGTAGCACCACTTCCTTCCTTTCCTTTCTTTCTTTTGCAGTCTTACCGAGAAGATACCGATGATTACCAATACAGGAAACATGATAAATTCTATCCTTTCAATTTTAATACAGGATCCAAGCAAAGGAAACTGAGTGGGCTGATTTCAGCTTCCAAGCCTTAATATTTTCTCTGATATGGCTTATTGCTATGGAATTGCCTATGAAAAAATGTGTTCAAGTTGTTTTAAAAAGCGATTTTGATTCCATGTGCTCTTGCTCTTTTGACAAAGAGGAAAGAAAGGCAATTTTGAGCCTTTTAAATGATGCACCTTTTGCAATATAATAGGCAGCATCATACTGTTAAGAGTAACATCAAATCCCATATCAGGTCAGCTATTACTTTTTTATTTAGTTCAAAATGACCTTACAGAATCTGCTGTCACGCTGGGCAGAGCCACATCCACTACCTGAGCTTTGAAATGCTGTTTATGTACTGCATTCCATTCCCGTTTGATAAAATGTCAATTGGATACTATTGAGTTGACAAATAAATTTGACTGTTACCAAAATATTCATCATGATTTTCCTTTGTTTAGTTATCAGAAAAATAATAATTGTGTTTAGATAAATAAGCTTCCAATTTCCATGTAATATTTTTATGTCTTCATCACTTATTCTAATAAACAATGTATTTGTGAATATCATATTATTTCTGATTTCCAAACATGATTATTTTAGAAAATAGCATAATGGTTTTTGAATATTCCATTCTTATAAGGGCACTATATAGTTCGACCATTATATGATCTCAAGTAAGAAAATTAATACAATATCAGAAGAAAAAGTTGTTATGTGTAATTATGGTTTAAAGTAGTGATTTTTCTTTTATTTTGAGTACAATATATTATCTTAGTTCCAGTTTTGATTCTCGTCTATCTTTTTGATTTAACACCTGTTACTATGGCAACAAGAATTTTAAATGAGTATAAGTAAAGGCAAAATGGAAAGCATGAAACCTTAAAAGAAAATATTAAAAGTCTTATTGCCATCATGAATAACAAAAGTGATTTTTACAGTTTTCCTGACTTATGAAGGTAATTCACCCTGTGTATGCCAGAGAAGTTTCATTTTATTTTTTTCCTTTTCCCAAAGAGTTTGTGCAGAGTTATCCTAAAATTTTGACAGTGTCTAATTTCATGATATGCTCCTTGTGTTAGCTGGAATGAGTTACATACACTATCATTGATCAATCATAGCTAGCAGATAATGGCTCTGTGGGTATTATAAATCAATGGAAATTATCTTAAGTGCGTGAGGCAAATGAAAATGCATTCGTTCCGGAATTCTGGACCCTCTGCCCTGCTCCTTCTCTCGGTGTTCTGTTTCTCTTCCCAGGCGTAGCTCCTATGTGCAGGAAGATTGCTACCACGGCAGGAAGGATAATTCAGGACTCAGTTGCTCTGCATATGAGTGCCATTTCCCATGGATTTTGTTATGTTTTGTTTTTGCCTCTGTAGCCCTTAGTCTGTTCCTTCTAGCAGAACCTGCTTGACAAAGTTTTTGTGGACGGGTCTACTCAAGCAAAATTTGCTTTTAGCACCAGTTGCTTATCCCAAGCTCCTGCAGTCATGCACCCTATTTTAAGGGCACAGCCATCGTCAATAGAGATTTCAAAGAGCTAACCCTAGATGACTTTAAGGGGAAATACTTATTTTTCTTCTATGCTATGGATTTCATCTTTGTTTGTTCCTATAGAAATCATTGCTTTTAGTGATAAAGCCAATTAATTTCATGACATGAACTGTGAAGTGGTTGGGGTTTCACTGGATTCCCACTTTACCCACCTTGTTTGGATCAATACACCAAGGATGAACAATGATTTGGGCCACATGAACAACACATTATTGTTGATTTAAATAAGCAAATAGCCCAATACGGGGTGCTGTTGGAAGGTGCTGGCATTGCATTCAGGTTTCTACATACTTGACCATAATGGTGTCATCAAGCACCTGTCATCGACCTCTCAGTGGGCTGCAGCATGGCAGAGACCAAAGCTTGGTGAAGGTAATCCAATTTGTGGAGACCCATGGAGAAGCCTACTTAGTCAACTGGACACAAGAGTCCCTCACAATTAAGCCAAGTCCAGCATATTCCAAGTGGTACTTTGAGAAGGTCCATCAGTAGGTCATTCCGTGTGCAGTGTTCTCTTGCAACTTCTCATGTTAGAAAAAAAGTCATTACTAAAAAAGAACCATAGTAATCCTTCAGCATCCTGAAGGTTACTTATAGATGACAAAAACCAGTCATGCCTGTGTTTATAAATTCCACCTTCCACACTTTGTGTTACGGGATGAGACTTTCTCAAGATAGCTAGTTGAATTTTTAGGCCTCCTTACTGGGGACATCTTGATGGCGAGTTCCCACAGAAGACCTGGTCCCTTATTACTCAGATCCTGTCTTCACAGGATAAACATCCTTCTTCTTAGCCTCCTTGAACCCCTCTTCTACTCCAAAGTCTTAGAGGGTCTGAAAGTTTCTGATCCAGGTCTTAAAATTTGAAATTCTGTGCTTGAAATAGAATTTCCCCTAAAGGTAACAAAGGTCATAGTTTGACATTGTTATCATCGGTAGTCTAAATTAATTCATGAATGTATGTGGCATGAAAACATGTGTGAATCATGTCATTCAACACAGGGGTAAAGTGCCTGAACCAGTCATGCATCATCCCTGCCCCCTACAGAGTTTATTTTACTCACTGTATTCATTACCAGAATTAATAAATGAGTGTATTCTGAGATATTGATAAGGTGTAATTAAGAAGGAGATATGTTTAATCCAGGGACTTAGTTTTTTCAACTGCAGGGTATAAAATATAGAATAAAAATAAACATTTTAAAACATTTAAACTATCTGCTATTGTTAATGAAAACAGAGTTACTATAGATTTATTCAAGGACTGTTACTACAATCATCCCTTTTATCTTTCCTATTTAATATATGAAAAGATCCACCTTGCAAAGCCATTGCTAGTGATCCATATTTTTTCCTCATTCAGGCTTCACCTTAATTCAATGGCATCCCACCAAAAAAAACATATCTCCAGTAACTGTTGTCAACATCAGCTTTTTGTTGCTGATTCCAGTTTCTAAACAAATTGTTCCCTTCTTTTATTCTAGAATAATGGAAATACTTGAAGCACAGTTCTTGGTAAGGTGACAGAGTCAGAGTATTCTTTTTTTTTCTTTCTTTCTTAATTTTAGTCACATCTGAAGAGCCAAGCTGAGAAGACCAAAGACATCATCTCTTTCCAGTACCCTGATAATATCTGAGGCGTGTTAAGAGACCTGGACAAGAGCTGCATGTGGTGGTAAATACATGCAAACTCAAGATTAGAGAAAACTGAATTAGGAAGATTGCAAGTTAAAGGCCGGTCTGAGATACATAAGGAGACTCTATAAAATTACCAAATAAATTTTAAAAATAATAAATAGAGGAAAAGATGAATAAGCATCTTCAGGTCTAATACCTCAAATTAATAGCTCTGAAATTTGGCCTATGCAAGATTTATAACTCAAGATAAAAGAACACATGAATTGTCATCAAGAGTTCAAATCTAAAACTCCCCTCCCCCACAAATAAAGATTTTAATATTAAGTGATTAAGGGAGCCATGCAGTAATCTCAGAGAGGGTAGTAATCTACAGCAGGGAGTTGTCCAAAGACAACTAGAAAAAACATGGGTGAGAAATGCCGCAAGACTCAGGTAAGGCTCAGACAGCTGCTTTTGAGATGGTTAGTTAGAAGTGGGTTGTGTCTGAGCCATTGCTGAGATGTCTGGACGATCTAAGCAGGGAGACTAGGCCGGAGCTAAGGCCAAGTCATGCTCCTCCCACGCCGGCATGCAGTTCCGGGTGGGTCATGTGCACCGGCTGCTGTGCAAGGACAAATACGTGGTGCGCATGGGCACCAGCGAGCTGGTGTACATGGCGGCCATGCTGGAGTATCTGAAGGCCGAGATCCTGGAGCTGGCAGGCAAAGCTGCCTGCTACAACAAGAAGACGCGCATCATCTCGTGCCACCTGCAGCTGGCCATCCGCAACGACAAGGAGCTCAACAAGCTGCTGGGCTCATGAGGCCCAACAGAGAAAGTCACCCAATTTTTTAGAATAAAAAGGAAAACAGAACAACCAATCAATCAAAAAAACCAAGAAGGATAAATCCTCCAGAAATGCTGAATTAGAGGCAGGATCAGTGGAATGACATGTGAAATTTGCCACTGTCAGAATCAATTATAATTGCAGATAGAAATAAATAATGCCTACCGTCTAACAGGGCTGCCAACAGAGCTAAAGGGTTCAGTAGTGAACAGCTTAAGAAGTGTAAATATAGGCCTCCTGAACCATACACAGGGACTGAAGAATGGGTCTATGGAGGATGAACTTCAGAGGTTACGCACAATAATCAAAATAATCTTCATAAGAGAGTTTAGTCAAGTCACTTAACTCATAAATGGTAAGCAACATCAAAATTATCAATCCTCTGGCACACCCTAAAAGAAACATGCAGGGAACCTCTGGGTACTTAAGGAAGTAACACACAGGACAGTTTAAGTTCACAATGATGAACACTAGTAATGGTAATAGTGACACTCAAACTTCAGCATAAATGTACACTTTCTTATCAATATCCTTAGCTGATGATAAAACCAATGGGATACAATGTGTTGAATATAACTTTATTGTTGAACTTCTAATATACAAAATGTAATAATACATTTGACAACACAGAACAAAAGAAGTTTGTTTCCTAAGAAAACTGCTTGTTCTGTAGACGTTGGGTTCTTTCTCTCTTTTCTCACTTCATTATTTCCTATGTATAGAAGAGCCAGGCCTTCAACTGACAAGAGTTCCAATTGCCTGTGGAATGTTAGTACTAAAGGTGTGCAACACGATGTCCAGCCTCTAAATACCTACATTTGTACAATGATAAACCAGTAATTCCAACAGACTTACCTTTTCAAAAGCATTAAACTGTCACATCCTCTGAAAATCCCACTTTAAAGGCATAACACACAGAATATCTATGTGTATATTACAATTTCTGTTTGTTCTAATCTTCAAAATTCATGAGCATGTTCATTTTGATGGTATTTAAAAGAGGCACCTATTCCACACTAAATCATAAGAGAGGTATCATAAATTAATTAACATTCATTTATAAAATGCTTCAGAGGCAATGTGTCTCTTTCTCATACTCTTTCATGCCTATAATATATGGGCATAATATGTTCTTTAGCACTGTTTAAGGCAATAACAAATTATTACGTTGGAGCTAAAGAAGTTAGCATTCCCTTGATCTTGAATTTCACAGGTTCAAAATTATGAAAAATAAAATTCTAATACTTTTAGAAATTATTCAGTTTTTGTTAATTTGTATGGTAACATGCCTAGACTAAGTATACACAGAGCAATATATCTGTTTTCATGTATGTATCTACATAATTTTGCAATGATTTTTCACTTGGTTTAGACAAACTTCATAGAACTTCACAGAACATAGGCCATAATAAAAATGGAAAACTTTTTAAAAATATGTGCTTAATATCCACAATGCTCCAGGCACATATATATTTTGAAAGAAAAACAGTATCACATTTTAATGAACTCTGTTTAATACAATAAACTGTGAAATCCACTAGAAATAAAAGATTTTAGAAGTACTGCATATCTACATTGAAGAGATGATTTTAGAAACAGACATTAGAAAATGGAATCTAAATTGTCACTCTAATTTGTCAGTGAGAAATAAATACCTAGTTCCATAAAACCAGTGTTCCATGCTCCACAAAAATACTAATGACAAAAAAAATTTGCATTGTCATTTTTGGACCAGGCTGAGGCACACAATGACTATTGTATAGAAGCACTCAGTTGTGAAATAGAATTGTTATTTCTTATTCTTGTATTAAATAAGTTCACTTGATAAATACTAGGCTCAAGTTAAAAAAGAATATTCGACTTTTAGGTGACAGAATTAAACAGTATGAGCTTAATCATTTTGCTAACTACATCTTGTTTTGTCTTGATGTGAATTTGCTATTGCCATTACATAAGAAATATGATAAATTAGATAAAATGAGATGCTGAGTTTTAAGTTAGTGGGAAAAAAGCAACAATTTTTAAATTACTCAACTCAATATGAATTTTAAATAAAATGTTCCAAAATTATATTTAAATCTCAGAACCTTTATCTTAAAAGTATTTTAATTTTTTCCTTAAAATTTTAGAGTTTTATGACTTAAATTTCACTACATTAGGGAATAAAACTCATAAAACTTTTGCTGCATTAATTTCAGTTAATAGTAAAGGATACAATAATTAATGATAATATCATTTCCATAACATGTGTTTCTATATATCTATATTGCTTTGAATTTTCATAATGTTAATTATATTGTAGTTTATGCATATTCATGTTATTGGAGAATACTGTGGAATAAATAGACATTGTCATTTATATAATATTCAATGGCATTTAGTAATGTTTTCCATTCCCAAAAAGAGGGATATGGGACAAAGAAAAGAAGGATGAAATCAAAGAAAATCAGAAACTCATCAGGAGAAGCATGAACTCCTTTAGTTCTAAATGTCTGTCATCATGGCCTTAAGGTATCATACTTCCACTTTGCCATTACAGCTCATGTGGGCTCTCCTTTAAGCAGACACGACTTGCTGCCTGAAGTTTTTTTTTTTTGCCAGACATTACAAAATTATGATACCCTCAACATCTTGGGTTTGCCTTTGAAATTTCATCAACCTTTCTGGAGCAGTCTTGCAGAAATTCAGACCCTGCAGCACAGTATTAGCCTTGCTAAGCCTCTTTAAAAATCTGGGAGGACACCTAAACCACCCATTAACTTGTTTACTATGGTAAGCCTGCAAAGGAAGCACCATGTAGATGATGCCAAAGCCTGCCACCAGACTGAGAAGAAGTAACTAGCCTCCTTTGCACTGCACTTGTTGAAGCCTCTGATTATTAACAGAACAGCTTTTTAGGTCAACTTCTTTAAGCAGGGCACCAACAAAACCCTTTCTTCCCAAGGAATGATCTTTCAAATTAGTTTGTCACTTAACACCTTGAAGCCTGTGAAGGGAGAATTTGGAAAATGTCCTAGGGTACTAGTACAAAACACTAGGCTTCTCTTTAAAAGTAACAATTCTATCAATTTTAACCAACTATTTATTGGCTGGACTGCAAAATTTTAAAATACTATTTTGTCATTACTCCAAATTTTCACTATAACCCTGGTTAAGGATACCTAACAATAACTAAGCCCACTAACTGTTCCAAATTAATCAGCCCTTCATTTTTGTAAGCAATCTAAAGCAAATTCTTAGGAAACAATTAAACCTCGGTGTAGAATCATGATATTTTAGTATTTTATGCCCAAGAACATGTGCAGCCTCTAGTTCAATTCACAATAGTGTGCTTATTCTGGATTTTTATTCTGACTTCTAATAGTATAGTCATTGCATGTTGCTTTATTATTATTGCTCTCTTGGAGCTCCCAACTGAATCAACCATTTGATCTCTTAATGGTTCTTCTGCTACCAATTTTCAGTGTTAATTTCTTTTCTACTCATTATGAATTAAAAACAGACAGAAACAACTTAAGGGAGGAACGATATATGTAGAATCCTGGTTTCGGGGTAATCAGCACATTCTGACAGTGAAGGCCCAGCAAGTACCTCAGGTCATATGATAATAGGCCTGGAAGCAGAGATTGAGGAAATGCCAGTGGTCAGCTGATTTCTGCCTTTCCTCCTTTGATTCTTTCTGAGTACCCAGCCCAAGGATCCTACCAATTACATTTAGCACTGTTTTTGTTTTTGTTTTTTCCTCTGTTACTCCACTCAGAAATTCAACCACACAAACATCTAGAGTTGTGTCTCGATATCCACAGTAGTTCTAAGTCTATTAAAATGCACTATTAATAAAGAGACTGGTGTGGTGGATTATCTATAATACCAGCTCTCATACGGATAAGGCAGAAGAATCAGTTGAATTCAAGTCCAAATCTGGCTAAATAGTGAGAATGAGGCCACCAGACTGGGATAGACCAGATGTTATTACAAAGAAAAATATTTATCATGAAAATTAACTATAATATATACTAATGTTAATTAAAACTGTTCTTAACTGGCTATATTCAAATTAAACTTCATAAAAAGAAAGATCAAGAAAATATCAGAGAAAAATTTATTAATATGTTACAAACTGATCAATTCTTCAAGGAGATACAAATTCATAGCAGCTTCATATTACATGACACCAAAACTGAAAATAATAAAATAGTAATTAATTACAACAAGGATCTCTCAATAATTCCTACTTCATAAAGACAAAACTTGTAAAAAATTGTAAGAATTAAATTAGTACATGAGTTAATATAGTCATTATGAAACAGTACAAAATGACCTTTTATAAGTCAATGGAACATTCAAATATATACGAGTAATATGGGAGAAAAAAAATTCAGTGAATGTTCTTTGTCCACTAGTTTATTTGATTGCATAAAACATTAGCCAAAATGCATAAAGAATAATTAAAATGACTATTAAAAATAAAATGATAAAACATCATAAATCAGGAGCATGTATTGACTCAAATATCATTATTGATATATTAGTAAAAATATTCTATGGCATACTAAAAATTAGATTTGAATAAAATATGATTTAATGCAAAAACAATATATAAGATTTATTTCAATAAAGTTGAGCTCTATTATTTAAAACTTTATCAGTATATTTTAATAATAACCAGAACAAAAAAGTAAAGAGAAAGGCATTTAAATAAATTAAAGATTTTTTTCATGTTTTAAATTCTCACACAACCAGCAATAGAAAGTAATACTTTCAATTGAATGTTCAATATCACAGAGCAGAGTAAGGAACAGGTATTGGATCCATGATACTTTTATTCAGCATTTGATTACAGGTTCTTCAAAGAACAATAACATACTCAAATTAGTAAAACATATATTATGAAATAGCACATTGGATGTAGACATCATTTTGTTTGTCTTTTTGAAATAAGATCTCCTTCTATCTACCACTGGCTTGGAACTCACTATGTAGCCAGACTCACTTTGATCTCACTGAGATCCATCTGCCTTTGCTTCTGGAGTGGTTAGATTAAAGGCTGTGCCCCATGCCCAGCTTCCACATAAAACACATTTTAAAAAGTAGTTAAATTTAGTGATGAATAAAATATTGCCTAAAGTCTGATGTATTTAATGAGGGTTTACTTCATTACAAGAGTGTTTGCCCAACATATACCTGTTCCAAAGTTAAAAGTTAAATCCCTAGAAACACACACACACACACATACACACACACACACACACACACACCCCAAACCACAATGTGTGATGATGCCTAAAAATCCTATGGTAAGATGTTGAAGATATTTGCTATTCATGGACTGACATACTAAATTTTGTTCATATGTCAATTCTTTCAGATTTATTGAAGGATTGAGCATAAATTCAATTATCCCATCAGATTTGTTTTAGAACACACACATGCATACACACACATACACACACAGGTCAAACATACATACAAATTCATCACTTTACAAGCAATGTATAATTCGTTCAGTATATGTTATAGACTTGAAAAGTAAAGGCAAAATGTCTGAAATTCAAAACTCCCACACACAACTGTGGAACTGGGCAGGAGACCTCAAATTTGGTTGAAGAACTCTTTACAGCTGATCACTGCTGGATGAGGAGCAGCTGTTATTCTTAAAAGGAGGAAATCTAGATAGGTTGACTAAACCTCAGTGTATGAACTTATATTGAGTGAAATCTGGGGACAATACCTTGACAGGATAGTCCTTAACATCAATGCCAGAATGCATGAAATCCAATGAGTAGGCTATAGGAGGGTGAAATGGAAAAAGAGATACAAAAAATATTCTTCATGATACACATATATATTCTTTAAAACTATAAAAAATAAAGGGAAATATTTGCATACATTGATATGCATAATTAATGAGCAAATGGAAACATTCATAAACTGGGTTTTACCAAATCCAAAACCCTTTTTCAAAATTTATTTTACCTAGTTTTATACATTTCATACAATAGTTATTAATAAAATTTAGACCTCCTCCCCAAAACTCCCCCACATGCAACCCCTACCAGACCTCATGTATTACATCATACATGTTAAGTACTATCCAGTGAAGCATTTGTACTCAGAATGTCCTATAATACAAATCTATCCACTGAATTCTGGTCAGGCTATGTAGAGATTAAAAGTAAGACATCCTCTCCCTCTCCCAATAGCAATTAGTCTCCAGTAATTTTTGAGGTGTATCTTATATTTGTTTCTTTGTTTGAGAACTCTATTCAGTTCTACAGTCCATCATTTTATTGAGTCATTTATTTACTTGTTTATTTATTTTTTGAGTTCTTCGTATATTTTAGATATTAATCATTTGTTCAATATGTAGCTGATAAAGATTTTCTCCCAATCAGTGGATTGCCTTTTGATTACCTTGATTGTTTCTTTTACTATGCTGAAGATTTGTTGCTTAATACAGTTCCACTTATTGATTGTTTACCTTAATGCCTGAGTAGCTGATGTCTGATTTAGAATGCCCTTTACTCCTGTATCTTGGAAGGTACTACCTATGTTCCCTTCTAGCATTTTCAGAATTTCAGGTTTTATATTGAAATCTTTAATCCATTTGGAATGTACGTTTGTTCAGGATGAAAGACAAGGGGCCAAATTCATACTTCTACAAGTGGAGATCCAGATATGGCAGTAACATTGTTGAAGATGCTGTGTTTCCTCCATTGTGTGTTCTCGGTCCATTTTCAAATATCAGGTGGCTGAAATTGCACATACTCATATTTGGGTCTTCTATTGTGTTTACTGATCTATTTTTGTGCCAGTACCATGCTATTTTTATAACTGTAGCACTGTAATATAATCTGAGATCTAGTATTGTGATCCCCTTAATATTTTTCTTATTGCCCAAGATTACTTTGACTATCTTGTGTCTTTTGTGATTCCATATGAATGCTAGAGTGATTTTTTTCTAGCACTGTGAAGAATGTCATGGGGATTTTGATTGGTATTATATTAGATTTAGAGATTGCTTTTGCTAAGGTCATTATTTTCACAATATTAATTCTACCAATCCATTAGCATGCTAGACCTTCCATCTCCTGTTGTCGTCCCCTATCTTGTTCTTTAAAGATTTGAAATTTTCATTATAGATACCCTTAATGTATTTGGTTAGGGTTATTACTAAATATTTTTTGATGCTATTGTGAATGGTAGGGTTTTCCTTGAATGCTTTATATAATTGCTTGTTATTGGTTTATAGAAAGGCTAATGATCTTTATATTATGATCTTGTAACCTTCTACTTTACTATAAGTGTTAATCATTTTTAAAATTTTTGTGGTGGAATTTTTGTGTTCTCTTATACATAATGTCATATTGTTTGCAAATAGAGGTAAAGTGACCTCTTCTTTTCCTATTAGTGCTTCATTAATTTCCCTCTTGTATTATTTTTCTTGATGGAAATATTTCCACTTTTCTCCATTTAGAATAATATTGGATATAGATTGGTTGTATAGAGTTTTAATTATGTTGTGGTGTATTTACTCCAGTCCAATTCCTTCTAGAACTTTTAACATGAATATATGTTGGATTTTGTCAAAAACATTGTCTGCATATTTAGAGATGACCATGTTATTTTTGTCTTTAAGTCTTTAAGTGTTTTATTACATTTATTGACTTACGCATATTGAACCATCAATGCATCTCTGAAGTAAAATCTGCTTGATCATGATGGAAGATTTTTTGATGTGTGCCTGTGTATGTCGGTCATTTGCGAGTATATTCATTAAAGATATGGGCCTATATTTTCCTTTTTTAAATATGTATCTTTTCACCTAGTTTTGGTATCAGACTGATACTGGCTTCAATGATGGAGATTGAGAGATCTGCAACTTTTTCTATCTTTTTGAATAAATTAAGCAATATTGAAATCTGGTTGAGATTCTATTGTGAGTGCATTTTGGCATGGGCTTATTTTAGTCCAGAGGGTTTATACTACTGTTTCAATTTCCTTGTTTGTTGTAGTTCTGTTTAACATTGGTATTGTCCATGATTTTAGAAATTAACCCATTTCTTTTAGGTTTTCGAATTAAATAGAGTAGAGGTTTTAAAGTATTCCCTTGTAATACTCTGGCTATCTTTGGTGACTTTTGTGATGTTTCCATTTTTGTCTTTGTTTTGTAAATTTGGATGTTCTCGTTCCTTATTTTGGTTAACTGTGCAAGGTGTCTGGTTATCTCGTTTAACCTTTCAAAGAACCAATTCTTAGACTGATCGACTTTGTATTATTTTCTTTGTTTCTATTTCATTAATTTCTGCTCTGACTTTTGTTATTTCTTTTCATCTACTACGTTTGGGTTAGTTTGTGCTTGCCTTTCCAGAGTCTTGAGTTAAGTCATTTACATCTGTTCTTTCTGATTTTTTAATGTAGACATTAAGAGCTATAAACTTCCCTCTTAGGACTGCTTTTAAATTCCCATAGGTTTTATTGTACTATATCCTCATTCTCATTTAGTACTAGGAATAGTTTTATTTCTTTCTTAAGTTCTTCTTTGACCGATCAATCATTCAGGTGTATCTTGTTTAATCTCGATGATTTCATGTAGTTACTAGAGCTTCTTTTATTGTTGAATACAAGCTTAATATTGGACTGTGGTCTGATAGAGTGCCTGGCATTATTTCAATTTGTTTGGATTTGTTTAGATTTATTTTGTGCCTCAGAATATGGTCAATTTTAGAAAAACTTGGATGGGCTACTGAGTAGAAAGTGCATTATTTCGTGTTTGGGTGGAATATTCTGTAGATGTCTTTTAGGTAAGATGTCATTTAATTCAGAGGTCTTTCTCTTTGTTCTTTGTCCAGCTGAGTGCCTATTGAAGATAGATGGGTAGTGAAGTAACCTACTGAGTTGGGGTTAATCTGTCTTTTAAAGTCCTGAAGTACTGTTTTTACGAAATTAGGTGTTCCAGAGTTTGGTGCATATATATTTGTGACTGCAATATCTTCATGATTGATAGCTCCTTTATTTAGAGTGAAGTAACCTGCTTCATCTGTTCTAACTAGTTTTAATTTTAAATATATTTTATTAGATATTGAAATGCAATACCTGCTTTATTGTTAGAGACATTAGCTTGGGATTTTTTTTTCACCCTTTCACCCTAAGATAGTATCAATTCTTAAGGTGAGATGAGATTTTTGAAGATAATAGACCAATGGGTTTTCTTTTTTGATCCATTAAACTAGCCTGTGTCTTTTAATAGGGAAGCTGGAAAGATGTGTATTTGAAGCTGCAATTTTAATTTCTTTGTGTCTGTGTCCCTGGTTTGCATTTCCATGTTTATACCGTTCTTGGTTTACTTTCTATTGATTCTTGGGTATACTCTCCTTTCTTTTTGCTTTGAGTATTCTCTTTAGGGCTGGTTTGGTGGACATAAAATCTCTCAGCCTATTCGTGTCATGAGAAATTTTCTATCCTTCTTTGACCATGATAGATAGTTTTGAAGGATAAAGTATTTCATGATGACATCCATATTCATTTAGAGATGGGAATACTATTATCTAAGCTTTTTTCACTTTCATAATTTGCATTGACAATCAGCTGTAATTCTGATGGGTCTTCCTTTATATGTAACAGCTTTCAGTATCCTCTCTGTGTTCTGCATTTTCAATGTTTTTAATATGATATGCCATGGGGAGTTTCTGTTCTGGTCCTTTTAAATTTTCATTATCTATATTCTTCTTTAATTTCTATATGTAAATCTTTCCTTAGTTTATGTATCTTTCTTCTATAATTCTGTTGAAGATCTGTTCAGTGCCATTGTCCTGAGATTCTTCTTCATATATGTCTATAATTCACAGACTTTTTTGTATGTGTGTTGTCCTACATGTCCTGAACATTCCATTCTTATGTTTTATAAATTTTCGCATAAAATCTTTGCTTAAAGAGTTTACATCTTCAACTTTGTCATCCAGTCTTGATATTCTGTATTCCATTTCATTCACTTTGTTTGTGAAACTTTCTGCTGTTGTTTCCAGTTGTCTTATTTAATTTTTCAAACCCATATTCATTTCCATTTGGGTTTTTGTTTTTGCTATTTCTAACTCTATACTGAATTCACTTTTCAAGTCATGAATTGCTTTTGATATTTCATTAAGTTACATATTTGTATATTCCTCAGTTTCCATCACAAGTTTATGATTTTAGTCTTCTAGTTGTTTGATTGTGTTTTTAGTTCTTTGATCATGTCTATGATTGTTCTTTTAAATTCTTTGTCCTTGTGCTCCACAGTGTGGTTCTCATTGTGGTTCACGTCTGTAGGATGAGTGGGGTTTGCAGGGGACAAATTCTCAGTGTTTTTCATATTATTTATATTTCTGTGCTGCTGACTGGATATATGAATGTTCTTTGTTGGTTCTGTGTCTAGTAGGAATTTCTACTCTGCTTTTTAAATTTAGTTTTGATTCTGTGTATATTGTTTACATAGAGTGTTTTTTATGAATGCAAAATTAGTAGATGTGTGTTTCATGTCCTTGAAGGGTGGTAGACTTGTCTGAGTGGTTGGTAGGATAGAATAGCAGGCAGGATGGTCAGTTTATTAGGAGGGCTGGTTTGTGTCAGATAGATCCGAAGCCATTGGGGTCTATGCTAGGGAGTTCAGCTAGCCTGCATTAGGAGGTTAGTCCAGAGATCTGTGGAGTAGGAACTATTAGTTAGGTCTGGTCTTCCATGGGACAGGGTAGAGGTTGGCTTGAGGAGTGGAATAGAGACACTGTGCCAGGGTATCTGACTTCCCAGACTCCTAGGTGTGCAAGTCTGTCTGACAGTTCAGGAGCCTGGGAAGTTGGGGGGGGGGTCAAAGTGCATAAGGACTAACTAGGAATTTATGGTAGGCTGTTTAGCTAGTCTGAGTTAGGAAACTAGTTGAGTGATCTTGGGTGAGGTCTAAGTATTCTAAAAAAGGAAAGGCAAATTATATTTTGTGAGAACATGTTTACAAAGATAATAATCTGACAATGATATGAATTTAGATTATTTAGGAAAGTATCAAAATTAGAAAAAAGAACAAAGCATTTAGTTATAATTAGGCAGAGAATCTGTATAGATTATGCATTCAAAAAGGCATGTTAATAGTAGTTTGGAAATTTTGCCACTAAAATTAATAAGTGAAATGCGGCTTAAACCCACAAGTAGTTATCAGTGTATACTGCTGGCATATCAAAAATATAAAACAATTAAAATTTATTATTTAGATTATATATTGCATGTTACAATTTGCATATTAGCCTATCATTATTGATGTTGAAGCCATGTATCCTGAATGGCAATGATAATTTAACTACATACCATGGATGAAAAAGTATTTGAGCTGGTCAAAAATTAATATCTATATCAAGATACCAAGCATCAGTTTGAATGAAGAATATTCTTTGAGTTATGGGTCTAAATATAAAACTGTGAAAACATAGTGTTCTCATGCAGTGAAGATAAACTATAACACTCATAGGCTACCAATGGAATTCAGTATGCTATGGTGACCTTGAAATATATTATTTTCCTTATAGCATTATGCATATAATTATTCGGGTGGTATAAGAATCTCAAATATAACAAAAGAAGAATGGAAGTGTATTTTCTTACATGTTCTTATAGATATTTGTACAAAATATTACAGCAGTAACAAAAAAATAGAAATTTAGATATAAGAAAATGTTGTATCGATAGATGCTTGAATGAGCAATTTGAGTAAATATATTACAAGAATATCACTAAATATACTCTATATACATAACAGGTAGAAATTAAATACATACTATTTGATATGCCTTTTCAGCAATATGGAATAATTTAAAGGATATTCTTTGTCCCAGCATGAAGACTTGCAATATAACTTATCTTCCTAATGAGATGTTGGTATTTGATAATATTTGGAACAGGTAGAGTCTTTTTTTTTAAGAGGATATCCTCTGGTAGGTCTAGTATGTATGTGGATGTCCACACACATGAATATGTAGGCAGCACAAACTGGACTCAGTGGATAGGTGAGTAAAATAGGTGACCCTGGGAGGAGTTGGGGAAGTGAAATGATCAAAGCACATTGTATTAAATTCTCAAAAACTGGTTTTCTTAAAAAAGGACCTAGGTATCAATTAGTCCAATTACTTTAACTAGATCACAGACTAAAACATTTCAATAGTTCAGCTTCTTCATACATGAAGTTTTGTTATAGAAAAATACTATCAAATATTAAAAACATAGGTTTATGAGATTATCAGAGTTTTCAATAAGTAAAACAATTAAAATTTATTATTTAGATTATATATTGTATGTTACATTTTGCATATTAGCCTATCATTATTGATGTTGAAGCCATGTATCCTGAATGGCAATGATAATTTAACTACATACCATGGATGAAAAAAAGTATTTAAGCTGGTCAAAAAATTAATATCTATATCAAGATGCCAAGCATCAGTTTGCATGGAGAATATTCTTTGAGTTATGGGTCTAAAATTTTATATAATGCTACTGCACTTGTTTTAGTATTTTAAGTTATCTTTTTTCCATTTTAAGATGTAATTGTTAATTTTTATTTTATTAAACTTATTGTAAATTAATTTTGTAACCTGCCACTTTATTGAAAAGTGTTGATCATTTCTAGTTTTCTAGTGAAATTTTAGGATGTTTGTATTTAAATAGCTTCAGATCCATAGCCTGATTTTTCATTGGTTCATTTACTTCCTTGCTTTTGTTTTTTTCAGTTCTTGAAATTAATATATCATGTGTACAGCTGATGAATAATTTCTCTTATTTTCTTTGTTGTACAGAAGTTTCTTAATTTAATAAATCACATTTGTCAGTTGTTGACCTTAATTTCTAAGGGAAAGATGCCTTAGAGATTCCTTTCAAAACTGTATCTTGTATTGTACTGACCAAGATTTCTTCTAACAGTTTAAGCCTTTCTGGCTTCAGATTGAAGTCTTTGATCTATTTAGAGTTGACTTTCAGACTGGGTGTTAGCTATAGGTCTAATTTTATTTTCACATAGCGATTCAGTTTTGCTAGCAACGTTTGTGGAAAATGCTCTCTTCTCTCCAGTGTGTGCTCCTGGCATCTTTGTCAACTACTAGGTGGTGTAACTGCATGCATTCGTATTTGGGTTTTTTATTTTCTTCCATTGATCCACAAGTCTGTTTTTGTGCCAATACTGTGCTGTGTTTTTCATACAGATTAAGCTCCAGTAAATTACTCCCCTTGGAATTGCTGTCTGTGATCAGGATTGCTTTCACCATTCAGGTCTTTTGTATTTTCATATGAATTTTAGGATGGGCTTTTCTATTCTTGTGAAGACTGTCTGGGTGATATTTTTGGGGATTTCATTGGATCTGTAAATTGCTTTGGAAGGATGGTCATTTATACAATATTAACTCTATCAGCCCATGAACACAGGGTGTCTTTCCAGATCCATATGTCTTCCTCAATCTCTTTCTCCAAAGATTCAAAAGTTTTTATTAAAGAGGTCTTTAAGGTTTTTCATTAGGTTAATCCCTAGATTTTGGTTGTTGTTGTTGAGGTTATTGTGAACGAAAGTGGATCCCTGAATTCTTTGTCTGATTGTTATTTGTACATAGAAGGCTAGTGATTTTTGTAAATTGATTTTGTAACCTGACACTTTGCTGAAAGTGTTGATAATTTCCAGTTTTCCGGTAGAATTTTTAATTTAAAAAATTGTGGTCTCTTTTATTAAAATATCTTTGTTTGGTGATATTGTAAAAGGCCGATCTAGTTTTTTTATTACCTTTCCCTGATTCTTGACAGGATCCTGTTAAGTTACTCGAATTGGCTTTGACCCACCCTTTTAGCTTGCCTTGGCCTATGGACTCTTCATAGTTATGCTTCTGTCTTCTGAGGAGCTGGGACTGCTTCTTGTTCATTTACACCAATCTAACATGCTTCGCTTGTTTTCTTACAGGTTATCATAAAATTAAGTGCTAAAAAGAAACACAAATAGCCAATAAATAATTCAAAGAAGTGTTCATCATCTCTAGTCATCATAGAAATGCAAATTAGAACCACTTTTTGAGTTCTTATTATTAGCATCAAGAGTACAAATTAAGATAAATGCTGGTGAGGATGTATGGAAAGCGGTCCCCTTATCTACTGCTAGTGAGAATGTCACCTAGTAGAGCTATTTTGGAATTCAATATGGAAGCTGCTTAAAATTTAAGAATAAAAGCGCTCTGTGACCAAAGTATGCTACTCCTTACCATAGACCTAAAGGAATCATTATTCTGACACCAAGATCTCTAAACATCCATGTTTATTGTTTCATTATTCACAATAACATGCATCCTAAATTTCAACCAAGAAATTAATGGACACTGAAAATGTACTGATACAATGGAATGCTATTCACCTATAAAGAAGATTTAAATCTTGAATTTTGCAGAAAAATGGAAAGATCTAAATATTACAGCATATTTAGTATGAAATAAAAAAATCATATATTCCCTTTAAGTTCTGAATCCTAGATTATGTTTGCATGTACTCCTGTAAATGGGGAAAAGGGAGTTTATAGGTTATGAAACCAGAAAGAAGACCAGGAAGAGGTACATGGTGTTGAGGGTGGTGGCGAGGGCCATTGACACAGTGAAGAAAGTGGAAAGAAGTCTGCTAAAACAGTAAAAGAATAAAAGGGGAGATAGAGCATGAGCAAGAAGAATAAAGCAAACATGTGTAAATGTCATAATAGAACCTAATTCTCTGTATGCTATTGAAAGGGAAGAAAGGTTTTATTCAGCTTACAATTCCAGGTTACAGCCCATCATTACTTGAAATGTAGTATGGAAACACGGAGCAGTTGGTCACATTCACAATAAAGAATAGAGAGAAATGAATGCATTCTTCTTCTAATTAAATTTTGTAAAGTAGAAAGAAAGGATTGAAGCCTATGAAGATGACTTGGGTCAGTCAAATGAACCTGGAAATCACCATGGCATATGGAAATATTACTAACTGACAAATATAAGTTTTTATAAAAAATTTTTAAATTGAATTTTTGCTAATTTTATAAAAAATATTTGCATCATATTTAGACCCTCCCTCTTTGCACTCCCTTTATTTATCCTCACTGCCTGATTTCATCAGCTCTATTATATACATGTTTTTAGGCCTATCAAGTCTAATTTGTGTTCACAATTGCCTTTTGTTGTTAATCCATCCACTAGAGCCTCTGTAACCTATTCAGTTTCACACCATTAAACAAAACTGACTCTCCTCGAAGCAGCTATAAGTTATCAGTAGGTCCTCAGCAAGGTTTGGGACTTAGTACCTACTTCTACACTTCTATGTTGATATTTTGTCTGGATTAAGTTTACATGGGTCTCGTGCAACACTGTCACCACTGCTGTGAGTTAACATGAGTAAACGACCAATAGTCTGGAAACAATATTTTCCTGCATTTATCCATCACCGTTAATTCTTATAATCTTTCCACCATGATCCCAGAGACTTGGGCAGAAGAAGTTTAATATCGGTATCCTATTGAAGAATAAGCACTCTGCTGTCTCTTATTTTTTGTATGTTGACCAGTTGTGGATCACTGTGGTAATTGCCATCTGGTGAAAGTTGAGAGATATATTAATCTATAGGTATAACAAGTCATTAGAAATCAGTTTAATCCTCTGACCATTTAGTAGTATAATACTTAGGTTCACCCCTATGGCCTGTGACCTGTACCATCATCAATTCCCAGCTTAATGTTAAGTATCAAGTATGGATTCCACCTTATAAAGTTGACTTTAAATCCAATAACAAAATGATTGTTCTGGTCATTCACATAATAGTTGTTCTACAATTGCAACAATGGGCATCTCTTGTCAAGACAGTTGTTATCATTACAGAACTCACAGCTGGGCAAGGTTGATGACTACTTTTCTCTTCTAATAGCATATATCCCACCTTTAAGCACTATGAAAACTAGCCAATAGAGATGAAGCTTTGAAGATAATTTTTGTTAGATTTCAATTATATAAAAAATAAACATTTATAAGCAAAAGTTAAAGGGAAATATTTTGGTTGTTGCAGTAATTTAATAAGGACTTCAATAACAAATGCCAAAGAAAGTATGGCTTAAGAAACAGGAGGTTTTTTTTTCACCATCTATAATTCTAAGGAATTGAAGTACAGAGATAATGGCCGAATAGAAATTTCTCTCCTGAAATATATATCTTTGACAGGAACATAGATATCTTCTTGTATCCACATGCGCAGGTGTTCTAGCTCTAGTTTCCTTTCTGTTACTGGGATGAAATATTCTGACCAAAAGCAACTTAAGTAGGGAGAAGTTTTATTTTGCTTAGATATCTAGGCCATAATCCATCACTGAGAGAGATCAGGGAGCTGACTCGGTCAGGAAATCAAAGGCAGAAGCTGCAGAGGAATGGTGCCTGGTGCCTTGCTCACAGGCTCATACTCCCCTTCCTTTTTATACAGCACAGTAGCAACTGCCAAGAGATTGTGTGTGCTATGGCCAGCAGTGGGCTGGGCCATCCTACATCAAGTAACAATCAAAAGAATCCTCACAGACATACCCACAGGGCAATCTGATCTGGGCCATCTATCAGTTGAGACTTCTTTCTTAGATGGCAAATCTGGGAAATGAGGGCAAAATAGGATGAAAGTATATATGAAATTTTCAAAGAATTAATTAAAATAGGGGATAAAAAGTTCATTTAGGAAAAGGTACATCATTGATATTCTTCTTAATAAAAAGGTAAAACTGGCCTTTGGGAGATGAATAAACAGTTAAAATATTTGATTTGAAAAAAAGATGGCAGGTGTTCAAAACTCCAGAACCTACATAAATGTCAGATTTGTTTGGTGTCCTACACATAAATCTAGCCTTGGAAAGGTGAGATAAGGGATCTCAGGAACTGACTGATTAATGAAACTAATCTTATAGATAAGTCCTGAGTGATGGAGAGACCATTTCTTGTGACAAATAAGGTGGGAAGAAATCAAACAAGTTTCTGGACATTTCACTTCAGGCCTCAATATGCACGTTCACACACACACACACACACACACACACACACACACACACCTGAACAGGCATGTGAACAATCCTTATTGTTTTATGTAAAATCTAATCATTGTAAAAATGAAAATGAGTACTTGGTTGATCCATAATTTTATTTCATCATAGTAAATTGGATAATAAATTATTTTTAAAACATCAATCTCTTTGAGTCTGTATGTGTGTGTTTGAGAGAGAGAGAGAGAGAGAGAGAGAATGCATAACATTGATTGTATGTGGATGTCAAAAGGACATCTTGCAAATATCTGTTCTCTCCCTTACCATGAGGGTCCTTGGAATTAGTTTCAGGTGGTCAGGCTTGCTGTGCCAAAATGTAGGCCCGGGAATAATAAATTAGTTTTATGTACATCTAATTAAATTTGTTATTACTGTAAATGCAAATAGAAGTGAAGTATAAAAATCTAGTTAAAATGTGAGCTATGTGGAGAAACAAAACTCAGGATTTTTAAATTTGTGCTTTTAAGTAAATCAATAAAATGAGTGATTCTGAATAAAACATGCATAATACAATTATAATGATTTTAAAATAACTTTATAACATTATTTTCATAATACAGACTTAATTTTATATCTTTTTATAAAAATAGAAATGAGATTAATTAGTAATATATGTTCAATTTTAAAGAGCAGTAATAAAATAAATCAAATAAACACTGCCACACAGATAGAAAATATGCTGATCATACAGAAACGCTAGCCATAGAAGACATAAGTCATTATGCTAAAGCAAAATAAAATCAATACCAGAAACTATTCCAGATGAATTTTAATAGATTGTGCCTCATATCAAAAACTTTGAAAAGTTAATTCTATAGCTTTATTCAGGGGAATTAAAAGATGAATTCTAATTCTTTAAGGTCAGCATGGCCATTTCTTCAACTGACTCTTGTATAGGCTCAAAAAGTTTAAGTAACTGCATGCCATTTCAAATAGATTTATCATATTTAAGAAATAACACTATCTACCTTAAATATATTTTGTGTGAAATATTTTTCTGTTTATTTGATTAAATTGGTTCATAATAGTTTTATAATTTTTGGGAAAGTAGTGATCTTCCTTTTATTTATTTACTTTTTCTGTTTTTGGTGTTTGAGAGTTTTGCCTACATGAATGTAAGTTCATCCTTTCTGGGGATCCCCGAGCTCCGAGCCAGCCCGAGGGCTCAAGGGGTCCTTATCATGGGAGATTGAGTAGGAGGGGAATCAAAAGACTCCAGGAGCTGAGTGAGAAGCATGTGGAGGGTGAGCCACTGCAAGCTCGTTTATTCAAGTGCAAGGGGTCTTATAGGTCTGGTTAGCCAATCGCGTTGTGGAATGCAGCCAATAGTAACCTGTCCCCAGGTAGGTCATCTCTGTTCAGGTTCTTTCCAGATCCTCGGCAGAAGCTGGCACCACGACTAGCCAGAGCAGAGCCCCATGCCTATGGGAGCCATTCCTCTATTCCTCATAGCAGGTAACTTGGCTAAGGCCCATCCTGCATTGTGTCCTACACATCCTCAGTACGTAGTGCTATCGGAGTCCAAAAGAGGATGTCAGATTTCACCGAACAGGAGTTACAGAAGTTTGTGAACCAACATATGAATGCTGGGAACCAAACTCAGGTCGTCTGCAAGAGCTGTCAGTGCTCTTAACTGTTAAGTCATCTATCCAGTCAATGATCTTATTATTTATATATATATAAATACATATAGTTCTTCTTCTGGCTTTTTAAGACAAGGTCTCCCTTCAGTTGACCTGGAACACTTCAGGTGAACCAGACTGACCTTGATTCTCATAGAGATCCACCTGTCTCTGCCTCCTGGATGCTAGGATTAAACGTGTGTATCACCGTGCCTAGCCCATAATTTGGCTTTTATTTTGCTTTAGCAAAGAATTTTGAGTTAAACAAAAACAGAACATAGTCATAGTCTGATATGATATGATACTAATAAACATAAAATTTATTAAGTGATAGTCTATGGAATTAAAGCCAGAATGCATCATAATAATAAAAGTATATAAATAATTGAACTCATATAGTACTTATTTTTGTAGTTATAACTTTACAAATACTCATCTTAATGACTTAATTTATGTTAAATAATTATTATTTAACATGAATCATGGGCTATATAGATCCTCATCTGGCTTCTTTTTATTCCAATATCCATGTTACAAGCTGGGCATGCTCTTCTGCCTAGTGCTAAGGGAGATAAAAATGAAGACTGATGAAGAGACAGAGAGAGAGAGAATGAGAGAGAGAGAGAGAGAAATATATAAACACATATGTATATATCATGAAATAGTATTTTATTGCTTTGTTTTTAAATGAAGGAAAGGAGTCACATAGAAATTACACAATTTGCACAGTTTATTGTTTAGCTAATTGAAGCCAAGGTATTTAATCTCTGATGTGCAAGTTGATAACCAACCTTAAATGACTCAGTAGTAGAGGTAACTGATGATGGATGACCATTAATTGTAACACTGTAGGAAAGTTTTGATGGTAGTAAATAAACATAGCATCTTACAAATCTTCAGATAGTCAAAGAAACCCTGATTTCAAAGATCAATGCAAGGCAGATGACTATACCATATTTCAAACTATATTACAGAGCTATAGTAATTAAAAACAGCATGATACTGACTCCAAAAATAGACCAATAGACTAATGCAAAATAATTGAAGACTCAAAAATGGGTACAATTTCAGCCACCTGATATTTGACAAATTGGTCAGAAAAATTCACTAGAGGAAAGACAGCAATTTCAGCTAATGGTGCTAGAATAATTGGATCTCTACTGTTAGAAGAATAAAAATAGATGTTTATCATTCAACTTGTACAAAAGTCAACTCCAAATGGATCAAAGAACTCATTGTGAAACCTGAAACTCTTAAAGTGTTAGAAGAAAACATTGATAGTAACCTACAAGATATAGGTGTAAGAAAGATCTTTCTAAATAAGATATCAGTTGCTCAGGAATTAAAGTCAGTAATCAACAAATGAGGGCTAAAAAGCTTCTGTATAGCAAAAGAAACAACCAAAGAAGTGAAAAGAAAACCCACAGAGCAGGAGAAAATCTTCACCAGCGACATATTTGACAGATTTAATATCATGAATATGTAAATAACTCAAAAAAATCAAGACTGATAGTAGGATTTTAAATTCATGCAACCCCTATGGAAGGCAGTGTGGAGAACTCTTGTAAAAATTAAAAATGAGCCTGCAATTAGACTCAGTTTTATTACTCATTAGATATAACAAACTACTCAACCTATTGCAAAGTCACTTGTAAATCCATGTTTGTTGCTGCTTTTCCCACAAAAGCTAAGGGATGGAAGCAACCTAAGTGTCCCTCAATTGACCAGTGGATAATGACAATGTGGTATATTTAAAAAATGGAATTTTATTCAGCAGTAAAGAAAGATGAAATCATGATGTTTGCAGGTAAATGGGTGGGAATAGGAACTGTTATGCTAAGTGAAATAATACAGAATCAGAGAAACAAGCAGCATATGTTATATCTCATTTTTGGATCCTAGCATTAAATCCTTCTATGTTATTACATACCGTGATGTACCTGCAGGGACCAGGAAAGTGGAAAGGAACCAGGTAAGTAGAAGGAAAGAAGGAATCTAAGAGATAAATAATAAATAATATGGGACAGTTGTTACTAAGGGAAAACTAGATAATAGGAGGCATTTAAATGGAAATAAGGGGATAAAGGGAAAGAAGGAGTTAAAGAGAGATTGGGCCTTAAGAGACTGGTATCATCAAGGGAGTAATGGAGACTATGGGGACAATTAAAATGGGGTAAGCATGGAGGGAAGGTTAGATAGGGAGAGAGGAGACATAAATAAAGCCTAGCTCTTCTAAGCACTGTATGAGTAGTCAAGGGAAAACACTAATAGATGGTCCAACACAAACTTCACGACCAAATAATCACATTGATGACATTCCAGTCATCAGCATTCAACACTAGTGTAGTACTGACACTTTTTTTGGGTGGGGGAGGCAAGAAATGGCTACCTCATTGGTGTTAGAACCCACTCAGTGGGAGGAAACCCATGTGTGGCACTGGAATCATAGTCAGGTACACCCGGTTGATGAGGTCATAGATCTTAGAGAGATCTCCAGAGCTGTCACATCCCTAGGCTATTGTAGCCTATTAGTAAATGCAAAATATGTATCCTTTTATTTACAGTCAAGTATAACGGTCATCACTCATCAAAGAAGCTTCTTTTTCACTAGATGGAAACTAATACAAAGTACCACAGTTGGCAACACAGACATTACCTATGAATTGCCCATGCCTATGTGGCAAATCGACAATGTGACCTCTATACCTAAGGCTCAAGCAATATCGAACCTGGAGTAAAGAAGACACTAATGATTCTCCCAGTTCTCATTAATGAAGCTCCCTCATGCTACAGAGGACCAAAATACAAAAGGTCGCAAATGGCTAAATTATGGAGATTATGAATCTGGACAGTATGGGTCCCTGAACAGGGCTCTTATATTACGTCTCACTTACCTAGGGCTCAGGGACCACTGTGGAAGAGGAGGTTGAGAGATTGTAAGAGCCACTGAGAAGGGGTATGGCCATATGGAAATAGAATCCTATATACCCCAGGGACCCTGATAATATAAACCTAAAGCAATGATCATGGCATGCTCAAGACCCATGCAAACTCAAACAGACAAAAACCCAGCGTGGAACTGGGGAAATGGGTAGCAGACCCCAGTGTTTGCTGAAGAAATATTGGCAACTGATCACTGTTGGTGAGGATGAGCTGATCTTCCTAAAGTGAAGGACTCTGCACAGGTTGACTGGTCCTCAGTGCACGTACCAGCAGCGAGGTCACTTTGGGACAATAAGTTGGTAAAAAAGACCTTAACACAGATGAAAGAATGTGTAGATTCCAAGGAGGGTGCCAGTGGGGAAAGGGATATAAAGATAACTATAATTTATTAAGATATTCTGTATGATACATATGAAACACACAGTGATTCAATTAAAAATGTTTACAGAAATCTCGAAGTGTTTTGATTACATTGTATGACCTATCTGAGGAAGAGGGCCAGGATGGGTTAGGAGTAGATGTAAAGTGAAGAGTAGAGGGAGGTGACAAGAAGGCAGGCATTAGAAAGTAGGGTCAAAGCGGAAGAGGACCCAACAGTGGAGGTTAGCAGGGAAAGGAGAAGACAGTGGGTGAGGGATAGGTGGAGACCGTAGAAAGGGTAGAAAGTCATTGTACCCATGGAGGCTATGTGTAAGATGAAATTATTCAGGGAACTTTACTAATGTCTATGTGAAACAATAAGAGCTGCTTGTGACTAGCAAAGACTCAGACATTCTGAGATAGCCTATTACAGGCCAGATGTATGTGACCCGAAATGTTGAAATTCAGGACATAGCCAACAGTTTTGACAATAAACTAACAAATAATGAGAAATTCCAAACTCAGAAATATCATGATAGAAATGTTTGTACGTATATATCGATCAGAGAAAGCAAAGATCAGGGGCCCATTTGGGATACCACAAGAAAACAGTATGTGGAACAGCATTAGTGAATAGATAGTTCCAGGCAAATAATTTTTCCAATGTTTTTACTAAAATTTCTACCAACTCAGCTCTGGCTGTTTCTTTCATTTAGAGGAAGTACATGGAGGAAAGTGTTTTTAGAAGCAAAAAAAAAAAAAAAAGAAAGAAAGAAAGTCTCACATCAAATCTGACACCAAAACTTTTGAACTATTTTTTATTTTCCAATATTTTACATCATATTTGTATTTTAATAATTTAACTGAATTTTGCTGAACAGAGCATGAGATATAGTCACAGAGATTAATAGTAGAAGGCACTAGCGATTTTTAAACATATCTTAAACTGCTGAAATGAGACAAAAATCAATTTTCATTCTTTTTTCTTCAACAGAACTCAACATATTTGTTGTTTGGATAAATTTTTTAATAAGTTTAGACATGGTATTTGATAAATTATATATTGCATCACATTACTTATTCAAGGAGAATGTTCTGGTAAAAGTAGATTGAAATTTTTGAATAAAAATTAGAAGTGTAATTTGAAATATCAGCTTTTTGATGAACAGTGTTCTTCTAACTTAGGGGGCAGAAATCCTAGTTTTTAAACTTTCTTGCTTCTGAAAATGCCTCTTGAGTTAAAATTTCACTGTTAACTATTTCCGGCATTTTATCCTATAGTAATTGACTTTGAAATAATACATAATGCAGCTCAAGAAATTTTTTTTGCCTTTGAGGAGGAATATTTACTGTTTCATGAAATTGGATGCTTTTAATATCTAAATTTGTTAGTGATTTGCAATTTCATCTTATTTTCTATAGGCAATTTAGTTCCTAAGTCATGTTAATGGTTTCATAATACAAATTCTTTGGTGTCTCAATTTTTAAATATTTTATATAAGAATAAGTGATTATAAAACTTCATGAATTAACACATTGGTTTCATTTAATCATTGTCGATTGAACTTTGGAAATGTTTTCAACATATTTTTATATTTAGAAGTCTTCAGAATTCTGTGTATCTAAAAATTATGCTGTATTTTTATTTCAATTTGATTTTTATATGGTTTGACAACCTTTGGGTGTTTTCAAAAGTATTCTAATCAGCTTTCAATTGCTTTGACAAAACACTCTGACCAGTACCAATTTGGGGAGAAATGGGTTTTATTTGACATACATCTTCCAGGACACAGATCATCACTGAGGGATTCCAAGGTAGTAACTCAGCACAGGAACCTGGAAGCAGGCACTGGAGCACAGGCAATGGACTGGCTTGCTCTTCTGGCCCATTCACAGACTGCTTTCTTATAAAATACAAAATACCTACCAAGGAGTGACGCCACTCACAAGGGGCTAGGTCCTCCCACAGCACTCAACAATCAAGGGCATACCCTACAGACATGATCAGAGGCCAGTCCAATGGAGGAAATTCCTCAACTGACGGTCCCTCAGCCCATGTTTGTCAAACTGAGCTCTAAAGCTATTCAGTGCACAAGTTTGATGTATTTTAAAAAGTGGATTTGATGAAAATGCATTTAATTGGGCAGAATTTAGCCAAGTATCTTTATGTCACACACATACACACAGACAGACAGACACACACACACACACACACACACACTCATACACAAGCACTCCACAGGGGTTTGCATGAATAAAATTTTATTTCTCTAGTAGAAACTACTTAGGTCTACTGGACATATTTTTTTTTATTTCTTTTTTCAGATTCACAACAATTGCATGCATAACAATCAGAAAACAGATGACCAAACCGGAGGTAGAATGGAGATGAATTCTAAGAGTGAAAACTCAGCAGGAGGCTCAAAATGAAAGGAACACATCAAATCAGGAATCTGCAGAGTATAGATTTGGAGGAAAACCATGACCAGGAAAAAAATGCATTCTGTGTAATGGATAGTGTTACAAAAATTACTTTTAAATTTGTTTCGATACAAAATTATTTGCTATTTATAATATACATTACTATTTTAACAATGTAGAACCCCATCATCCTCCAGCTTCTTCTTAAGTAGTCTAAGAAAAATTAAACCAAGTAAGCCTAACAATATAATGCTAGCTCTCCCTTCTAGAAAAAAAAAATCTGCCTTTAACATGGAAAATGTATTTGTAAAGTATTAATACCTAAAATGAACATTAAACTTTCTATAAGAATGTTAAACCTGGGGGCTGGAGAGATGGCTTGGTAGTCAAGAGCACTTGATGATCTTCTAGAAGGCCTGAGTTCAGTTATTAGCACCCACTTAGCATACAACTGCATAACACTCAAGTTCCCATGTACCTGATACTGTATTCTGGCCTCTGGAAGTATCCACAGAATTATGGCATATGCACACACACACACACACACACACACACACACGTTCAGACTCATGCACAGAGTCATACAAATTTACTAAAATAAACTGTCAATTTTACTTGTGAAATTATGTCAGTGATTATCTTGTGACTTCAGTGTAGTGATTTAAACAAATCATGTATATTTTCATACACTAAACTGAGGAATTTTGGACAAGCTATAGATTTCAGTATATTGAATTGCATTAAGAATACGTGTAATGTTAAAAATAAATCCTAATAAAAAATACATGTGGTTACTTGATGAAGTTCACTAAATAAAATCTCAACTAAATATTAGGTTCTAAATTGAAAGAATAACAATTTTTGTAACTTAAGCTTTCTATTGGATTATGAAAAGAATCACAATTGTAGAATATTGATTTTTGAAGATAATATTTTCTTTAATATATAATTGAAAGAAAGTCTTTGGAACTGGTTATACTTTTTTTCTTTCATGTTTTTACTGTTTGAAATTTCATATTTAATTCTTAAGGCCATAATTAGAGTGAAAATTTAAGATCTAAAACATTTCTGGTCTTCTACTGTCCTTTTGATTTCTGACATTTTGTAGTTAATAGAGATATATGATGTAAAATTTAGTAGAATTCTTTGTCATGTTTCCAAGCTTCTGAAATTCTCTGTTCTTGCAATTTTTGTCAAAAGCTTAAAGAGTAACATTTAGGAAAAAATTCCAAAAGATAGAACTTCATCTGTATTTTAAATCCACTAAGCTAATCTAATTCCATTTCTTGGCTTACATTATGCTCACATAATGACATAGAATCTAAATATCAGTATAGAGCTCATAATAATATATGTATATGTGTTTGTATATATGGCATGCATATATTTATGTATAAAATAGGATGTCCTTAAATATTTATACATGTCTACTATAATACATAAAAATTAAAAAAACATGATGCTCAGTTAACGGAAATTGAGCCTGACTCTGAATTTATCAACCTCTGAATATATTTTCTTATGGATCATGATGAACATGCTAGTCCAATATTTAGGGAAAAGTTATTAAAATATATATTCCCTTGTCTGTTCAATTTAAAACAATGTTTGTGTTATCATATTTTATTATAATTATATACTCTTATCCTAAAATTTCAGAGAACTCTTTTTTTCTTACATAAACTCCTTTACAAAAAAGCAAAATAACTTCCTCCACACCCTGGCTGATAAATCGTAGTCTTATTACCTCAGACATTCAGACATTGCAGTTAAGTTGCAGTATTAGATTTCACGCAATTGTACAAACTCTTGAAGCTGGGAGCAGTGACAGCATTACAGGTATAGCTTCAAATTTCTATTTGGTTATGAAAGAATCAAAATAATAAAATACTGGTTTTGAAGATAATATTTTCTTTAATATATAATTATTATATATGAAGCACACAGATAAATACACCATAATGATCACCATTCCATAGGCAATGGTGCAATAGCATTTTGGGGTGAGATTCCAGAATCATTGTAAAAATCCCACTGGCATAACTTATTAGTCATCACGATGAGATGTGCCTATTTCTTTTTCTATGTCCCAGTATCCTCTACAATACATGAAAGATAATATTTGAATCATGGAGAAGTTGAACATAGTCAGGTTTCTTTAGTCAAAGAGTGTGAGGAAGTCATTTGCCCAAACTGTACACTCAGTGATTTCTAACTTTTATTACCATTTTCACTTCTACCAATTGTCCATTTCTACTAAAACTAATTAAACTTAATTCTTAGAGTATTTTTTGTTGTATACATGAAAGTATTTCAAGAATTTCTGTATTTTAATGCAAAATTTACCCTACTTAAATTAATAAATTTTCTATGAATATATACAAGGTACTGGGTATATGACTGAATGATTTTCCTAGTCTCGTGAAGTATTCATTGGTCATGGGTTGAGGAGTGTAACTGGAAAATGCTGCAGTAGATAAAAGCTGTGAGGTTACACAGAGCTCATTATTCTGAAAACCAGTAATGCTGTCACTTCTCCCTGGTTCATGAATTTGTACAACTGCAGGAAATCTAATATTTCCGCTTAACTAAATTTTTTAAATTTTCAAATTGCACATTTTAAGAAAAAAGTATCTGATTGGTTGAGGTAACCAGCCTATGATTTATCAGCCAGGTTGTGGAGGAAGTTGTTTTGCTCTTTGTAAAGAAGTTTATTATTTGATTGAAAGAGGTAGAAATAGAAAATATCGTTTCTAAGAATATGTTAGATACTCAACTGCGGACATTAAGCATATAATAAATTAAATGGGGCAAAAAATAGTTTTATTTGAAGCAAGATTTTAGCTTATTATATTTAAATGTTTTAGAGGAAACAGAAATTATCCTAAACAAAAATAAATGGCAGTTAAACAGAGTAAATGAAATCTATGCTAAGTGTATACGAATTAGGTTGTAATTCCTTTATGGAAACCCAATATGGCAAGTATATGCTTCTGAAAATATTTTAACATTAATGACAAATTAATCCATTTAATTATTTTCTAAAGCCATAAATTAATAAATTTAAATTTACAGAATACATTTTCAAAAGAATTAAGACATGTTTGAATATTTAATGATAAATTCATGAATTTGGGTACTGTATACTGTAGGACTGTTTGGTGACAGAGGGAGAGGAAGAAAGAAAAAGAAAGAATAAATGTAATATTTTAAAGAAAATATCTACAAAAATATAGAGTTATCACCACAGAATAGAGCATGGTTCATCAACAGTGAAATGAGCAGAAAAATTGTCAGGAAGGATTTGCTATTTTATAAGTTTTAACTTTGAAGTACAATTTTTGATAAGAAAGATTTTTATATAAATTTGATAGAGATAATGTTATTCTGGTAATGCACATATATATGCATAAATCAATAACCTTTAGCCCTGAATTTGTGTTCTGAATATAGTAAGAAATTTATGATGAATCCAGATATCTCTGATCTTATGGGTCAGTGCTCCTTTGTGTTAGCTGCTACTGGTTCCATTCATAATGAAGAAAATTTGAAACTGGCAGAGATTCAAGGGCAAGAAGAAATGAAAATTTTCAAGAAAATAGTTACTCTTTGACAGTATGATTTAATATGCATGAAAATGTAAATTACTTAATATTTAAGGAAAATATTTCAATATCATAAAGGATTCACATTTTATTTGGCACACACCACATTAACAGATGTATTTGTGTGCATGTATATTTTCATATCACTTATGATTAGAACATAGCTCTACACAGAAGGTATTCAAAAGTCTGTATTCAGATTATATCCTTATGTAAGAAACTCCTTGACATTTTCAATCAAACATTGTTTTCCAGATTTCTTGATAGACTGAGCCATCTCTATTGCTCCAGAATTCCAGCCGTCCTAAGTAGACTCTTCTTTCTGCCTATCCAGAATGCATGTCTTTTTCTAATCAAGATCATTGAACATGTTAGAATTTTTTGTTTGTTTGCTTCTTTTTCAAATTCTTACCCAACATCTTGAAATAGATTCCTTCTCCACCACATCAACTCTACAAACAGATATTCTTGCTGAGAATACTGTGTAATGCATCTATCAAAACAAATGAACCGTATTTCATTTGAGATCTCCTTCTTTCACTCTGAATATTTTCATCTAAGTCTCTAACAATATAAAATAAATATCTATGTAAATATATATATATAATTATATATAGGTATTTTCATGGAAATATTGTTTGTATTAGTAACTTAATATCACCAAATTTCACAAAAATGTTAACCCATAATTTTCATTTCATGATTATGAAGCTGAGTGAATATATAAGTAGCATTGTCAATACCTCTCTGTTTTAAAATGTATTTATTTTTGTTTTAAGTATATAAGTGCTTGCTTGATGTATGTATGTATATGTTACACATTCAAGGCTAGTGTCTGTGGAGACCAGAAGAGAACATTGAGTATCCAGGAACTAGAGCTATGGACTGCTGTGAGTTCATATAGATGTTGGAAATCAAACACAAGTCCTTCTCAAGAGCATCAGCTACACTTAATGCTTATTCCATCTTTCCAGTGACAAGGTGATGCCTTTCTTTCAGATGGAGAACACTAAGTCATGACTATGTCTGGATATTATATAAACTTATGTATCATTATTTGACTAATCTCATGACACATTTGAGGCATTAATTGGAGAATAACTGCAATAGTGTCTTTGGTAGTTCTTCCCTTACTCTTTCCAGTTCTGATTGCTAACATTTCTCCACTTGGTTTCATAAATATTAAAAGATAACTATACAAATATAGAGAAAGAAATCAATTTTTCTAGCTTAAAAATACAACATATTATGATGAATATAAAATGATTAAAAAATTAAGAAAATGTGGAAGATATCACAGATCAACAGACTGTCTGAATCACCCTCTATTTTGAATTGCAGTTAAATTGTGCGAACCTATTCTGCCTTTCTGCTTAAAACCATTCTTGTAGTATTTCTCACCATGCAGAAACTGGAATTATCTCAGGAGAAAGATGAATTTCTTGTTATGAATCTCTAAGGCTTCATTAAAATGTGTATATAAGTTCTTAATTTATTATTTAAAATATAGTCAATATAAATTATTGTGCTTTCAAATTCTTACATTTAGTTTTTTAAAAATTTGTGCTGATTTTTTTTTGAATTTCACATGATATATTTGATAGTTTTTAATTACAGGAAAATGAAAATATGAATTTATAGAAGGGAAATAATAAAAGTTACTAATGGAAAAAAACAATGATTTGAGTACATATTTCATATGAAACCATATTCTGTGAACTCATGTGGAAAAGTTTTGTGAGAATGTGAAATTTCAATGTGCCTATCAAAGAGAATTGACCTCAATACTTATCAGACCTTAAGTAGAGAAAGCAAGTGAAATATTGAATAATAGATTAATACTTTTGTATTTATCTATACAACAGAATATTTTCATCACAGATTATATTCTTATATCTCAATTTTGAGTTGGAAAGAAAACTGTTCAAATGCCAAGTGATAATATGCTACTTCAAAGATAAATATCTTTAAAAAATTGATGTATCTTGTCTCCTTTTCCATTTTCCAGTAGATGCTATTTTAATAACACTCACCATTTCTCACCATGTCTTTCTTCTACAACATGACACCTGTCTGTTGAGAGACCTAGAAACTACATGAGCCAGTTCAGTGGAAAGCAGGATGAACTCCCACGCTCATGTTTGAATTTCCTCTGATTCTATGTGTCTGCTATTTTATTTTCATGTCATCTACTTTTCTTGCTGCATTTCATATAAATATGCTCTGAAATTCAAGGGAAGCTGATGAGAATCAAGAATGTAGATATCTTATCCTGACCTTTTAACCAATAATATATATAAGTGGTTTTGAACTCTAATTTTAAGTCTTAAGCCTCTCAATTTATCTATATATAGTGTTGATATGGTGTAGATTCAGAATGAAGAATACAAAATTCAAATTTTATTAGTGAGTATCACACTAGTGTCACAAGTGAAAAAACATGACGAAAAATATTAACTCTAATCTGTACAAAACAGCAGCAGCAGCAGCAACAACAACAGCTGAATTACTAGGTAAAATGATCCCATATTGAAAAGAGAAATATGCTTAAATAGGTCCGTAGTGTAATTTGTTATATTCTGCAGGAACATATGCCTCATAAATGAAGGGAAGTTGGAGTCTCAATGATCAAATGCCTTGTATGGGCAATATCTATCCTGTGTGTCAGGGGTGTCAGGTACTACACTGAAGACTTATATATCTATCACACATAGTCACATTTATCACTCAGTATTTTGTATGAATTCATGTTAATATTCAAATGCTGCTTGTAGAACACCGGGGTTTTAAGACATTAACTTTTCAGTTAAAACAATTTGTAAACAGCACAACTGAGATTCAAATTCATATATTTCCAGCTACTAAGTTGGAAACAATTTCCATTAAAATATGCTAATAATGACCTATTCTTCTTTCATAGAGTACTTAAAATTTAATAGTTTATATGTTTCTTAGTAAGGGGAGAGGCAATAATTTTAACACATTGTCCATTAAGTTAGTCCGATCTTAGCAGAGCAGTATCTAAATTCCTAAAATGGTTAGGTCATAGGCACCTTGTGCAAAATTGTGTTTTTAATGCATCTCATTTGTCTTAAATTGTGGTTAGTCAGCATCCTGACCTTATATTCACAGAGTGGTAATTGACTAAGTGAGTTGAGAAAACCATTAGTTTGACCTCTGTGGGAGAGAATTCCATCAGTCTTCTGGCACCAAAAGGAACAAAGTTATGATTCAATAACGACAGACTCAAGCAGCTCAGAACACATCCCTCTCACTGCAACTCTGTTCCAATCTGCATGCTCCTGGCCTGGCACATCTTGTTCCCTACAGTCATAACTCAATCCTGCAATGGATGGCTCCATCCTCACAGCTCAATCTGGCACAGAATTCAATACATGCTTTCCTTCTGGCACAAGATACTCCTTTTTACTATAAAATCAGTCTCTTTTCTATGCCTACACCCTGCTTTTTTATGTTGGTACCCTTCCAAATATCAGTTTCAATCCTTTTACTATTCTGATTTAAATTTTTCTAATTTATCCTCTGATTCCAATGCTGTTTTTAACTCTCTCTCATTCTTTCCCACTCTTACTTGTAAATTTTCAGCTTAGTTAACTATTATCTGAATTATGTTGATTCATATAGTATGTCAACCATCAAACATTAATGCTTCTGAAGGTTAAAATCTAATACACATTTTATGGATATTTGTAAAAGAAAAAGATATTTGTAAGCCATTGACAAGTTTCATCACTTTTGATATTAATATATATGACATGCATTAACAAATAACAGAACCTCTAGAACTTCAGTTTGGAATCTTAGTATTGAACATGAATGTGAGTCTATGAATATATTTCTACCGTGTATGGAAATATTAAGTTAAATAAACATTTATAATCTTGTATCACAGTTTTCAAAATATATAGAGATTTATAGAACCTTGAAGAATGTCATACTTAATCCAGTTGACACTGTTTAACCAAAGATGTATATTAACTTTAATTTTTTAAATTTTATTTTGGGTATATGAATGTATTTCCTGCATGAATGTAAGTTGTCCTGTGATGCCCACAGAGGTCAGAAGGGGACCTTGAATTTCCCTGGAACTGAAGTTGCAGATGGTTGTTAGCCACCATGTGTATGCTGGGAGTTGAACCTGGGTCCTCTGCAATAGTAACCAGTGATCTTAATCATTGAGTTCCAGATAGAGGCTACAACAGAATCCCACAATTGGTCACATACAGAGACTATACATTTGAGAAATGCCCAGTCCTAGATGACACATCTACAGTTGAACTTCTACATCTAAGACTCATGGAACATAGCAGAACAAAGGATAGAGAGAAATCCAGTGCAATCCTCCTTCTCACCAGTAAACTTTCCTTATACAACAGAGTGTGATGCACACAGAAGGCTATCTGGCCAACTTTTAAAGAATGAGAGACTAGATAGGACTCCTATATTAAACCTCTCCTACACATGGCTCATTGACCATTTCAGAAGAGGGGGTAGAAAGATTGTAAGAGCCAGTGCTCTTATACTGTAGGGAAGCAGAAGCTGTCAGTTTACTGGAAGCATGCACATGTGAACTTGTGGAATGGTGTCATTGGGCACAGGATCCATGCCAACTTAATCATGCAAGGGTCAGAATGGAGCAAGAGAAATGGGTGTCAGACTGGCCCTAGTTTGGAAACTATTGGAGACAGATTACTACTGGGTGAAGGAGAGTGGGCTTTACTTAATATCTCTAGATAGACTGACAAGACTCCAGTGGACGAATTTTAGCAGAAGGACATCTGGTACAAATACTTGACTGAATTGAACTTAACATGTATGGCCAACTTCAGGAGGTACGGTTGGGGGCTGAGGAAGCTTGGATGCAGGAAGGGGTCAAAATTTGATTAAGAATGGTTGCATGAAATGCACAAAAGCTCAATAAAATTTAAATATATGTTTTGATGAAACCCTGAGTTATTGATGGGATTTCTGGGACATGTTTTCTAAGTGTACAAATAAATCTTAACTATTTTATCATACATTCATACATTCAAACAATATAAATGATGCTTATTCTAATTATTTCTCTTTATAACCTTTAATTACTTTTCCATGCAGAAAATTGCCCACGCATTTAACAGTCCCCTGTGCACCAGGAACTTTTTCACATTGATAGTAAACTTCATTCTCTACTAATCACATTTTTTAATATTTCAACCCTCAATATCTGTCATAGTTTGACATCAATTGCTGTAAGAAAAACTCTTGACAATACTAACTTGGGGAGGAAAGCGTTTATTTCATTTACATCTCCCAGGTAAGTTCATCACTGAAGAAGCCCAAGATAGAAACTCAGGACAGGAACCTGGAGGCAGGAGTTGAAGCATAGAACAGGGAGGAATGCTGCTTACTGGCTTGCATAAGCTTTTGATTTGTCTTCCCTCAATGAAGAAACTGTCACTTGGAAGAGAAAGGTGAAATAAACACTCCCCCACCCTACGCAAAGTTGCTTTGTTCATTTCTTTATCAGAGTAAAAGAGAAGTAAAGGAGGACACCGTCTACTTTTAAATTTATTCATTATTCAAAACTTTCTTTCAAATATTGCCATAGGCATGAACTACAAATGAATCTAATTTCTCATCACCAGAAAAACTGAATTTTCCTCCAACATTCATAAGAAAGACATTCATATATACTATTGTTTTTATTTCCCTTTCACTGGGACCAATGCACAGTCGTTCCTTGGTTTTGCAGTCAAATATAGGAAGGAAATATACTGAAACTCAGTTTGAAATAATATTCCATAAGGATGGGGACAGACAGCAGCCAGAGTATGAGGCAGTTGGTCATGTTGCTTCTAAAGCCAGGAAGCAGAGAGACATTAATTTTGGTGCTCATTTCACTTTCTTCTTTTTATTCAGTCTATGACTTCAGTCCAGGACCTCATCTTTTGAAAAGGCACCACCTGAATTTAGATTCAGTGTTCTGATTGCAATTAATTGTTCTACTTTGTTTTCAACTTCAGTCACAAAATACTCTGACCAATACCAGTTTGTGGAGGAAAGGATTTATTTGGTTTAAGAACACTGTCCATCATTAAGAGAAGTCAAGAAGTCAAGGCAAGAATTCAGGGGAGGAACCTTGAGCAAAGACCAAGCAGTATAGCTGCTTACTAGCTTGCTCCCTAGCCTGTGCTCATCCTCCATTTATAATAAAATACATGACCACTTGCCCAGGGGTGGCATTCCTCACAGTGAGCGGAGCCTTCTCACACCACTCATCAATCAAAACACCGCACTGACATGTCTACAGACCAGTCCAATGGACACAATTCCCCAACTGAGGCCCCTTCTACCAGCTGTGTCAAGTTGATAATTAAAGCTATCCAAAATGCAATCTAATCTAAAAATTCCTTCTGAGTCATGTCCCAAGATTTTTCTCTTACGTGACTCTTGATACTGTCAATTTGATAATCAATAAACAATTAATTAGACTGTTAAAATAATTTTAATACAATTCCATTAATTACATTTGCTACAGACATTTTATATTATGAGATAACAATAACCTTAGGACTGACCTGTGGTCATATCTGTTATGTATTTTCTGGATTTTGTGTGATTTGGGAGGGCCCAGCCACTGTGGTTAGTGCCACCCCTAGGAAGATTTTTCTGTACTGTGCAAGAAAGCAGGTTGAGCATGGACCCATGGAGCAAGACACTGGTTAGACACTTATAATTAAAAAACATTTTAAAAGATTATTTCTTTTTGACTTAGTTATTTCTCATATTTCAAATGATAGAATTTACCTTTACATATTTGCCTTGAAAAACTACTAATAAATATTATATTATAAAATATATATTATATTATATCCTTATTCTATACATGTATGTTTTGCAAACATCTTGCTTCCAAAATTATTCAACTATTAGTCTATATTTTAATGTATAATTTATAATTATATTTAGCCTTTATAAAAATGCTTATAATACTAAAAACATTTTAAAACTATGAAATGTTTTCATTACTGTAGAGAAACTTATTAAATCTATGTTTACAAATATTAGGAATATTTGGAGTGCATTTAATTTCTTTATTTTATTAATATTCTCCTTCCAACTAATTTAATGAAGATTATTTTAATTCTATTCTAAATTTATATTCAGTTCATTTTGACAAAAATTTCTTTGGGTTCTCTTGTAGTCTCCTATGTTATTCTAAATTATGGAATTCAAATTAGTTGTTAGTTTAGGCACTCAAATTTCCCATAATTCAATCGTTAATATCTGTAATTTCCCTTGATGTCCTTATTTGCATTCTATAAGGACTCCTTGCTATATAATTCCTTGTATAGCATAAAAATCTATCTCTTGTGATTATCTTTAAAATAGCACTCATTTCTATTGTCAAATAATTCATAAACAATGATGGTAAAATTGAAAATACAGGTTTTAATGATAAAAATAATAAAATGAATATAAGATCATAGGTCTGAACCATCATGCAACACTACGTTTTTAAAGATATTCCAAAACAAGATTTTTCTCCACCATAATCATATTTAACCACACTGACCTTTTCAATAGCTAAGAATTTTCTAGAGTACAAGTAATGTTTAAGTATATCTTGTGACACACAAAAAAAATCATTGCATCATAAGAAAAATATAGCCCCGGAAAGTTCATCCAAAAAGACACCATTAATAAGGATTACATTGGGTTAAGTAGGGTTGCATGGATTTAACATAGAATTTCCCAATATTCCTCCAGTTAAGTACTGTTCTTATATTCTGTTCAGGAAATCTACTTTTAGTTCTTATTTGAACTAGATAAAATAGAAACATTTATAGGTCCTGCAAGTCTTATATTCATTTGACACCAATTATTTGAGCTATTATATAATAGATACTATTCCTCAAAGGGTCTTTGGAAAAAGCAATAGGCAATCATAGTTTTACATGCTACTGGATAGCTCACCAATTAGCATTAGGGAAGTGTGAAAAATGCTGACTACTGCAGTTTCTCGATATTTCTAAGACTTCTTTTTATCTTGGTTAAGCAAACTATATTTTCTCATATGTTCAGGGTTTATAAAATCATTAAAATACAATAGCATCAGAATAATCAAGTAAATCATAAAAATTGCAGCAGTAATTAAAATGTTGAAGTGTATTAGTATGTGTTACAAGATTTTTAATGCATAAATTATTGCATTTTTTCTGGTTTTAATGACTTTTTTGAAATGTCATACAATATTTTTGTTTCCCTGCCCATCTTTACCTGCCTTACTGCTTCCCACCCAGTTTCATTTACTATATCATATACAGGAGGGAGAAATTCAAATTTGCCTCCTCAAATATACTTAGGTGTGGATCCATTCATTACAGCCTGGTGAACCTACAAAGAGTCTGGTGGGGGTTCAGAGATGCGTTAGAATACAGCAATAAGTCATTAGGAATCTATTCAATAATATATCTATTTAGCAGAATAATAGTATTAGATTCTCCCCTCTGGCCTGTTGGCCACTGTATCACATGTTCCTAGGACTGATATCAATGTCTGGTATGAGTTCCATTTTATGAAGCAGACCTTAAATTTAACTAAAAAGTGATTGGTTACTTGCACAATATCCCTACCACTATTGTAGCAGAGGTCATATAGCGTCAGTCCAGTTGTAGCTGAAGGATGCAAAATTCACGGCAGGGGAAGATTAATGATATTTTGCTTCCTGTAGCATGTGTAGCACCTTGCAGCACTGTGAAAGCTAGCCAGTAGAGATAAAGATTCTAAGTCAGTACCGGCTTGATCCAACACCTCCCCCCCTTTTTCCTGTGCCTCATTTAAATAGTGTCTTCAACAATAGAGTCTTAATATCAAGTTGTGGTTGGTAACAAAGAGAAAGGAAAATTACCAGTATTGGGTGAGGGTCTTTGGGATCCCCCTAGTCAATAGCTTTAAAAAAGAGAGTGTCTATTGGACTTTTACTTCACTAACCTGTAGTGTCTAGTAGGTACAATATCTCCGGTGTTAAGTTAGCTTCTTTTAATTTTTATAGTATACATGTATATAATTGAAGAAGTTTCCATATGTTTAGTTTTCCTTATGCCTTATAAGTGTTGGTTATATCTTCCCATAACCCCTACTCTACTGTGCCCTCCATTTCTCCACCACAATTAACTCTTAGGAGTATGCAACATTTACTTTTGTCACATGGAAATTTTCAAGAATGTTGACTTTTCTCTGGGTGACAGATTAAATTAATCAGAATGAGAGGATAATTTAGACAAATGGGTATTAAAAGTAACTGAGCAGATAATCATTTTTGTTTCATCCTCAAAAAAAAAAACCACATAAAATATATGTTTTATTGAATCATTGTGTACTTCACACAGAATATCATGATCAGTCATAATCGTCTTTATGCACACTTCCCCACAAGGCACCAAACATATTTTTTATCAATAACTTTCATTCGTTGGGGTTTCTTTTTTCTAGAGAAGAGCTTATCACATTTGTACCTGGCCTGGAGTAATCATACAATAAGATGAATGACACTGGAAAATAATACCTTAGTGTAATGACTATGGCCTTAATACTATTCGTACTTGTTATTGGCAAGTGTGCATAACCATACTAATCACATACATCACTGCATGATAAATTTATGATATATTTTCCTCCAACACTATAGGGAAGAACAAGTTCCTAGTCCTGACGGAATTATTCAGTACTGTGAAAGATAGTACATTCATCCTTTCCAACCACTAGAAAAAACATGTCCAAAACTCCTATTCACTGCACCTCAGTATGGGAATCTCCAAGGGAAATACAGGAGTTAAGACTGAATAGAACAATATATTCCACATATTGAGAAGAGACAGCACAAGATCATCTACAACAGTGTCAGTATCCATTTCTAGAAGGTCTCCCCATGCCCATAGTTAAAGTACAACTGGGCTGCTTTAACCTCAGTAATGCTGCAATGATTATGACCCTTCTCCATTAACTTTCAAATAATTCCTAAAGACCATGCAGACATTATTAAGTATGAGAAAGGAGGAACATAAATTGAATCTAAAAAGTAAGAGAATATTCCCACTTAACACAATTAACCAGAAACAAGTAGGCCGGAACATTTCCTAAGGTAATAACCAAGGACAAAATACCCTCTTCTGCGGTCTGGCAGTTTTTAAGAACTGAGTACACGAAACAATCTTCTCCAGCAGACATTTTAGGTAAGACATAGAAACGTCACCGAAAATAGAAGCAGCAACAGTTATTAACTCAAGAAAGGCAGAGAAAAATAGTGATAAAAGTTGTCAGCAAGGGGCTGGAGAGATGGCTGAGTGTTTAAGGGCACTGACTGCTATTGAAGAGAACCTAGGTTTGATACTCAGCACCTACATGTTGGCTATCAACTGTCCAGAATTCCAGTTCCAGGGAATCTGACATCCACTTCTGACCTCTGCTAGCATGACATGTGTGAATTTACATACAAACAGGCAATTCGTTCATACACATAAAAATGATAAAATAAGTAAATAATATTTTTAAAGTGGCCAACAAGATAGGTACCTGAATATGGGGCAAAAATGACAGTGTCAAAAGGGTAAAAAATAAAAGTAATTAATAACTACACACAGAGATGTGATTTAAAACTCTGATTTAAATATGTATACATTTCAAATGAACAAACAGGTTGATAGTTTTAGAATGTTGAATCAATGTACAAATGAGTCAAACCCACGTTTTAGGGAAATTGCAATCCTGAATATGTGGGAACACTATGGATTTGTGCATTAAAGAAGAGCTTATCAAAACACTGTAAAAACAGTGATGGAGACACATACTTAAGAAACATGGTATCTGCATGTGGGATAATGAGTAGTTTTATATAGTAATTTCTTTTTAATAAAAAAAAGAACGTGGAGCTTGAGATGGTTCTGTGGTTAAGGGTACTGGCAGTTCTTACAAAGGACGTAAGTTCTGCTATTAGCCTCCACTGCAGGCTAACAATTGTCTGTAAATCCAGTTCCAGGAGATCTGATCTGATGCCCTCTTCTGACTCTGAGGGCATTGCACCTCATGGGTGCATTTAGACACAGGTGATATAATTATACATATGGAAGGGAGATCATAGGAGAAAGTTGAATTTCTAATATTAAGGATGTTTGAAACAGCCATATGGAAACCTACTCTATGAGAATCAATACACACTAACATGCAGACACAGGCACACACACACTCACACACACACACACATATATTTACACACATATGTACATATACATTTAAAGTAAGTTTGAGCTATCCTACACAGGAGATAATGTTCTTACCAGAAGCTGTAAGCTACCACAAAGTCCAGTGCTAGGTTTTGAGTATTTGGTCAGAGGTAGCTCAGTGATTCTTAATACAATAAAGGCGATGACCAATTTTCTTGGTTGCCATTTAGAACTGAATGGTAATACTCTGTTGCTGAAGACATGACACACATTTGTTACAGGACCTGGAGAAACCAAGTTGATAATGATGAGAATTTTTCCTCCTTGCTGGCTCAGTACTAGAAGGTGCTTTGTAAGTGGTTTGGGGGGAGAAATGACGTCAACACACTTTCTTAACTGTGAACCTTATAACGTGCAATCATTAATAATCAACATGGCAAGATATACTCAGGGTGCAATGGTGGCATGAATATTATGGGGTAACCAACTAATTTCTGATTTGCTTTAGGGTTTGGTCCACAGAATGAAATACATTCTGGTACTGCAAATCTGACTAAGAACCCATGTTTGGGGGAATTCACAAGCTACCGGTTTTGAACCTACTATGATTATTTTGCTAAATGAAAATATTATCAACTTGTCCTCAAAATTCAAATCTCTATGCCTATACATTAGTGCAACCATCAGTTCTGATCAGGATGATTCTTCCTGCAGTAGATGGTAATTCACAGAGAAACTTATAACAGGTCAAAGTGCAGAGAATTTGTGTCAGCGAACTGTTCAGCTATGAATGAGATATTTGATCACTCATTCAAAGACTCAGGGATCATGACAGAAGGGATGAAAATATTTAAAAGCCAAATGTCAGGAAGAACCAGAACATGAGAGTGTCCTTTGTCTTCTGAAACTGACAGGCCAGGACCATCTCATTCAAGAACTCACCACAGCTGTAGCTACCTGCCAAAAACTGCATATAATCAAGGCAGTCAGCACTCTAACAAGGAGTGGGGAGTGGCCAATATCCACTATCCCTAACTGAGGAGCTATTTATGGTGCTGAAGAGAGAATTAGTTTTCTTTAAGAGTGTGGTCAGTACGGATAGAGAAATGACTCAGTGGCTAAGAGTATTGCCTGGTTTGGCTTGCAGAACCAACACAGTGAATAATTATTACCCATAAATCTTGTTTCAGGGGATTTGACACAATATTCTGTCCTTCTTGATTATCATGTGACACAGATACAATTACATTCTTACAGTAAAAGCACTGGTACACATAAGATAAAAATAAGTAAATGAAAAAAATTTTAAAGCAATATGGCCCATGGTTAGTGGACAATGATCCAGTGGATTGTCCCATACTGGGGAATGAATGGACAACACAAATTCAGCCGTGGATTGTTAAAAGAAAGAAAACAAAATGAAGGAAAATACAAAACAAAAGCACAAGAGGACATGGACTTGGGATGGTGCAGGTGTAAGGTGTGAATGAAACCCCCAACAGTTTCAAACTCAGAAAGATGGAAGGAAATCTGGAGCCAGAGTTCAGATAAGACTCCAGATCCCAAATTCACAAAAGACACTGGGCTTCCCTGGCAGATAAGATTCAGGACTCAAGGAATTCACAAACAGCTGAAAAAAAAAAAAAAAAAAAGGACTACTTCCTGGTCAGAAGCTTGGAGGGGGCTGAGGGTTTTTAAGGCTTTGAGGAATTGGACAATTGGACAAAGGGGGCTTCAAGACTTAGACTTTTGGGCTGAGCTCACTCCCCCTGGGAGTTAGCCTCTTGCACTCTCCCTGAGGGAGCTCCTCCATCCTGATCTGGAGCCTGTCACGCCAGCCTGGTTCCCCAGAGCCCAGCCCCAAGATGGGGGTGAGGGGGCTAACATTTCTCCACTCCTGGGAGCAAGGGAGCTAGTCCCATCTGGTCTTCTCTTAATAAAGCCGGGTCCTGTTAGCTGCCAGAAGAGTCTCTGGTCCCTTCTGTCTGCTGCGTCTCTTGAACCCAGAACCTTACATAATGGTGCCGTGACTCAGATGCAAGAGAGCAGCAGTCCACCTGAGGACCACCTTTCATGCAGGACCTGGCATGGTATGATCTAATCCGCTGGTCTGGCTGCGGGCTCCTCACCCACAGCCCAGCACCCCACATCATGAGACATGGAGGTACCGGTTCCCTGTCGCCTCTATTGCTCTCTCAGCTCTCTCCCACTCATTCTCCCACTTCTGAGTGGCCACTGGTGCTCACTCACCCACTCAACACCTTTGTCTACGTCTTGTTCAGGCTCTGCCTCTCCTTTTTCATTGCCCACAGGACTCCTGCCAGGCCTTCAGAGAAGAGCTCCCTAGCTAGGGCTTTTGCTTGCTCCAGCCTCTGCTCAGCAGCCCACCTGGGAGCTCCTCCGGTCTCCCTAGCCTTTCCCTCTTGCTCCCCTTGTGCGCACTAGCTGGAGTTTCTGCTCACCCGCCCAGGAACTAGTTGGTGTCCCTGGCCTCTCCCTTGTCCCCTCTGTCCGTGCTTGTGTACTAGGTCAGTCCTCTGCTGGCTCCATTGGGAGCTGGTCTGCCTGCCCTTTCCCTTTCTCTCCCTCTGCGCCAGTTCCATCTGAGCCTAGTGCCCAAACTCAGCGCCTACGCTCACCTGCTTGAACCAGGAATCTGCTTAGCTTTTCCCTCCCCCTGTGCCATTTCCTCCAGCATGGATCCCATCTTGGGCTTGGCATCCTGCGGCCCTTATGTCGGAGCCAAGCACACTCGCTCAAGCACTCTCCTGTGTGCCTCAGGAGCTCCTAGCCTCAGGCCCTGTCTATACTCTGCACCTCTTCCCTCTGCCTCCTCTCAATGACCCCGCCCCCACTCTCACCCTCCTGCTTCTGGCTGCAGCCACGCCTGGGACCTGTATAGTTAACTGGGCCCCCCCTCTCCCACACTGCATTCTCTCTTTCTCTCTTTCTATCTGCTCCACCCATTTCTGGGTGTAGGCCGCCTCGCTCCTCTGGACCCCTGTCAACTCTCATCTTGTTTTGGACTCCCTCTCTGGTAGGGACTCCTGCTGCTGTGGGGAGTTTCTACATATCTGGTCATTCTGAAATGCCTCACTTGCTGGGCCTCAGGGCCCAACTCTAACCTGGGAGGCACCCCCAGGTTCAGAGATTCTTCTCGTTTTGGATTCCACATGGGTAGGGACACTTACCTGTCGGAGGATTCCCTCATACCCTCACCCTCCACCGCCAACCATGCTCACTTTATCCTCCCCACCCATTTCCACTACAAGCACGTGTGTTCCAGTGCTGGGCCCACACCCTAAACTCTCAAACTCCCACCTGTGTCTGGCAGCCAGGTCCCCAGGCCAGGACTCCCTTTGGGCCCATTCTCAAACTTTCTGCGGACTTTAAGCTTGCTAAGGTGGCTGCGTGCCACCCCTCTTCCCACTGCCTCTCCAGTGCTTGTCTTTCTTGGGACACTGCACTAACCCCCTCCCACTTTAGGCCCCAGGCCCAGAACTGCAAGCTGTACTCTTTCTGTCTCTGGCTGCCCAGCTCCGGCCGGTTCCCTCTGGGTCCTAAATTCTAACCCACCTAACCCGCCTCTACTCTGACAGGTGTCAGTCTAGAGATCTCCTCTGGGGTATCATGCAGGTGAAAACTCTTATTGGCAGTGCCATCCCCACGCGAGCACCCAAACTCCTGTAGCTGACCCTTCTTTGTTCCTGACTCTATTTACTCATTTCACCTTCTTTTATAGTCACTCTCCCCGCTGCCCAGGCACAAATGACCTCTCTCCTTCTTATACACATGTGTGCTGCCCTTGTAATGTCTCTTATCTCATATGCCTAGCCCACGGGCCTCACTCTGGTCCAGCACACCTACATAGTACCATCCATCTCAAAACCAACCTGTCCACTAACAGAAGCCCCAAAAGCCCCTTACTCAGGGAGAGCTGCTGAAAAACGGCCTTTAAAATATTTGAAAGAATATTCTTCCCAGAAGAACAGGAAAAGGCAAACTGGGTGTGCCACCCAATACAGGAGGCTCAACTACTGATGGTGGCATTCGGGGTTCCTCCCAAGAAGACCTCCAAACAACTCAGCATCAATGCCGCAACGGCTGCCAGGCCCACAATGACAACCAAGGACACTGGGCACAAGCCTGCCCCAACTCAGTAGCCACTGCCGGGGCCATGCCCACAAGGGGAAAAATGGGAATGCCTGGAGGATGACTGCCCTTCTTTGCAGCATTGAGGTAGGCCAGTCATGTGGCCCCCAGATCCCCAAACCCGCCTTCAGATCTTCTTCACTGACAGAACTCATCTGCCTGGACACTGAGGATTGACCTGCACAATAGCAATGGAGGAACCCACAGTTGAAAAAAGGCCTGTTTGTAGTAGGGGACCACATAGTCTGTCTTCCTTTTCCTACTTGGGTAAGATACACCCTTAGCAGCTCTCCATGGTGGGAGTCAATGGGCCTCCCCAGACCCCCAAGGCTACTCTACCTCTTCCCTGCATTCTCTAAGATACCACTGGCAGTCCTCACCTCTTGGGTCAGACTTTGAAATACATTCTACACTGTTCTCAATTACTGCCTCTCTTTATGATCTAAATAGTTTTCTCTAAAATAGAATATTTCCTTATCCCTTCACGCCCTGGGCATCCCTATATAGGTTTCCTAATTCAAACAAATTAGTATTGTGATTATCACTCATATATTCCCTTAAAGCCTAAAGCATTGGGAGATACCTCTCTCTCTCTCTTTCTCTCTCTAACTACATTTTGTATTGTCACCGTCCAGCAAAACAGAAGGAGCTGCACACTGGTTCAGTCTTCAAAAACAGGAGCCTTTTATTTCTTTTTAGCACAGCCTTATATCTTGTCCAACTACCAATCGTCGTTTGTTGCTGTCCGGAAGTACCCCTCATCCCTTGCCATTGGACAAGCAGACTCACACAAGCCTCATGCGATCATCACGTGATCATCACGCACTTAGTTAGACTCATTGAGTCCTGCCTCTTGGACAGCTGCCAGCCGCCATCTTAGTGCTGCGGCTCCCAACATCATATGTTTTCTACAAGCTCACCTGGAAGTTTATAAAGTGTAATGTATACACCAATAATATCCAATTCATAACATTATGTGTGTTCTTTTAGTAAGATGGTACTACACAGCACTCTTCTGAGCCACATTGCCATCTTCATAACTTCAGCTGTGTCCACTTACAGGTTTGTTAAGTGGAGTCATTGGACTCTCACCTAAATATCCAATCACCCCTCTCAGCTTTAATGTTATTATGTCTCGTAGTATTAAGAAAATAAGAGGGTAAAAGGAAAGGAAGTATTTTATAAAGAAGCATTTATGTACGATTATGAGGGCTGGATATTTCCAGAATAGAAAGTCTAAGTAAGTGATTGAAGGTCTGATTCTTGAAAGAGGAGTATCTAATCTTATGCAGAACATCTTAAGCAAATAACCATTGTTAATGACCACATCTGTGTCTGTGACTCTGAGTTTGACAGTTTTTCATGGTCTTCAGGTTTGGATATAAGTCCAGGATGTGTCTCAATCAGAAACAAAGACTATGACGCTAACCTTTACACACCTCATTTGTCCGACCTCCATCATGTGCCAATCTTTCTCCCATCTCTACCCCTTTAAATTTTTTGCAGAATTGTCTTTGATCTCTACCTGAACCGGATCCTACAAAGTGTCAAATCTCCCATTTCACTAACCCTTTCAGGTCTGAAACAATGTTACAAGCAGCTAAGCCTCTAAAGATTTATCCTGTCTTCTTATCCCACAAGGGGGCAGGGAAGAAGGGAGGCCTGTCAAGCTTATCTCCTCACCTGGTCTACAGTCTGTTATGCAGGAGGAAGTGTTTCAGCACCAGTCCCTTTGCCAGCCTACATGGGAGGACTGCCACCAGCTCTCGCCCTTCTGCTCACCTTCCCACCAGGAAATATGTACGGCTGCCTAACCATGATGAGGACTCAAACCCATTCCAGCCTCATGTGTCATTCCCTATTGCCCTACCATCGACCCACTTCAGCAGGAAGTAGTTAGAGGAGAAACAAGGCGCCCCTATTCCCATATGACTCAAAGGTTGGAACATAAGGTGTGAATGAAACCCTCAACGGTTTCAAACTCAGAAAGATGGAAGGAAATCTAGAGCCAGAGTTCAGATAAGACTCCAGATCCCAAATTCACAAAGGACACTGGGCTTCCTGGGTAGATAAGATTCAGGACTCAAGGAATTCACAAAGAACTGTAAAAAAAAAAAGGATTACTTCCTGGCCAGAAGCTTGCCTTAAACATCAATCAGATGTCATGGCAACCCCCCTCCCCTAAAAGCCAAGAGGGGGCTGAGGGTTTTTAAGGCTTTGAGGACTTAGATTTGGTAGAGGGGACTTTGAGACTCAGACTTGGGCTATTGGGCTGAGCTCGCTCCCCTGGGGAGCTTGCGTCTTGCACTATCCCAGAGGGAGCTCCTCCATCCAGATCTGGAGCCTGTCACGCCAGCCTGGTTCCCCAGAGCCCAGCCCCAAGATGGGGGTGAGGGGGCTAGCCTACCCCCTTCTCTTCGGGGAGGCTAGCCCCCAAGAGGGGGCTAGCATTTCTCCACTCATGGGTGTGGAGGAGCTAGTCCCATTTGGTCTTCTCTTAATAAAGCCGATTCCTGTTAGCTGCCAGCAGATTCTCTGGTCCCTTCTGTCTGCTGAGTTTCTCGGACCTAGAACCTTACAGCAAGGAGGTAGGAATTAGATATTATGTAGCTTTGGACTTAGAGGCAAAAATGGGGTGATTATGACCAGAATATATTCATGACATTCTCAAAGAATCTACAAAGATTTTATTTTAAAATGAGATTTTCATAACCTGGAATAGTTAACAAAAATCAGAAACCAGATAAATAATTTTAGGCAGAATAAACTGAATTGTACAAACTAAAATAACATCGTTCCCTTTTTAATAATTTAATATAAAAATTAGTTTATTGTAAAACAAATTAAAAAGTGAAGTTAGATTCTTATTGGGAAGCTCGAATTTTGGTTTGGTTTGGAGTGAGACCCAGCAGAAACAAACAAGAGGCTCTGGCTTTGGAATTAATGGGAAATTTATTATTCAAAGCACAGGGCTATCCTAGCCTCTTCACTTGGGAATAAGTTAGCCTCTCATCTGGGGGCAAGGTGGTAGCCTCCCCAGTTTAGGAGTGAGGAAGCTAGAAAATCCTACCAGCCCAGTAGGCCTTTTATGGGGAGGGATCTGAGTGGTATATATATATATATATATATATATATATATATATATATATGTCTGATTGATGTTCAGAGGAGATAGTCAACACATGGTATCAGGAAGCTTATCTGGCCAGGAAGGAAGCTGAAGTCAGTCCCTTTTCACAGATGCTTGTGAATTCTGAAAGTTTGGTTGCAGTCATCAAGGTGTCTGTCAGTCCTCCTGAGTCCTGGAACTGCTGGGGTTTTCTCTTCAGTCACCTCTTACACTATCTGCAGACTACGTATTTTATCGAAGAGATCTTACACAGATTTACTGCAGTAAGACTACTAGAAAACAAAAAAAACAACAAATAAAATCAGCAAGTCTATGCTCAAATGCAGAGAGAGAATAGACTCTCAGGTTTCCTGAAGTGTTTGATAAGATCAAAGCACTGTTTCAGGTATCACAGGAGGGCTGTTATGACACTGGGGTATAACTGACCAAATGATTTTTAGGAAAAATAAGGCTGGACATGCTTGTCTTGTGTATAAAATAAATAGCAGGATGCTTAGGAACAACTGTTCTTAATGAAAGCGTGATGTGACATAAATCTTTATTGAAGAGAATTAAGTTGTTAAAATGTGATCTCTCAGCACTCCACTAACTCTTTCCAACTCCTCAGAGAAGAAGAGCTGATGCCCAACCTACTGAAGCACTAAGTTCTGACATCCTGAATGACGTGCAGTCTCTGTTGACTGACAGTAAGTTTCACAAACCTGGTTTATGTTTGATGAAAAATGGAACAAAGCATACAATTTAGTCTTTATTTTTACCAGGTGTTTTAGCTGTGAATGTTGATTATCAAGTTGTGAGACCTTCCACTGTATTCCCTTACACAACAAGCGTATTTTCCTTACCAATAGTGCTTTCCATTTTTCTGAGCCCTGAGAATAACTTGGTCTAAGAGAAAAATGCAAATATAAGACAAAACGCCTGAGTTTCAACTCATTTCAAGTGGGAATAAATTACCAGCTCTATTTCAGCAATCATAAAAAATATTAATAATATTACCAGTCAACCCTTATTAAGGTTTTGCAAATCCCATTGCCCATCCCAGTTCTCCATCAGGAAATAAATATTAAACAGGCTGTATGTGCAGTGAAGTCTACAGACTAAATGGAAGCAGAACAAACACGTTTGTGCCCTTCAGGAGTTTCAATCCCATTAAGAGAGCTAAAATTCATTCCAGTTTAATTGCCAGAGAAAACATGTTTAACATAGAATTTATGTTGAAAGTGAGAACAAGAGAACTGCTGAGTGGGCACTAAGGTAATCTGAGGAATAAATTATAGGAGACTCCGGATGGCAAGAATTTGGAAATGCATATTAAAGAACAGAAAGATGCAAATCATCATGTTGCTGAAGAAAAAAAGATTTCAATGGTAGGACTTCCTTATGTTGAGATCCAAAGTAAAATGCAATGTCATAAATTTGGTAAAGGAAAGCTTCTTCTTAGTTTGACTGGTAGGTAATGCTTAGTAAAAATTAGGTTGTATGCTGAGGTAAATGAACTTCTTTTTATATGTGGCCTTTAAAAATCTTTTCCCTCCAAATATAAATATAAATTTTATTAATTTTTGTATATATTTATATGTGTGTGCAGTGTATATACATGGGTGTATGCCTGTCTGAATGTGTATGAATACATGTTTACATGTGCTATATCTGTAGGAGCTAAACAGTAATTTTAAATATGAACATATGTATGTTGTATTACCTGACCTTGTGCATTCTCACTACTAGAATCTCGATTTTAGCACTTAGTTCCAGATTTAATTATATAATAATTGGTGTTTCATAATTTTTATGATTTGTATAGAAACAAAAATTATTAGATTGAATGGTGTGATGGAAAGGAAACCTCCCAGCAATTCTAGGACTCAGGACTGACAGAGACCTTAATTCACAAGCATCTGTGAAAAGGAACTGACTTGAAGCTTCCTGACAAGATAAGCATCAGGATACCAGGTGTTAACTATCTCTTATGAACATCAATCAGATATTATGGGGATCCCCTCCCAATAAAAAGGCCTACTGGGCAGCTAGCCTTTGCTAGCTTCCTCTTTTCCAGACCTGGGGAGGCTAGCTTCCTCACTAGGGATTAGAGGAGCAAGCCCCATGCCTTTCATAATAAATGTCCTGTTAACTCCAAAGCTGGAATCTTGTTTGTTTCTGCTGGGTCTTGCAAACCAAATCTTACAGTATATATGCCAAGTTTCATTGTATTCATTAGTATTCCATTTTATCGATTAAGCAGCAGCCAATTTCGAATATTCCTAATACTCCAATATTTGAAAATCCTTACAATATTTTATTGCAATTCACATAAATCATTTATTGAGAAGGTATTTTTATCATAATCTTTTGCATACAAATTGATCAACAGTTAAAATTGAAGAAAAATTAAAATTATTTTGGGAAGATTCTGTTCTATTGGTATGAGAAAATCAATAACCTGCATATGAAATAAGTGAATGATTAATGGTGACCTGTGCTTCACAAAGGAAAGTGGAGGGTTAACGTTGTAAGGTTCTGAGTTCGAGAGAGGCAGTAGACAAGATGGGACCAGAAACTCCACTGGGAGCTAACAGGACCTGGTTTTATTAAGAGAAGACCAGATGGGACTAGCTTCTCCACACCCAAGAATGGAGAAATGCTAGCCCCCTTATCGTGGGGCTGGAGCCCTGGGAACGGGGCTGGAGTGCCTGGCTCCAGATCTGGATGGAGGAGCTCCCTCAGGGAGAGTGCGAGAGGCTAATTCCCAGGGAGAGGGAGCTTAGCCCAAAAGCCCAAGTCCCAAAGCCTTAAAACCTTAAAAAACCCTCAGACCCCTCCTGGCTTTTAGGGAAGGGGGTTGGGATTGCTATGACATCTGGTTGATGTTTGAGGTAGGCTTCTGGCTAGGAAGTAGTCCTTTTTACAGCTGTTTGTGAATCCTGGATTGGGGACCTTATCTATTCAAAAAGTCAGTTCTTTTCTCAGATCTCTCAGATCTCAGAGGTCCCAAGTTGGAAGTGCTGGGGGGAAGGGCTGCAGGTTCCAGTCATACCTAACAAACATTAGATGTTATGCACCTCAGTTTTCTTGTCTCTGAAATTTCTCATTACCACCTTTTACTCCTATGATCTATGTTGTTCATCTGAATTTATTCATTGTATGTCCATTTTTATAGAACACATGTATTCAGCTTCACATAGCCAATACTGGCGAGCCTATAAGAGCCTGAATTCCTTAAACACAACAGCAAATTTTGAACAACATCAGTACTCACAGTGCTTTTGTCTGTGGTTTTCCTTTCTTTTCTTTCTTTTTTTTTTTTTTTTTGGAACATAGTGCTTATGTCTGTTATTAGTCAGATTTCCCTCACAATAGTTCTGCATATTTTCTTTGTGGTTTTTTTTTGCATATATGGTGGTTGCAGTTTTGTTTGTTTATTTCTCTTCTGTTAAATATTTTTCTTTAAAAATTTTTAAAAATTATCTTTGTTTCATGTGATGTGTGTTTTCCCTGAATGTATGCTATGTGTACCACATGCATGGAATGTCTGCAGAGGCCAGAAGAGACTGTTGGATCCCCTGAAACTGGAGTTACTGAAAGATGTCAGCTGCCATGTGAATCTTGGGATTCAAATTTTGGCCCTCTGGAAGGCATACAGGTTTCTTCATCACTGAACGATTTCATAGGCCTATATTATTTTTTTTTCTTTTAAAAAAATATTGAACTTTTCTTCCTTTGCTAAAATAGTTCTTTATCAAATTTTGATCCCCTTCTCTAGTCCACGACGTCCCAACTCCCTATCAGACCTTATGTATTCCTCTATACATGTTAAATCCTATCCATTTAAACATTTGTAACTAGATGTTGCAGGTTCATGCAGTGGAGTCTAATCAACCTATCTAGAGATTGTAGGTAAGGCCTACTCCCCTTATCCAGTAATAATCAGTCCCCAGTAGTTCAAAACTAGGACTAGCCTGCCACACATTTCCTGTGCTCTACTCTGGGCCCTTGGCATGAGTCGTGTGAACCATTGCCACAGGTTCACATATGAAAGCCTTGACTTTCCCTTGTTTACCAGCTCTGGCTCTTATAATCTTTCCACCCGCTTTTCCACAATGGTTCCTGAGCCATAGTTGAATAAGTTTCAATATAGGAGTCCTATCCAGGGATACACACTCTGCAATCTCTTATTCTTTAAAAGTTGGCCAATTGTGACCTTTGTGTGCATCACACTCTGTTGTATAAGGAAACTTCACTGGTAAGAGATGAAGGATGCACTAGTTTTCTCTGTGGTTCCTTTTCAGACTCGCTAAGATCAAAAGAATGAAAAATATCAAATGCTGGTGAGGATATAAAGAAAGGGGAATGCTCGTTCACTGCTGGTGGGAATGTAAACTTGTGCAATCACCATGAAAGCAGTGTAGAGAGCTCTCAAAAAAATGGGAATTTTTTTCTTAAATAAACATTTGTATCAGTGTCAACATTACAGTCTGTCCCTATAGACGTATATGGGAACCATTTCATGAATAACAGTAGTTTTTATGGAAATATCCCTTATTTTGATGTTTTGGAATACTGATTCTTGTTCCAAATATAAGACATGTATATTCATACCACATCAAAGTGATTTTGTTTCATCAAAATCTAAGGTAAGTTTGAGTTTCATTCTAAATGAAGAACTTCTTTATGAAAATGTAACAAAGTATCATATATTAGCTTTCTGTCATGTCTTAAAATCCTCATAAATTTAACAGAAGAAATATTGTGATTATGTTCTTTGAAAAAAAATTGTAATAACAGAATTACTGGGCTAAAATCAAGATGATGTGAGAGCTGAACTACAAATAATCTAGAAGATGCTTTGTTTCCTTGAAGAGTTTAGCTTCCAGCCTACCTGCCTCACAATGTCTGCCACATCTTTCACAGAGAAGGACATCATTAGCATCTTCTCTCTTCTCCAGCTCCTCTTTCCTTCTTTAAGCTCTGTCATTTTAACTCTCTGACCTTCATTCTCTAATGACCTGCTGCTAACACACACTTGGATAATGAACTTCAGGCAGTTAACTACCAGGTTAATTCCATCTGCAAACACAATTTACTTTTGATCATATTGTAGTCATTTTCCTCCAGGAGTTATACCATTAGGGTTGTGCTTTCTCTCCATGACCTCCAAAGCTAACAATGTCCAGTCTTTTCTTGTTTGTCTCACTCCCTAACTGTCTTTCTCTCCACCTCTTTCTCCAATCCTCACCATCGCTCAGCCCACCACCATCGTTCTACTGTTTAGGATATTTGTGATCTTCCTAAGCCCATGTGGAAAATCTTGAGTAATCTCCCAATTTTATAGCTGGCTGATTATCAGTCATTTCCTCATTCCATGTTTACCTTTCATTCTTGTTTGAAATTCCTCTAGCATATTCACAGATTCTGAGAAATGGCATTGGACCACTTTGAGGGAGAACCTCTTACATTTCATATGTAATTGTTAATGAATAAGAACCTTATAAACAATTGCCAGGCATTGTAACATTCAGAAATGAAAGTGTTTTTTAACTTTCTTATATAGTTCTCTTTCTAGAGATTATGATTTTCCACATTTTTGGATATGTTTATCTTCAAGGAAGAAACATTTTTCAAAGTGCTTAAACAAAATGTTCATAGCTTTATTACAGCATGAAACTAGGTAAAATACAAATCACAGGGTATCTGTTCCACCTGCCCTCTAAGATTACGTGTATTCCCTTGCTTTCTTTTTACTGTTATTCAGTATAGTATACATAAAAAATTTCCAATGCAATTTCTTTAAAAATATTTTATTTATTATTATTTCTATTTTGTGATATGGATGTATTGTCTGTGCGTAAGTGCACCATATCATGTCTTGCACTGCCCTCAGAGGTCAGAAGAGGTTGTTAGATTTTCTGGGACTGAAGTTATGGAAGGTGATTAGCTACCACTGTGGGTGCTGGGAATCAAATGGGTCCTCTGCAAGACCAGTCGATAGATATTATTAACTGCTGGGCCACCTCTCTAGCTCCCAATAACATTTCTTAACTACTAGGGCTGTGTAGTATTTATTTTGTGAACTATTGTAATAACCATGATTTATTAATAAAAGTTATCAAATAAAAATATAAAATATTTTAAAATAAAATAAAAGACCTCTTTCAAATAATATATGGTTAGCAAGAATTCAGAATGGGACTTTGTTCAGATAGATCCCTATGCTTTCTTGTATGTGATTGTGCCAATATGGCCCTGGTTGATTAGATAAGAGACTGTGTCCTCCCGATGTCATTAATCTCCAGTCTGCTAAGTGTCGCTTATGTGGAAAAACACTCCTCAAAGGATTTGTCTATATACAGTGGTGATTATCTTCTAACCAATATTTTTTCTGTAAATTGCAATTGAAAAACACAGTTAGGGACAAATACACTACTTTTGTTTTTCTAAAGGGATGATAAGAAAGCCGTGAAAACAGCTGTGTCAGAGATTGACAAAATTCCATAGGATGCATCTAATATGGAATGCCACTATAGTAATTTACCTACCTGCCCTGGAAAACCTCTGTTAACTGCACGAATATACATATACTTTTTGCAAACATAATGCGTTGGATTTACTTATTTTTATGGAAATATCGACATTAAAGTGTTCACAGGATGGAAAAGTTTCTAAAGTCACACATTTAGCATAACACTTTTAATTTTTCACAATCAAAGAATATCTTATCCACTAAATTTAAATGAATATTTAAAATAGGCAATTTAATTCTAGAAATTTTCGTATATGTTAAACTTTATTCCTATAACAACATATGAGAGTGGCTATAAATATTTTTTTTTACTTCCTGACTTTTAGGTAATCTGCTTGGTATTACATATTTCAGGGACATATAAAGCCAAAGTTTGAAAATCTCTTAACATCTACTTCCATATTCTTCATAAATATTTTGAAGGTTATAGATACCTCTTCAAAGGAAGGAAGTACAATAAAAATTACAAAATCCTACAAGGAAACTAGAAAAAGAAGTTTCCTTAATTTCAAAATTTCACATGAAGAAGGATAAAAAGAGTAATGGAGGAAAAATTAAAATATTCTATATTGCTTTTCATTTGCTACCATGGGAGAAATAAATCAGGAAGCTGACTTTTATTAGGAGGAAGTTTTGATTACATTTATGTATTAAGATAACAGAGCTATGCAGAGCCTACACATTTGGTTTAATGTAATTCTGCATATATTTGTTACCTTTGACAGGTAACTTGGATCAGGAAGCAGGAAGTAGAAAGGAAATGGGTCTGTACCGCAAAAGCTAAATACATATCTCCAGTGACCTACAGCCTTTAGTGAGGTTCCACTGTCTAAAGCACTAGCAACCTCCTAAAACAGAAATCAGCTGGGGATCAAGCTTTCAACATGAAGGTTATGGGGAAATTTCATTTTCAAAGGACAACACAGTACTTCATTATGAATGTGTTTCTGCTTGAGTTTGCCAACTGAAAGTATTAGTAAGCAAAACAAAAGATTCCTTCTGCATGGGAATGTAGAACTGAATGAAATAAATATGAGTAATTATTTTCTGTCTCTGTGTTTGTTAGTTTTTCCAAAATTAATGCAAACTACAGTGATCTAGGAAATGGAAACATCATTGAAGAATTTTCCTCTATCAGATTATTCTGTGGGCATGTTGTGTGTGTGTGTGGGGGGAATTTTCCTGATTGCTAATTGATGTAGAAGGGCCCAGCCCTCTATGGAAATGCAGTCCATGGGCAAGTGGACCTGGGGTGTCAAAGAAAGGTGGATGAACAAAGGGAGGAGCAAGTCAGTGAGCAGCATTCCTCCGTTTTCTCTGCTTCAGTTCATGCCTCCGGATTCAGCTTGAGTTTCCCTCTGTGATGAACTGTGACATAGAAGTATAAGAGAAGTAAGTGGTTTCCTTCCATCAAGTGGCTTTTGGCACTGGTCTTTATCACAGCAAGAGAATCAAGTGAAGAGAGCCTGTAAGCCCCACTAACTTCTAGAAGAGCTGACGTTATCTCCAGGCTTAGTACTGGGACTCAGGCTGGAAGGCATACCCTTAGCTCACCTCATTCTCAGACCTTCAAACTACCCCTTCAGTTCTCCGAGGCCTGTCAATATTTCCACCTGGCAATTCTTGGGACTTCTCAGCTTTCACAAAATTTGAACCAATTTTTTACACTGAGTTTTATTCTCAGAAACTGACAAAGATGGGGACACGGAGAGAAAAGCAAGTGAAAATCTTCCTAATATTTTATTTATTATTTTTATTTTATGTGTATGAGTGTATTGCCTGCATGTAGATAGGTGGTGGACTAGTGCAGTTTCCCCAGAGGTCAGCCGGGGGCTCGGTCAGAGGAGGGCATCCTCACCTGGAACTGGAGTTACTGAAAGTTGTTAGCAACCATGTGGGTACTGGGAATTGAACTTGGGTCCTCTCTGTAAGAGCAGCCAGTGCTCTTAAACACTGAGGTATCTCTCAAACTCCAGAAATGAACACTTTTTAAGGACGTTGTGCTGGTCCTTAGTTGTCAACTTGACACACCTGGATTGAGAAAGCCTCAGCTGATGAATTTCTTCCAATGGACTGGCTTGTGGCCATGTCAATGGGGAACTTTCTTACCTGGTGAGTGATATGGGAGGATCCAGCCCACTGTTGGAAGTGTCAGCCCTTGGCATGTTGTTCTATATTATGTAAGAAAGCAGGCTGAGCACTGACCAGAGGAGCAAGGCCAGTAAGCATCTATTTTCCATGTCCTGTGCTTCAGCTCCTACCTCCTGATTCCTGTTCTGATTTCCTACCTTGTGCTCCTTTAGTAATAAATTGTGACCCAGAAGATGTAAGGTAAAATAAACCCTTTCCTCTCCAAGTTGGAATTGGTCAGAGTGTTTGTCATGGCTGTTGAAAGCAAACCAGAACAGAGCTATAATTAGATATCTGTTGAGACTGGAATATTTAAAATAAGCCTGATAGGAGAACAAGCTAGAGCCTGAAGAACAACTCATTGTCACCAAATCCATGAGGTAAGACCTGATAGAATTATCTCTCTTTGGAGCTGGCCTTTTTCTCAAAGTCTATTTTAATAAGGACTATCCATCCAAAACTTTGAAAGAAGGTTAATTGTCTTTATTAACAGTCTATTGATTATATTTTTAATGCCCTGTAAAAGAACACCTTTCCAGCAACATCCTGATTTTATGCCTGACTATTGAAGCACTGTGGTCAAAACAGGTTCATGCGTAAAATTAACTATCACAGGGCGTTAGTGTAGAATACATTTGAGAACAGAAAGCAGTGACATGGCTCAGTGGGTAAGAGTGCTTCCAATGCCATCCAGATGACCTGAGTTTGATCCCTGGAGTCCATATGAATGTAGAAGGAGAAAAGCAATTCCACAAAGTTGTCCTTTGTGTGGCAAATGTACACTATGACATGAACAGAGACCCCCATTTATATACATACCACACGCTGTAATATAATAATGTGATATAACATTTTTAGAAAAGCAAAGATCGGGCAATACCACAAATTCTATTTTCTTCTTTTATGGTTCAGAAATCAACCCCTACTTGAATGAATGAAGCCAAGAACACATGATTCAGAGAGATAATTTGGTGTGATTACCACTTGAACACAGTTATAAATATTTTCAACAAACTAGCATATTAGTGAAAGAATGAGATTAGAAACAAGATTCAAATAACACAATAAATTAATATCATTAAATAAAATAATCTATTTCCTTATAAGGAAAATATTACAAAAACAAAGAAATGATAAAAGTCAGAAGAATGGGATTCTTCTTATACTTTGGTCTTTGCAAACATTATATATTTATTCTGCTGTCACACTATATGTGGTGGTTTGAATGAGAATGCCCCCCTTAGGCTCTAAGTATTTGGATATTCTGTCCCCAGTGGGTGGCAGTAATTTGGGAGGTCTTAGAAGATGTGGCCATGCTAGAGGAAGCATGTCACTGGGCACAGGCTTAGAGAGTTCTTAAGCCTTGTGGGATCTCTAGTCCCTCTCTGCTTCCTGTGCCTGCTTGAAGATGTGAACACTTAGCTTACGGGTCTACTATAATCACCTCTGCCACCATGCCTTCCTGACATGATGGATTCTTGCCACTTTGGAACCATAAACTAAATAAACTGTCCCTTTCATACGTTCCCTTTGTCAGTGTTTCTATCACAGCAATAGAATAGTGAGTAACACACTATACCTCACATAACTGTAAATATAACATGACAATTAAGAGAATGAATACATATGAGTAATTAATATTTGAAGTATTTACACAATTTGTCTATATTTTGAGAGCAGAAAATATAAAACGAATGCTGGAATTTCTTAAGTAAATTTTTCTTACCTTCAGGTAGATAAAATAAAAAAATTATATAAGGAATTATTTACAGAAGTTTATGCATAATCAATATATATATATGCCATTAAGTTAGAATAAAATGGACTTTATGAGCATTCCAATGGAAATCAGGCATAAGAACATTTTTTTCAAAATGTTAAATGAACTACTATCATTATTTTATATTGGAAAGAATTAAAAGCATGTTACTAAATAAATGATATAAAGAAATTAATATATTTATCACTTGTACAATTTATTTTGGCATCTGCCTCACTTCATAAATCACATATAGAAAGCTGCATAAGCAGTTGCAATAGAAAAAGATATGTCCTGTTTTCCTGAGAAAGCCTTTAAGTTTTTCATTGCTGCCCCATTATTGCTGTCCTATTATTTTGTTGCAGAATGACAGGAAAACTGGAAACAAGAAAAAAAACTTGGCAGACAGTGAATATATTATTGTTCATAATACAGATGTCATCCAATTATAACCAACTGGTTTAAATGTCTCGTCCCTGTATGAACATTTGCTGTGTGTTCCATCACATATAAATGACTTTAAAATTGCTTAGATAGATGTGCATTTTTTCTTTTTACAGAAAATAACCATGAAAAAGCATTTTCTTAAATAACATGCACATGGCTACTTATAGTCATACATACCAATTGTGTGGGTACATATAATCTTCACAGAATACTAATTATAGGTTATAGCCAATTAAGTTTTCATAGTAATAGTTATTTTTCTGCTACAAATCTTCTTTGTTGACTCAATTCATTTCAAGGTTCTGTGATTTAGAAACTTCTTACAAGAGCTATTCTGTGAGACTAAATAATCATACTTTTATTTATTTATGCATGCATTTATTCTGACTGGATTGGAAATGGTTTGTTCAAATATATCGGCTATGAAAAATAAATGAATATTAATATTCATATGTCAGTAAATGGTAATAAATGTGAAATATTGGCTAAAATTACCAAATAAATTAACACTAAAACTGTACTTATTGTGGTTTTTCTAGAGATATAGAATTATTTTTTTTCTATTTTATTTTAGAAACAACACATTGGAGAAATGATTCACTTGAGGTTAAACATGTGGCAAATATTTAGTAAGTTAAATTAGTATGGAGAAATTATTTTAATGTTTCTGTATTAATATAGATAAGAAATAAACAACAACATGGATTTAACAAAAGACTATTTTCAGATGAAATGAGAAGCTGGAGAGATGGCTTATTGGTTAAAAGAACTTGTTGCTTTGCAGAGGATCAGAAATAAGTTCTCATACACTCATCAAGTGTATCATGTTCAGTGATACACTAACAATCTGTAACTCCAGCTTCAAAGGATATTATTTCTTCTGACATCTGCCAACATGTGCAGTAATATACACAAAGCCACACCCTGAGACATAAATAAAATTAAAACAAATAGTTTTAAAAACATTAAGTGAAATGAATTATTACAAAGTTTAATGATTTCCTCTGAACAGAATCAACCACATCGTGTGCTGTACATATGCTATAATTTATTGAACAACATTCTCTATGAGAATAATTAAACGTGATACCTATAAGTGTATAAGGTTGACATAAAGTTAACCCTATTCTTAGTCCATTAGTGCTAAATGTAAATGCTCTAATTTTCTTCTGTCAGTTGATATTTGCTACAAATTATTTATTCTTTCTACAGTCACTGAAATAAATAGGTGGTGATCATATAGATGTGAAAAAGCTAAAGCCATTTGTGTTTTAATCAAGTCCTCTGGGATGTATCCTTTTGGGGAAGGGACAAGCAAAGACAGAAATGTAAGGAGACTGAGAAATGCAAAATTAGTTTGGAATGAACTGATGGCATGTCATTGTAGTTCTGACAGAGGATTCACTGGTAGACAAGAAATAACTTGGGTTCTCTCTTCCAGTAATTATTTACAGAGCCCCATTCATAAGGTAAATTGTCACGAGAATCTCTCATTTCTGCACTTTTCCTTATTAAAAAAAAGTTCTTTCAAATGTCCATTTTTGACACCCATTTCGTCTTCACCATGTCAACTTAATGAAATTTTGGTGAGATTTTTATAATGACAGAATTAATCTCTTATAAAAAATATGTAATTACTCCAACAATTCTTCATTTTCTCTTATCAATCTGAAGGAAATGAGTACATAATGATAGAATTATGTATGACATATGACAAAATGTCATACAATAATAAATTAATTCACAATATCCTTAATGAGAAAATAAGATAAAATCTATTTTGTAGATACAATATGAAACAAATTTAAATTTAGCAGTGAAGTTAAATTTATAAAAGAGAAATACAAGAAAATTTATACAGAAATCTTAACTTTCATCTTAAATTTTTCAAGGAGTAAAATCACATTAAGATTTGTATCCATAATTATGCTCTTAATTAAAATATAGTAACTAGCTTGCAAGGTCCTCTGCTACAGTTGTTCAGTTTGTGAAAAATGCATAAATACCTGCTCAAGTTCAATATAGATTAGCTTTTTTGGTCAAAGCACACATCTTCCTCCATGACAATACCTTATGCATAATAATTTGCTCTCTGTAGATTATCACATCCAGAGGAGAACCTTGATAACTCAGCCAGCCCACTGATAGCACTTTCCATCTCTAATGTATCCAAAGATTCAACAGACCCCACATATCTGGCCAAATATGCATATTGTTCTTTCCAAATTTAATTAATTTTTTTAACAATTTCTAGCTCTCATGAAAAGAGTAACCTACGTCCTATACAAAAAACAAATTCATCTTTCCATATATAACTATTATATTAATATTTTATTAATATAATAATTAATATATTATTCTAAGCAAAGTGGAGTTCTTGTAAAGGGGTGCCGTCTATATAACCTTAATGGCTCTAAAATGTTGAGACATTGATAAATAAGCTGAGATTATCATAAGTTAATTATTTCAAGGTTTTATTTATTAGTGCACAGACTTTATCTTAAACTGTTCTTCAAATCTCAAGTTTAAGGGAGACCCTTTTAAAGCTTACCTCACAAATTTTTATCCATAAGACTGAGCTTGGCACAGCTAAGAATAGTAAAATTTGGGAATAAAATCAGGGTTACATCTGTGTACTTAACTGATTGAAGATATTTGCTTTATCTTGCATCATTCTGAACTTGACTTTCTAGCACTCACTGCCTTTATAAATATGGATTTAAAGTATATTAAAGATACAAACTGAATTCAGATGCAGAAATTATTAGATTCCTGTTTATTACCTTATTAAAACCCAGTCATGCGGCTGTGGATAGTCATAAGAACTAACTAACTAAATGGTTAAACTGATGTATATTCTCTTAAGTTTGTGAATTTTTCCATATGTTTGACCAAGTTTTCAAAAAGAATGAAGGAATGAAGTGTTTAAGTAATAATTAACTTAATGTATTACTTCTAGATAAAGGTAAATTTACAATTATACATCACATCATAATGTAACAGAGGAGAGAGTCTGAGCTTATTCAGTTTAAACTAATACTACATACTAGTTAATTGCAACAAAGAATTTATTTATGCCTAAACAATAGAGAAAGGATACTGAAAGTTTACAAAAAGATAGAAATATGTGGCTAGAAGATGTCACATATTTTAATATAAAACATATAGTTATCTTGAATTCAGAGTATGTGCAGTGAGATGCATTAATATATCTAATTAATATGCATTAATTAGTACATATGAATATATTGGATATATATGTATTAATTCAGAATCCATTCTTTGCAAGTTAGGCATGGTAATGAGTTTCTACTGTCCCAGCTACTCAGGAGGCAGGGAAAGGCAATAAACTTGCTTGAGCCAAAGAGTTAAGGAATTGTTTGGCAAACTCTTAAAAAAAACAAGAAATTAAATCACTAATTAAACAAACTAAGGTCTCTGCATGCAAAGAAATGTAAGCAACTTAAGTGTCTCTCAACTGGAGATCTACTCAGTTGTAAAGAAAGACAAAATCATGAAATTTGCATGTAAATGGATGGAACTAGAAACTCTTATACTCTCTGAAGTAACACAGACTGAGAAAGATAAATGACGTTATGTTTTCCCTCATTTGTAGAGTCTAGTACCAATCCTTTTATGTGAATATATACCTGGTGTAACTGCAGGATCCAGGAAAATGGAAAGCAACCACAGAGGTAAAAGGAAAGCAGGAAACTGAGAGAGAATGGTAGGGAACAGGTATTACCAAGGGAGAAATCACTAAAATGTGGGTTATAAACGGGAAGAAGACAGGGAGAGTTATACAAGGAATTATGGGGGAAAATAGGAGGCAGATATTATCAAGGGTGAAATTCGGGAAAACAGAGGTATCCTATCTGGGGAGAAAGGAGGAAGGGTGAGACAGGGAGACAGAGAGAAGAGATAAACAGTGCCCAGGTAGTATAAAGAACCTGAGAGACACATCGTAGTTAAAAAAACCGAATGAAAAATTATACATATGATATATCTACATGAATCACACGTATAGGTCAAAGTTATATAACCAGAATCAGTGACAGACAAGGAAAACCTCCTTCTGAGTTGCTGACTAAGGTAGTTCAAGAGACTCCCCAAATTACACAGGCTATTGCCATAGCCCTTGATTGCCTCCCAGAACTTGAAGATAAGACAGTATGGCTGAAGACAGGACAAAGTTTGGAGTTGGAACTGACCTGGAAGTCACCTCCCTGTAGGCTAGCTCTCACTTTTTTGGAGAAGACTGTTTAGGCTGCTCAGGAAGAACATCAAACTCTGCTCCAAATCTGGCCTTATAGCCTGATAACCACCACAATGACTGACACAGAAACCTCTATTTGGTAACTAGTGTCACTTTTATCTTGGGGGTAATCAACAGCTAGCTAATTGGATATAAAGCTCCCACAGTCGGAGGAAACTCATGTGTGGTTCTGTAAACATCTTCAAATACACACGGATGGAGAGGTCATAGATCTTAAAACCCTATATCACATTCCTTGATAAATGGCCATATGCATGAAATATAGTAGGGGTGGTCTATGGGAGGGTATTGATGGGGAAGGGGATATAATGGTGATTAAGATGTTGTGTATTAAATGCACAAAAATTCTTATAAAATATATAAAAAAATAAAATCAATTTATGAGAATAAACTGAGGACCTCAGTCAGTTCCCAGATTTGTGTGTAGACAACTACCAATTCACTTTAGAGAATGTGTTGTATTTTTCTTATGTTTACATCTTCAGTTGACTTCCCCTCCTATGAGCGAAGATTATTCTGAATATATGATTGTGTGTGATCATGTGTGTAAGAGCTGTTGCTCCATATATATGAATTTATATGGATGCGACTTTTGCCAAACATGCCATAAACAGGCATTTAACAAGAGGAGATATTTGAAAAGAAATAATTAGAAAATATGTTTTCTGTAAAGGAATATACAGAATGTCAAGCTATAAGGACTAGGATGTCTGAGAAAATCTTAATTTTTGGTATCTATATGTTCACAGAACAATAAACCAATGAGATCATTACCAAGACCCCTTGTTTTCTGATTAAATTCCTGCTTTCTACCTTCTGTTTAGTAAATTTTTTGTTTTTCTTTTACATTTAAAGTAAAAGGTATAAATGATAGCTCTTCAAAACCCAGAGGATCTTTGCATATTTCTGGCCTTGAAATGTGTTTGTAATAAAATTCCATTGTAATTATGCTCTATTGTTTTCTCTCACAGACTGCTGAATTCATTTCCAATTTCTTTGTCTTTGTATGCCCAGAGTCTAGTAAAATGTATTTGATAGAATTAAGAAAGTATGGGGCTGGAGAGGTGGCTCAGTGGTTAAGGGCACTTACTTCTATTGCAGAAAACCTGAGCTCATTACCCAGCACCCACACTCACATCTGTCAGTTTCAAGAGATCTAAACCTCTCTTCTGGCCTTTGTGGGCACTATATGCATGTGACAAGCTTCATGCATGCAGGTAAAACCCTCATGCACAAAAAATATATATTATAAAATAATCATTTATTAAAATCTAAGAAACTAGATCACTCATTAATTAAATAATCTTCCAGAATAATAGATGTTGATAAAAGAAAACAAATAAATAAATAAATAATCATGGGTTATTTATAGTACAAAATGCCATTTTGAACAAGTATATTATTGTAGGGCTCTTGTGTAATCTCATAGTCTTTTGTGTTAAAAAATTGTCCTAACTCTATAGCACTATTGATGGTTATAAGAACTTACAGGCATGTCCAACCCAAGGCTCAGAGTCTCGGGTGCCTGAGAAAACTATATATGGTACTCAAACAAAATCTTAGAATTGTAAACTTACTTGATTAAGATTATTTTGATATTATTTCGTGCAAATGTTTTTAACTCAATTGCCCAATTCTTGAGTGTAAGTTTTGTAGGCAATATTGTCATTTCATAATATCAGATAGTTAAGCACACCAAGATATATAACTAGTGAACAAAAGTTAGGTCAGTATGGTCAAACCCGTGGGGTAAAATAATGGTTATTTCCTGTTCCTAAGTGGTCAGTATGAGGTAAACAGGCCTATTTTCAAGTCCGTTTGTATGTGTGTGGTGTGTGTGTGTGTGTGTGTGTGTGTGTGTGTGTTTGTGTGTGTGTTTGCATTTCCTCACATGGCAGAGATTAAACTCAACACTTTGGACATGATAGGCGAATGCTAACAAATCTTTTCTACTTTACTTCTTATCTGAAATTCATTGGAAGCCATTGATATTTATGTAATATATCTGAGAATCGAGCAGGTGAAATAACTAATGATAAGGATAGAGCTAGCGGTGTCTACACATTAAGTAAGTACTAACTGAATGTCTCACTGAGGCAAAGCTTCGGTGTTTATGGATTAGCGAGAATCTATAAGAAACTACATTTGCTAAGTATTGAAATATCTTTTTTTGTGTACACGTGGAGTATCATCAATGCTGTAAAAAATTAAAGAGAAACAAAAACAGATTTGTGTAGCTTTTACCCCCAATTCAAGTCTATCTAGCAAAACTTTATTCTAATATGTAATTTCTCGCCTTACATTTGCACAATTTGTCATTAGGGTAGTAAGGGGAATCACAAAGTTGAACAGTGTAATTTTTCACTCTAAAGTTAATTAAGTAAAATATTATTGTCCCCTTTCAGACATGGCATTTCTTTCAGGTTTCGATATTTGCAAAGTTTTTATATTGCAAAATGTGTTAGCTATATAATACACCATATTACATAATACTTTGAAAATCAAAGAAAACCCACTTTTATATCTCTTAGAATTAACATGTTTTAAAAAGCAAATGTCTGCAACTAGATAGAAAATCTTAGGTAAATGTAAAAGTAAAGTTTAGCAAATAATTTATTAATGTGTGTAGATAAGTATGTGAGATTGTGCTTTGCAATCACATCATTTATCTCTAACTTTAACAAAAATGAAGAAAAAAAATTTCTAGAAGAATAAATGATATAAAAATGAGCCACTAACTTTTGAAACATTTAGTTTGAAATTGCTATGGATACATATGTTCCTGTATTTTTCACAGATTTGGTCTTGAAAAAGCATTTCCACCTCTTTGGTCGCAAGTGAAAGGGTTTAGTAAAAAAAGCAAGCATAAAATATTCTTGCATATAGAACTCTATGAATAAGTATCACTTTTCTAAAACTAACAAATCATGGGCTGTGATAAATTAGGTGGATATGAAATGAAGGCACCATTTCCAGTATTTCTTTACTGGAATTCACTTTATTTTCTCTTTGATCAATCAAACAAGAAATATTATAAGATTGTATATAATTAATTATGTTTCAATACAATCTGTTACCTTTTCACAGCTTTACAAAAGCAAAACAAAACAAAGAAACAAAAAGAAGCTTATGTGAGTGACATTTCACAAAGGACACGGAAAGAAAGAGAGGCAGAAAGAATAGCAAAGCCCTTATTACTAAATTTATTTACAATATAAGGGCACAAACAAAAAATAAAAATGAATGAAAACATTTCAAATACTTCAAAAGTCTAAATATGGACCCTATTTGTTTCCTTGATATTTGCTTTCAAGCAGAAATCTGTCTTTCATATATACTTGTAGTTGGGATTGATATTTTCTAAGCCAAGGAATTTCATTCTTAAAAATAATTTCAAGAGCATTTGTGAGTTTATCACTATAATTCTATAGGTATATATGTGATCTTTCTTAAAGCAATATTTTTGTAATATTATGAATATAATTTAAGTTTTGTTTTAATTAAAGGAAAGTAAATTATTCACGTTTTAATTAATTTTAAGTGATTACATACATCTAAGAGACTAAACAGCTTTTCTCTCCTGAGGGTTATTTCCATCTATAATTTATAATTTATTCATCTTCAAATGCATATTTAGTTGATAGTATATTCACATTACACTGGAATTATATATATATATATATATATATATATATATATAATTGTTTGAGTGTATTGTCTGCATGTATGTTAGTGCACCAATGGACTGCAATGCCAACAGACCTCAGAAGATGGTTTTGGATTCCCGTGGAGTTCAGGATGATTTTAGTCACCATATGGGTACTGGGAAATGAACCTGGATCCTTCATAAGGTCAGCCAGTGTTCTTAGTAGCTGAGCTATTTCTCCAGTCCTGAGTGAATGATTTTCAGATGCTTTGATAACTGGTTATGTTACCATCTTATATCTGATGTATATGAGGTAGATATTGTCATTTTCCTGGTAAAATTGAAGTGTAAAATAAATCATCTCTTGTCTTCTGTACTTGCACTTCTGTCTCTCATATTTGTGAGAACAGAGAACTATTACACTTAAGGACAAAACAATGTTTTTTTATTGCAAGTTTACGAAAACAACAGTTGTTGAAAATGTATTCTCTTTATAAGGAAAAGCATTAACTTTTCAAACCACTCTTTACAATTATATAAAATGCCTTCTATGCTTATTAAGAACTACTTCAAATGGATTAAAATATATTTGAAAATAAGAGATCTGTTGTGTTGATATTTCTATTTGTTTTTCTCTTAAACAAATATGTAAGAGGGCAATGAAATCTAAAATAAAATGTATGTTCATTTAACTTTGTTCAAAATTTTATAAAATATACACAACTATCATATTTAGTGTGGTGGAAAAGTAAATAGAACTTAGGAATTTTTTGTATTATTTAGTTTTGTTTTACACTGTTATTCTACCATCTATCAAATACAGCAGTTTGTCTTCATTGATGGATTACTGAAATGAAGGTATATATTCAAAGGATAGGAGTATTTACTGCAATAAATATAATTTGAAAGCAATAACTGAACATTTATCTGGATCATGGAAAAGAGCATAACGTCAGGGTATATGGAACTTTAAAATACATATAATGCATTTTCTTCAAAGATTCAGAGGCACAACATAAAGAAACTCACTATATTATAATAGATTTTGAGGGGATGGGCAGTCAGAGACCAGGCATCACACTTCTGGAGGTAGGTTGTAATTCCTTTATCTATGTCAGAGCTTTTTAGTTTTCATCAAGAGCATCAACTTGTCAATGAGTCTTTGTAGGAAAACACAACCCTAAAACTCTATCTCAGGGTGTATCTCAGTACATCTATCTTTTAATTATAAAGTCAACCAAATTGTGTGTTTTCTAATGTTTTATACAAATTCAGTGTTAATTTAAACTATTGATATATTTTTGATATAGGATAAATACCTATAGCACAGTTTTAATGTATTTACTATTTTTCCTGACACAATATTCCTGGTGTTTACACAGCTGAATTATAATATTCTTCCCATATGAAAAACCACATTTTGTGAAGGTGAAAATATCAATGATATCATGAATTATTTTGTAGATTACTTTAATTAATTGAATGAGATAGTTTAGCAGTAATAAATATTAATTACTGTGTATTAATTAAATTGATGTTTAAAAAGACTTCAAAAAGTATCAAAGTATACCATGAGTGGTATCTTTGCATCAGTGGATGGCTATACATGCATACACTTACAATTTTAGTTGAACAGAGTAGATTGTGATAAAGAGGTCATAAAGACGGGCGGGACATATGGTAGTGGATTTCTGAGTGGAGTTTGGGTGCACAGGGTGTATATTAACAAATACTTTGAATATACCATGAAATTATCAAGAATAAATAAAAGCAAATATTTTTAAAGTTCACATTCCATATATTTCACTTTTAAAAAAATCCTTATTCAATATATTAGAATAGCACCATTGATACTCTATTTATAATAATTGTCCCAAGTAAAATCTAATGTATCAATTTCCTGATATTATATAAAGTTTTGTAAGAATTTCAATGTTTTCTTTCTTTAGAGAGCTCAATAGAACCAACATTGGTTTAGTGACAGCAGATGATAATAATTATTAAAAAATCATTTTTAGATTTTCAAAGTTAAACTATTTTGGTTCCCTGAAAATAATACTGTGATATATACTTATTATAAAGTATATACATATATCCAGTTATTCACAGTGCATTTATGTGTATGCATGCACCTGTAATAAGTACTTACTACACAGAATGTGGTCTATGGGTTGCTAATATTACTAAGGAAATTATAAAGTTCTAAATCACTTACTGGTGCAAAGCATCATAGTTTGCTGTGACTTCGAGGGCTAAAATCACATCCAAGAAAACTTGGGAAATACAGATTAGAATTAATGGACCTAAAATAGTAAAATAATAATAGGGCAATGAAAACAGAAAGAGATATAGTAGGGGATGGAGATTTAGGAGGGCATCTGAATATGAGCAAAATGCACTGTATGAAATTCTCAAATCATTAAAAATATTCTTTTCAAAATTTCGAATTTAGAGCTATAAGATCAGACTCTTTATGTTGAGAATATTTCTGAATATTTTGGGGTCCACTAAATTGTGAGGAGTGTGGTATACTTTACATATATTTTTTTAATATCAAACACCCTTTATGCCATAATTCATAACTAAGGAGTTTCATGATTATTGGCATAATTTATCCCAATTGCAAACTAATTTATATCTCTGAATTTGAAGCATTTTACTGTCACAATTTAGGAAGTAATGAATTAGGATTCTGAGAAATACTAGAAATAGTAAGTAGGAACATGGGAAGTATGTCCTTTCTTTAAGGAGTAAAGATTATCTTGATTGTACTAGTTTACTCTCCTCCTTTTAATTGTTGCACTGGAAAATGTTTAATGCTTCACCTTTATTATTTTTATTTATGTATAAGGGCTTTGTGTGTCCCTAGGTGTATGTGCCACAAGTGTTAAGGTGCTAAGGAAATCAGAAAAGGTGTCAGTTCCTTTGGAATTGAAGTTACAGGCAGTTGTGAGTCACCCAGTGTAGGTGCTGGAACTAAAGTCCTCTCGAAGAACAAGGGCTCTTTCCAATGAACCAAGCTCTCCACCTCCTATACTGGAAATTTTATGCTAATATTTACAAATATTTGCAAATTTGTGTATACACCCTGACTGATTTTTCATTTCCCCAAATACAGTCAACTCATTTGCAAACCTTTATACTACTTTTAAATAAATAAATAAGTGAATAAATAAATAATTAGCTTAGAGAAAATCCCCTTTACTGCTCTTTGATGAATGCTTACAAACTAGCATAAAATGCTGCTCTTTAGTATCCATGTACAAAATACTTCACTTTGTTACAATATCCTTATGTATTGTTAACATTTGAGGTCAGCCAGAAACATAAAACAATTTAAAGTTGGGAATGTCAAGAATGTTTTTCGCTACTGACATTCATATCTCTCTTTGCATGCTTGATGCGTTTTCTCACTTTCACATAGTATTCTGGTATACAGAAATGATTCAGTTATTAATGTTGTTTACTATTACTCTTTATTCATTTCACTTTGACCCCAAGTTGTCCTATTCCATCCATTGTACCCTAGGTTGCTTTAGAAATTTAGGTACTTGGTATAAAGTTGCTAAATAAATGAAACTTTAAGAGGAAATTGCTTCCATATGAGGATATGGACACAAAAGTCCACCTGTGAGCCTAGCTCAGTAGTATTGCAACAAATGCAGAAAGGGCAGGTGATATGACCAGATTCTGGCTACAACACAGCAGCTCTTTAAACAGTTGAGTCACTTACCATAGACTCAACGCTTTAGAAAGAGTTGCAAAAATCCCTCTGTCAACCAAAGTAATTCCCTTCCTAGTTAACAGATAAAAATAAGACCATGAAATATTTTCAGGAATCACATTAAATAAAACAAAACACCAGGATTTGAGTCTAGTAGCCACAACAATTACCAGCAGAACAAGCTATAGCAGAGAATACTAATGCATCCCTCAACTCTCACCAGTGAAACTTTCTGATGCAAAAGAGCGTGATGCACAAAGAAGGCCGCAACTGGCCAAGGTTTAGAAAATAAGAGACTGCAAATTGTGTGTCCCTGGATAGGATTCCTATAGTAAACCTCACCCACCAATGGCTCAGGGTCAATTGCAGAAGATCAGGCAGAATTATTGTAAGAACTGGAGTTTCTGCACGATCATGAAGAAACCAAGTGTTCCGGGCCTGTGGGAACTGGCTCAGATGAACTTACAGCAATGGTGACATCATCCGCAAGACCCATGCATATTCTGTCAAACAAAAACTCAGTATAGAACTGGAGAAATGTACAAGAGGCCCCAACCTGAGCCAAGAAACTATTGGCAACTGATTACTGTGGGGTGAGAGAGAGTTAATATTTAAGGGAGTAACTCTAGGAAAGTTGTCTAGACTCCAGTGGATGAACTTTCACTGAGGGAACATTTGCAATAAAAACATTGTCTCAGTTGGCTGGAGCATATATGACAGAATGCATGAAATGTGGTAGAGGGATACGGGGGTGCACATGGGGGAGGGGATCTAAGTATGATTAAGACATTGTATCAAATGCACAAAATTTAATAACACTATACATCTCAAAGAAAATGAATAAAATAAATTTTTAACTGTAGGATAATCAGTTTTATGAAGTGTTTATAGAAACACATTCTCCTAGTTTCTATACAACTGGTCATACACAGAAATTGTATGTGAAATGCCAAAGCCTATGTGGCACATCTACAATGCAATCTCTACACCTAAGACTCACAGAACATAAAACAAGGGGTATAGAGAATGCATGAGTCCATGTGTAGAGCTGAAGGTTATACAAACAGCACCAGACAGATGAAACTTTTTTTGAGTTGTTGGCCAAAGTAGTTCATGATATTCTCCAAATTACACAGGATATTGGCACAGCCCTTGATTATCTCCCAGAACTTCAAATTAAGACCCTATTGCTGAAGACAGAACATAATTCAGACACAGAATTTGGAGCAATGGAGCTGGAACTGACCTGGAAGCCACTTCCTCTGAAGTCTAGAACTCAGCTTTGGAGAGCACTATGCAACCTTCTAAGGGAGTAAGTACATCAATTTATGGCCCAAGACCAGCTTGGAAACCAAATATCTACATCAATAACCAGCACAGCACATGACATTCGTGCACTAGAGGCATTTTAATCTTGGGAGTAATCAACAGCTATAAAGTTGGAATACAAGCACAATGAAGAGGAGGAAATTCATGTCTGACACTGTAAACATAACCAAATACACATGCCTAGAGAGGTCATACATCTTACAGAAAGTCCCAAGATTGTTTCATTTGTAGACTAATGCAATTTCTTACTGTGTTCAAAATATGCACCCTTGTATTTCGATATATCCCAGTCACCACTCACCAAAGGACATTCTTTTGTACTAGATGGAAACTATTACACAGTACCACAACTGATCATACAAACATTGTCTGTGAACTGTTCGAGCTTAAATGACACATCTACAATGCAACTTCTACACCTAAGGCTCACGGAACACAGAACAAGTGGTAAAGAGGACACTTCATGAATGAAGCTCCATCATACAACAGAGGGCCAGGATCACAAAAGGTCATAAATGGCCAAAGTGTAGAGATTAAGAGTCTGTAGAATGTGGGTCTCTAGACAGGACCTATATTAAAATTCACCCAAATCTGCCCCCTGGCCCCTTCCACCCCTTCTTCCACTATGGTCCCTGGCTAGCAGAGGTTTAATAAAGGAATTCTATTCAGAGACATGGACTCTGCAGTTTCTCATTCTTTCCATTTTGGGCAAGTTTGGTTTTCTGTGGTAATCAATCTCAAGGCAGATCTATGAAGAATTTTAAAAAGTATTTTATTGAGATTTTATACAACAGTTCATAATAAAATTTGAACTCCTCCTCTCCCATCCATTCTCCCCCTTCTCCTTATCAGACCTCATGTATTCTTCATACATGTTAGATCTTATCCAGTCAAGGATTTACATGAAGATGCCTTTGGGGCAAATTCATCCACTGGAGTCTATCTAGAGATTGAAGGTATGTCCTTCTCTGTCTCACCAAGTAGTAATCAGTCTCCAATAGTTCCCAAACTAGAACTGGCCTGTGGCCCACTTTTTTTTTTCTGCTCCACTCTGGGCCCTTGTCTGATTGAACTGGCATGGGTCTCCTGCTCGCCACCATTGCCACAAGTTCACATGTGTAAGCTTCCAGTGGCCTGACAGCCTCTGCTTCCATATGGTCATGAACAAGCCTGGCTTTTACAATCTTTCTGCCACCTGTTCCACAATGGTCTCTAAGCCATCTGCAGGAAAGTTTTAATATAGCAGGCTTATCCAGGGATACATACTCTACAATCTCTTATTCTTTAAATGTTGGCCAGTTTTGCACTCTGTTGTATAAGAAAAGTTCACTGACGAGAGTTGAGGAATGCACTAGTTTTCTCTCTACCCCTCCATCCCACTGTGTTCCATGATCCTTATGTGTAGGGGTTCACTAGAGACTTTTATACTAAATGAAGTAATAAAAATGCAGAAGAGGAAGCAATCTATGTTCTCCCTCATTTGTAGATTACAGAACCAATAGCTTTATATGAGTATACATCTAGGTGTAAGACCAGAAGCCAGTAAAAAGGAAAGGAAACGCAAATGTAAAGGAAAATAGTGGTTCCCAAAGAGGGGGATAATGTTACCAGGATGGAGGTGGGAAAGTGGGAGTGTTTGACTAGGAGGACTAGAGGAAGAGATATACAGAGAGTAGGGAACTCAGGAGATGAGGCATGGGGTGAGGTGGGTGTTATTGGGGTAGGGTAGATATTAGAAGGGCACTTGGTCTGGGAGGGAGGTTGGTTGGATTGGGGGAGAAAGAGAAGAGATGAATGGATTTGGAAGACGGGGTCTAAGGAAGCCAGAGGGAAATGTATTGTCTCTGAAACCCCCTAAGTAATATGGTGTCTCAACATTAGTGAATATTTATACATGGGGGCACTATGGCAAGGAATACAATGCCAGATAGGAGATATCTCCCTTTGAGTGGTTGGGCAGAGTAGTCCAAGAGACTCTCAAAATAACACAAGCTATTGCCAGAGTTATTGGTTTTCTCCCAGAACTGGAAGAAAATAGTTTACTGCTGATGAAAGAATTTGGAACAATGGAACAAGAAATGGCCTATAAGCCTTCTATGTGAAGGTTAGCTCTCATAGTTCTAGAGAATACTATGAAAGGTGCTAAGGGGAAAAAAATCTCAATCAATGCTGTAACCCAGCCTTAAAGCCTAATAATCACAACGACTGGCATTAAACTACTTCTATTGGTAAAGTAGTGGCAGTGTTATCTGGGGGTAATCAACAGCCATCTTGTTGGACTTAAAGCCCTCTTAATGGGAATGAACATATGGGTTGAGCTGTAAACAGCCAAATACATATGTCTAGAGGAGTCATAGATCCCAAAGAAAAATCTATCTCTGTCATATCTCTAGACAAATGAAATTTCTTATCACATACTAAATATATATCCTTATATTTAGATACAAGTATGCCATGCAACACTCATCAAAGAAAGTTCTTTTTGCAACAGATGGAGGCTACTGCAGAATCCCATAACTGGTCAGACACAGAGATTATACATCCGATAAATGAAGGATATTTTAAGACAGTACAATTGCATGGACTAGGGAAGAAGATCTGAAGTTCTTCACTCCATGAAAGATCCATTTAAAGCTTTTGGCCATAGATTTAAAAAAAATGTATTGAATCGTTGTGTGCTTCATACAGAACACCTCAATCAGTCTTAATCATCTTTATACCCTTTCCCCAGTAGCACCCCTCCATAGTCAACAAACTGGAATCCATATATTCTTTTACCTGTGTTAATGTCTGTTTTGTCAAGTTAGTGTTCCTAAGTGACTTCAGTTAGGAAGACTAGCTCATCTTCACCCAATCAGTTGCCAATATTTCCTAAGCAAATGTTGTCGTCTAACTACACAGTTCCCCAGTTCCATGCTTGGTTTTTGTCTGCTTGAGTTTGCATGGGTCTTGGGAATGCTGAAACCATTGCTGTAGGTTCATATGAGAAGGGTCCTGGGAGCCTGTGGTATTCTATTTCCAGATGGTCATGCACCTCCTCACTGGCTCTTAGAATTTTCCACCCCATGTTCTGCAATGGTCTCTGAGCCTTCTGTGAGTGAAAATTACTAATCTAAGATTGCTGTCCAGGGACCCATATTCTGGAGATCCTTAGTCTCCAGGATTTAAAATATCAGGATATCTATGCTTAGAGAAATCTCTCCTGCTATCTTGATAAGAATAGATTTAAGTATGTTTAACAATGAAAATAAGTCACTCCTGGGTATACTTAGGAGCTGCAAGTTCTGATAATAGTACCAAATAAAAAAAATTAGTAAAGAAAACAAATCTTTGGATTAGACATAATAGAGCAGAAGCAAAATTAATAGTGCAGAAAGAATAATCTGTCAATTGTGCAATGGCTATAACTCAGATGAACACTGACAACATCTATCTACAAAAATAATGTCAAATAATGTCAAACAAAGAATTCAAAAAACACAACTAACAATGTAGTTTATTGGTAATGCTGGGTAGTATAGGCTCAGTAATGGTAAGAAATAAATGTTAATGTTTATAGTGATTAACTGTAAAGCTTCCTGACTTATTATGACTTAACTTACAAGTTTTAGTCTTAATGATGATTAAAAAGTGATATTCAGTTTATATATATATATATTATATATATGATTCAGCTTTTTAATTTTGATATTTTCTTGGGCAGTCATATGTGACATAGCACTCTGTTAATGGTAGTCAGCAGTAATAGTTCACCAACTTCAGTCAGTAAGGGATCTTGGAATGTGGGGGCACTGTACCAGTAGCTCATCTACGAAGTCTGCTAGTTCAGATATATTAAAGTAGTCGTTAATGACTTGCCAAGATCTCACCTTATTATGGAATTATTACTACACATTTCCAATAGTAAGATCAGGAATATCCACAGTTTTAATTTTTTTATAGCTTTCACTGTTTTGTTTTCAATCTTGCTTAATCCTGAGTATCAAGTCTGCTTTCAAAAGTAAAATGAGCCAGTGTTACTTGCATTTTGTGGTAATTACAAAATCAATCATCATTAGGTTTTCTTGAACATTTGGAAACATTGCTAAAATTCTTGTGTTAATTCTATGACAGAAAGACATGCCAAATGTGTAAAAACAAGTGTTATATTAATGCAAATATTAATAGACAAAATAGTAAACTATTTTTACTTTACAAATGGATTAATTTTAAAAATAATTTCAGAACATCAAATATTAATTAGATTTATTACATTAAAGTCATTTATGAACTAATGAATTTGCTAACATTTTATGTGTTCCATTTTGTCAGAAATAGTATTTAAATTTGATTTCAAGAATCTTGTGTGTAAAAATGCTTCAAATATAACACTGATAATTTTTATAGCTTTAAGATGTTAGCTGTAATTCAAACTGTATTTCACTGAAGGCGATCTTGGTCTGTCTATTTAAGGAATTTGAAATAAAGTTAAAGGAATTTTTCTTCATTTATTTTATTTTTCTGAGACAATATTTTAGTAGCATTTTCTCAGAGAATTTTGTGAGCAGTTTCATTTGATATAACTTGATAAATACTCAAATTAATTTCATAAAATTCATCAAATTAGCAATGAATCCTGATACAGAGTAAACGTTTTTTTCCACTATATTTCATTTTACACCTAAAACAGAACACTTGGATAACGTTTATTTGAACATTGATCATATTTCAAAGTCTAGCTTTTAACTTTTTCTGTGAATTTATTTTTATTTTATAATAATTTGATTATATTTGAAGTTACTGTTTAATAATGTTAATTAGCAAAGAGGAGAAGAATAATTATTATGAGTTTAGAAGCAATATCCCATAGAGTTAATGTAAAAATATGTTTGTTTTTATAGAAATTATAGCCCTAAACTGTTTTCTGTGGTAGAGGGTGGCCTTTCAAATCATGCATGCATTTAATTAGACATCAACTGTAATCCACTACATACTCCTGCCTTCATTACAAGCGGTTGTTCTTATTCATTACTGGTGCCCTTTAAGATGTCTGTTTCGAAAACTTTGTGTAACTCCTGAGAGGAGACTGTATCCACTTTCTTTCCTTTATTCTCAGGGCATTTAGGTGTTAATAGTGTCCATTCATCCATGATGAACAGATTTCAGAGGTTCTGTCATAGGTGCTGGATCCCAGTGCCATCCACCTGTCATTAAACCTCAAAGTTTGAAGTATAATAAACACATCCAAAGTTCTTCCTTTTACTTCAATCAGGTGATTAGCATGCTTACTTTGAGTATTTCGGTTTGATTTTTTTCAAAGTGTGTTTGTCCTTGATATAATAAAAATGTACCTTACCAAAATAGCTTTGATGTAGAATATTTAAATTTTTCATTTTATAAATTAACAAATCAAAACTACGCATTTATAATGAACATGCTATTTGAGTATTTTGTTTAGAAATTTCCTACAATAAAATTCTAAAATTTAGATCTTTAGCTTTCAACTATGCATTGAATTGTTTTTTTTGAATATTTGAGAATTTCATATGTCTTTTAATCATATTCACAGTATTCCATAATTCGTCCCTAACCCACTCCTCTTCCATGTATACTGAATTCTGTGTCTTCATGATTTTTTATATTTTTCTAGTCCAATTATTCTGCCGACGTCATCCTGAGTGTGGGGGCATTCACTGGAACATAATGGTGGTGGGGGCATTCACTGGAACATAATGGTGATACCAGAGACCACAGAAAACTGACTCTCTTCCCAGCTGCTCTCAGCTGTTCCTCAGATATGGCTAGAAATTCGTGTGCTCCTCTGCCTTTGAGCACTGGATTTGTTTTTCCTTGATCTTTTTGAGACATTGTCTCCCTATAGTCCCCGATAGCCTGGCACTCATTCTGTAAACCAGCCTGATCTTGATCTCACAGAGACTTGCCTACCTCTGTCTCCAAGTGCTGGGACTAAAATAGGGCACCTCCGTATCAGTCAAATTTGAGATTATTGTGTAACTTGAGCTTGCTCAGGACTTGAGCATTCTTTCAGAGTTGCTGTGGATACATATGTAGACTCATCTTGCTTGGGCCCTAAAACATTATAATTTTGTAGTCATCTGTTTCCTCTGACTGTTATAGTCTTTCTGCCCCAAATTCAGCAATGGTCTCTGAAACCTGGGGAAGGGTATATGATGCAGACTTTCTGCTTATGACTGGCATTCAGCAGTCTGGATTTTATGTCTGTGGACACTGTGTTAATCACTATCTTGTGCAAAAAGTAACGTCTCTGATGAGGTTTGAGATATGAACTAATCTATGTGTATAATGGTAAGTTCTTTGAGGTTGGTTTAATACCATGTCCACTTAGCAGAATAATAGAAGTAAGTATTCCCTGTATCTTATGACCCTTCTAGTCACAGATTATTGGTTCCAATAACAGTGCCAGTAACAGTTTCCATCCTGTGGGGTCCATTTTAATCCAGCACTGATCTGAGTCAGAATGAGGTTGAACCTGGCATAGGAACCCACACATTTAATCCTGGCACTCCGTAGACAAGCAGATCTTTCTAAGATTAAGATCAGCCAGATCTACATAGTCAGGTCCAGACTAGCAGGAGCTACAGGGAGACACTGTCTCAAAAATACGAAAGAATAAAATTAAGTTGAATTAACTTTAAACAATTGGAAAGTGGTTAGTTACTCCCAGGACATTTTTAACACTATTTTTACTAGTGAGCATGTCTTGCCATGCCAGTCATTAATGGAGCTTACAGGGTTCATAGCTGCATGAAAAAAGAAAGCAAAGAGCAGTTTTCTCTCTGTCTGCTATGAGGGAAGGACTTCAGCTTGACTGACAACTGCGTAGCCAATGGCTCAAGGGAAATGCAGGGGAGGCTGGGGAGAAGAGGGGCCGGTAGGGGCGAGGTGTCCATCTTGGATCCACACTCCAGGGGTTCCCCTGATTAAATGTAAGCTCTGTCATAAGAAACCTTCCTCCCCCTCCCTCTGGAGATGAACTTTTTGTGAGTAACATGGAATAAACTAATCTCTCTAAAGAACATTGTCTATTCGTTCAGTCGGTTCAAACCTGGGGTGGGAGGAGGCTGACTGCCAGGTCCCGCCATGAGAAAATTTATGCACCAGTAGCTGAATAAGATCTGTTATTACTTTCCTTCTCTGATATTATTCATAATACTTCCAGGACTTTGAAAGCTAGTCAGTAGGGATGAAACTTTGAGATCATTATCAGATTGATTTCTCCATATTCTATGATTAAACAAAATCAGTTTGAGTCTGAAGACCCAAAGTTCTGAGTTTTCAATAACTCAGTAAGTATATGATTTATAGTAATGACTCCAAAGAAGATGGAATTTTGTAAAGACTAAATTGTATACTGTCTAAAAGATGTACTTGATGCAAAGACTAAAAATTTACAAAGTTTAAATCTTGAAAGATTCCAATGAAATTTAAGTCTTAAAACGTAAAATTTATTAGCAATATGTATTATTTTCTTAAAGAAGCTATACTTTATTATTATATAGGATGATTTAACAATACTAATATCACAGGTTTTTCTGTTAGAAACTTCATTTCACTTGCATATATTCAAATTGACATAGGTACCATATTTACATGTTGCATATATACACATGTTTGGGGTATGGAAATAATTATTTCAAATTCATTTGTCTCAATAAATGTTGAGTCCTCACTTCGTATTGTGTTTTGTGAAATAAGCAGTATATCTCCATAGTAAACATATTATACACACACACATATATATATATATATGTATATGATTGTGTATGGGACTAAAATATTGTGGATACTTATGCCCATTAATAGGTCCAATTCCAAATATTTGAAAATATTTTAAAAGTGAAAATCAGTGTATAATTAATGAGTGAACATTAAACATATGATTGCTTATATGATAAGGAAATGGTTTAGTATTCTTTATCTACCCCTCCATGTCTACCTGGATTGCAGTTACATTTATGATTGTGATTCAAAATAACTAAGAAAAATGTTGTTTGAAGTTCTTTATACAAGGAAAATTATATACAATAATATATATATTTATACATATGTACATTTGCTTATTGGTGGGGAAATTTGCTAATTGATCTCTGTATAGTCTTCAAAAAATGTAAGCCAAATATATGACTTTGGGTTTTGCTCATTGATGGAGTAATTACCCAAAAGTTTTAATGTCTTTGGTTTCTTACTAAGCATAGCAAAATTAACAAAAGTGAATTTGGAGTCTTTCAGAATAAGTAAGCAAAATAAAGGAAAAGTTTCTCATTGTTATTTTTTTTCTGCCTTTGTGAATGCAAAGGTTTAGCTCTAGACATAGCTTGAGCTTTTACAACTGAAAGCCTATTTGAATGTCCTGAAGGAGAGGTATGGAACCTCCAAAGATAACCTAGAAAAGGGATCTGGAAAGTTCTGTGATTCTGGGAACTGAGTAATTGCTAAGTATTTTCAAGGAAAGAGACTCAGGTTTTCCCTGACCTTATGTTAGAGACAAAGCCTTTTTTTCCCACCCAAAGGAGAATGAAGATTGCAAAATGAGGTGCCCAACAGGTCTATATTGGTCTCATAATCATCCTGAAGAAAACAGTACTGATTCCTAGGCTTAGCAAATAAAAGTAATCATTCTCTATGAACCTTGGCAAATGTGATGTACACAGAGCTATGATAGTGGGAATTACTTGTTCGAGAACCCAATTTGTAGAAAGACAATTCTAAGAGCAAATGGCTCTTCCCGTACTCAACAACAAAAAGCAGAGAAAGCATACCCAGAAAACAGAGGGCAAATAGGAAGATGACAAAGAAAAGAATTATGCTGCTGTTTACATTGGATTTTAACATGGCATGTGTGTGGAATTATATGACTTGGCACAATGTATTCTGGAATGAAAATTCTACCATCATCCAAACATCCCTCCCCATTTTCAGCATTTATATATTTTTTCTGATCCTCTTCTGTAATGTTCCCTGAGACCTGGGGAGAGATGAAGATCACAGTAGCTATAGTTGCTATTCTCAGCACACTGAATGAGTGCTGAGTCACTGCATTAATCACTACCCAAAACAATAAGGAGCTTCTTTGAACAAGGTTCAGAGGGACTCTACTATGTGATAAATATTTAAAAAGCAGTTTAACAACATGATCATTTTGAAAAAAGTAACAACAGTAGGGCCTTCTTTCCTAGGGCCTCTGACCTCCGAAGTCAGAGGTTAACTTTTACTTGCATAAAGAGTAATGTTACTATTGTATCATCTTATGGTAGGTCAGTATTGTAATATGAAGGGTCCAGCTCGGGGTAAAACCAGTGACATCTTTTCTCCCTCAGTAGACTAAATAGAAACTTTAAGCACCAAGAAAGAAAGGTAGAATAAAGAGATTTATCTATGTTTCATGACCAAAATGTGTGATGTCATCAGCAGTATGGTATTACCATGTACTTATGATTGACAACCAAAAGCAATGGCAAGAGACATTATCTACTTTGGTGCCTCTAGATGCTTCCACACAAGTAATTTATAGGAAGGTATAAGATAATAATAAGTCTTCACAATACTGTCTACTAAGTGATTGCACCAGGCTCCCATAACCCACTTCGTTCACTCTCTTATATATGAATCCTAGAATTATGCATATTATATATCATATATGTTATATATGTATATGTATGTATCTGTGTATAATCTTTTATTGTTTGATGATTTCATATGTGCACATAATGTCCTTTGATCAAATAACACTACCAGTACTTCCTCTCAAATCATACCCTGTCCCTCTGCCGTGGTTGACTTTGGCTGTCAACTTCACATATCTGGGATAAGGTAATCAGTTTTGTGGAGATTCCTCTATTTGACTGGCTTGTGGGCACAGTTGTGAGGCATTTCTTAACTGTTGAGTGATGTGAGAGGGCATCCACACAATTATAGTTCATGCTATACCTGTGTAGGTAGCCCTGGGCTGTATAAGAAAGCAGACTATGCACAAGCCAGAAAAGCAAGTCAGTCAGCAGCATCTCTCCATGTTCTGTGATTATTTCCTACCTCCAGGCTCCTGTCTCAAGGTTCAGGCCATGAAGTTCCTGACTTCCTTCAAAGATGGACTTTTGCTTTGGAGTACACGATGAAATGTACCCTTTGCTCCCTAAGTTGTTCTTGGTCATAGAATTTTATAACAGCAATAGAAAGTGAACTAGGATAGCTACAACTGCTATTCCTTCCCAGTTTCATGTGCTCCTTTTTTTAAGCTCACTGAGACCACTTAGTGTTGCCAGTATGCACATGAGTGCAGGGTTAGCTCCTGAAATATGGGAAGTCTCTGAAATCTGTGTCCCTGAAGCAAACTGACTTTTCCTCTTCCAACAGCCATAAAGTGCCAAAATTACATCAAATAGTTCAGGACTTTGTGATCCCTCCATCCCCAATCCAAGTAGGGGTTTTGGCTGCCTTGATCTTGAGCAGATCATTTATTTGTGGTCATAGTGTTTGACTGCCCTTTTATACCTGGGAAACTATTTCAGTGTAGTCACTCACTACCTCTTCCCTTAAACTCCTTTCATATTCTCTTATGCAATTATCACTGGGCGTCAAAGATGGGAATCTGATATAGCACCCAATTAAGGGCTGAACATTCCACATCCTCTTACTCTGTGTGGTCCAGTTATGGGTCTCTCTTTTAATCATTAATTGCCTAAAGAAGCTTCAGTGATATGATTTGAAAAATGCACTAATTATTCTGTTAAATGGGGACAGAAGTGGGGTTTTTTTGTATATTTAATCATAACTACATAATGAAGTTAGGAAAACAGAAGTTAACCATTGTGTTTGTGGTGGAATTTGGGGTATATCAAAGGAAAAAGAATAGAAGAGTTCAGGTAAAATGAAAGTAGGGGAGGAATCCCGGGGGCAGAAAGGTTCAGGCAGGTACTGGAGTTATGAGAGAGGAAATAAGGAGAGATTGTTCAGGATTCATCAAAATGAAGTGTGCATATGTGGAAAAGACATAAAAACTTACAATCTTGCATTTCTATTAGTAATTATAAAAGGACAGGATGCTATAATACATGAGATACTAAAGAACAGGAAGTATACTAGAGGCTAAAAGTTTACATGAGGATGGGAATATATAAAAACAGGGAGAATACTGAAGGTTTAAGTGAGGATGGGTTGGTGGAATGTGGCAAAGTGAATATGGGGTAGGTTAAAAAAAACTAAAGTTAGTTTTCAATGTAAAACCTCATTTGTATTAATGGAGATTTCTCAATCATCTTTGATTCCACTTAAGTTCAGTTTAACAGTGTGAAATAGCATTGTCCTAATACTCCAGAACTGGCTTGCTTGAGTAATTCTAAAATATAAAGTAGCCATAATACTCCTGGAAATGTTAATGAATCTTACTGCAACATATAACACCCTGATGAAATAATTTTCAATATTTAAATTAAAAATTTCTCAACAGATAAATAATGGCACTTATCCTAAATTGTACTATATAACATTTTTTCCTGTTTTAATTAGCTAATTGGTTTCATAGAAAAAATGAATTTATTCTATCTTAGCATAGTCTTTGTCACTGGCCTTTATAAAATAATTTAATCTCTATTATATTTGCTAAGTGACAAGTACTACCAACATTATAACATATCTTTAAGCTCCAGAGTTGTGTATTAGATTTAAGAAGTATGGCTCATGCTTTTGTACACTGTAATTATATTAACTTTTTGATAATAATCAATTTACTCAAAAGTAATAAATATGATATGCAACAAAATGGTACATTATATATTTTAAGAATAGCACTTGATTTTTATATAAAAATATTCTTATTTAAGAAAAATAAAGAAAACTGAAGCAACTCAACAATTTCTGATAATAAGTAGATGGAATAATTCTGTTTCTTTACTTTTTGAATCTCATCATAAAATAGAGAGCAATCTTAATCCTTAACTGAGGTGTAATAGTAAACACTCTGCATCATGTTCCTAATTCAAAGCTCAAACAAAACCAAAAACATTGTGGAAAAAAATGAAACTCTTTAAACTTTCCTAGTGATAAACACCATAGCAATATCTTACACACAAATCCTTTACCTCTTAGACTTCTGGGTATGACGGTCTTGTGTTTAACAAGCTCACTCTTGGTGTAATCCTGGGTTATTTCAGAATGGAGGTGAGTGACTATAATGACCAAGATGTTATTAAATAGGGTGTATCAGTTTCAATATCTTCATTCTCTGCAAAGAGAAAGAATTTAAAGATCTGACTTAACAATTGTTGACAAGAATATGATGAAGCCTGCGTGAAGATTATTAATCTATGGGGTTAAGATAGTTTCCATAATGATGAATATACACATTTATTGGGCAACTTTCATAGTCACAGTATGCCATAAGCCCAAATCTTTCTAGATCTTGTTCTATATACATTTTTTTAATTTGTAATTTTTATTTTATATATATGAATATTTTGTCTGCATGTGTGTAAGTGCACCGTGTTGTACAATGACTGCAGAGATAAGAAGGGAGCATTGAAGTCGCTTGGAACTGGAGTTATGGACAGTTTCTAGCTTCCATGTCTATGCTAGGATGCAAACCTGAGTCCTCTACGAGAGCAACCGATGTTCTTTACCACTGAATCATCTCTCCATACTATCCATAAACCGTTTTAACTTGGCTATTAGCATGTGCCATTAAAATAGTATTTATAAAAAAACAAGTACTAACTAATTATATTGCATTACCTTGATTCTTTGAGATATCTTAGACAACTATATGAAGTTATCAGAATCGTCAATTTATAAGAGGTCATCAAAAATCTGTATGCAGAGAAAATCTTAATCTTTACTTGAACTCAGAGAGGTATGTTAGCTAGTCCAAGGAAGCAAAGAGAAAACCCACAGAGTGGGAGAAAATCTTCACCAATGACACATCTGACAGAGGTTTAACATTCAGGATGTATAAAGAACTCCAAAAACAATGAAACAAGGAAAAAAAGAGACCAAAATTTTTAAATGGGGCTATGTATCTGAGCAGAGATTTCTCATAAAAAGAAATAAAGATGACTAAGAAACATGTTAAAAAGTGTTTATCATTGATAATAATTAGGGAAATACAAATTAAAACCACTTGATGATTTCATCTTACTCAGTCAGACTACCTAAGAAGAACAGATGATACCAAATACTGGAGAGGATGTGGGAAAAGAAGGATGCTCATTCGCTGCTGGTGGGATTTTAAACTCATGCAACCCTTATGCAAAGAAATATGGAGAACTCTTAAAAATCTAAAAAATGATCCTTCCAATTGAGCCTGTTATACCACTCCTTGGAATATGCACAAAGGACACATCCTATTGCAGACATACTTGGGCATTTATGTTTGCTGTGGATCTTTTCACAATAGCTAAGGGATGGAAGCCACATAAATATCTCTAAAGTGATGAGCCTATAAACAAAAATGTAGCACATTTACACAATGGAGTTCTATTCAGCAGTAAAGAAAAAAAAATCATGAAATTTGCAGGTGAATGGATGAAAGTAGAAGCTGTTATGCTGAGTGAAGTAACACAGACTCAGAAAATAAATCTCATATGCTGATCCCTAGTTCCAGTTCCTTATATGGAAGTATGTATCCTAATTTAACTGCAGGAAACAGGAAAATGCAAAGGAACCAGGAAGGGAAATGGAAAGAAGAAAGCTGAGAGAGAATAACAGTAGAAGAAAAGTGTTAATAAAGGAACAATAGATAAAATAGGGGTATTTAAATGGGAGGGGAGAAGCAGGATTATTTAGGTAACTATGGAGATAAAAAGAAGGAAGGAGCTCAAGAGAGGTAAGGCCATAGGAGACTGGTATTATCAAGCAAGAAATGGGGAAAATGAGAGCACTTTAAATGGGGAAGGCAAAGACAAAGTATTAGATGCACACAGAGAAAGAAGACATGGATAATTCCCAACTAGCATAAAATAATAGAGGGAATCATATTAGTCTAACAACTTAAAAACAACTTTAATATGCAATATCTCTACATGAGCCCATGTGCATGGCTAAAGGCTACATACCAGGAAACAGTGCCAGACAGAAAACTTCCTTTGAGTTGTTGACAAAGGTGGTCCAAGAGACTCCCAAACTTGCACAGGCTATTGCCACAGCCCTTGATTGCCTCCGAGAACTTGAAGTTAAGACCCTATTGATGGAAACAGGACATACTTCAGAGCCTGGATTTGGAACAGTAGAACTGGAAGTGACTTGGAATTTGCTTCTCAGGAAGACTAGCTCTGGAGAGCACTATACAAGCAGAGAAGGGAGAACATCTATCAACATCTCAACACCAGCCTCATGACCAAATAATCACATAGCATGCATCAGAGGGCCAGTAATACAAAAGGTCACAAATGGTAAAAAAATGCAAATTAGGAATTAGCAGAGTGTGGGTCCCTGGACAAGACTCTAATGTCAAGTTTCACTCACTCAGGCCTGAGGGACCTTTGTGGAATGTGGGGTGGATAGATTGTAAGAGCCAGTGAGGAAGTGTATAACTATATGGAAATAGAAAAACTACCAGCTGCTGGGATGCTGCTCATATGAACCTACAGCAGTTGTTTCAGCAGGCTCCAGACCTGTGCAAGCTCAAGCAGACAAAAACCCAGCTTGGAACAGAGGAAATGGATAGCTGACCCCAGTCTTTGCTGAAGAAGTATTGGCAACTGATTACTGTTGGGTGAGGATGATCTGATATTCTTAAAGCTAGAGACTCTGGATAGGCTAAATAGTCCTCAGTGCATGAACTTGCACTGAGTAACATTTGGGTACACTACCTGGACACAACAAACCTTAACACAGTTAAAAGAATATATGCATTCCAATTGGGGGGTGTGAGGGGTGACGGTGAGGAAGGCAATATAAAGATGATTAACATTGGCTGAGATATTCTGTCGGGAAATCTACAACGATTCAATTTTTTGAAAAAAGTAAAAAGAGGATAAATGGGTGTAGACATGAGAAACTTTTGATTAATGAATCACTGCTTAGTCCTCTATATTATAAATTTACAGCTGTGGTTTGATGCGTTTCTAAAACAAAATTTTAAAATGGTTATAAATTCAACACTTAATAAGTTATCTCATTAAATACTTAAGAAAAATAAAATGGTAAAAATGATGCCAAATAGGATAATATAGAGAGTCTCTACTAATTTATTTACTTTCTAAAATTAAACAGCAAAACAAGTTCTTGGTCATGCCTTGTTTCTAAAATCATCTCAGTTGTGGTAGCTGGATCTTCAAACAGTAACACCAAAGTTTCTAACAAAAAGAAAATGGATGCAGTGATTAAGGATCTCCAAGTCCTTTGGTCAACAAGAAAGTAGTCAATGGAGAATTTTTTTTTTTTTTTTACAAATCAACTGAACAAATTTTTCTGTATACAAAGTATTTCTAAATTTGTTCAAAACTGCAGTCTATTCATGAAATCTTGATAGTTTTCACCCTATCAAATGTAAAACAAACAGTAAGTAAAAAAGAAAAAGATCAAGCACAATGATACAAAAATTGAAATATCAGTTGTAGACTTTGAGAAAACATTTAAAAAACTGCATATGGAAAACCTATGTATGTAGTATACAGGAGCCAAGTCTGTCTAAACAAAGAACAACTAACATCAGATAACATTATGTAGAAAATACTATAACAAGCATGCCACAGATTCATATCCACTGATTGAAATCAGTACCTGAGTATTATACACACACACACACACACACACACACACACATATATATATACATGCATCAGTTTCCACAAGGTATAGTTCACGCATAATGGCCTATCAGCATGTACCATAAAGAATTATGAATTTTATTTGTTAATCAAAACAATATGCAGATGACTGCACAAATTTCAGAAAAAGACAGGAGTAGTTTATTTTCTAAGTTTTAGTAATGTAAACTTTATAAACACTCTGGAAAATAATTTGGGGATTATTTACCAGAGTATAAACATACTATTGCTATCAGACTCAACAATAACATCATGGGAAATATGCACTGTAGAAATGAAAAACACCATGTTACCAAATTGGTATGCTTGATAGAGAAACAAAATTGGGAACAATACTAATGTCCTTACAAAGGTGAGTGGTTAGCCCATCTGTGCTACTTACTTCATTGCACAACTTTACAGTCGTGACAAGTACATGATATAAGAAACTCAAACGGGGCAAGGAATAGTTGTGGCTGATGTTTTATCACATTGTCTCTTGGTCTAATGTTTCTAGGCAGCAATGAGAAAAAAAATATCAGGCAAGAAATTATTTTTGAGCCCAAACTCTTCTTTGTATGGTGGCTAAACATACAGGGTGTGAGAGGAAGAGCCCAGGATTTATACATGCTTGAGAATACACAATGACCTGTTTCATCCAACTAATCCCCAAATCCTTATTGCCCTACAACTATGAACTCATAAATAGATTAATCTATTGATGAGATTAGACCCCTCATGATGCACTTCTGAGCAATAGGACAAAGTAAGAAACAAGCTCTAAATGCTTGAACTTATTTTTCAGAAAACACCATATCCAAACTATAACACATACATCTCATGGAATACTACCTAACTAGGTACACAGATAAGCATGCATACTTATATTCATGAATATCTTTGATATATCTGTGGAATGATTAATCCTTTCATCATGACACAATTGCGAAATTTGTAGTGTATTAATTAGTCATACCTTTGTCTACAAAGTAATTTCCACACATGATTGTGTACCTAATAGTTTGATGCATTGTTGGGAATAAAATAGTTCATTTGAAGAGGGCAGAACTGTGGAAAACAGGATATTGTTAGAGCAGGGCTATTTTGGGCTATCACCATGATACTCGTATGTACATTGCTTTGGCCTCCCCTTCTTTCCTGTCCTTGCCCTCTTCTTTTGCCCTTCTTTCTCATTCTCTTCCTTCTCTCTCCTTTCTGGTAGTCAGGACCTGAGCTACCATTGCTCAGTTCTGCCCTCCCCAGTACTCAAACATCTGAAGTCATGAGAAATTAAAACTTTTCCTCCCTTGTTCATGTTGCTATTTTATCACAGTTATGCAAAAAGAACTTTTTAAAATATGCAGATTTTTTTACCAAGAAATCAAACTGAATTTATCCTTAAAAGTAAATAAAGTGTTGACAAGAAATGAGTTTGTATCATAGAATAGTATAACATGCTCTTCAAGATCCACTAAAGAAAAGGTTTTAACTTGATTGTTTACAAAAGAAAATTACAAATAATAGTGTTTGGGATATTATAATTGAGAGTGGAATAATCTGAGAACAGATTTTAAATATGCATTTATTTTTCCTACACTATGTACTCAATAATCAGAGATACATAATTATCATTACTTCTTAAATGAAATTTGTGTTTGATAATGTTAACTTGAAGCTGCAAATGCTGACTGAGTTTAAGAATAGCAACTATAGTTGAAAATCCAACAATGGTGGAATAATAAAATTTCATATTTAGTAACATTGATCTCTCAAGTATTTTAATTCAGGCAATGATTTTGTCCCTGGAGGAAAAATGTCAACATGATTTATAATTTTCTAACTAATATAAGTTTAAAAAATAGAAAGGAATACACAAATTGTCTAGATAGATCTATGATAAATACTAAGCAACACATAATACATTGTGAATCATAGTAAAAGTGTTCTGACAGAAAATCATTTGAAAGTTTGAAGGAGGCTTCACTGAAGAAGTTTTGACAATATGGAAGTTTTTAGAAGGTCAGTAGGGAAAGAAGAACATCTTCCAAATGAATGTCATAATTTGAAATCATTTGGGCAACAGAGAAATCTCAGTTTTTGCATTGAAATATAGCTTTAGAATGACCAGGATTAGAAGAGATAATCCTAGAGATGAGACTTTGGAAATAGAGAGAACAAAGCATTCTATCAATGGGCTTATATAATTTGTTAGTTATCATATGCTTCATTAGTAAAGTTGAAATGTAGTGCCAAATAAATAATTTTATTTCTGTTTTGGTTTTTGGTCTTTTATTGAGACAGGATCTCCCTTTTGTCCCAGATGGACTGGAACTTATTCTGTGGACCAGGCTTGATTCAGTCTCAGAGATTTACCTGTCTCTGCCTCCTGAGTGCTGGGATTAAAGGAATGTCCCACCATGCCCATCATACATTTTGAATATGGGACAAATATTAAAGGAGCTCATGGGAGCAATAGAAAGCAGTTATAAGATAAGGACATCCATCAGTCAGCCAGAATAGGTTCTATTAATGTTGGAGTGGAAAGGCTAGTTATTTACATATATGAGAATGTAGAAGATATACAGGATTATTTAAGATTTTCTTGGGAACAAAATAGTCACAAAAATAGAAAAATATGTGGCCCAAGACATAGGAGAAATACTCATGCAAAATAGTATTTTATTAAACATTTAACGATGTAAAAATGCAAAGAATTGAGTTTAAGAAAGATGATAGATGAAAATGATAATCACTTTAGCTGATGAGGAGGAAGGGGTGTATTTGTGAAAGTTATGTGGTGATGTATGTTGTATTGGGTAGTAGAAAAAAACTAAATTTTCACAGGAAATGTTCATATGTATTTATAGAAAAAGATGTTTAGCTACAGGGTAAGAAGGGACATGGGCCATTTTGTTATTTTTTTCATATTTTCTATCTATTTCATTACCTTTGGTACAAAATTTATCATGAAAATTATAAATAAAAATTTGGGAGGGAACTTTGAGATAAATGACTTCAGAAACAGAGTGTTGAGAACTAGGCTTTATTTTTCTGGCTTCTCTCTCCTAGTCTCTGTTCAGGCTCTTCATGATAATTACAGACATCATGGTTTTGGAGATGTCATATGAGAAGAATGTTCAAATACAGAGAAAAAAAAAACGGACCAGCATAAGATTCCTACACTTGAATACAGAGATGACAATAACTGCTTCTCTGTTATAGGGGATGAAATAGTCATACAAAAAAATTAAAATTTTTTTCACCTACAAATTTTAAAGACTGGGTGAATAGATAAAATTGAAATAAGAGTAAGTTTCCAATTATGTAAATAATTGCTAATAATACTAGTAACAATCAACATTTTCAGATAGAAAAAATGTGTAATTATTTTATTATTTATAAAAAAATAAGTAATACACATACAATGGATAAACCTTTTAGAATAAATCAATTAAAATAATATTTTAGAAATGTCATTATCTAAAAGGGATATTTAATATTCACATTAAAATAATTTCAAGGTAATGCATGAATTTATTGCTCAGCATATCACCCCTACCTACCTGCTGTGTTGGCTTCACTGATACATTCTATCTGATAATCAAAACATGACATCTTAAAATGTCATGTTAAATAGGTACCAATTCTGATAAAACTCACATATGTATCATTAGTGTTTTAATTTTGAACCGAAGAAATGCTCATATTTTAATGCACTGGATCTATTTTTTAAACAGTGCGTAGTTTTAATCCCAGCTCTTGGGAGGCAGAAGCAGGCAGATCTCAGGGAGATCAAAGCCAGTCCACTCTTTCCAGCAAAGTTCTTGATCAGCTGGGGCTACCAAGAGATCCTGTCTAACAAAAAATACCCCCCAAAATAACAAATGTAAGGGGAAAAAAAGGAATGATTATTTAGTATCTTAATTTTTACTGCAGTATTTCCTGGAATTACTGAAGTGTGATGCCTGTAAGAATCACTGTTTGCACAAAAGCTTTACCACATTTTTCATACTGGAAACAATCCTACATACTGGATGAATGAGCACTCATTTTCAAATCTGCACATCTTCTGGTCTTGAAGCCTTGATTAATTTACTACAATTAATATCTCTGTTCTCAATATCTAGCTCTTCTGAACTAATCAAATCTTCAATAGCGATGTGATGTCAAAACCTAACAGATTTATAAACAATTTATAGAGAAGCAGTCAACATGAAAACGTGCTCTACATTTATGGAACACATTGTCTGAAAGTTTTGCATGTATTTTACTAATTCATTCGTTGTCTTTCATTTTCACATCCGAAATGATTTTACATAAATAACACATTTGATGTAATAATTATTCATCTTTTTTGCCATAAAATATTATGCACAAGAGCATATAGTTTTTACCCCAAGTCTTATCTTTTTTATATATAGACAACATTATTACGTTGCAGGAACAATATGTTGCTAGCATGATAGTGAAGAAAAAATAACTGTTCCTCTGATATTAATAAATTTGAAAAATAAAATAAAGTCAAATGTTTAAAAAATATTTTGAGGAACAAAACACTGCAACAATCACTCAATAAATATATCAAGAAATTTTAGATGTCTTTGTTTTATTTCCTCCTAATATATTATCAAAAACAACACTATGTCTTTTAACTTCAATAATACAATTACCAGTTTGCTCTTTGACAGGAGCATATTATGGTTTTATATCTTATGTACCATACTAATTAAAATGCATTTCAGTAGAAGACATGATAACCGGTTTTTTTTGTTTGTTTGTTTGTTTGTTTTTGTTTTATTTTGTTTTAGGATCTGATCCAAAAGTAAGTTACAGGAATAAACTATATTGAGACTGCTATTGAAAAGAACCCAGGTTCGGTGCCCAACCTGCACATTGTGACTCAGCACTATTCATAATCCATTTCCAGGGATCTCACACGCTGTTTTGGCCTCTGTGTGTACACACTTGGTGCTCCTACCATGGAGAGAAAGCATGCATAAACATCGATAAAAATGAAGTAACAAAAATAATAGCGTATCCTGTTTTGAGTTTTCTATAACTAAATTCTGAAAAAATCTTGTTATACACTATGTCCTCAAGAATAATATCAATATAAAATCCCCAGGAACTTATATACATTTATAGAAAATATGCATATTATGTATTTTCTAGTTTGTAATAAACTTCTTATTAAATCTACCCAATTTAAACAGGTATCGAAAGAGTAAAACACACTTCCTAATTGGCAGGTATTACCAGAAACGTAAAAAAAAAGATTCCTACTGTTTATTCTGCACAACATATTCACAGATGCAACTAATGAAATGACGATCTCCTATTTCTTTCAAACATTTTGCTTCTCATTCCAACAGAGTAATGAGACACCAGTTCTGTGTGATTGTTTACCAGTAATTCATGAATTTTTTGTCTTGATTTAATTTATAAGAGATTGTGTTTCCAATGACAGTCACAAAACATTAAAAACTGGAGACCGAAATTTTATTTTAATTATCAATATAATACAGATACTTTATTCTCTAGGAAAAGCAATAGTGATAATCAGTACTCTCATTTATCAAATACATGTAATTTAGAGCAATGAAGTATAAAGTTTAATATATTTAACAAATTTCTAATGGAACATATTTAGTATGACAGTATTTATTCTATAGATTTGTGATCAGTGGACAATTCCATTATACATGCAAACTTGGTCAAGTATCACACAATATTTAAAGATAAATAAAAACAAAACCATAATTATCTTCATAAGTGATATCTGTATTTATTTGAGCCAACTAAAATACATATAGCTCACATTTTAAAAATGTGAATTTATATAACTAAGAAATAAAACAATATGGTTTAGTGTACTATTTCATATATCCTAATAAACCACATGAAATCTGGGCCTTAAGCTATTATCACTTCATTATAAATGTATTTTTATGGATTTTCAAAAGGGAAAGCATGTCTAATCTTCTGCATGAAAAGGTAGTATATGCAAAATTGAAGTTGCATTTTCCTTCCAAAAACAAATTTTCAATTGTGGAGTCACAGTTTTGAAAGTCTGGATGGATATTTTTTAGAGAAACAATATTTTAAATATATATCTCATTTGGCTACATTCAAGCATTTGCAATTTTTTTTAAAGAAAGATATTCTGCTTTGTCATACAGCTTATAGAAACAAAACTGAGGGCCTCAAGGGGAGATAAAAGGGAGAACATTTTTCTCACATATGAGGGATTTCTAGTAATTAGAAGCAAGCAGAGTCCTTGCTCACATTAATGCTGAAAATGTAATTATCCCTGCCTTGTCTCACAGTTTGCATCAAAGAGCTGTGAAAAAAATGCCCTGCCCATGTCATTCTGCTCATGGCATCAGAAACACTAAGGTTAATCCCTCTGTGAGGGTAGGAGGGAGACCCTCCTAGCACCAATGTGGAACTCTTGATTTGAGACTCTCTGTACACCATGCAGAAGTCCTCTACCAGTGTGCTGGTGTGGATTAAAGCCACTGGCTTTGATGAGAGAAAGAATGTTTTTTCAAATTGAACATTCAATCTAGACAGACCATGTTTTTATTATTTTTCCACATTTGCCTTGAGATTTAGTGAATTTATTTATAATTATGTCACAGTGGGAAAACAAGAGCTCTGTGTACATAAGTACTAAAGCCACTTACATTTTTAAGAGGTTTAAAATGTCCCTTCTCTGATGTCTGACTATGCAAAGAAGAACAAAATGAAGTGAGAATGACCTGTACTGTTTTCAAATGGATGGGTTCCAGTAATTCCATTTCAAATTATTTTTAATAAATTGTCTATGTCAAAGTAAAGATTCTCTGAAGCTAGAATGGGGATTTCTCTTTGGAGGCTTTCCCCAGAGAAACCTCCTTCTGTGGGAGAGGTGATCATGTTGAATTAAGAACTTCATTTTGTGAGAGAGGTAAATGGATTGGTGATGGCTGACGTGACCCTTACCCAGTCAGATTGGCCAGAGCTCTATAATAAATGTCACAGCCAAGTCTGGCTCAGTTCACTTATGTCAAAGGCCATCTCCTTCATTCCATCTGTCTGGCTTACCACTACTGGAAAATTTAATTTGAAGGCTCTCACTCTCATAAAGTATTTGTTTTACATGAATATAAAAATTGACAGAGATAACAAAGATATATTCCATAGGATCTCTTTAAGTAAGTGTCATTAAATGAAAATAATTAAATCCTTTCAGCATCACACTCTTTACTCTCTCACCGGACTGTTTGTTGATATATTAGGCATTGAGTGCCAGGGTAATTGTGATCATATTTCAAATGAAATGGTTTATTTGGAACCATGAACTGATTCAATTAAAAACTTCATTGTAGATATATGCTTTCTTTACATGGGGCACATTTGTCATCTTGTGCTGTGATATTATAAAGGGGAGGTAATAAATACCATTGCCTCAAAGACTGTTACGCTCCATTTGTTTCCAAAAGTTTAAAGTTCATATCTGAAGGTGTGTATTGTAATAATGCCAATATAATTAAAGTTACTTACAATATCAACGTTCAAAATAAAAAGTGTTTCCTAAAAAGCATTGTAAGTGGAAAACTGACATATTTTGATGATCCAGTAAGTGTTTTGATTAACAAATATCCTTGAGTCTGTGTGCACATTGCATATGTACATTCATTCACACATAATTCTTATTAGTTTTAATGGGTGTTTGTCCGGATTTAGTGTCCTTTAAGTAATACTATTAGCATCAATTATCACTACTTTCAATGAACATTGTAAGTTTGATTAAGAAATGGAATTTTGTTTAATGATACTCAGTGAGAAAGTCAAACATGTAAATTTAATTAAATTTAAGAAGAAAAGTGAATTAAACATAATATTTAAACCAGAATTGAATTCTTTGAAAACTTATTTGCAATTACTTTTACTATATTGCACTGAATTATTTTAAAGTGCATTCTATGAATTAACTATGAGTACTTTTACTCAGTTTCTTACATTTCCTTTAGTTCTGTGTTTAACCAATTTTAGAGTTTTGAAATTACCATAGTTAGGAATTGAATAAGATGATCATATAGAAATCTTTACAAGATCCATATTCATAAAAAAGTCATTGGTTTACTCCTCTTCTGTTCTCATTCTTTACAGAAAAACTTGTATCTTATTCAGATTGGTGTAAGTCATTCACCTTAAGGGCCAAAGACTCCTACCCAACTTAATGTGGGCAAGGGAAGCAATTTTCTCTAGTGAGATGGTCCTGAGGATTTCTGCAAAACAATTTTAGGCACAAGTGACATATGCCTTCATCTTTTACTTTGACTTTCTCAACCCTCTTTCTTTCTAACTCTCTTTTTATTTTGTTTTCACAGGACCTTCCTGTAGCCCCAACTAGCCTGGAACTCTCAATGTAGACCAGGCTACTAGCCTCCATTGACCTGCATCTGACTGCCTCGGCCTCCTGAGTACTCGGTTCAAAGGCGAGCACCACCATTCCCTGTGTTTCTCCCTCTCTGCCACAAAGAAATTGGTAAAAGAAGTAGACATATGAGGAACACAAGCATGAAGGCCACTCATGGAAAGTGTAAGAAGAGAATGAGAAGTACTTAATGTTTACAGTACGTCTTGGAATTTGCTTTGTAGACTAAAAATATATCTTCAAATTGCCTTAGACATAGGATATTATGAAAGACAAACCATGGAGAATTAATGTCAATAACTGATTTAATTGGCTATATTATATCAATATTAAATAAAATAAATTGGAACACTTACAAATTCAAAGAAATATATTTTGTATTTTGAATCTTTTGATATAACAGTTGCAATCAACATCTGATATTCAATATAGGTTCTTAGGAATAAAATCTGAGGTCTAAGGAGTCCTCAGATACTACACAAAGAGCAGTCAGACAAAATGATAGCATTGACTAGGTAGTTTATACTTTTGCAAAAGGGTGTGTAACTTGATCATTCAAATCCAGAAAACAAACATGAAAGTCTGACTCAGAGCTTTTATAGAATGCTATCCCTAACACAAAGTATAGTGACTTCTCCCCACTTATTGCGTCCAACTTCACAATCTTTTCAGATTGACTACTTTAAAATCATAGTGGGAAAGATGGTTGACTGAAGACACTGAAGAATTCTTCTCACCCAAGCCATTTGGTTCTGGAATATATCATCCCCCGTCCATTTTATTGAATGTTTATGATTGTCATGAAATACAGTTTAATGGTATTTAGATGTCCTCCCCTATCCACACTTCCCCTTACTCTGCCCAATTTAGTGTAGACACACACAAACACACACACATATGTATATATGTATTTACATGTGTAATATGTATATTATGAGTTGTGTCCCTAAATTTCCTTCAGTGTGGGTCCATCCACTGGACCCACTAAGAGTCCCATACTTGTAAGACTTTATTTTTTCCCTTCCCAATAGCCATCAATTGACAAAAGTTCCTTAGACTGGATAAAATTCTTACCCTCTTCCCATGTCTGTGTTGGGGTTTGAACTTGCGTAGAACTTGTTCATGTTACTACCACTGTAAGTTCATAAGAATAACTGGCCAGCTGTCTGGAAGATGGCTTTCTTGTGATCATCTATCCCTCTGGCCCTTACAATCTTTCAGCCTCCTCTTCTCCAATAATTCCTGAGCATTGGGAAGCAGAGGTTTGTAATAGGTGTTCTATTCTGGGATAAGCACTTTGTGGCACTTTTGCTTCTGTACAGTGGATGATTTTGAGTCTCTGTGTTAATTTTCATTTGCTTCATGAGGAAACTTCTTTGGTGAGAAGTGAGTGATGAATTCACCCTATGTGAAGATGTTGCATTGAATATCTGTCACTTAGAGTTAAATATCTCACAGATAATTATTTTCTGTATTTGACAAGTTATACAACTCAGCAGTAGTCTCAACTGATGAGGGGCAAAATGTACATTTGTCTGTAAAGATGAAGATGCATACTTAGAATAAAGTTAGAAATTGCGATGATCTATGGATATAGCAAAAATATGTTTTTCTCTACAATCTGTGACCTCTATGGCTCACCAGTTATATGTATTTGGCTGTTTTCACAATACCACACATTAACAGCTGCTTAGAAAAAAAATACATAATGTGTGGTAGAGATTAAAAGATTACAAATCTTTGTCAAAAACTGCCAAATTTGTAGGGTTTGAAACAAAAGATTAATATTTAATTTGTTTAAGTTTTTTTTAATTTTTGTGTATTTAATACAGAACTTCTCAATCTTAATCACGTTTATACCCCAGACATTCCTAAGTGCAAGTTCATCCACTGTGGTCTAGTCAGCCTGACCACTTACTCTTGCTTTGAGATTAGCTCTACCTGACTCAAAGTAATCAACTGCTAATATTTCTTCAGCTAAGTTTAGGGTTTCTGTCTGCTTGAGTTTACATGAGTCTTGAGCATGCCGACACCATTGCAGAGACTGGCACACACACCAAGCTGGAGACCTGCAGTGCCCCCGGCTCCTACGCAGCTTTCTCTACTTTCCCTTCCCATAAGTCACTGGTTGGTTGGAAAGTAGCTGACTCTATTGGCTTCATCTGTGTCAATCATATTCTTGGGCCCATGTTCTTTGAGACAGAGAGAAACTCTGTAAATCTACACCGACAACCCCATATTCTATATTGGGTGAGCCTTGAGTGCAGAGACTGTATTGTAAATATTCCAGTTAGGCATGGGAAAGTCACAGACAATGTCTCTGTGTGACCAGCTGTGGTAACTGGTAGTAGCCACCTGGTGGAAAAGAAGCTTCTTTGATGAGTAACTATACCAGCACCTCTCTTGAATCCTGTTTTTTTTTTTTTTGTTTATCCCTGTAGTTCCTTGTATAACCCACCATTACCCCTCTCATTAAAATGTACCCATAATATGTTTCTCCTTAGTAACCTTAGTACTATAATTCTTATCTCTCAGATTCCTTCTTATGATAAATAAAACCATTATTTTAAAGCAATCTTGTAGTTATAAATTTGAACAGGAAGTTTTATAATTTTCTAAGTGTTTTCTTTCTCCATATAGTGGAAATTTGTATTTTGTGCATAATCATAGTCAAATATTTTTATTTTGGAGCTCAACAAACGTATGATAAATTAACTTATTATGTCTCAAGTATGGTGCTAATTAATGGTAATGTCTTAGTTGCCATTTTGTGACTACAAAATCAAAACTGAGAAATAATGTGTAGCAAGTATTGCTCTAAAACTCACATATTATTTTGTAATTCTTTAGAAATACTGAATTTATTTATTTTAGAAATGTTTCCAGTTTCCAATTTTTAAATAATTATTTGAAAACTAGTCTTTAAGGCTTCTGCTTTTATTCTTTCTTATTTTAAACATTTTGAGTGCCAAACTCACAGTGGGCTGTGCCCTCCCACATCACTCAACAATCAAAAAATTGCCGCACAGATGTAGCCACAGGTCAAGCGAATGAAGAAAATTCCTCAGCTGTGGTTCCTTCTAACCTGGTGTTTCAAGTTGACAACTAAAACTATCTAGCATAGACAAAACCCATCAAGGAATTCAATACCTTCTTCTCTGAAGAGTTTAGCTGTAGTTTCCTCCTTTACCAAAGCTTTACAGTGGAATCTGTATTTCCTAACATCAGTGTGAAAGTCAAGATTCTTGACTAGTATAAAGCAAGTGCTGGTACTTATTACAGAGGACTAGTTAAAATTTCTCTAAGGAATAGATGGCCAGATAGTAATCCATTAGCACCTTGACATTAAGAGGTCTGTGAAGTTATTAGTACATGAATGATGTTGTTATAAATGAAAAGGAGAACAAATAGATTAGAACTGCATTGCTAGAATGATAAAATCAGGAAGATAAAATAAAAATGCAAAGATCAAAAATTGGAGATTGAAAGAAAACACCAGAGTGAAGAATTTTCTTTGCCTACATCATGTATGACCTTCAACACTTAACTAGTTAAAGTAGCCGATAGAATTCCTTAGGGAAATCAAGTACAGACATCCCAATTTGTATGTGTGTGTGTGTGTGTGTGTGTGTGTGTGTGTGTGTGTGTGTGTATGTGAATGTGTTTGAGTGTGTATGTGTTCTCATTTTTTCCAGTAATACTCAGTTGCTTGGGGGGAAGGAATAGTCATATTTCATGAGCACTGTAAAGCTCTAAACTGATTTCAGCTTTCCCATATCAGAATGGAATCATAATCACTGTACTTTGGGTTAAAGTTGCAATTTATAACTGTTATAAAGCCAGTTTCAGCATTACCATAACCATAGTGCACTGATAGCTCCAACATAATGACAATTTCCAAATTGCAACTATTAACTGGGATATATTTAAAAGAGAAAAAAGGCCAGTAACTGGGTCTGAGATTAAATCATACAGAATAAGGGACTCATATAGATCCTCTGAAAATTTCTGCTGTGGCAAAAAAAATGCACAAATTTTTCATCACTAGAAGGAATAATAAATATTACTGCTACCCTCAAAATACTTAAAAAGACAAGGGGGCACTAGAGAGATGGCTCTGTGATTAAGAAAACTGAATGCTCTCACAGAGAACCTTTGTTCATAGCCTAGCACCCACATGACAGTTAACAACTGTCCATAACTCCAATTCAAGGGGATCTTAACACTCTCTTCTGACATCTTCAGGCATTGAAGGACATGAGTATATTTACACACATGTAGACATGACACCCATACACTAAAAATAAAAGTATCAAATGAAATATTTGAGAAAATAGACAGGAAGAGAGTCACCATTATAAGTCTAAGAGTTACTAAATAGACCCTGACATTTTTCTGTGAACTTTCCTCATCTTAATCAAGAGGTTTTGCTGGTACCAGATTATGTCACCTAATAGGTATCCTTGATTGGCAGAATTCAACATGGTTTCTGACACTTGACATTTTAGTGTTTTATCTGCTAAATAAGTTCCCCCTTACACCCATCTTCAGAACTAAATAGTTCGCTTTTGTGTGAAAGGAGAACTATTCACATCAATCATTCTATCATAGACATTTATTAACTTCCTTAGTTCCTGTCATAATATGATTAAGCAGAAACTTACCATCTAACTACTCACAGAATATATATCTATGTCCACATCATTGGTGACACTCATTTGAACTGTAAAATGAGAATTTATAATTACTATAAACTAATCAGGCAGAAAAATTCATCATGGAAAACAATAAAGGATATGAAGATTTTAATACCTATCACATTTGTAGCATTTAGTCATGTAAGAGCTAGTATATGCCCTATAAGATAGTGAGACACTTATGCACATTATCAATGAAAATACATTGAATTTTAAATTGGTGCAAATGCCTCGTATTCTGCAGGTTATTGCTCAGAACACCGAACAAGTGGCTCAAATTTTACATATTGTTCTTACTATACTTACTAAAGAACAAAGAGTTTTAAGCAGATTCAGAAATTTGTTAATATTGCTTTGTGTCAAAATATTTGTAACTCATGGACTAAAATGACATCTTTAACACTAATCTGAAGAGTGAAGAAACTATCACAAGATAGAAGATTATTACTGTCAAAAGTAACTATAACTCATCCTAGAAAATAATGAAGATAGAAAGAAAATTATAAAAATAAACAAAGGTCTACAACATATATATAGATTAATATAATATACTGGCTTATCTAAGGACACACTGAAGGATGACTTCAAAGAGATTAGTTCATGGAAACAGTACAATATCCAGACTGAACATGGATGTTTGTTTCTGACGTGGGAGTTTTGGTCAAAACTATGACTTTAGAAATAGAATGATGCTTGGATTTACGAAGTAACAGTTTAAGAGGATCTAGATCATCATTTCCTTTTAATTGTTTTGTAACGTTGCATGTAGTCGTAAGACTGGTAAGCTCCAAATAATAATCCTTTTGCTTAAAACAGATTATTAACTTAAATTTTTAAGTGCAAGTTCGCAATGATTTTGAAATACAAGCTATAATGTCTAAATTCACCCTGGTCAGTGTTTTAGTCATGTTACAATCAAAACAATGCAAGCCTATTATAAGGACAACCATTGGAAGTACAATGGTGACAGAACATGGAAATGAAAGTAACATGACAACAGAGAATATCAAGGCATATGATGGATATGTAACAATAATTAATGCATTGGGAGCAATAAAGCATGTAATCAAGAAATATAAGCATTGCTGCTACTGGTGATACTCATCATCCATTTAGATACATGCTATTACAGTAGGAACAAATAGAAAAATGACTCAGCAAACAGGAGCATTGTGAAACGAGTCTATATCAGCAGACATGTACTTAATATCATAAATTATTTAGCTTAATATTTTGATTTTATGATATTAAATTTGGTTGACACCACAAAAATAAAAGAAACATAGCTTTGATATGGAAGAATGGTTCTGCTAATGTGTTCCACTTATCTATGTGCTTATTTCTGTGCTAGTACCATGCTGTTTTTATTACTATAGCTCTGTAACATTATATGAGATCTTGTACGGTGATTGCTCCAGCATTATTCTTTCTGTCAATGACTCCTTTAGATGCCTGGTGTTTTTTTGTATTTCCATGTGAATTTTAGAATGATTTGTTTTTCTAGCTCTGTGAAGAATCTCATCTGTGTTTTGATTGGCATTGCTTTTTGTAATATGGTCATTTTACAATACTAATTCTAAAAAGCCATGAGCATGGTGGGTCTTTCCATCTCCTAGTGTTTTCCTCTATCTCTTTCTTTACAGATTTATATTTTTCACTGTAGAGTCCTTTATTGCGTTTAGTTAGGTTAAGTTCTAAATATGTTTATTTTATTTTTGAAGTTGTGAATGGAAAGGTTTCTTTGAATGCTTTTTCTGATTGCTTGTTATATATAGAAGGCTTCTATTTCTGTAAGTTGAATCTGCAACTTTCCACTTTAGTAAAGATATTAATCATTTCTAACCATTTTCTGGAGGAATTTTGGGTATTTATTTTGATTCATATTGTTTTTGAATAGTGATAATTTGACTTCTTCTTTTCCTTCTCTTCAAATTCCTTTTCAAATTCCTTCTCTTCTCTTATTGCTCTCACAAGAGTTTCAAGCACTATGTTGAAAAAGGACTGGATTTAGGGGTCAGGCTTGTATGGTTACTGATTTTAATAAGAATATTTCCAGTTTTTCTCCAAGTGATGTTGGCCATGGGTTTGTTATATGTAGTTTTAGTAGTTATGTTGAGGTATGTTCTTTCCAGTCCCGTTCCTTCTAAGACTTTTAGCATGAATGCAGGTTGGATTTCATCAAAGGACTTTTCTGTATCTGTTCAGATAACCTTATGTTTTTTTTTTCCTAGGTCTATTTACATGGTTTATTACATTTCTTGACTTACCTATATTGAACCATTCTTGCATCTCTGGAATAAAGCCAATTTGATTGTGGTGGATATTTTTAAAATGTGTCTCTAGTGGTTTGTATTTTATTGAATATCTTTGCATTTATGTTCATTAAGGATATGAGTCTATAGTTGGGTATTTACCCGTTTTGGGTATTAAAGTAAACTGACTTCATAGAAGGAGTCTGGAGTTCTCCCTCTGTTTCTGTCTTTTTGAACAAGCAATTTGAGTCACCTGATATTTGATGAAGATGACAAAAACACACACAACGGAGCAAAGGCAGCATCTTTAACAAATGGTGTTGGCAAAATTGGATTTCCACCTGTAGAAGAATTAAATCAGACCATTATCTTCGATCAGGCACAAAAGTCAATTTCAAATGAATGAAAGACCTAAATATAAATCCTGAAACTCTGAAACTACTAGAAGAAAACATATGCAGTATCCCACAAGATACAGATGTAGGATAGGGCTTTCTAAACCTGATATCATTTATTCAGGCGTTAAGATAAAAAATCAAAAAGTGGGACCTTTTTAAGCTACATACCTTTTGTACAGCAAAAGAAGCAACCAAGGAAGGAAGGAGTAAACACACAGAGTGGGAGAACATCTTTACCAGTTACACATCTGACAGGGGACTGATATCCAGAATATATAAGGAACTCAAAAAAAAATAAATAAAAGAAAATTAATGATCCAATGAAAAGAGTGGCCATGGATCTGAACAGAGAGTTCTCAAATGAAGAAAGAAATGGCTAAGAAACATCTTAAAACGATCTTAAAAAGTGCTCATCATACCTAGAAATTTTAGAAATGGATATAAAGACCATTTTAAGATTTCATCTTACTGCAGTCAGACTGCCAAGACCCAGACAAAAGACACCAAATGTTTGCTCGGATGTGGAGAAAAGGGAAGACCCACTTCACTCACTGCTGGTGGAATTGCAAACTCGTGAATCCACTATGCATAGCAGTGTGGAGAGCTCTCAAAATACTAAAAAATGAATCTAGAATATGATCTGGTTATACCACTCCTTGGCATACACCCAAAGCACTCATCCTACTGCAGAGATACCTGTACATGGACTCATCCTACTGCAGAGATACCTGTACATGGACTCATCCTACTGCAGAGATACCTGTACATGGACTCATCCTACTGCAGAGATACCTGTACATAGACTCATCTTACTGCAGAGATACCTGTACATGGACTCATCCTACTGCAGAGATACCTGTACATGGACTCATCCTACTGCAGAGATACCTGTACATGGACTCATCCTACTGCAGAGATACCTGTATATGGACTCATCCTACTGCAGAGATACCTGTACATGGACTCATCCTACTGCAGAGATACCTGTACATGGACTCATCCTACTGCAGAGATACCTGTACATGGACTCATTCTACTGCAGAGATACCTGTATATTCTTGCTTGCTGTTGCTGTCTTCACAATAGTTAAGAAACTGAAACAACCTAAATGTCCCTTAACTGACACTGGATAATGAAAATGTGGTACATTTACATAAAGGATTTCGACTCAGCAATAAGAAAAGATGAAAACATGAAATTGGTAAGTTAATGGATGGAACAAGAGACTGTTCTGCTAAGTGAAGTAATACAAACACAGAAAAGCAAGTCATGTATGCTCTCCACCATTTGTGGATCCTAGCACCAATCCCTTACATGTGAATATATATCTATATGTTAACAGCAGGAGTGATGAAAATGGAATGGAATCACAGAGGTAAAAGGGAGAAAGATCCCCAAAGGAGGAGATAGTAGGGAACAGAACTTTTGAATGGGGTGGGGTGCTCCACAGGGAGGGGAGGAGTGAGAGACATGCATGGGTCCATGGTGGCTGGGGAGGAGGGAACTCAGGAGAGGAGGAATGGTGGGAAGTGGGTGTTACTGAGGGGATGATGGGATAGTTTGGTACTTGGATACGGAAGTGAGTAGGGAAACTGGACAGTTGAAGAAGGAGCAGAGATGAGACTAGGGAAGCCAGAGGGATATGTGTTGGAATCAGAACACCCTGATAAGGAGTACAGTGCTACTCAGGCAAGACATCCCTTTGAATAATGGTTGGTCAAAGTAAACCAAGAGAATCCCAAAATAACACAGGCTATTGTCAGAGCTCTTGGTTATCTTCCAGAGCGTGAAGATATGATCCTACTGCTGAATACACAGAACTTGGAGGGGTGGAGCAGAAAGCCTTCCACCTCTAGTTTAGTTCTCATAGTTTTAAAGGATACTATGCAAGTTGCTATGGGAGAAAATCAATCAATGGTATAACACAGCCCTTAAAGTTACCCAGCGCTAAAGACTAATAACCACAAAGACTGGCATAGAAGACTACCTCTATTGGTGCAGTAGTGACACTGTTATCTGGGAGAAAAGCATACTATACACCACTCACCAAGACAGCTGGAGAGTGGGCAGAAAAACTGCTAGCCAGGGTTGCTCCATGAACATAGAGAAGCAGAGTCCTTCACACCACTGGAAGCTTGCTCATGTCGACTTGTGGCAGTGGTGTCACTGAATACAAGATCTATGACAACTCAGTCAGATGAATACAAGATCTATGACAACTCAGTCAGACAAAGGCCCATAGTGGAGCAAGGGAAGGAGGCAGCTAGCCTGGGAATTTTTGGAGACTGATTCCTACTGGTGATGGAGAAAAGATTTTTTTTTACTATGATCTCTAGATAGACTGACTAGACTCCATTGGATATCTTTGTATAAATGCTTTACTGGATGAGAATTAACAGGTATGTTAAGTATGTTATACATAACATGTATGGCAACATGTATGGCAGAATGCATGAGGTCTGCTGGAAGGAGGGCATGATTGAGGCAGAGGCATCTAAATTTGATTAAGAATCATTGTATGAAACCTACAAAAATAAGTGAAAGGTATGGAAATATTAAGAAAAGCATTATTCCTACTTATTGTTTCAGTATGAAGATTTTGGGAGAAAATCATAGCTTAATATTAAGATAAGCTATCACAATTAGTATTCTCAGGAGATGGACAACATGCCTTTACATCATGCTCAAAAAATATCCGGGAAGTTAGTCCGTCCAATTTTTGACAATGAACCATAAATTTTAGAAAACTGGGAAGGATGTCCTTCCAGAAATTGTGCTCAGAAATTGGAGAGATGTAACTATACAGATACCCAATACTTTTATGAACTAGACCACAATAAGATAGAAAGGCTTTGAGAAAAAATAACAGCAGAGACCTGAGTAAGATCATTCATTATGGACATAAGACAATTATTGGTGGAAAAACTAGCAATGTTTTGTAGGTCATAGTAGGTGGAAGCTGGACTGAGATATTGACATCTGTTAATAGAGGTAAAGAAGGTTTTACGCCAAAGTACAGAGAAAATGTATGAAATATCATTGAATTCCTAGTGATTCCAAGTGAAGAGACTCTTGGTTTTCTCTTCAGCAGAATAGTATAGAGTCTATTGTTTAATAAGCTAACACAGGTTATGGACTGTATAAAATAACTACATATCAAGAAAATGATAAATGTATTGGAATATTTGTGGATAAAACCTATAATTTTAAGAAGTTGAATTAGTTTTCTTACAAGAATAATAGAATAAGAGAATACATGTCATATACAACCATACTTCATTCAATAATATTTATATTAAAGACAATTCAACAACTCAAAAGATATAACGAGAAAAATATTAGTCATTGATGAAGCTAACAAATATTCACTTACTATATACTGCACCTAAGATATACTAAGCTCTAAGAATAGGCAGCACAGACTTAACAAAGGTAATGCTTGAGCTGAGCCTGGAGGCACACATCTCTAATCACAGCTTTAAGGTGATAGAGGCAGGCAGCTCAGTGTGAGTACCATCCAAGCCAGCCAGATCTGAAAAGTGAGTTCCACTTCAATCACTGCAAAACATTGAATCTGTCTCAAAAAATAAAATAAAGAAATAAACACAAAAGGTAATGTAATATTTTCCATTCAAAATCCATTGTTGTCTGAAAGAAACTCAATTGAAAAATTCTCAGATTTATCTGAAGAGAAACCAGGTCCCTTCATTCTTTATAATTTGTTTACATTATACTTAGTAAATTGGAAAACTGAAAATAGACTAACACAAATGGAGAAACAACAGAATTTTTTTTCACTTGTGCGATGATGTTTTTGTAAAATAAATGGAAACTTCTTAAAACAAAGTAAACAGCTATTAGTAAGATCAAGTATTTGAACAAGTCTCATGGCACTAGAACATTAACTAGCAGAACAGAAGAGAGAATAACAAATATCAAAAAAATTGAAAAGAAATTCTCCCCCTCAGATCTCTGGACTAGTTTACAAACCCAGACTTGCTAAATGGCCTAGCATAGATTCCTAAGTATCTCCTACCCAGCAGGGAAGAGAGGAAAGAAGGACATGCAGGGGGCCATGTGGGGAGCAGGGGGAGTCAGGAGATGGGGGATGGCTTCAGACAAGTGTTCTTGAAGAGAAAGTGGGGATAATTCCACAACTGAAGCTGGGTAGTGAGGATGAAGCTTGGATGGGAATAAAAAGAGCAGAGATGAATGAATGCTAGGGGGACTAGGGAGCCCAGAGGTAAATGTGATACCTGAAACCCACTGAGAAATGAACATAGTGTCTAAACTTTAGTGTGTATGTATCTCCATGGATTGTTTAGCAAGGAACACAATGCCAGATAGAAGCGCATTCTCTTCGAGCCGTTAGTGAGAGTCGTTCAAGAGACCCTGAAAATAATACAGGCTATTGCCGAAATTCTTGGTTATTTCCCAGAACCAGAAGATAATACCCTCCTTCTGAAGACAGGACATACTTCAGATTCAGGTCTTGGAGCAAGACAGCGGGAACTGATATGGAAGCCTTCTACCTGAACTTTAGCTCCCAGATTGGTAGATGATAACATACAAGATGTTAATGGGGGAAAAAAATCAGTCAATGGTCCAACACAACCCTAAATTCTAATAACCGTAACAACCAGCACAGCACAACACCTTCATTGTTTAAGTAGTAGCACTCTCATCCAGGTGTAATCAACTGCTATGTAATCGCCTTATAATCCTGTCATGTCTCGAGAAAAGTGAAATTCTTATCATATGCTAAATAGGGATCCTTATATTTGCAGACAGGCATACAGTCCACCGTTCATCAAAGAAGCTTCTTTTTGAACAGATGGAGGCTGCAGCAGAATTTCACAACTGGTCAGACACAGAGAATATGTGTATGAGAGATGCCAAGTCCTAAGTAACGTATCTACAGCTGAACTTCTACACCTGAGGCTCATGGAACTCAGCAGAACAAGGGGTAGAGAAAAAACTAGTGCATTTCTCATTTCTCACCAGTGAAGCTTCCTTATACAGCTGAGTGCAATGCACACAGAAGGCCACAACTGACCACGTTTTAAATAATCAGTGACTGCAGAGTATGTGTCTCTGGATAGAACTCCTATATTAAAACTTTCCCACTCATGGCCAATGCACCATAGTGGAAGCGGGGAGAGCAAGATTTTAAGAGCTGGGGCTAGTGCACAAAGTCAAGGAAGCAGAGGCGTTCTGGCCATTGGAAGCTTGAACATGTGAACCTGTGACAATGGTGACATCGAGCACAGGACCCATGCCAACTGAATTAGACAAAGGCCCAGATTGGAGCAAGAGAAATTGGTGGTGGGCCTGTCCTAGACTGAGACCTATTGGAGAATGACGACTACTGGGAGACAAAGAATATGCATTATTTGTGGGCTCAAATTGACAGAACAGACTCCAGTGGATGAATTTGCACTGAGGGAACTTGGGGATCAAATGCTTGACTGGACAGGACTTAACATGTATGGTGGAATACATGAGGTCCCACGGGAGCTTGGGGGAGGATAGATGGAGGAGGAGTCTAAATTAGATAAGAGTTGTGGTATGAAATGTATAAAAGCTCAATAAAATATTTCTATTACAAAATATTTAGAAGCCAAAATGTGGCAAAGGAGTAGAGCTAGGTTTTTAGTTTTTAAATGCTTGTAAAATTGTGTGTATCTTTTATTGTGATATTCTCCTTTAATATTCTCAAAACTAAAAGAAAAATCTCCCTTATAACTTTGAGTCAAAAGATCAAAGTCTGAAGTCCTGAATTTGAGTGCCAGGAATATATGTCTTTTGAAAACAGTCTCCAGAAGTGCATATTAACTATGAAAACAATAGTTTATTAAATTTTTAGAGCCTAGCCTTCCATTTATTCGAAGTAGATATGGTAATCGATTTTTTGCTAAATTTATTTTCTTGATGTGAGAGATAGCCTTTTCTTCATTGTATTCAGTTTCAGGACAAACAAAAAAAAACAGAAACGCTTGTGAAAATTTTAGTACTGCTTGTTTGTTGAACTCAATCTCAAATCGTTGTTTTACAAGATAGTCAACAATGAAGAAATGCAGGCCCTGGAGGGGTGTCCTATGGTCCTGGGTTTCTATGTCCTTATTATCATTGTTATGATGATGTGCTGAGTATGCTCCGCTTCTGTCTCCGAGATGAAAATTTAGCCATTTGTAGATTTGTTTTAATTAGATTTCAAAGCCTCCTTATAACACCATTAACCCAAAAATTTTAACCCTAGTACTAGACTGATCTTGCTAAAATTGAGATGAGCACTCTCATTGAAGCTTTGCTTGCTGCATCCCCCTCCTTCCTGCATAGCATCTTACTTCGTCTTCTTGATTTAAATTAGAGAAGCTACATGAATTTTCCTCAGTATGGAAGTATGGGAATCATAATAGACCCTGTGTACTTACTGTCCAGCTTCAGCAGTTTTCAATATACACTTAATTCTTCTTTGTGTTTTCCCTCCCAATTTTCCCTCAACTAGTACTGAGTAAAAGAAAGCATATAGTATTCCCTTTATATCTATTGCAGTGAAAGTTTCTAAAACCATGTCAATATTAAAATTCTTGTAATCTTTTCTAATTTCTTAACGCCCAAATTCCTGTTTTCTAAAATAATTTTTGTTTGAAACAAGGTAAACAGGTTAAAAAATGCCTTTTAATTTTCTTTGAGGCCAATGATTTCCCATTTCTAAAGTCTCAAGTGATTTGTTGACATATCTGGTCCAATTTATCTATAGAATTTTTTGTCAGCTGGATTTTGCTGATTGCCCCTGCTTAGTTCTGTGATTCGCCTCAACTTGAGTGTCTGGCTTTGAATTTTCCATTATTATTAAATGTAAAAGAGCATTTATCCCCATGTTTCATTATTTTAAAAGGATGAGCATATTTTGGCTTTTCAGATTATGGATTTTATTGAATTCCTCTCAAAGAGTGATGCCATTTTGGAGAAAAAATTAAAACAGGAAGGTACAAATTGGAAAGCATGTATGATGGATGTCAGTTCAAATATTTCCTCTTAGATTGTGGTTATTAAGTTCTGCTGCAATGGCAACCACAGCTTATTTTGCCATTTGATTAGTGAAGCCAGAAGAGAGGAGAATTGTTCCTTGAAATTTCAGTGATCGTGAGCCAAACCTTGCACAATTTCTTCAGGAGAAATTTTCCAAAGTTAATAACATCCCATGGATTCATCCCAGTTTCAAGTCATTTTAATTATTGTCTACCTCCATTCACTCTGAAGAGCATACATGAGATATTTTCATTTCTACAGTGTATATTTTGTCAAGAGTTTTCAATTTTGTTTCTTAATATTTCATAAATTAAAAATGTGTTCTCTGAAAATGAAAAATTCCATTTTTAATCTACTTGAAGACTTATGATTATGCATTTGCCTTAAATTATCTGGTGTATTACAGGTCTTATACCCTTAGTTGAAATAAAATATACGATATATCAATTACTGACAAATATGTAAGGACAACAATAAAATTTTCAGTATAATAGGCTGGAACTACTCCTGTTGTTAAGTCATTCCATGACATTTAATAAAAAATCTAAGTGTTGTATTCTGATGTTTAACCATCAGGCTTCATTTCAACATCACTCGAATTTATACTGGTCTTTTTTCATTTTATCAAATGTTGTATATTTGGAAATTACTAAGATGATTCTATCTCAAAGAATTCAAGGGGAAAAAAAATTTGTATTGGTGGCATCCAACCAGGATGGAGAAACCAGTTTGAATCTGGGAAGATGAGGCCTGATAAAAGAGGACCTGTCCATCAGAGTAGTGCATTCATATCCTGAACAGTTTAAGTTACTCACCAAACATATATAAATCTTCCTAGGTTTGGAAAAGTTATATGACATGTTTAGAGAAAATAATTGGCAATTCAAGATATTTATTAAAATGAATACATCTTCAACAAAAATTAGATAAATTGAATGTAAAACTAAATTTGTTTCATATGTGAGTTATAAGCAATCATGGCCTCTTCATGCAATTGTAGTACTAACTTTAGAGTGATTTCACACATATATCTAAGAAATCGAAAAGTTTAACTGTTATTTACAAATGAATAACTGTACTTATTTAAAATCAAATGTGTTGATCATTTCATAAATTCTGTTCAACATTTACAATAATGACTTAGAAAATAATCATCTTTGAATCTACATTTCTACATATTTGGAGAAATGATAGTGAGATTAAGATATTTAACAAAATAAATACAATTCTATAACTATAATATGGCTTATTATAAATATCTTATCAACTATTCTTTAATTGTATTTTATATTGTAACTATTTACATTCAGGCCATCACACATACATGCACATGCATACATACAAACATACACATAGAAAAACTATACTCTCAAAAAACAATTCATATCTTTATGAATTTTAAAGTAGTTTAAATAAATTCTCCTCAATGGGGACTCACATGCCCTAAATATGTTTAATTCACATACTAAAGCTGTAAAAATAGCAAAAAACTGTTTAGGGGTATACCAACAAATTTTTAAACTGGGTAGCAGAACGACAATAAAGAGCACATTGGACATAATTTTCAAACTTAACGGAAAAGTAGCCCAATGAACAGAAAGCGACATTCTGAGTGAGCAGAGCGGCTAGCTTATAATCATTTGAGCTCTCTCCAGCCTGCTATAGGAAAAAATGTAGAGCCCTCCTTAAAGAAACCACTAAAAAGAACCACAGAAAATGGAAATGAAACATGGACCTAAAGGAAAAGAAAAAGCCCCAAATAGGAGGATGGTAGGAAACAGAAGTTACAAGGGGGATGGAGGTAGGGAGTGGGAGTGTTCTGCTGGGAGAGGAGGAGGAACGGTTATGTAGGCGACCATGGTGGAGCGGGAACTCAGAAGAGTGGGGATAGTGGGAAGCAGGTGTTACTGTGGGGAAGGTGGGAATAATGGGGGTGCTTCGGATGATGAGGGAGGAAGGCACTTGGCCCTGGGAGAAAAAGGAGAGATGACTAGAGCTTGGAGGGTTGGGAGGCTGCGGGAAACATGCTGGCTAGGGCACCCCTTGAGGAATGGATATATAGTGTCTGAACTGTACTGCATGTGTATAGGAGATGTATGGCAAGGAGCATAGTTCCAGACAGGAAAAACCTATCTTTGAGTGGTTGGTCAGAGCCATCAAAGAAACTCCCAAAATTATACGGGCTATTGCCAGAGTTCTTGGTTATCTATCAGAATTCAACGATAAGATGCTACTGCTGAAGACAGAATTGACTTGAAACATAGGACTTGGAGCAATGGAATAGAACCTGACCTGGAACCTACCTAAAGTTTAGCTCTCACAGTTCTAGAGGATGCTGTGCAAGCCGGTAAGGAAGAAAATCAATCAACGGTCCAAAACAGTCTTGATGTCTAATAACCATAAGGACTGGCAGAGCAAACTACCTCTGTTGGTGCAATAGTGGGATTGTTACCTGGCAGACTAGTATACAGTACACTACTCATCAAAGAAGCTCCTTTTTCAACAGTTGGAAGCTTCTGCAGAGTTCCACACTGGTCACAAACAGAGACTATATGTCCAGTCTTAGATGACACATCTATAGTGGAACCTCTACACCTAAGATTCATGGAATATAGAAGACCAGAGGGTAGAGAGAATATTAATACATCCCATTCAACTTTCACCAGTGAAACTTCCTTACACAACAGAGTGCAATACACACAGAAGATCGCAACTATCCAAGTTTTAGAGAATAAATGATTGCAGACAGTGTGTCCCTGGTTAGGACTCCTATATTAAACCTCACCCACCCATAACTGAGAGACGATTGCAGAAGAGGAGGAAGAAAGATTGAAAGAGTTGAAGTTGGTCAGGAAGAAGGGAAACAGAGGCTTTCAGGACATTGGACTAGCGGCCATGGTGGCATCAAGTACGAGACTCGTGCTTATTCAATCAGGCAAGGGCCCAGAATGCAGTAAGGTAAATGGGTGGACAACAAGAATTAAGTTGGGAACTGTTGGAGGAGGATTGCCACAGGGTGAATTGGAGTAGACCTTACTTATGAATTCTGGGTAGACTGACTGGGCTCTAATGAATGTACTTGCACAGATGATATCTGTGTACTAATGTTTGATGGATAGGACTTAACATGTATGGGGGAATGAATGTATGATATGTGGAGAGAGGGTTCATGTATGGCAGAGGGGGTCAAGTTTAATTAACATTTGTTGTGAGAGTTGTACAAAGCTCCATAAAAAATTAAGAAAACAATGGCTAAAACCAGAAAATATTGGCAAAGAGGCTAACAATCTTTAAATTTATACATTCTTAATAGAAATGCAAAATTACACAGCCCAATTTAAAAACCACTTTCTAAATAAAGTTAAGTGCACATTCACCACATATTTCAGCAATCTCATGCCTAGGTATGAAGTAATAATAATTCATGTTTCTTTAATAACATATAATAGAAACATTTATTGTAGCTTTATTTAAATTTTTAGAAAAACTAGGATTCAGTGGTAGAATGTGTTCTTAACATGCACAAGGTCATGAATTAACTTCTACCACTAGTAAAAAAAATGGCATAATTGTCTAAAACTGTAAACAATGTTTTTCAAAAGTTCTTTAACCAGTGTGTGAAGAAGCCAGACTCATGTCTGTCATCCCAGCACTTGGAAGTTGAGGTACGAAGATTGCCACAAGTTCAAGGCCAAACTGGGCTTCAGACTATGTCTCAAAACAAAACTAACAACAATGAATGGATAAATAAAGGAAATATTATGTATTTTGATGATAATAGTAAGACTGAGCATTTGTCAAATGCATTTATAAAAAGAGCTACATATGTAAAAGGTAAATTTTACTCTACATAAATTATAATCAATAAACCTGAATTTGAGAAAAAGAAGTCGCATTCTTTTCCTTTGTTGTAGCACATCAATACGACAGATCTATATTCTTGACAAATTCTGTGTACAATGTAATATTAGGTTCTACAGAGTGTTTCTCTACGTCCACCCAGAATTTAGTGTTCGTGCAGTGTCAAGTCCCATTTCGCTCTCTGTCGATTTTATCCACTATTTTAATTTCTGCTTCAATGCATTTTGCTATGTTGCACATTTTATAATAGTGTAATCATGAACTGTGATCCATTACATACTGGTTTATTTAAATATATCGCATTCTCAAAGTACATTCATATTTCACAAATGACATTTTCCTATGACAGAATAACAGAATACTTCATTTGTCTATGTTAACTTTTGCATAAAAACTATAATAGTTCTTTATACTTCATATTTTCTCATTCTTAAAAAATTGAGTTAATAATTCTTTAAATTCACTAGAGATTTACCATTATTCATGTGGCTTTACAAAGAATACACTGAACTTCAAATTATTCATATAATATAATATATATTTAAAGATAGGAAAATTTAAAAACTATTCATAAATTTTTGCAGCAGCAATAAACATCACTTTTAAATCTGTATGATGTGATTAATATGTGTGTTTCAAACATTTTCATTGAAAACTGAATTTTTGCCAATTTTTATGGCAATGTATAAGTATCATATTCAGACACACTTGCCTGTCTGCACCCCTCCTTACGATCCCCTGCCTGATTTCAAGTAGTATAATTCTTAAAAATGCTTTTATCATCATATTTAGACCCACTTAAATATATATAATTAAGATATATCAATCTAATTTCTGTCCCCAAATGCCCTTTCGTGTGTGTTCATCCTCTGGAGCCTGGTTAACCTACCATGAGTCACAACCTTAAGGAAAACTGGCTCCCTCCCTTTCTTCAGCTAGAATTGAAGTTTCTTAGCCAGTTTATCCCTTCTATGATTGGATTTTGTCTGATTTCAGCTTACATGGAGTGTGTGCATGCTGTCGCCATTACTGTAAGTTCATATGAGTAACTGCCTAGCTGTCTGGAAAAGTGTTTCCACCAACTCTGGCTCTTACAATCTTTCAGCTCCCTCTTCCATAATTATTTCTGAGCCTTGGAGATAGAAGTTTGATACAGATGTCCTAGTCTGAGATAAACACTCTGAAGTCTCTTACCAGAGTGGGTCTCTGTGTTAATCATCAGACCAGTTGTGGGTTTCTGTGTCCATCACCATTTGTTGCATGGGGGAACCTTTTATATTGAAGGGGCAGAGATACATTAATCCATGAGTATTACAATAAGCCATTAGGAATCAGTTTAATACTATGTTTATTTAGCAGACTAATAGTAGCAGTTCCCACATTTGGCATGTGATCTACAGGTTCCCAAACCTGACATCAGCATCAGGTGTGAATTCCATTTTGTAATACAAACATTAAATCCAATATAACATAGTTGGTTTTTCCTATAACATTTGAACAACTATTGCACAGGTGAGCATAAAGTGCTAGGCCAGTTATATATTGCAATATTCACAGCTGGGCAAGAATGAAGATTGAGTTAAAATCATGGTAGGAACTAAAGAAATATCAAAATGAATATCCCCTGCAGTTTTATATATTATCAGTAAAGTAATATACAGAATCTAGTTCTATAACATGTTCAATTATGCTATTTTTGTATATTATTTTAAGAACAGACAAATTACATTCATTAGTCTTAAAATCAATTACTTAAAAGTTCAGTGGAATACATACATAAATATAATATTCAAATTACTGAATTCCTTATCTCATTCAAAATGTTAATGATAGAATTTTAGTTTCTACATGCAGATTCTTCTCCAAAATATTTTAATACTCTGTCAGTAAATTCCCAGGACCCTTAAGTGTTTGGTAGTCTTGGATGAGGATCATTTTCGTGCAGTAAAGGACATCAGATTGTTTCTGTTACCATCTAGGCAAGCAGTGGGCTGAATCCAATAAAAGTTAGTAGTCCTATTTCTGTGAGCTCTTTGCAGCTTGTTCTCAGAATCAGATACTTATAGTGCTGACATTCAAAAGCACAGATGGTGCAGAGGAAGTCCTCAGACGTCACCAGAGGGCGGTTTTCAAATTTTTGTCACGGGTTGGGAGAGATACAACTTGGAATAGACAAACTTTTTCACTAAGATCCGTATTTGCAACTCCAAATTAGTTACCTTCAAAACCACTAAAATCACAGAGAATTCACCTGAATTGACATGGTAGTTGTATCACGTATTTCATATGATCATAAACAATGTTGCATATTTTAGTGCTTAGCATAAATGTAGAGTTTTTTACAGGAAGATTTACATATAGCTTGTGCCTGATACAACTGTATACCCCACCTTGCAACATGGGTGGTGCCAAAATGTACATTCCATTTTGTTGTAATTCTTGGTTTATTATTTATTCTAATAAGAAACATTTGCAATTATTTTCTTTATACTAGGTACTTTTCCAAGTTTAGTATTAGACATGATATTAATGGGAGTAAATTACATTTAGTGTTTGAATAAATGAATATATGTATAAATTCTATTTAATATTTATATGCTTAGGACAAGATGACTTAATTTTAATAGATCAAAAATTAACTTAAAAGTACAAAATGTATGCAGTACAAAATGTATGCTAATATTAGAAAGTCATTTTTTTCTGTTTTATGAAGGGATTTAAACTTTTGTACATACTGGGACTAAAGAAATGTTTCAGTGGTTAACATCGCTTACTGCTCTTTAAAAAATATATTACTTATCTTTTAAGTACATGAGAGTATTATCTGCATGTATGTAAGTGCAGGTCAGAAGTGGACATTAGACCTCGTGGAATTGGAGTTATGGACAGCTGTTAGTTTCCATGTGTGTAACGACAACTGAACCCAGGGCCTTTGAATCTAATTACTGAGCGATCTCTTCAGCCCCAGCACTTGCTATTTTACAGAGAATTCGAGTCTGGTTCCCATCACTCACAAGACAGCTAACAAGTGCCTTTAATTCAAATTCAGGAGTCCAACACCTTCTTCTGGCCACTACGGGCACTGCATACATGTGATAAACTTACATTCAAGCAAAATATTCATATATATATATAAGTGCAAATAAAAATAAAAATTCAGGCTAACTTACTTCAACATTAGAGGGGAACACATGGACAGATACAATGAAAATGTTTATGCTTTTGCTATAGAATTTCTTATATGAGAATGTATTTCCAGTTTTTATTAGATAACTTTAATTGGATTGTAGTGCATTTCATATAATACATCTTAATTGTATTACATCTTAATCTCACCTCAATTGGCGAAAGTTCAGGGGTGCATTAATATTCTTTCCATTCCCTGTTCTGCAATATCCCTAAGCCTTAGAAGTAATATTGTAGACATGTCTCTTAGGGCCGGGCACCTCATAGACACTGATGACCAGTTGTGTGACAAGTTTTAGAACTTTGTAAGATTCTCCATCCGTTTCAAAAAGAAGTGTGTTTGATGAGTGGTGAGAGGCACAATTGTCTGTAAATATAATTATAAATATTTAAAATACAGTAAGAAATTACATTGGTTTACATGTGACAAAATTATGTTTTTCTTTAGCACCTATGACCTTTCCAGCCATGCATATTTGGCTATGCTTCTATTGAGCAGACCTTAAGACATCTGTTGATTAACCCAGAGATAAAAGTTACAGTACTGAACAAGTAGAAAATATTTCCTTGGCCAGTCATGGTTGTGGTTTATGTTATAGCTGAATGAGATCATGAATTGGTTTTCTCCCTTGGTGACTGAATACTGTCTGTTGATACAATGGAGGTTCATTTCAAGAATTTATGCAGCAAAAACAAAGCCAAAATTATGAATGGCATAAACCTTTAGACATTCCTATTCATATCAGAAGTCAGATGAGGCTGTTCAAGGTCGCCAATCCTTTTCAATATAGCGCTTGAAACTCTAGCTAGAGCAATCAGATGAGAAAAGAAAATTAAGGAGTTATCTATTTGAAAAGAAGAGCTCAAATTATGTATATTTACAGATGAAATGATACTAAACATAAGAGATCCTAAAGTTTCACAAGAAAACTTCTACAAATGATCAACACCTTCAACAAAATGGCAAAGTACAATTTACAGAAGTTATAAGGTATATTAATAACAAACAATCAGAGAAAGGGTTCATAGGAACACATTCCAATTCACAATAGCCTCAAAAATGTCTGGGAATAAACCCGACCAAAGTTTAAATCTTTGAATAAAGAGATCAAAGAAGATACAAGGAGATGGAAAGACCTCCCATACACTTGAATTGATAGAATTAATATTATGAAAATGATTATCCTATCAAAAGTAATTTAAAGATTCATTGCAATCCCAATCAAATTCCTTATGATAGTCTTCAAAGAAATAAAATTTAAAAATCTGAAATTCATATGGATTCACAAAAGACCTTGGAAAGCCAAAGCAGTCCTGAACAAAAAGAGCAATGCTGAGGGATCAGCGTACCTGATTTACAACTATATAACAGGGTATAGTCATAAAACAACCTGACGTTGGCATAAAAACAGACATAGATCAGTGTAACAAAACAGAAGACACAAACATGAGTCCATCCAATTTCTATCGTTTGATATTTGAAAAAGGTGTCAAGAATACACCCCACAGGAAAGACAGCAGCTTCCACAAACTGTGCTAGGAAAACTGGATCTTCATATGTATAATAAATAAATGAGATCCTTATTTTTCTAATACATTGCATTTTCACCTAGTTTTTGAATTATTTATTTTAGTCATATTTATTGATTCTTTGAGAATTTTATACAATATATTTTGATCATATCTAGATGGAACACCTACTTGGTCTCCCTTCTCAAGGGCCTATGGATTCTAATTTGTGTTCTTCAAATAGTCTTGGCTCTCAGTCAATCCATAGAACATCGTCAACCTACAGTTATCATGCCTTTAATGAAAATCATCTTTCTTTCTCCCAGCAGTTATCAGTTACCCATAGTTCCTCCATAAGAGTAGATCTTAAGCTCACTCCTCCTTCCATGCCCTGATTTTGTCTGTTTTGAGCTTACAAAGATCTTTCTGAGTTATAACACATACTGGAGGTTCATATATGCAATTATTCTGCTGTATCTTGAAAACATATACATAAACAAATATATTTTGGACATATTGGAGGATATTTTTAGCAGTTCTGTGTATTTAACACAACAGAAATTAAGCACATTTAGACCTCTAACCCCATCTAGACACCCCCCATAGACCCACAGTGTATTCATGCAGTCTCTTATATATGTTAAATCCTATCTGATCAAGGATGTTTACCCACATGTCCCTCAATGCAAGTTCATTCACTGGAGCCTAATCAACCTATTTGAGTCACTCTTAAAGAAGATTTACTCTCCCTCACCCAGAAGCAACCACTTGCCAATAATTCTTCAGCCCTGATTGTGACTTGCTGCTCATTTGCCAAAGTCTGATTGAGTTGGCATGGTCTTGTGCATTGCACTTTGCTGTTTAAGGAAGTTTTGTTGGTGATAGGAGAGGAATATATTAGTATTTTCTCTGTCTTCTGTTATGCTATGTTCCCCGAGTCTTCTGTTATTCTACTGTAGATGTGTCACTTAGGGCTGGGCATCATTCAGACCTATATTCTCTGTGTGTAACCAGTTGTGGAACTCTGTAATACCCTCCTTCTGTTGGAAAAAAAACCCTGCTCTTTAATAATATACTTGACTAACCTAGCTCTAAAGCCTAATAAACAATGAGAGGCACAGTAAACTACCTCAATTGGTACACTAGTGGCACATTTTTAAATTGAATTTTTGTGCATTTCACAAAGAATATCCCAATCATTTCTATACCCCTTTCTTCATTGACACCCTCCAACCATCCATCCCCCAATGGATTTCATACCATACGTTCTGTCAAGGCCCACAGTGTCAAACTAATGCCACCAGATGTTCCTTAGTGCAAATTCATCCACTGGGATCAACCCATTCAGAGTACCTCTCCTTAAGAAGATCAGCTCTTTCTCATCCAGAAGAATCAGCTGCCCAAAATTATTTGACTAAAATTAGGGCATGCTGCCCATTTCCATAGCTCTATGCTGAGTTTTTGTCTGCTTGAGTTTGCATTGGTTTTGTGCATGCTGAAATCAATGCTGTAGGTTCATATGATCATGATCTCAGGAGCCTATAGGACTCTATTTCCATGTGGTCATCCACCTCATCCCTTACAATCTTTTGAACCCCTTATTCTGCAATGTTTCCCGAGTCCTGGTTGCGTGGCTTTTAGTACAGAAGTCCTGAATCCACACTCTGCAGACTTGTTCCCTACACTTTGGTCATCTGTGACCTTTTGTGTTCCTGGCCCCCTGTTGCATTGGGGAGTTTCTTTCATGAGAACTGAGAGATTTCATTAGTGTTCTCTTTACCCCTCGTTCTATGTTCCATGAGCCTTAAGTGACAGGTTGCATTACAGATGTGCCACTTTGGCTCGACCAATTCACAGGCAATCTTTGTGTGTGATCAGATGTGGAACTCTGTTGAAAAAGTAGTTTGTTTGATGAGTGGTACTGAGATACTTGTCTGTAAATTCAAGGATCCATATTTTGCACGCAGTATGATATTACACTTGTCTAGAGATGTGGCAACCTTAATGTTTTCTCAGAAATCCATGACCTCTCCAGCTATGTGTATTTGATTAAGTTTACAATACCAGACATGAGTTTCCTCCCATTTCATAGGCTTTAAGTTTCATGAGGTAGCTCTTGATTACCTCCAATATAAAAGGGCAACTACAGCATCAATGTATTTGCTGTACTAGTCATTGATGTCTATTAGGGTTTAGCTTTGGGGTTGAATCATTGATTGATATTTTTCCTTAGCAGCTTGCATAGTGTCCTCCAAAGCTTTTAGAACTAACTTCAGGGGAGGAAGCTTTCAGGTTAGTTTAAACTCCATTACAACAAATCCTGTTACTCAAAATACAGCTTGTTCTCAGCAATAGGGTGTTACCTTCAAGGTGAAGGAGGCAGTCAAGTGCTGTGGAAAAATCTTGTGTAATTTTTGGAGTTTCACGGACTACCCCAGAAAACAAAACAATATCTCTAGACAAGTCTATGTGTATAGCTGAAGGCTACAGTACCAAACAGGAGAAATCTTTCTTTCAGTAGTGGCACTTTTATCTTGAGCGTAAAGCAAAAGCTATTTATTTGGACTTAAAACCTTCTCAGTGAGAGGATCCTCATGAGTAACACTGTAAATATTCCGAATACACATGGATAGAGTGGTCACAGATCCTAGACAAAATCCTATCTTTGTTATATATTTAGGCAAATAAAATATCTTATTGGAAAACAATTTTCTTTAATTAGAACAGACTGCAGACGTATGACTGACATGGCTTCATAGGTACAAGTTCTTGTTTTAAAAGCCTGAAGCCCTGAGTTTGATCCAAGATTAACAGATAAAAGGAGAGATTTATTTCCAAGCTGTCCTTGAAATGCACACATTGGTGCAAGCAAAGTAATAATCATGATAGCAATAATATAAAAAAATCATTCAAGAAGAGGTAGAAACTAGAATATATATAATTGGCATAAGAATAACATCATATTTGCTGTCTTTAGTGTATATTAAGCCTGTTGAACTTACTTACACCTTGCTTGTAGAGTATACAGAAATATTTTGCATTTTTTTTAAATTGCATTTATTCATATATATATATATATATTATTTTGTGATGTGTCATGTTCACATCCAGATATATGTATGTATATATCAAGCATACATATGGTAGTCTAAGGACAACCTGTAAGATTCTGTTCTCTCCGTCTTCCATATGGTTTTCATGGTTGGAGTTCCATTTATCAGTCTTAGAATTAAATATTTCAATCCATGGAACCGTTTTTTAGACACTATTTTACATAAAAATGTATGTAATTTTGTTATGCAAAATTATGAAAAATATATTTATTTTGTTATGCTTCAAATTAAATGCTAATGCAAATTGAAATACACATAATAAGGCATTCAAATGAGACATGGTATAATTTCAAAAGCCTTGGAGAAAACTTTTAGATCAATACATGATAATAAATCACCAGCAATGTTGTTCTCTTTTGGCTAAAAAGGTTAACAAACTTATACAAAAGTACTAGAAAGGACAAACTAACTCCATTCCCAGGAATGGTCTAGAAAATACAATAAAGTAATTGATTCTTAGGAAAATAAACTAATGACCAGAATGAAAAGTTGTTACCACGAGCTTCAATTACACAGTAGCAATCTAATATAGTAAATCTGTTTTAATAGAGTAATTAGGAAGAGTGACAAGGATAATGTGCCCTGTGTAATTTGACAAAATTAAACTCAAATTATACATGCTGATATGTTAAAAGCAACCTGCATCAAAAAAATTCAATATTGATATTAAAAATGTTATACTATAAATAAAATTATGAGTGATTATATCTTTAGAAATATTGTATTCTGTCATTTTTAATTTTCAGCAATTTTTTGTTTATTTCTCATTATGTTTTATTATTTTTTACCTCTGGATGTCAAACTCGTGGTATTTGTATTATGAAATTTCTTTCCTGGAAGTTTCTCTTATTATTTAAATATAATTTTAGAAAACAAAAGATATTGAGCATCTGGATATATGTGTACAGGGAAAATGGTTCAGTATTTTCTATTCTTTATTTTTAGAATCTCTGTCTGAATTTAAAGTAAAAGAAAACTTTAATTATTTGAAGTGACAACGTGCTATGATTTCTCTTTGTCTATATAAATATTTTAAAATGTTCTATGTAAACACAAAGCACAATGTCTAAGCATAAATATTAAAAATATAATTTTCATAAAATGGAATTATTAAAGAAAAACATGAAGACAATAAAACCCAATTAAAGTTAACTTATATCATTATACTTTTTATATTTCTTATTAGGTTCCCTAATTAATAAACAGTAAAAGATGAAGTTAAGATAATCTGTCCAGACAATGTGATGCTTCACTTTTCTTTTGCACACAGCTTAGTTTGCATTTTTAAAATACCTTCTATATGACTTTCAGAGTGCCAGATGGGAAGTCACCAAAATCCTGACTATAGTAGAACTTATATTCGAGTGGGGAGATGTATTTCATAAATATAACCATTATCTGTGCTAAAGGTCTCAGCTAATGTCTAAGAAGTAATAATTGTCTGATGATATAAGAATGAATGTGAAAAACTCTGATAACCTATTGTCATCTCAGTTTTTGCATGATGGCATGGAATGACGCACTATTCAGTGGTTTTAGGAATGGTGCTGCATACAAATCTACTCAACCGTCACGAGCATGGAAACAAGTAAATAAAATTTTGTATTGCATATTTAACTTAGTAGTCAAAACAAACAACTACTTTGCTGTTTCAACATTTATTGAAGTACCCTTTAGCATTATTTTGGTTTATATAGTCTTATTCAAAAAAGATATTACTGTATAGCAGTACAGCTGTACAATGTTAACAGTACAGTCATGCAAAAATATGCCCACACATGCCTCTGTTATACCACCTCAGGCTTGATTTATTCATATTATTTTGTTCATGACAGTCCTTGAAGCAACAGCTAGATCAAATGTAGATATCAAATATCTGGATTGTAGCAGATTACACCATCTAGGTCTGTTAGTCTATCAGGATATATTCACACATTGGCAAAATTATCTAATAATGCATTCTCAGAATATCTCCAGTTTTTGGATACATGTCTAGAAGAACAAAAGCATAATTTCAGAAAGTTAATTGGAAAGTGAGGAGATGGTATGTGACAAACACGGAAGCTATTTTTCTAGAAATTATTCAGAAATGTAATAAGAATAGAGCAGATACTGAAATAAAGTGGGAACTGAGTCAGGAGAAGACTCTTGCACCTTACATCTATCTTTTTATTTGGACTTGAGTCCTCTCTTGGGGGGATGAAATATAAATGGTAGCACTGATCAGGAAGGTCTTTTTGGATGTGGTCTTGGGTGTTAACTGTATAAATCATTCATGTAATAATTGACCATCGTGGTGTATAGGCATTTGCCTGTGTCCAAACTGTGAGCACATGCACTGCTTACAGGAAAAATATTCTTATTGGCATATACCCTTGGCTGCACACATACTGGGCTGAGAAAAGACATGGTCAAATTCACAATAAAATTGTATTAGTCCAACAGTGTTTATTTCAGTGAAATTTACTGAGGCAGGTGTCACGTGAAAAGAGACAGTACAGAGAAAATTAACCAATAAATATTCATCTATATGAAATATATCTGCTTAATGATTTACAAAGTAGGTATGTTCTTTTATGCATACTGATTTTCCACATACTGACAGTTACTTTAACTGTTCTGTTACCTTGAAGGATAAATGTTAATGCATTTTCTAATTAGTTTAATTCTTCATTTTTACTGAATTTAATACACTTTGTGTGTTCTCCATTACTGTTTTCCAGTTAATTTTTATAGATTTTAGTAAGTTAAGCTTTATATCTGGAGATATTTAGGAGGTTTAAATTTTGTTATTCGTTGTCTTTTTGTTTTATTCCCTGTATAGGATCTAGGATATGTTGTTACTATATTCAGTAATTCTACTCTGGTGGACTTACCACAACCAATCCTTTTCATCTTTTGTAGCAATATCTTAAGTAGTAGAGTACAGAAAAAATGCAACTAAGGAAAGACTAAGTTTCTGGCATAAACAACAGAATGATTGTCTTTCTGTAAATTCTTCCAAGATTTGAAATTATTGTTCTAATGAATGGTTCAATTCATTTGAATGAAGATAGACTTAAAATCCAAAGTTGTGCATTTGTCTTAAAAACATTCTAGGTGATTTTTCAATCCCTTTTGCCTATGGAATGCTAATCTCCCAAACGTTTTTCACCAAAGCAATTTCATATGTGATGCCAGAATAATATTTATTCAATTCATATTTATAGTAGGGATTTGACTCAATATTAGAGTGCTGAGAACTCTTATAAGGATTAGGTTTACAGAAGAATTAGAGAATTAAAAAAGTAATACCTTAAGCTCCAAATAAATACCCTGAACAGGCTATTTTCTAACAGAATGTGGAGTGTGTGATTACCTTATATTAACCAGAGTAGAAAGCTGTGCAAGTGAATCAATGACTTCCCACATGTTCGACTTTGGGAAAGTCACAGTCTATTCAATATATAATCAGTTAATACATATCTTGCTCAATGACCTTACTGATTTAAAACATTGCTATATATTAAACAGCCATCTGTTCAACTATGCATAATAAATTAAGACATATTCTAGACAGTCAATGGCTTTAGTGATTTCAAATCATCATTATACATATAACAACATCATAGTAATATATAATTAATTAAGACATGTCTTACAGAGGCAATGACCTTAAGTGTTTCGAATCATCATTATATAATAAACCAAGTTTTATATCTTTTGATTCATATGTATTCTTTTTATTGAATGTTTACAAATGTCATATAACATTGTGATTGTATTTAGACACCTTTCCCTATGCACTCCTCTTATAGCCTCCCACCAGATTTCATGAATTCTATTATATAGATTAAAGCTTATCGAGCCAAGTTTGTGTCCCCAAATTTTCTTTGGTCTGTTCCCATTCACTGGAGTCCAGGCAACCTATCGAGCATCACAACCTTAAAGAAAACAACTCTCACTCTACCAGTATTTACCACTTGCCATGAGTCAATGCTCTGATGTTCTCAGATTTGAGCTTTCATGGGTCTTGTGTATGCTGTTATCTTTGGTATAAATTCACATGAATCATTTCCTAGGTATCTGGACTACAAAGTGTCCTTGTGGTCATCAATCATCTATGCCTCTTACAATCTTCCACAGAGTAGGAAAGAATCTTTGCCACGTATACACCCGATAGAGGAGTACTTTCCAAACTATACAAAGAAATGAAAAGAGAATTAAGAAAATGTATGACCCAGTTAAAAACGGGCTATGGATCTAAACAGAGCTCTCAAAAAAATGACTAAGATTCATCTTAAAACATTTTCAGCATCCTTAGTAATTAGGAAAATGCAAATCAAAATTACTTTAAAATTTCACCTATTCAGAATTGTTAAGGTCAAGAGAATAAAGGACAAAAAAATGCTGGTGATGTGGGGAATTCATGTGTTGTTGGATTGAACCTGGTGCAACCACTGTGGAAATTACCGTAACATACTCTTAATAAACTAAAATTAAACCTGCCATTTGTCTTATGAATCAATAACCTACTACAGAGACCCTTGCTCAGTTATGTTTATTGCTCCTCTTCACAATTACTGGTAAATGGAAACAACGTGAAGATCCTTTAAATGATGAATAGATAATGGAAAGATGCTGCATTTACACAGCTGAGTTCTCTTCAGCAGTAATGAGAAATGAAATCATGAAATTTGTAGTAAATGCATGAAAGTAGAAACTGTAATATTAAGTGAAGTAACAGACTCAGAAAAACAAGTGATGTATGTTCTCTCTCATTTGTGGATCCTAGCTCAGAATACTTAGATGTAAATGCATATCTTGATGTAAATGAAGGAGCCGGAGCCAGAGAAATGGAAAAGAACCATGGGAAAGAACAAAAAGGTTCTTGAGAGATGGGAATAGCAGGAGACATGTGTTACCCAGGAGCAAATGGGGAAAATAGGGCATGTTGTAACTGGTGAGAGAATAAGGAGGGCTATAACGTGGGAGAGAAGAGGGGGATAAATGCCACACACATTTCATTAAAATTACAAACTGTTATTAAAATTTCTCTTTGGGAGAGGCAGACCAACTTAACCTGCCTCTCTCCCCCTGCTTGCAACCCAAAAAGTCTCCCCAGGCCTCGCAGGAAACACACAAATTTCTCCACTCACAGTTAAACAGATTCTAGCTAGTTTACTTGGGCTTACTAACAGAGCAATGGGTAAGGGCTTACTTACAGAATACGGGTGTCCACCCTCCCCTCCGCAAGTTCCATTAGTAAATCCACGTGGTTGGGATCTTGCAACTTCCCAGTGAACAGATCCAAATAACCCATGGGGGAGGGGAGAAAAAGGGCCGGCTGCTAGGTGCCCCCAGTTTAAATACTTCAGCCCCTCCCCTTCTCACATCCAAGGCCAGTAGACCGGGTGGGTGGGGCATAGGACTTTCCCAGCTCCTCATCTTTCTGCTCAAAGTGGTCCTGGGTGATACCACTCTGAGAGGGGTGTTTGTCCACCTTTTCCCTCAGAGAATCAATCCACTCTACACAAACGGACTGAGAAAAGATTAATTACAAGAAAAATATAATAATAAACTAAATGACTTTCAGAAGGAAGAATGCTGCCTATTTTTATGACAATTATGAGCTATTTTACAGATAGCTGCAACTTTTTAATGTATTATTAATTCTCTGAGAATTTACTACAATTTTGTTCATATTCATGGCCGACTCCTACCCTAAAAGCTCCCAGAAGCACCTCAACTTCCCTACCTCCTCCAACCTTATTTCTTCTTTTTCTGTTATTTGTGTTATCCATGTGCTCCTTGATGTGGAGCCATCCAGTGGAATGGGACCACTCTGTCAGGAGCTACGCCCTTAATGAACACATACTCAGTGTCACTCAGAATCCATCAGCTGTCCTCAGCTCTTCAGTTGGTGATGAAGTCTCGGAAACCACTTTCCACTCCATCTTAATTGACTTGATCCTCTTCAGGTCTATGTGGGAAATAACAGCTATGTGAGTTGATGAGTTAACAGTTCCGTCATGCCTGGAAAACACAGTTCTCCTTTCTGTTCTTTCGACCACTAGTTTTTGCAGTCTTTTACTCCTTACCACATTATGTTCCCTGAGTCTTTGGAAGGGTGTGATATAGATATTCCATTTGTGAGATACACTACAAAATCACGTTTTCTTAGCCCTTTGACTGGTTGTGAGTTTCTGTATTAATCACTTTTTGGCTGTAGGAAGAAACTTCTCTTTTGAGGTCTGAGAGCTACAAATACATAGGCAGGGAGATATAAATTTAGATGGCAGATTGATACTAGGTTCATTTAGTAAAATAGTAAAATACTTCATTGGTGGGGTCTGTGAACTCCTCAACCATGGGTCTTTGGCCATATTTGCATTATCAGGCAGGTAACCACAGTGTAATTGCTCAGTCTGATTTCACTCATCCAACTCTTGCACCCACTGACTGTTATCGCAGTTCTCGGAGTTCACAGATGGGTAAGAATGTTGATTACTCCCACCTCACTGCCTTCATAGCATATTCCATTACTATGAGCGCTACTAAAGGAGAGATAAAGCGTTCTTGTCCATACTGACTTGATTTCTCAATGTCCTGTAATCAATATGTATGATGTCTTCACACATAGGCTCTTACCATCAAGTTCTGGTGGGTAACTGAGAACAATGACAATAGCTTTTATTTTTCTGGGACACCTTTTACCAACAACTCTAGAGTAGGTATGCCATACTTGACAATGGGCTTTCCATCTAGCAATGGATTCTGTGATTCAAATAAAACCCTGTGTAAGGGAACTCAGTTAAACTCTTGTATGTATGTTAGTTTTAAAAACTGTAGATTTCTATATGATTTTTTGAAAATGTCCTTGGTGTCAGTTATCCCTCCCTAGACCCCGTGTCTTCTGTACCTTTCGTACCTCTTCCCTCTCTAACCACGCTACCCATTATCCCATTACTCCCCTTCATCCTTTCATATTTGTTGTACTGTTGTTTCTCTCTTCTTTCCCCCACTCCCTCCACAATGGTCATTTTTTTTTTCATTTTCTGAATTCTACAAGTATTCCAAATTAAAGATAAATCTAAATATCCAATGAAAATCCACCTTTGAGTGAAAACCAGCAATTTTTGTCTTTCTGTATCTTAAACTAAGATGGGTTTTTTTTTGAGAAATTCAGGAAGAATTTCAGAACACAGAATATTAGTTAGGAAAATGTTTATCTCATTTGGGCTTGTTTGTTTAACATTCATTGACATCAATAATAATATGCATGTTCCTAATGAACCACATTATGATTTGAATAGTGAATATCCCATATATGTCCATTTACAAAAAGCTTGTTTGCCAAATCATGAAACCATTATGGGTCCTGAAATTTTGAGAAGTGTCATAAGCTGGAAGGAGTACATCACTGTGGTTGGGTCACTCATTGAGGGTTTAGTCTGTCTAGGACTTCTGCGGTTCTCTACTTCCTGGTCAGTGAGGAAGGGAACATCTCTTCATGCCCCATGCTCACACTGCTGTGATGCTCTGCCTTATCACATAGAAGGCAACCTTGGAATGAACTTTAAATTCATGAGTTCAAATAAATCTAGGATATTTTAAGTAGTTCTGTCACTCATTTTTATCATAATAACCTAAAAGTAATCAATATATTCACCAGATGGTTGCTAGATATGACATTAAAATTCTATTTTAAGTGTTTAGTGAAGTCATTGTAAAAATTAATAACATGAACCTAACTTCAGAAAATCCTTAATCATTAAACATGAATGACTTTCACTTTAAATAATAAAAATTGGGATGGGAGTGGTGGTTCATGCCTTTGATCACAGCATTCAGCACTCAGGAGGCAGAGACAGGTGGATCTCTGTGAATTCAAGGCCAGCCTGGATTATATAGTGAGTCTCAGGCCATCTAGAACTACAGAGAGAGCCTGTCTCAAAAAGACCAATGAATAAAAGGAAACAAATAAGTAAATAAATAAATAATAAACATAAATGATTTACAGTGACATGTAATTTCCATCTGCTGCAGTATGGGATAAGTTAACATTTGAAGACACCTCATTTTATTTACAATACATTTATTAACAAAATGAAAGTCTTTATCATCAGTGAGAGACTAAAGTTATATATAAAATCAAATGAGGTTTCTGTTTCAAAACCCACTATACTACACATAATAAAACTCTTTTTGTAAAATGATAAAATCTCAAAAAATACACTGAAAAATGCCAAGACTAGTTTCCTGTAAATTTGTAAAGAGAAAAGCAAGGCAATCAACTGATCAACCACGTTGCTTTTACCCAAAAGGCACTGTATGATATCATCACCTCTGCTTTGGCTCCCTGGTTGAGGAGACCCAAATATAGCTCTTACTCCTTCTTGCTTTGGGACCACTGGAACTAAGTCAATAAATGAATGTGAGTAAGGGATCCAGAAATTCATAGCGGCCTTCTGGGATACAAAATGAGTAAGAGAGAGTAACAGAAATCGGAGAAGAAGGAAAAAGAAATGGAGACAGTGCTGTCGTAGGGAGCTGGTGGCCACATGCTTGTCCTTCCAGTATGTGATTCCATGTCTGCTCAGTCTCCGTAAGACAGGGGCTTTTACTTCTTTAATTTTCTTTGAGTAAAATTTCTTGCCACCAGAAAGAAGACAGGATTTCTGGTAAAAAAGTGAGAACAAAACACTCTTCAACTCCAGAGGACATATTTGCTCAAGGACAAAGATCAATATATTATCAAACATTACAAAGCACATTGAGGGAAAAAAATGTTGAACCTTACTGAGGCCACCAAGACTATATTTACAAGATGAGGCATATATGCCTAGTCTATAAATACTATATATGCCATGATAAAGTGTTTGGAATAATGGATGTACAATGTCTAAAGTAAAATAAACAGAATGTATAAAATTTAGAAAAAAAGACTTATCAGCTCTTTGGGTTAAATACAGCAGTGACTTTCATCATGATATTTTTCATATATGGATGAAATACACTTTTATCATATTAATCTTATTACTCTTTTGGTCCTTTCTTTCGCTTCCATATCACTCATCGTCCTCTTAATTAAATGTCCTCTTTGCATGACTAATTAATGTTAAGTGGTTGCCTCCTTTATTCTGTAAGATCTATCAAGCTCTATGAGGAGGATCTTCTTGGGAATTTCTTAGAATGTGAAGAATGCTGTCCACAGGAATGCTGTAGATGGGTTTTGCATGTCTTTTACATCCTTGTGATGGCAAGTGATGGCAAGTCCAATCCCTGGGTTGCTTCTGGGTTCCCTCATCTGAAATGTGTATTCTTTCTAAAAATGCTCTTACATTTGTGCAGGCAACAGTAAATTGTCCTTCACCAGATACTGAACCTCTGAGTTCAGCACAGACTTTCAGTCTTCATACTTGTGAGCTAAATACTACTTATAATGCATAGTTGCATGAAATATACTCTTATATTCCTGGAAGCCAGTTACAACATCATCACCACAAACACATGACTAATGAGGTATACTGCCATGATGGCTAGAAGCTAGGTGACAGGAATCTTCATGTCATTATAATTTCAAACAACAACAAATACCAAAGATTATATAACAGAATCCATCAGCTTCCCATAGCTCCTCAGGTAGGGATGTAAATCCTGTTCTTAAGGGTTTAGCACAGTTTTCCTGCCTTCTTTGTTGCCTCCTCAATTGTCTGCTCACGTTATTCTGTCATCACTTTGAGAAAGTCACAACAGCACTAGCCTGATGTTCTAGAGACACGCTTTAGGAGAAGGCAAGAGGTTTTGCTGTCTCAGCTGAGGGTGGGACACATTACATAGCTCCTTGCTGTTTTCCTACCTGCTACTTCTCCATGAAGTTATATATTGCATGACTTGGCAACAATTGGAAATATAATGATTAAACAAAACTCAGTAAATCAAAATTTCAGAGAAAGTATTTGTTATTGGGATATTTATAGGCACAATGCATTCTTCTACTACATATGCATAGATTAGATATATTATTATATATTATACATGTTAGAGTATGTTTGCATACTGTACCATGATTTGACAAAGTTCTCTACTAAAATGTCATGGATAATATTTATAAATGAGCAAAGTTTACAACAGCCCAAAAAAGAAAACACAAATATGCTGAATATAAGTTTCATAAATGTGGATTCTGACTATGAAGGCTAATTCCATTATATTTTGATTTATTGAACAATTCAGTGTTCTGCAATATGAGTATTTTATGTGTCTCTTCTGATAAAATTACCACCTTTTAAATATGCCACCTGTCAACACTATTACAATTAGGAAGACATGTTCACTATATGCAATTATGAGCATACCTTCAAATCATAGAAATATCCTTGATATTAAAACAATAGGATGAGTAAAATAATGTGATTCCTTTCCTACTTCATATTGCATAACAGAATGTTCAAATAAAACACCACTGATTACGAGGTAGTTCCCATCCACATGAATTTATGAATGTTCCTAGTAAATCAAACTTACTTAAATAAGTACGAATGTATTGATTTTATTATCTCTTATTAATAATGAAATTTGTATTATGTGGAAACTGGAATTTTACATTAATAGCACTGTTAAAATGGTGCACAGCCATGAAAGATTACTCTATTGACAAGCACATAAACTAATAATGAGGACTGAGTCATAGACAACGTCATGACTTAATGCAGCTACTTAATATTATACACAATAAGGAATTTAGTTCCTGTACTCAGAATTATTAAAATATACAAAACATGGATATTCTTTGGTCTTCAAAATATGTATGCAAAATCGAATCACACACTGAAAATACAACTAGATGCAGATGAGTGATATGAACTCTAGAGTCTTGAAAATTGAGCATGTTACTCTTTGGTTAAGTGATAAAATTATAATAAATTGCAAACACTTTGTGTGACAATGTATCACTGCTTTTCATTGGCTTTTTCAATAATTAATCTTTAGTCAAAACTTTCTAAGGTTTCCTAATTAAACTACTGATTTAGTGTGTAGTAAACTTTCTATTTCTCTATTAATCTATCATTATGGTCTTTCAAATTATTTTAATTCCTATTTAAATTAAAATATTAAATCTTGGAAGTAGAACTACATAGTATATGCATTTCCAATCAAATATGCCCCAAAAGTTCAAATAATGTTTCCCAACAGCTTTTTTACACTATTTCTAGTCCTCATTCACTTTTTGAATATTGCAAATATACAAGAAACAAATAAGTATTTTACACTCTCAGAAGCAATCATATCTTGGCAACAAACTCCCAAATGTTTAAGTCTAGATGTTTCTTTTGTGGTACAATAGAGAGTTTTAAATATATACCAAAATCTTTATAGCATGGAAGATTTTAAATTTTGCACGTATAGAATTTGATTCATTAACACTAATCCATTTTAATATAAAAATCTTATTTTTCATATATCTTTTCTCTAGCAAGAACTCTTAGGATTTGTACAAATGCAACAAGTAATCTAAAAGTGATTTTTACATTTCCTTTTTTACACCTTATTCAACCACTTCTCTCCCAGTGTGACTGAGTAAAATCTAAACTGATTTCTTAATAGGCATAATGACCTATCCTTGGTGTTTCTATGAGTTAATCAGTATCTAATTTGGACATTCTAGAACTAACTATTGAGTCAATGATTTACATTTGTCTATGCACATTAAAATGTCAAAATTTCCTCAAATATCAATCCTTGGTATTAGAATGAAATGTTGCATAGTTACTACAGTTTCTGATAAGACCAATTTGTGTGAATTGATTTTCTTTCCTATTAGACTTTTAAAATTTATTTAATTGTGTCTGTATGTTTGCATGTATTTGATATATTATAGTGCAGACATGCCACAGTGCATTTGTGGAGTTCAGAAAATAACTCTGGAGGCATCGGTTTTCTCTTTCCATCATGGATTTCAAGGATCAAACTCAGGTCTTGAGATTTATTCCGTGCTTTTTAATGTGTATATTCTTTTCATTGTCTATGTAGACTATAGAAAATATATACAAGAATCACACAATAGGAAGTTTTTGGACAGTAATGATTTTTCCTTAATTTGAGGGAGCATTCGATCTATAAGATCATGAAGAAATGGGCATGCTTCATGTGAGCCATTTGTGTTAATTTTAGCTTAAACAGAGAAGACGGATATTGCTCAACAGTACTTTGATAGTGAAAGGACAATCAGGTCATCTCAAGTGTGTTGCCATTTTCATAACTGTTAAATATATAAGCTGACTCTTGTGATATTTTGTTATGAAAATATTTTAAAAATCATATTTGCCATAATTCAGGTATAGATACAGTATATAATCCTAAAGTCTAATAATGTCATTGAAATAATAAACTCCAACTGAGAAAAACTTGACCTGTATTTTTCAACTTTGCCATTTTATAGCCACATGTCTTTGGATGTGTTCTTGAGGTGTCTGTGACTGTCAAATGGGGCCATAGCATACTTAGCTCATGATCAACAGACATGGACTAGAAATTCAGGAAAATGGAAATACGTAGAACAGCAGCTAGAAAACACTTAACATGGTTAAGCTCCTTCAGTAATCCTTATTCTGATATATTCCTTGCCTTGGCCTATTTTGTTTCTGCTTTAAATCCCACAAAGGAAGTCAATGCTACATAAAGTCTTGCAAAGATAGTAAAATACCTAGCATTGAACCATGACTTAATTACTGAGATAAAATTTCTGTGGTGATGATTTTCTTGATATAATTCAGTAAAGATTAGTAAGTTATTTTTCTCTGATATATTCATTCTGTGAGGAATAAATTCTTCTTGGAAAGGACATAAGGTTTATTTGAATTTAATAATAACTACTCTACCGTGTCACAATGTACAGACTTCCAAGTTCAAACAATAAAATATGGAAAGGTAACGAAATTATTCATTGGAGAAATCTTTTCAAAATGTGGAAATATATCATCTATAAAGTATAAAGTTACCTTTTAAATGCTTAAGCCACCAGCCTCTGCTCAGTGTGTCACAATAAGAAAGTATGAAAATCTCTCAAGCATTTGCTCCCATCTTGCTGGATAAATGAATCATTGACAGTTTGCTGTGAACTAGTAAAAGAATATTTCAATTTCTACATTGGGAAATTTTTCATAGAAAATATAGTCTTTTATAATGTAATGTCTCATAATTTGGAAAATCTTGACTTAACAAAACTTCAGTTTCCTTATAGTTTATCAATAATAATTAACGTGGAATAATTGAAGGAGAAATTTTTGAAAATATCTCATATAGGATATTGTTCCATTAATACATCGCTATAAAAGTGCTCCCAAATTTAGTGACTTTATGGAAACAATGTCTTTTACTCATGAATATGCAGATTTGCCAGAACTCAGCAGTCCTGGTCTATCACTGCTCCACTGCAGGAGGGAGGGACATCAAATTTCAGAGTCTGTAATCTTCTAAATGGTTAGTCAGGAAATTAGTGCAATAGATGGGTAATTAGCTGAGGCTGTCCATGAAAAAAACCTTAATGTCATTTACAAATGTACTATGATTTTTAAAAAATATGCTGATTAATTTTGAGGGCAATTATTCCATGAAATAAATAAAAATGTAAAATATGACTATTAAATACAAAGGAAACAGATTTGGGTAAAAATAAATTTACTTGTTTCCTGTCTTTCTAAAAAACAAATGGTGCTAAAATAAATTATCTCTATCAAAATTGAATATAAAACTTTATGTTTCACTCATGATTTGGGAGATATAAATATGAATCTAACGTTTATCGACTCAAAAGCACAAATTTCATCTCAAATGGGTAAGAGATAGTTTATTCTGGAGCCAAATATGAGTGACTATAGCCAAGGAACACAGTTTCAGGTTACTCCAAATTCCATGTCCCAATGTGGTAACTGTTTCACTGAGTTTTATGGTAATAGAACAAAGAAAAGTCATAAATCAAGACACTTTTCAAAAGGCAGATACATACAGCAAAAGAGAAAACTCAGCTATAGCCTCAGATGCTACTTGACTGCATTATTAGTCTTTTGATTGGTGTGGACTGTGTCTGTTGTTAAGGTAATACATTTTGTTAGTTAAACAATGTTAGTTCAGAATCAGAGTTGTGCAAGGAGTGACTCTTTACTGGGCTTAAGATGTCCACAGATGGTTTGTAGATAGACTTTCAATTTGCAACATTCCAAACTCTGCAGGGTCATTGAAGTATTAATCAGTTGGTCAGCCTTGAAGGAAGTCCATGTCCAGATGCAGTAGTTCCTTTGGGGAGTTTTTTTGTTTTGTTTTGTTTTTGTTTTTTTTTACAGGTTATTGCTCTAAAATCTTATGTAACAATGTAAAAATGCTAACATTCATCACTTCAGAGACTGTTTCTCACAGGTAAAGCCTCTTTCTAATAGACGAATGCTCTCATATCATCTCATCTTATATTCCTTTTGAATCAAATAATTCAGCTTCTTTAGTAGTAAATACATTGATCCATAGAAGGTGGGCAATACTCTACTTAAATGTGACTCATAGCAACATCAGAGGACATATATTTACCTTATTTTATTACAAATATCAGGTAAAACTATGAGCAAAAGACATGTCAAGCACCACTTCCTGTTGTCTTTCCGGCTAGGCCAAAGCACACACCTTTGATAGAATCTCTAGAACAGAAACAAAATAAGATTTTCAGAATCTAAATGTCTCTATCATCAGCTTTTAAAAATATTCTGTTAATGGTGATAATCATTATTTTCACATGGGAATGATGGAACACTGGCTACAATGCAACAAGTTCCTCACATTTGTGTAATTTTCACTGTTTCTATTAATATTTCCATTATTTTACTGAGACATCATCTTCCATGATGGTTTCTTATAGAGCCAGATAACTGTTGAGAATATAATTTTCAGAGTATAGCTCTTAAAATTCAATAGCATTATCGTGCTAATATAGGCTTTAATGGTTCCATTAAATTAATTATAAGCCAGATGCATTTGTCCGTATATTAACCCGCTTAAAATACATAATGTATGAGTTGAATTAAAGAATATATTTTAACAATTTCTCCCTGTGTATTTTCTTAATGAAATTACCAGACTGTATGAAACAGAATTAAATACAAGCATATGTTTTGGCTATCTATTTTCTCAATTCTAATCATTTATCAGGAAACTAGGGTTTTATTTGTACAAACCTAAACCTAATTTTTACAAAGTATGTTATAGAAATTCAAAACTATATTATTTTTAAGTTAATAATTAGGTTCTTGAGTGATTTTCTTTGGTGGTAGGGTTTCTTAAATATATTTTTTTTAATTTTACGTGTATTTGTGCATTGCCTGCATGTGTATGTGTGCACCCATGTCATACAATGCCTGCAGAGGGCAGAAGAAGGCATCGGATCACCTGGGGAACTGGAATTACAGACAGTTGTTAGCTGCCATGTGGGTGTTGGGATTCAAACCTGGTTCTTCTTCAAGAACAGCCATTGTTCTTAAACATGAGCTATCTCTCCAGCCTCAGTGGTAGAGGTCTTAAAAACTCATCATTGGATTTTACTCTGTCTTCATATAATTGACTCATCATAAAATCATATTTAAACCAAATTTTACTCATCTTGAAATATGCTATAAGAAATGGCACTACAGAATTAGTGCCTTATGCAATAAAGGTGCAATTTCCCTTAAGTGATTTGTCTACTGAGGAAAAGAGTGCTGCCTTTCTGTGTGTGTCTCAGAATGAGTTTAACAGAGAAGTCTTCCTCTGATCTATACTAACCTTGTGATCAAAAAATAACCTGACAGAAACCAAAGCCGGATCATAAGGACACATCATAAACGTCTCATGTTTTTCTAGCAAAGCTAATCATGTGAATATTTGTGAGGTTAAGATGGAATGAGTATGTGGGCCCCATTTATTATGAATTTACATGAGCATATTTAATTTCTTCTTAAATTTATTTTTGAACAATTTTGCACATACATTCAGTTTATTGTGATTGTATCACCCCATTGCCTTCTTATCCTCCTTCTACTCCTGTTGGCGCTGTCTTCTCAATTAGTCTCCCTCCTACTTTTATGTCTTTTTGTCTGTGTGGGCAACAACTACTGTGTGTTCATGATTACAAAGACCATATTACATCAAGAAAATAATGTTTCATAACATTCCTCTCTATCCTTCAGGTCTTTCATTTTTCTGTCCCTTCTTTCACAGTGGACCTGGTTGTTCGGGGACAATATAGATCTCTGTAAATATGGACATATAATAGTCAGTTAGTCTCAGCATTTTAACCAACTGTGTTTGTGTTCACCATCAAGTATTGCAAAAAGAAGTTTCTATGACCAATATGGAAGGCAACTGTAGTCAATGCATGCATGCATACATACATACATATACACACAAATATTTAGAAGACTGCTAGCCTACTTATCCATGGAAAATGGCATCAGTAGTAAGTTCCCACTTAGAGCCTCTGACCTCACCAGTCATAAGCTTTTGACAAGGTTTAAAATACTAAGTATACGTTCTTTCTCATGGAGCTTGCCTCAAGACCAATAATAAATATTTGGTTAACCACTAAGTGATGATGCCACTATTACACACATGAACACATCTTACCTGGCAGTCAGTGCTGTAATACATAAGGTCCACAGCTGGCTAACACCAAAGCTAAGACAATTGATTCCCAGTAGCTTGACTAATACCTCGAACCACAGTGAGCACCAGGGGAAGGGAATAAATAGCTCCCAGCTTGGTTTATCTGTGTCCTGTATCCAAAGTGTGTTGTGTCTACAGTAATAGAATTTTACCATCAAGTTATGATGATTGACCAAAAGCAATAGCCATAATTTTTATCATTATAGGCAATTATTGGGGTTCCCTAACAAAAACTCATAGGACAAAGGATGCTTAGTTGAAAGATAGGACAAAAGTATGTGCCCCTTTGCCAAGAATTGTAACACCAATTCCATTTAAATTAAGCATCAGGTCAGCGCTGGTATTATATGAGTAAATATAGTTGCATTTTCTCTTACTGTCACTTTTCAAATTAAAATGAACTTCCAAAATGAATTTTGGAAGAAAAAGTTTATCAAATAGCTATCGTGAACAGACTTATCGCTTATTCCCTCTTCTAATTTCTCCCTTTCAAATACTTGTTTTCACATTTTTCTGTGGAGATGGCATAACAATTGTATGAAGCTATTATCATTGTACTCCATGACTGAGCCCTGGTGAGTCATATGCTGTGGCATATTTTGGAAAATATTTCTAAGTAGGTGCTTATATGAATAGAGTCTACTATCCTCCTATCGTTCTTTCCATTTAATTAACTGAGACATTTCAATTTGCTTCTTCAGATATCAGAGATGGAATTAAAGAAAACTAGATAGTATTAGGAGATCCATAATTAATATCTCATGTAGGAATACACAAGATTAAAATGAATCACGTCTCAATCCACAAGTATTTTATATTTAATGACACAATATGAGAGTTACACTGCAGTTCAACTGCTTATCTTTGCCTTCCACAAAGAAAATAATAAGATACCTTATGAATCATTACCATTGCAGTAGTCATCTCTATCCTCAAGCTGTTCTTGATATCTTACAAGTTGTATAATAGCTGGTATGTATTACATGTTAAATGTATAGGTTTAAGGCATGGGACTATATCAGGATTAGGACTTAACAGATATGTCAGAATATCTGAAATCTGGTGGTGGCATGCTAAGGAGAATGAGGAAGTAAGGAGGTTTCTAATTTCATTATGATATATGAAATGCACAAAACTGAGTAAAATATTAAAAATAGAAAATAAAGAAAATGAGCCAATGTGATTTTGTGGAATATTCAAAATGAGTTATATTTTCAGGGCTCCGTAAGTTTAATGGCACATTATAGTATGTATTAGCTTTGGGAATGTCTCTCAGAACATCGCCAGTGCAAGCTCCTCCATTTTGAAATGGCTAATTTCTTAACTTAGACCACGTCTGTCAGGATAAATCTGGGAAATTTGGTATAATTAAATAGGTAACACTTATCCTAATTGCTAAAAAGCACTCAAAGTGTTTATATGGCTGTACTAATACAATCTTCCTGTCAATGTGATTTATATTTTTTGAGCTCTGCATTTGCCAAGAACTTGGATCTTTCCATTGTCCTAAATGGTACACAAGAAATTTCAGAAGTTAGTTCTCTCTTTATTAAATGACTCATTCTAATTTACTAAGAAGATAATTCCAAGGCAATTTCCAAGCCTCAGTTTGCACTTCAGTGGTAGGTGCCATGCTTCTTACCGTAGCCACTGTTTTTCATTTCCTACAGGAAAACAGACATTATAGTCATCATTTGATCGCTAAAAAGTGGGTGAGAACTAGAGGTACTAACTCTCCAGATGATGGTAGGCTTTCACAATGGTCGAAAGAATTTGGTATTGATAGTCCTGAAGACTTGCAAGAAATATTTCAGGATATTAACAAAAGCAGCAATAGCTAATGACCAATTCAGGTGGTACAATAAGAAATCATGCAGCATGTGCAGGACACAACTCAGTACCTGAATCACAGAAGTGCACAGAAAATGCTATCAACTTCACTTTTAATGAAATTTGCATTACAACATTATTCTACTGTGTTTGACACTTCAGTCCTAAGGCTACAATACTTTGCTAAGAAGAATTTCTGTATGAAAAATATGGTAAAAGTATGCAGTATTGATCATTTAATGGTTAAAATTATATTGTGTCTTATACGAAGGTAATAAAATACATATTCTCATAATGTGATGAACGAAATATCAACAACTAGATCCCATGTAAATAATCTTTCAATTTATCATTTCATGTGTAATTTACATCCCTTTCCAGTAAGAAAATAAAAAAAAAAAAGAAATCTGCCTTTGACAATCAAAACCAATCACAGAAGGATGAGAGAGCAAACTATTTATCATTTTTGGCAAAAGTTTAAAACTTCCCAAAATAAGTCGTCATTCAGGTCCAAGAATACAGATGTCTGCATTGAATGACTAAAGCAGATTCATCATGGGCAAAGTTAGAGATTTCTATGCAGCTAAGTGAAGAGCTGGCAAGGTAACTAGGTTCCTAATAGATTAAACACTGTACTTGGTCTTTGGCATTGTCTCAAATCTATTATAAGAAAAGAAGATGGAATAATAAAACTAGAAGGATTAAATGAATTACTTCATGCAAGCAAATAGAAAAGAGAACCACCATAAAAATTAACTGTACTACATGTCTTAGCATATACCAGTGCTCTGCAGAACACGCAGGCCAGAGAGATCATTCTTACTCCTGCCATGACATGGTGGCATTGAAAAAATGCAGATAATAAGAATAAATTAAAAATCACAACAAACATCATTTAGCTTGAAAAACTATTACGTCAAGTAAAAAATACTGATAAGATTCAAAACCACTGTAATAAGCTGAGGAGACGATGGTATATCGATTTCATTGTATTATATTCTTGAATCAATGAACACATACTTTTCTAAACAATGAGGAAAAAAGTGAAACCATTCTATGTTGTAATATGTGAAAATAGAAAATATGAACCACAATGTTAATAGGCCTTAAACTAGATTTTTGCTTTGGGAATGGACAAATTTACTAGAAATAACATATTTCTCTGTTAATCTATGTATTATTATAGGGAATTTTCAATTTACATCATTCAATCTTGTTATGGTTTATGACTTCTGTACTCATAGGAAGCATTAGTATCTCATGTTCCATGATCTTTGCCCATTAAGTTAAAACAATAGTTTGCTTTTTAAATTTATTGTCTTTGTTGAAAATTTCCTATACTTAAAAGTGCTTTGAACTAACACTAATGTCATTTTGTTTACCTCTTTTACTAACTCATATATTTTTTCTTTCAGCAACAGTTTCTTTGTGATGCAAAAGTTAATATAACAAATCTTGAACTGAAATTAGAAGGAAAAAGAAAAATACACTTAGAATAATAGGTATAGGTTTAGCGTAAGTATTGTACAAATTGAATCTTTAGAAAAGATTAGAAATTTACCCTGTTACCAATGTGAAGATTTTTTTTCAGGAAAATAAATACATATAATCATATGAAAGACTTTCTTTAACATAATGCTACTTGTCTTACGATAATGGATACATAAACTTTTCAAGATCAATATCTTTAGATACATAGATTTTCATCAATATCGGGTTAGAAAACTATCAGTATTGGCATAATGTATACTAATGTATTTATTAAGGTGTAAGTTTAATCAATTTTAAAAAGTTCAAAAAATTATAATACTTTAAAAGTACAATATCCATTTTTACTTGAAAGGTGAAGTGGTAGCCTTTTGTAATGGTAAAAAAGGAAAGTAAATCAGAGTTACTGAATATAATTCATTAAAGGAAACTGTATTTAAAAATGTGTGAGCTGTCATTGTTTGCTGGAGCAGTCTACATGACAGGAAATTATATTCTTGGGTTCTTTTATTTTAAAAAGATCACACAACAGAAAAAAATCAAGCATAATGAAACGTAATGGAGTAATTTGATTTAAAATGCTTTAATATAATAAGGTAAAACAAAAAACTAAAGTATGAGGTGGGATTCTGAAGTCTATATTCATTAGAAAAGAATAAAATAAAGTTACAAAAATGTAGCAAGGCTCTGATAATGCTTCAGTCATGCAGAGAACATTTCTTGATCAATCATAAGAAGTCATACTGAACATTTCCATTTATGCGAGTGGAACAGTTTAAATTCAGTATTATTAAAAGTTACTTCCAAGAGTGGTGGCATATGCCTTTAGTCCTTCCGTTCCAGTGCTTCAGAGACAGAGCATGTGTATCTCTGTGAAACTGAGTTGAGACTAGAATGGTCTACATAGCAGATTCCAGGCCAGCTGTGGTTACATAATGAGACCCACTTTCAAACACAAACAAAATGAAATTTAGATAACATCTTCAAACTCCTTTCCCAAAAGAGTCAATATTATTCATCTTAAATTAACAATATCTAAGTTTATTCACACATTTTCTTTCTTTTATTTATTCTTTGTTGTTGTTGTGATTGTTTCTGAGACAGGCTCTTTCTGTAGCCCCAACTGGCCTCGAACTTGACATGTAGACCAGGCTGACCTCAGTGCCTTGGCCACACAAATGCTGGAATAAAGACCTGTGTCGTCAGGTCTGTGTGAAAGAAAGTTGCCAGAAAAAACTCTTTCATTGTGAGCTGAATTCCCTGCAAGGCTGACCAAATGATTAACACTTCAATGACCGTAGATAGTTCCAGTGTTGCAGATTCAGAGCCTATTCACAAATTGTCTGGGGACATCTTTAACACTATAAATAGCTATACCTCGCCTACCTCTGTTTCTGAATTAACATTTTTTGTGACTAATAAAATGTATTAACATAGCCAATCACCAGGTCCCATCAACCAAAAAATCTAATAATGTAATCAGATAGCATCTGAGGCCTCTAGGCCTCTAGGCTACACCACCCCTATCCCCACTCTGCTATCAACTGCCTACTGAATGTAATCATCAATGTATTTGAAAAGTATCTTGATTTATGGCTTTTCTTTAGTGCTCTGTTACTATAAAACCATAATGTGACTGTTACCATGCTGGAAAATGGAATTGGGAGTAACCTGAATTTGTGTTCCTGAGCCATGGTCACTGAGATTTGGCTTTTACATCAACATCTGGCTACTCACATATTTCTTAATACTGCCTGCTATGCAAAATAAATTTCAAGAAAACTACCATATTATTCTATAAAAATTCCTGGGAAATAAATCTTATATAGCTTAAGTATTTTTTTATTTAAAAAATAATTAAAGGGTTTTAAGCCATGTTATAGCTCAGCTTGGTCATTATGGACTTTTGAGATATTCCTCCTTTTCTTTATTACTTGTTACTCTATATGCATTTGAGTACATATGAAGAAATAATGTATGAAAAGGTTTTAATATATGTTTCTTATGATTTAGAAAAAGGAATGTTTATTACTTGCTAATTTTAACAGTCGATCAGTTCTTATTACATTCTCCCATCACATTGCACTCTTTCTCACGTTCATTCTATTTTAAATTCATGTATTACTTTTCATGTCATCCAACTGACTACCTAGAACATAAGAAACGTATATTCGACAAAAGAAGCCATAACCACATAGGCTTCTCTGAGCATAGAGTAATTGTGTAAAAGCATTTCCAAGGTTTTTATGTTTTGATGCTTGTAATTTGGTTCACTGTGACTTTGGGGGCCACTTAAATTGTTCAATATTTACAATTAATGATAAAAAAAAACTTCTTTTCCAGGCATTTACTGGATCATTTTGATCACTACTCAAGCAAGTAATTAGTCTGTGCTATGATTAGCACAGTATTCACAGATTTTAGCTTTCTCTAAGTAAACATATATTTTCTGAACATACCACCTTTACTCCCACACTGCAAAATCTGTCTGATATCTAACTGACATGAATTTTAATACATGACAAAATACTGCTCTGTATGAAACAATAACTATTTCTAAATCATTAGTAATGTAGATTTAAATAAACATCTATAGATATACTCTTCTTACCCTCATTATGATTGAATCCCTTGTATGGAATTGGAAAGGATTAATGTGTAATACTAGCTAAAATTTTGATGATTAGATAAATATATTGGTAAGGAAACTATGTGTCTTTTTCTTGACTGTTTATGATTAAGGGATGATCCTTGGTTATCCTCCAGAAACTGGTGGAAGGACCCTATTGTTGAATGCATCATAAAATATTAAAAATCAAGCTGGTATTGACTTACAAGACTCTTCCCTGCTTGCTATCTTTCATAGTGCTAGAAGGTACTCTGTATGCTAATAGAGGAGAAAAGCAGTCATCAGTCATACTCAGCTGAGAACCCTGCCAACTATATAATGACAAGCCTGGCAAGACATGCCTACTGGTGCAACAGAAATATGTTGAAAGCAACCAACCACTTTCTGATCAGATTTAAGGCCTGCTCCACAAGATGGAACACATAACTCTCATTGTTATTAGGGCTAAGAATATGTGGTTGGACAGGTCTTAGTCCCAAAGGGTGAACCTAACAGTATTAACCTGTTAAACTGACATAGTATTAAACTGACTCCAAATGACTTATTGTTATAAATTAATGCATCTCTGAACAGTCATCACAGAAACTTTTTTTTCTGCAAAATTAGAGGTTATGATTTTTGCTCTATTTGGAGAGAGTAGGAGACTGCAGATTTCTCAGGCTTAAATGGGACAATGATATTACACTCCTCTCCCCAAGATTCAAGGGTCATTGTGAAAGAAGGTCCTGATAAACTTTAAGAGAATGAGGTTGTAGATAAATAAAATGAAAGAGTGTTTGAGGCTGGTGCCACATATGAACTCACAGTGGTTGTGATAGCATGCACAAGAGCTTTGCAAGATCAAACCAGACAAAAATCCCAGCAGGGAGAGAGGAAATGGGCACAAAACCTGATCCCTAGCAGAGGAGCTTGTTGCTGGTAGAGGGAGATCCAGTTTTCTTTAACATTGTGACCCTGGTAGGTCTATCGAGGGCAGCACAGCCAGGAGTACTCCAGAAGCGCAGATTAGACCTCATGGGTTAAAAGCAATGAAGACAGAAAGCTGCTTGCACAGAGAGGGAGTGAATCTGGCAAGAAATGGGAGAGGGGTGAACACGACCAAAATACCTTGTATGAAAGTCTCAGAGATTAAGATAGAAAAATAAAAGATTTTATAAGAAGATCATTAATCAACATGAGTTTTAAAATGTCAAATTTAATTTAGAACTATCATTTAGACACAATTCTAACTATTCTAATCTGTATTTCATGTAAGAATATAAATTTCTTGATGTTTTTTGTTAATTCAGTCAAGCAATCTTATGACCTACATGATGACCTATGCTTTGTGTTCTGGGCTTTTGGTGTTTTGCTGTTATTGTTGTTGATTTAGGTATGCATTGTCTTATGCTAATTTTTTAAAGGAAATAAATATCCAATTTTAATAAGCCATTTGAAACTTATTTTATTGATATTTAAATCAAAATGTCTAATAAAACATGTTTAATGAGTCCTGACACATTACTTTCAACAATTTGTGATCAGAAAATAGCAGGTTTGAAAAAATTTTCAAACAATTTCAGCAATAGAATCTGCATATCACGTAATGATTTTTTATGATTTGTTACTTAAATATGAATCTTATACTTTCCTAGAGACTAATGAGATAGCATAAAGAAAGTTGATTATGAGAAAGAAGAGATAATTGAGCAATTAGGAGCATTGACTTCTCTTGCAGAGGACCTGGGTTTGATTTCTAGCACCCACATGGCAGATAACAACTGTCTGTAAGTCTAGTTCCAGGGGATCAGACACTGTCTTCTGACCTCTACGGACACTGAAGGACTTGAGTGCATCTCCCTACACGCAGGTAATCCGTTCATATATGTAACATAAAAATAAAAAGAAAATTAAATTAAGAAAAAAAAGAAAGTTGATTATCATCACAGAGCTTTTTGCCAAGATTTCAATGCAAAGTCTGGAGAACCAGGAGGATATGAAAGAATAGGAGGTTCTGTACGTGCTTCTCACCGGGAAACACATGAAATGGTGAGAGCTATGCCAAAGCTTTAATGGACATTGCAGGAATTTTGTACAGTGAGAGATGCCAACAACCTGAAGTACATGCTAGGGAAAACTATAGCGAGTAAACAAAACCAGTCATAGAGAACGATCTTTGGGGCCAAAGTTGACAAGGCCCAGGATGGTGTCATCCATGCACTTGAAAATGTATACTCTGTTCAGTAATTACATAATGTTAACGGGGCGATTTCCTATTTGATGTTTTCCTGGTTGTATTTCAGTCTTTCCTTGTTCTAAACCTTTTTGTCTACATTCTCTTTCATCTCTGTTGGCCTACGAATATTTGTTCTTCTCCTGTCTCACCAACACAGGCAGCAGGTATTAGCTTTTGTTTTTTTTTTTGTTTTTTTTTTCCTTGTCTTTGCATGTTGGCTGCCAGGAAGTTTAAGAGATTCATTTGTCATGTTCTTCTGTCATGGTATTTCATCTTTCTAAGGCCAAAAGACAGAGCCAAGTAACTATGGATTACAATCTCTAAAATGATGAACCACACACACACACACACAAAGACCTTTTCCTCTTAAAAAATTGTCACAATGAAAAATGTTGAGGGTTTGCACTTGGAGTGACTGTCTGAAATCACTCATGTTTTAGCAATGGAGAAAATCTGCCATATCTTTGCCCTTTATCAAAATGTGGGTAAAAACAACATCATGTATTTCAAATATTGGAGATAGATCAAGTTAATTTAATGGATAAGGCTTTCCATTGAACTGTGTCTATGGAAAACTTGGAAGTCTTTCAAATAAAACACTTCGATGTTTTAGAGCTTGTAACTTTCACTTGGCTACTATTTTGTTATTTTAAAAAAAGTAGTTCTTATCTTACTAGCTAATGAGCTCTCATTGAAATATAATGTTCATGTGATTTAATCTTATGATTTAAATGTTCTATTTGAAATTCTTTGGGCAACAAACTATAGAGATCATTCAAACACTCATTTGTCAAATAAATATGGATTATATTATTATTATTATTACTATTATTATTATTGAATCTGTTTTGTCTTTGCCAATGAGAATATTACCTCTTCTTGTTAGGAATTTTTCACTCCTAATTCTAATATCGGAAACCAGACTACTACTAATAGGTCAATAAAACCCTCCATTTATAAGAACTCCATTACATATCATGGTATATTAGTTACTTTTCACATAGCAATAACCAAATATCTGAAAAAATAAGCTTAAAGACAGAAGAACTTTTGGACGTATAAAAGTTTCAGGGTGCAGTCTATCCTAGTCTGGAGGGTAGAGAGGTGTGAGGTGCTCATAGATCTGGTTGTGGGATCATAAGGATGCTTGTTTACATGTAGGTGGTTCAGGAGGCAGAAAAAAAAGGTAATGTGCCACAAGGCTGACTTTCTCCTTTTTCTCTTTTTACTCTGTCCTGATGTTCATCCCATGGGATAGTGCCACCCACATTCAGGGTAGATTTTAAAAAATTAGATTATCTCTGGAAATATCTTCTTAGACATAGTGTCTCCTAATTCAGTCAGGTTGATAATCAAAATCACCCATCACACTTATGTTTGGACAGAGGCCATGAAGGTAAAAATAAAAGCAAAGTGTAACTGCTATAGATCTGTAGCTTTGTCATCATCTAAGTTCAAGTGTATGTAGGCAGTCATTCTTTTTATCAGTAGACAGAAATCACTCACTAGTGAAAAATGTGATCATTCTCCTTGTGGGTATTTGGCTGACTCTAGCACTGTTAAGTCCTATTAGGAATACTAATGTTATTAATAGACCACTGTTGTTAGCATCCTTTAGTGTTTACTTATTTTTAAATAGCTGCCTGGAATCTGGCCAATTTGATCTTTTGATTCTTATGTCTGACTATTTTCAAAAGGAAGCTAGCAACCATGTATCTCCTGTTTTTGTGATGGGCTGCATTGTCATCATGACAACCTAATTGTTTTGAAGTTTTCACAGATGCCTTGAGGAAACTCGTTCTGACTGTGAAGAACACTGTTGTCATGTGGCTGCTGAAGCTACAAGCCCCTGTTTCTGAAAGTCTTCTATGGATATGAACACTTCAAGCAAGGAACTTTGTCTTTCACAACCATCACTGGAGGCCTGTTATCAGTAGCACTGAAATATTCCTGTTGTCTACAACTTGTGTGAGGAGTTGTGGGTTTACCTTTCCACTGAACACTTCCTCTCTCAAGAGACAGCTGTCACAGGTAAGTCCATTGTCTCACAGAACAATTTCTGAATAGTGATACTATGTCCACTCTTGGTTATTCTATGGACCAATAAAATAAATTCGTATTCTAAAGGAGTAAGGCAATTATAACCATTGTTTTCAATTTAACCTTCACAAGACAAGGATCCAACTGGATTATGTATAATAGGAATCACAAACCTGTGAGCCTAGAAATATTGTTCTAAATATAGAAGGTATGTCAAATTTTGCATGCTGACTGATGTTTCCCATGTAAATTGCATGAAGGGGGGGATGATTATAGATCATAATTTCCATGATCATCATGTATATACTACAGAATTTTTTTTCCTTTTGTACAAGCCAGGTATTGCCTTGTTCTGTCTCCTCCTCTACCGTTATAAAAGAATAACAGAATTTTGATGCTAAGTTATTGTTTTTAAAAGAAATTACAAAGTGGCCATGAAGCTCTCAGCCCAAGATCTCACAAAGATTTAAGAAAACTGTCCACATTTATTTAGGGATATCAACATAGGGATATCAGACTCATTATTCATTCATGTGTTGTAGAAGCTTTAACTGCAAAGGTGGCCGTTCAGTTATAACGGATATTGTAAAATGGGTCTACATCATTATCCACAATGATTAATGATAGCATCTTGGTCTAGAAAGGCAATGAAACACTTTTCACCTCATTGGACAGTATTGCTATGATGATAACATTACTCTAGTCTTCCAATAAGTTGACCACAGGGAAGCTGCCATTATTCTATGACTAGATGAACATACCAGAGACCTTGAAAATGTCTCTATGCAACATTTGAAGAATGTTACTAGATTTCTCTAAAGTAGACCCTAATATTCATTAGATTTTTCTTTTCAGTTAGGTAAATGCACACCTCTGGCATTGGTAGAGGTGAATCCTGGAAGCTTGACATTGGTCTTATATAGATGCTACATGAGACTAGCTAAAAGTGTTAGGGACCAGACAGTATAGATATTGGCCAAGTGACAGATAATCTCTCATATAGTTGGGGGAAAAGGGACCACAGTCAGAATCATGTAAAGCCAAGAAGATATGTTCGATGAGAAAAAGAAAATCCTCATGAGTTTCTCAGATTTGTTCTTAGCAAAAGAAATTGATAAGATATAATAAAAGCAGAAAAAGAAACATCTAGTCTACCCATAGTGGAACAGGGTCGGAGAGAACATTAATGCATCTCTCAATTCTCACCAGTGAAGCTTGCTTTCTCATGCAACAGAGGGTGATTAAAACAGAAAGCCACAACTGGTCAAACTGGTCCCTGGATAGGACTCCTCTGTTAAACTTCTACACCCAGGACTCGGGGACCATTGTGGAAGAGGGGGCAGAAAGACTGGTAAGAGCCAGGGGTGGTATGTGACCACAAAAAAAGGAGTTTTAGAGACAGCTGGGAACTTGTTCATATGAACTTACAACAATAGTGAGATCATGCACAAAACCTACATAAATTCTAACTGTGACTCAATATTTTGTATGACATGCACAAAAATTTTATTATATATATAATATAGTTTATATGTTTATATATATATATATATATATATATGTTTTTTAGGGAAAAACAAAAAGATCTATTAGCTTGCTTTTTGATATTTTAAAAGAAAACAATAGATGATAGATGATTTTAGCAGGTAAAAGTCTTTGCTACTTATTGTGATTACCTAGTTCAATCCCCAGAGCTTACTTGGTAGAAGGAGAGAATCAACTCCATACATCTTGTCCTCTAACCTTCACATGCATACATTTACATGCATCCACCCTCTGGCATATAAATGTACAATAAGGGGGTTGGAGGGATGGCTCAGTGGTTAAGAACACTGGCTATTCTTGTAAAGGACCTAGGTTCTGATCATAGTATCCACATGGCGGTCAACAATCATGTGTAACTAAAGTTCTAGAAGATCCAGTGCCCTCTTCTGAATTACGCAGGCATTGCATGATGTGCATTCACTTATATTACATGCAGGCAACACACTCACACACATAAAATAAAAGTAATAAAACATTGTAAAAACAAATAATAAATAAATCATTCCCTCTTACATATTACATAATTTATTTACTTTAATGAAATAAAGATATTTTATTCATATGTTTCCAGAAGGGATAGTGACAGATATGTCAATCACTATATACATATTCTATGCACAATCACACTGTACATGTGAGAAGATCTTTTTCTAAGTGGGGTGACTGAAATGTAAAATTCTTTTCTGCCCTTTTATTTGTGCTGTAAAATCAAAATCTACTCTACAAGCAAGAACTGATCTTCCTAAAGCAAGGGACTTCAGGTAGGCTGACTGGACCTCATTGGATGAACTTGAACTGAGGAGCATCTGGGGACACTAACTTGATACAATAAGTCTCAACATAGTTAAAAGAAGGGATGGGTTCCAGTTGAGAGGCTGTATAAAGGTGCTGGTGAGGAAGGGAGTATAAAGATGATAAAGATTGATTGAGATGTTCTGTATGAAATATAAAATGATTCAATTAAAAAGCTACTCTAATGTATTGAAGAATTAATTATTATAACTGAAATGTACCTTAAGTGTAAAAGTTTGGCTTTCTTGTACATGTATGAGTATACACTGTCACTTTACAAAATAAACTATGCTTATAATTTTATGAATAGTTTTAAATGATTTCTTTATAAAAACCTAGTCAAAATCATGCCATAACCAAATACTAATATTTTGAGGTTCCTTGAAATTTTATTATAAAACCAAGCATTATATAAAACCTACAGTATTTCTCACATATTTTGAATTAAAGGGTTCCAGAGATTGTTCAGTGGTTAAGAAAACTTGCTCCATAACATGAGGACCAGAGTTCAGATTCCAGCACCCAACATAACAAACACAGCCTAGCGTTCTGCACGCCTTAAACTCAACATTGAGTGGAGCAAAAATGGTAGGATTATTGGGGATTATGGATTTCCAGCATAGGCAAAAAATGTAATCTGGTTTAGGCAAGGTTTTTCATCAATAAAATAAGGCAGAGAGTGATAAAGGAGGATGCAAGACACTTCCTCTTCTCTCTCTCTGTGCACAGGTGCATGTATCAGAGCAGAAAACACATGCACACTTCCCACAGACCTATATTAAGGTCACAGAAACACATAAGTAAAGTAAGTATAAATAAAACATATAAATGATACTCATTGAAAGTGTACGTATTCATATAAGGACGGTAGACCTGCTCATTTGCACATTTCTTATTCCTCTATTGTCCCCAATTGTAAGTTCAAATAAACTTAGTGACATTGAATATATAGTATAAGCTGGAGAAACACAGGTCAAATTAAAATGTTATATAAAATCAAAATTAAATAGAAAATTATTTCATATTGAATCTGATTGTTATATTTTATTTAATAATTATAAAACTTCCATATATAATTTTGTAGTTTTGTATATTCTTATGTGTCTTTACATATATATATATATACATATATATATCTTAAAATTATTGGTAAAATTGAATGCAGAATTGGTTTTTGCTTAGAATGTATTGTTTATAATGATTGCTTTATGAAATATTTTTACCTAAATTAGCTTTTCTTGTCTTTCTAGGGTATATCATGTACACTTTGCTCAACATCCATCTGATCATTATTGGAACTATTTTTTTGTTTCTTTTTCATAAACATATTATTATTGATTTTTAAATTTTATATGCTACATTTTAGTCATATTTAGACACTCTTCCTTATCTGCACCATTATAGCCTACCCACAGGACTTCATGCATTTGTCATATATGATAAGTCCTATGGAGTCAGGTTTTTGCATCTAGATGTCCCTCAGTGTGACTTCATCCACTGCAACCAGTTCAACCTATCTAGTATCACTCCCTTAAAGAATATCAACTCTCCCTCATCCGGCAGGAATCATCTGTCAATTGTTTCTAGCCAAAGTTGGGGATTTCTTCCCATTTCCCCAGTTCTATGCTGGTTTTGTGTGACTTGAATTTGCATGGACTTTGTGCATGCTGTCACCCTTGGAGGAAATCAGGTTATTATGGTCCTCAGTCCTGTGCTATTTAGTGAAAAAAATATCTTACACAGCATAATTGTTTACTATATCTAGAGCATATATATATATATATATGTGTGTGTGTGTGTGTGTGTGTGTGTGTGTGTATGTGTGTGTGTGTGTGTGTGTGTGTGTGTGTGTGATAGAGAGGTAGAGAGGTCTCCCTATAGCCTAGCTGCTGACCTGGAACACAGTATGTAGACCACATTTACCTCAATTCACATTGATCCATCTGCTTCTGCCTCTTGAGTCCTTTGATTAATGGTGTGTGCCACTATATCATGCTTTGTTAAACATTTATTCACAAAAATATTTTATTCAAAAATTTAACACAGTGACAAAGCTCTTGAATAAGTTAACAAGCCTCAGGATTATTATCTATAAATTCAATTATCATCCTACCAAAAAAGTCAGTTTCTACATTCAAATTTCCAAAGCATAATTTAATATAGAAAACTACTTTAGAGAACAATTTATCTGTTTCATAAACAGAGAAGCAAACAACTAACTTACCATGAACTTACATTTTTCAACATTTAACCTAGAGAAATTTGCTTAGTTTAAAATAAAATCTTACACAAAAGTGTTTGTATCAGCTTTTAAAATATAAATACTAAAAACTGCAGTATTGCTCATCATATAAACAACTGTACAGAATGTGCCACATCAATAACATAGGTACTTTCAGAAATGATGAAGGCACTGGATGCTGATTTATGCACAGCATGGATGGCTCCCCAGAGGAATACACTGAGTGAAAAGTCAGTCCCTAAAGCTTGCCCACTATATAAGCACATAATATGGATTTTAAATTAGATAATAAATAAGGACTTAAGAAATTACTTTCAGACTTCTTATGAATTTTAACATCATTTCATTTTGAGGAAAAGTCTCAGCCAGTAACCCACCCTGGTCTGGAATTCACTATGTAGTTTGGCTTCAAATTCCCATCGATATTCCTTCTTCAGTCTCCTCAGAGCTGAGATTAGAAGTACAGGTCAAAATATTCAACAACATTGAGGATTTTCAAAAGGGGTAATTACGCACATACTTATGTAACTCTGAAGTACCCTGGGCTACCAGTGGTACCGTAACCAGATCTGAGTATAGTAACAGCAAGAAAGATCTCAGTATCAATTGCACTATTGTCACTCCATGTGTTTTATAGAAGTTTCTGTCTCACAATTTGCATGTTAACAATAATTATACATATTTTCTAAATTTAATTTTCATGTAATAAAGCAAGAATAAAATTATCAGGCTGGAGAAATGGCTCATCTGTTAAGAGTACAGTACCAGCTGCTCTTACAGAAGACCTGAGATCAATTCCCAGAACCCACAAGGTGTCTTAACCACCTTCATTGTCTCCACAGGCATTGCAACACGAGTACACTTACACACTTACAGGCAACAAGCTCATACATATGATATAAAAGTAATTAAAAATTTAATAGAATGAAATTATCATTTTAATATATCATCATTAACTATTGTTTCATAATCAATTACAAAATTTTTTCTACTGTCTGTTCAATGACTTGGATGAAATATTCTGTGTGTGTGTGTGTTTCCCAAGACCAGATGGGGAGCATGTTGGATATTTTTGCTTACACAATTTCCTATTGAGTGCAAAATTAAGAACAAATTATTATGCCTGATGGCAATGAAAGTTCATCAGAAAAAACTTTCATTACAGAAAAAAAAATGTTATTGGAAATTACCAGTTTGGGGGAGTTCCAGAAAAATAGTATAACAACCCTAATTTAATTTCCTTCCCTTCATTTTCTCAAAAATATAATCCTAAAGTTATTTCTGCTTGAATAATATGTTTAAATATTAAGATGTTTACATTATTCTAACATCTTGAAACAAATATACTGAATGTGCAAGGATAGCATAGTTTGAAAACAAAATTATTTTGGTTTGTTGATTGTTAAATTAAATCTATGCGTGGTCCAGTGTGATTCACAGTTCTTAGAAGTTGCATTTTATAAAAGGACTCTGGAGCTTCAAAATTAAAGCCAAGTTTCCCCTTATTTGAATATGTGATGACCATGTGATATGGTTGAGTAACAGAATGTGACCAAGTGCAGTTACCTAGTCTATATTACTACATTTTAGGAAAACTTGGCTAAGGGTAAAATAGCTTTAATTGCATCGGAAGGCATTGGAAGAACAAGGGACAAGGCTCAGCATCGGCTCAGCATCATAAACTCAGTTCCACCTGAAAAATTCCTGTCATCTGCTGCCCTTTCAGGTTGAACATTCCACTGTGGTTAAGCTACAAGATACTTACAGCCTTATTAGATATGACCTAAAGAGAAGAATGACCTTGCTAGGACTAATTAACTTGTAGAATCACTTGTAACTGAAACTGCAGTGATATATTTTCCAAATCCCAACAGTTTTATTGTATACCTTAGAGGAACATTTGATCAACTTAGATGACAGCAAGCAAATGATATGGGGTAATCAGCGTGTCATCTAAAAGAAGTCTGGCTACCACTCCTTGTAATGAGAAGACAAGAAAAAAACAGATAATGATAAGAGAAGGCAAAGAAAAAAACCACACCTTAAAAACACACATGGGTCCATTTCCCTATGCTGCTTTTGCTCTCACATTCTATCCACAGGTCATAGGAGAACATTGATGGATAGTTTTCTGCTGAACTTGAGTTATTTCTATGCATAAGAGGAAAAATAAACCTGAAATAAGATGATGAATGCCACAAAAGGTATAACTATGTTTAAGAGAGCATAAGAGGTAGTTGAATAAACCAAGACTGAATGGCATCTGTACTTGTGATAAGAAGATTTAACTGGTGCCTACCTTCGGCTCAGAGCCAATAATGAAGAAATAGCAGGAACAAATGCCTAAAGGATTGGGAGTAACAGATGTAAACAAGCAAAATCCTTTGCCTCAAAATGCTGTCCTTCTATACACAGCATTCCTCCTACGGTATATGAAGGCAGATTCTCCAAGTACCTGTTCCTATTCATTAGATTCTCTAATAGACTGAATGTAGTTAAAAGAGATTGAACTCATTTGACAGGAATGAGGTCACAAGAGGCAAAATTTTGCACATCTTACACAGATAAGAATACTTATGAAACAAAATCCTAGATAACAAAATCCTAGATGACTGTTGCAAAGTATTGGATGTTCATTACCACAGGCAGATCCTTGAGGGCTCTTTTGATCCAACTCAGATTAATGACAGAAAAAAGCAGTAAGCTGCAAGGTGACTGCCCTTCTTCCCTTTGTTTTTTTGTTCTCAGTGGAGGAAAGCAACCATTAAAATAGAAATAAACATCCAGGAAAAATTTCATAATCTTCCTCTACCAAAATAACGACATATGTTTGACATACTATTTTCAAATTTTGTTGAAAATAAATAAGAGCAAAATAAATTCAGATTCATATCATCACACCCTCCAATCTTTGAAGATACAAATCATCATAGTTTTAGCTAAGTTTCATGTTGGGGATAAGTATTTCTTTCAAGTAAGTTTATTGAGGTCACTTTAAGATGTTAAGGAAAAGCTTAATGTTGCAATTTTTCTATATGTGGCTTGTACTTTGTGAACATAAGTCTTTGTTCTCTAAGCATGAAAATAAATCAGGGATTCAAAATCCCATTTAAACTTTGCAGACTGCATCGTATTGATACTAAAACACAGATGGTACAGCCACTTATAGCATAGTAGGCTAAAGGTCACAAAGCCAAAATTCATATTTGGACTACAATATTCTATGGTTTTGACAATAAAATTTTATCTTGCTCTGTAATCAGAAATATCTTTTTTTATTTTTCCTGAGAGATATTGGCATTAGAAGGATATATTTGATAGACAGAATATCTCTGTAGACTATGTAAGCAATTTAGATGTCAGAATATCAGAAGTCAAGAGAGAGAAGGTTGAGGGTGAGTGAAATGCCGTGGATGCAACCCACAGCAATTAGGCCTTTCCAATTAAACAGGAGAGAAGGCACAAAAAGCAGAATCGCAGAGAGAGAATCTAGGCCTAATGTATTTCATTACTGAGGACTATGGACTAGATGATACAAAGTTATCTATTATACATGAATTTGCACCTGAGAGAAATCCCCTTAAATGTACTTCTGAGAAGTCTCAAAATTCCTCAAGTAATAGAATCAATGTGAATCATTTACTTGCATTCTGAACAAATAAAATTACCAAATTCTTAACATTTAGCTTATCAAAATGAATGAATATGTATTTTAACATGTTACAAAACACTTGATTTCAAAAATTAGTTAAGACCCATTTCATGAAAAATTTTTCTGCCTATACTTTGAATTAGTTTGTTAACTGTTTTAACAAGGAAATTTCTAATTTCAAAGCAAGTTTCTTTTCTCTATTTTTAACATGGAAAGAAAACAAAATGGTAAAAGAAATCTTTAAAAAATGAGTGTGCATAGTTCTGGAGAGCACAATGCAAGTATCTAGGGGAGAACATCAATCAATAGCCCAACACCAGCTTCATGATTAAATAACCACATAAATGACTGGCACAGCATTCGACACTGGTGTAGTAGTGGCACTTTTAACTTGGGGCCAATCAACAGCTACTAATTGGTCTTAGAGCCCACTCAATGGGAGTAAACTCATGTGTGGTACTGTAATCAAAGCCAAGTACACATGCCTGAAGAGGTCATAGATCACAGAGAAATCTTTAACACTGTCACATCCCTAGACTAATGTCATTTCTCACTAAATGCAAAATACATGTTCTTATACTTCCAGTCAAGTGTACCAGACACCATTTTGTACCAGATGGGGACTACTATAGAGACACAGCTTGTCACACACAGATATTGCTTGTGAACTTCCCATGCCTGAGCAGCACATCTAACAATGTAACCTCTTACACAAGGCTCACAAAATATAGAACAAGGGGTAAAGAAGTCACTAATGAATCTCTTACGAATGAAGCTCCCTCATGCAACAAGAGGACAGTAACACAAAAGTACACATATGGCAAAGGCAATGAGATTAAGACTCTGAAGAGTGTGGCTCCCTGGACAGGACTCTTATATTAAGTTTCATTCACCTATGGCCCGGGGGCCGTTGTGGAAGGGAGGGCAGAAATATTGTAAGAACTAGTACGACGATGCACGGCCATATGGAAATAGAAAGCTGTATGCTCCTGGGACCCTGCTTATATACATACAGCGGTGTTTTCAGCATGCTCAAGACCCATGGAAACTCAAGCAGACAAAACTCACCATGGAACTGGGAAAATGGGCAGCAGACCCCACCTTTTATTTAAGAAATTTTGGCAACAGATTACTTTTGGGTGAGGGTATGCTAGTCTTCCTAAAGCAAGGGACTCTGGGTAGGATGACTAGATCTCAGTGTATAAACCTGCACGGAAGTCTTGGTGACCCTAATTTGACAACAATAGACCTTAACACAGATGAAAAAATGTATGTATTCCAATTTAGGGGCTAAGAGAGGTGACAGTGGGGAAGGGGTGCAAAGATGATTAAGACTGATTAAGATATTCTGTATAAAACATACAATAAAAAAAAAATTTGGATCTCCACTGTAGAAAGTGAAAGCGTTCATATTGCCTTCTGGTGATGAGTGCAACCTAAACAGGATCAAATGCAATAGGTATCTAAAATCATATTAAGTTATTTGCATTTTACTAAATTGTCCTGAGAAATTGTGCAACTAACTTTTTTATGCTGAGCTCATTAAAAATGGACTTTTGTGAGAGGGGTCCAAATATAGTTAAGATCTATTGTATGAAATGCACAAAATCTCAAAAATATACATAAAATGAATGTGTGTGGAACATGTATGTAAAATGTTCATGTGTATATGCACATGATTAAGATTGTTCTAGTCCATGTGGGTGCATGGGGAGGCAAAAAGTTGACCATGAGTGTCTGTCTCAGTCATTCTTAACCTCAGAATTTGAGGCAAGGTCTTTCACTAAGCCTGGAGCTCCCCATTTTTCCTCAATTTTCGAGCAGCAAGCCCTGAGATCCAACTGTCTTTGCTCTCTGAATGCAGTTATTACAAATATTTGTTGCCACACCCAACATTATAGGTGTGCTGGAGATTGAACTCAAAGCCTCATGCTTACTCACTTACCTATAAATCTACCTCAGAAAATAATGTTGTTTTCTTTGTTATGTATAAGAAAAGTAGAACCCAGACTAGAATCAAAAACTATAAATTGTGATAAAGGTCATTCAAAAGATCATGTAAAATCTCTATAGATATAAAGAGAAAATGTCTTACAAAAGGTAATGAATATCAGAAAAAAAATATACTTTATGAAGATGAAAACAGTATTTTAAAAATCTTTCTTTCTTTGAAATAAAATTAAAACACTTGTGAACCTTTTAAATTTTACTAGGGCCTTTTGAGAAGAGGGGTCTACAAATCATGACCCAGGTAAGGATATTACAAGACAACAGTATTTTTTTCCTTCTGCAATGTGTTTATAGGTTATTGATACTGAAAGCTATATTATGGCTATTTTCTTTCATGCTTCCTACAAATAGCTACTCTAAATAAAACATTATATTATGGGCTAGGCAAAATTAAAATAATGTAATTTTTCACGTTTTATAACATAAAATCTATAGAAAAATGCCATCAAATCATGAACCTATAGCAGAAATGTGTTGAACTCCTGTAAGAATATATTTAAATTCTGTTGAGACGGGTTAAAACTCATTTATAGTAAAGGTCAATAATGTAATTTTCACTACAAAGGATAATATCAAAGCAAAATATCTGGGAAAGAAGAGAATTAGTGAGATGAAAGAGAATTAGAATTAACCATAATAAGTAGGATAAGATTTCTTACAGACATACTCTGGAAGGAATGGAAAATATAGAGAAGGATATCGAGAGACATGAAAACACAAAAGTAATGCAATCACAGTAAATGAAGACAGACACATTGTGAAAGGTATTCGCACCCACAGGGTAGCTAACAACTATCTGTGACTTCAGATCCTGGAGATCCAATGCCATCTTCTGATCCCCGAGGGCATCGCATGAGACAGGTTTAACTACATAGGTGCAGACAATACACTCATACTCACAAAATAACAATAAATAAGCCAATAAGTAAAAATCATAGATTTTGCATCAAGAATCAAGGGTCTAAGTGGATAAAGGAAATCGGTCTGTAAACAAGATGACAGAAATGACGGAGCTGTGGAAGAAGGATGATGAAAAGAAGTTTCGGAATAAAGAAAACTCTGCTGGGCTCTTTCTCATCCTTTACTTTAGTGAGCTCCCTTTCCCACACCTTTTTATGGCCACATCTCTGTTCTGTAGGACTCTTGAGTAACCACAAATCCTGACGATTATCCAGAGCCCTCTTGGTAGGTCTTTCGCTCACTCCCCTGAGCTCCAATATTCCCATCTCATTTCTGCCAGAACAGTTGTGAGCTTTGGGAGATTTTCCAGATCTGCCTTGCATTCAGACCTGCTCAGTTTACTAGAATTCTTTCATCCCAAAACTTGTTAGTGCTCGCAACCTGACCTATGATCTATCCTGTTTACCTAGCAAACCCACAGCCCACCCTGCTTTTCCAAAACCTGTAGAAGTCAACTCTGGATCCTCAACTCGAAAGTGCCACCTATCCTGGAAACAACAAAGATGCAAAATTCCACTCACAATTAAGAGATCACCTTCCCATAATAAGAAACATCACCAAAATCACTGCTCCAAATGCCTAGGTCTCGTTGAAAAGGCAAAAACAACATGTATAACCAAAATAATATGCCTACTACAGAAATCAGCACCCGATTGTAATGTTTCCTGACAATGGTAACTTAGCAGATGTTCAAGATTGTTGGGCATAATGCAGGGTGGGCCTAGCTGGGCCACCTGCCAGGAGGAATGAAGGAATGGCTCTTGTGGGTGTGGTGCTTCATACCAGTTAGTTGTGAAGCCAGTTTCTGCCCAGCACCTGGAGAGAACATGATCCATCTGGGAACAAACTGCAATTGGCTGTAGTCAGGACCCCACCTGCTAAGGCTATTGGCTAACAAGACCTATAAGACTGTCTGCTCTTTCTTGAATAAATGAGTTTGCAGCAGACCACCACTTTTGGCTTTCTGCTCAACTCCCGGATTCTGTGTGTTGACTCTGCGCCTACTCACTCCCCACTATGGCGAGACCCTTCGGTCCCCCTCGGGCTGGCCCTGAGTGCTGGGACCCCCAATATAAGATAATTATTTGAAAAATAAAGTTATAAATATTTTAATGGAATTAAAAGTGAACATGAATAAAAGATTAAATCAAACCCACAGCCAACATCATTCTAAATGGAGAAAAACTAGATACATTCTCATTAAAATCAGGAGCCTGACAAGGCTGTCCACCATCTCTACTCTTTTTCAATATAGTGCTTGAAACTCTTGTGAGACCAATAAGACAAAATAAAGAAATTTTAAAAGTACTAATTGGAAAAGAAGAGGTCAAATTATCGTGCTTTGCTGATGATATGATATTATACATAAGATATCCAAAAAATCAACCAGAAAATTGTTAGAAATGATTAATATTTTCAATAAAGTAGCAGGTTACAAATAAACATACAAAAATCAGTAGCCTTTCTACGTACCAATAACAAGCAATCTGAAAAATTTATTTAAAGAAACCCTCCCATTCACATTAACCTCAAAAAATATTTAGGAATAAAAACATAACCAAAGACATTAATGATCTCTACAGTAAAAATTTTAAATCCTTAAAGAGACAGAAGAGACTAGGAAATGGAAAGCCTTACCACGCTCATGGATTTTTAGAATTCATACTGTGAAAACAACTATCTTGTTTACTAAAAGCAATCTATTGATTCAATGCAATGTCAAACAAAACACCCATGGCATTTTTTAGACCTAGAAAACATTATCCTAAAATTTATATGGAAACACAAAGGACCCCAGATATTCAAAACAATTTTGGACAAAAAGAACAAATCTAGGATGGATCATGACATCAGATCTCAGAGTGCATTACAGAGCGATAGTCCAGAAAAGAGCATGGTATTACTTCAAAACGAGACATGTAGAACAATGGAACATAATTGAAGACCCTAACATGAGTATATGCGATTTCAGTTACCTGATATGTGGCAAAGGTGCAAAGAACACAGAATGGACGCCACAGTTTCTAAGATCTCTCAAAACACTGCCACCCACTGGAGACCAAATATCCAAATACTTGGAGCCTATGAGGGACATTCTCATTCAAACTGTCACAATTTTTAAGGGCTATTCAAGCATATTTGGAGATTAGGAACTAAAGAGATTTTCATCCTAGTGTAATAGGAAGGAAAGCGTTTGTGACATGGGCACTTTGGGGGAAAATGCATGCTCTGTGAAGTTTCAGCAATATTAAGTGTAGAATGTAAAGTTCAACAGTATCATTTTAGAAGACAATGTTATGACAGAAAAGGGGAAGAATTTTAAAGTGCTTTAAAATAAATTAGAGTCTCCAGTATAATTCATTTTTCAGGAGAAAGTTGATAAAAACCAATTGTCTAAAGTTAATAAATACAAGATTCCATAAAATATGCAAGAAATTAGGTTACTATCATACAGATTGTGAGTGTACATTAATAATATTGGTATTATACATGACACAGAATCATTATTTAAATGAGATAGGCTGTTTTTTGCAAATTCTACATAAGCAATACAGACCTTATTTTTTCATAGGATGGACAATTTTACTTAAGGAGGCACTATGAATATCAGCTGGAAGTAAGATTGGGATAAGATTTTAGAAAAGGAAAAGATTCACCTTAATCACTATAGTGACAAAAGGCTAATTATATACCTTGAAATAATTGCTACAGCAATAGCAGAATAAAGTATATTATAATTACTCTGTAGGAAATGACAAAGTATACTGTACAGCTTATAGCACTAGGTGAAATGCAATTAACATTGGTTTAAACCTAGGTGAAAATGTCATAACAAGATTTCCCAGTGAGGCAACCATTTCTTCTCACCAAAACTAAAAAAGTTTAAAGTATTATTATAATTTCAACATTTTCAATATAGAGATTATGTGACTATACACTTTAAAAAGGATATTTAAGAATTACTTGGATAATTAGAATTTAAACTTGTAATAACATTTAATGTGCAAGTTTTGGATGGCTGTTATTTCCTGTGGTGTTAACTGGCAAAATCAAATAGTTTGAATTGTCAGTCATTTTCAGAAATAAAAATATTTGAAAAGTCAATAATTATGTGTGTGATTCTGAATGAAATCTCTCTCTCTCTACTTTTTTTTCATTTTGTTTCATTTATCTTTCATTTCCAGTTGGCTTGGAACTCCCTCTGTAGACCATGCTGTTCTCAATATCACAGTGCTGTCTGCCTCTGCTTTCTGAGTACTGGAAATAGTACATGAACCACCAGGCCCAACGCAAAACAGTCTTTTCAAGATCAGAACAGATTGTGAAAATTCCTGAGATTTAAAACTGGACTGAGGTTTAGTTATTTTAAACATTTATGACTTTAAAAATGTCTCATAATGACAGAGCTCCCAATATATTTCAAAAGATTAATAAAAACATCTAAAACTCTCATCTGTGTTCATAGATAACACAATGCTTTTGGAAAATAAGATTAAATCTCCTTATCAATATGTTTTTTAGACATTGCATATAATTATTGATTTAATTAATTATTAAGGGATTATTTGTTTGTGTATTCATTTATAGACAGTGTCTCCTTGTAGCCCCTGCTAGCCTAGAAATCACTATGTAGAGCAGGCTGGCCTTGATCTCACAAGGATCAACCTACCTCTGTCCCCTCCCCAGAGTCTGTGATTCAATACATGCATCACCACACCAGTATTTTAATATTTGATGATTATTTAGTTATGATTTATTGATTGATTGATTGATTGATAGTTTTTCCCTCTGTGTTCATTTCTTGAAATTCTGTATATTTCATACAAAACATCTTAATCATATCTTTATACCCCCTCCCTATTCACACACTCCCATATCCCCAAAAGCAGATTTCATGCATTCTATCATCTATGTTAAGGCCTATCAAATCCAGTTAATGTATCCAGATTTCTCAGCGCAAGCTTATCCACTGGGGTGTATTCAGTCTATCTAGAGTCACTCCCTTAAAGATTAGTTCTCCTTCATGCAGCAGTAATCAGTTGCCAAGTAATTGTCTGCTTAGGCGGGAGCCTGCTATACATTTCCCCAGTTCTACTTGGGTCTGTGACATTTTGAGTTGTTTGGGTCTTGTGAATGTTGACATTATTGTTGTAGATTCATATGAGCAAGGTGCCAGGAGCCTGTAAGACACTCTGTTTCCATACGGTCATGCACCACCTCCCCTGGCTTTTTCATTTCCTCTGCCTCCTCTTCTGCAATGGTCCCTGAGTCCTGGGTAGGTGGAGTTTAATAAAAGAATTCTGCCCAAGAACCCAAACTCTGTAGATTTATTTTCTACACATTGGAATCATTTTTTGCCCTCTGCTGTTTGAGAGATCTTCACTGGTGAGAGCTGAGTGATGCATTTTTATTCTCTCTACGCTTTGTTCCATTATGAACTGTGAAATATCATTGTAGATAAGCCTTTTAAGTTGAGTAGTTACAGACACTTTTTACCTGTGTGTGACCAGTTGTGCAACTCCATAATATTCTCAGTTTGTTACAAAAGAAGACTCTTTGATGAATGGTGGTGAGTGGCATGTTTGAATATAAGGTTTTGATGTTAAGATCCTCAAATAAATGAGAACATGCATCATTTGTTTTTCGGAGTCTATGTTTCTTCACTTAGTATAACAGTGTCTAGTTCCATTTATTTGCCTGCAAATTTCATGATTTTGTCTTTCTTTTCCACTGAGTAAACTTACACTGTGCAAATATCACACAGTTTCAGTATCTACACATCAGTTGAGGGACATTTAGGTTGTTTTTATTTCTTAGCTATTATGAAAAGACCAGCAACAAACATGAATGTACAATATTTTTGCAGTAGGTTGAGTCCTTTGCGTATGTGCCAAGGAGTGGTATAACCACATTACGTGGTAGAATCTTTTTTTAGTTTTATTGAGAATTTGCCATACTGCTTTCCAAAGAAGTTGCAGGACTTTGCAATCCCATTATCAGTGAATGAGGGCTCCCCATGTCCCATATCCTTTCCAGCATTTTGAATCATTGATTCTCTTTGATCATTTTAAGTGTAACTTAAAACTTAATATGAAAAAAGTGTTAAGAATAGCCAATAGAGGATAAAAAGTTAAAATAATGAAAAGTAAATATTGTTTTACAGACCTCTGAAGAAAAAAACGGTCCTAAATTGTATCTTGAAGGTCTTTAATTGATCAGTTTCTTCAAAGATGAATACATAAAATACTTTCCTTTTATAAGCTTAGATTTCTAGACACAGTTTTAGAAACTTATTTAGTGTTGAGTTGGTATTGTAAGGAATTATTATCTATTAGTTATACAATTACATATAATTGACAAATTTTGATTGAAATAAAGAATGTACCAGAAGAATTTGGAATTACTTGCTACTGTTAGAAAATTTTAAAGAAGGTGAATATATATATATATATATATATTCTTTGCTCAAGAAAAAATTTAATGGTACAATTAATTTCATGTCTATTTTACCTGCTTTGAGTGTAAGATGACTTCTAAACTATGCTAAAGGAAAAGAGTGGTACAAATAATTATGCTTTTACAAAATGAGCTAGATGATCAAGAATGAATCTAACCCTTATTTTGAGAACTTGACTACACTGTTAGAATACTTGTTTAAGATAGAAATCCAACAGATAGTATTACCATGTTACATGTTCAAAGATTCTGGCAGCACTGAAGAAAATAGTCACATCTTTTACATGGTATTGCAACTAGAACCACTAAAAGGACACGCACTGAGATTTTAATTGTTACTCTGGCATTGTGACTATTACTCCCAAGAGAGTTTGAATCCTTTCACCATAAATTTACCCACTGATATTTCAGATAGATGAATTTTTTTCAATGAGTAGCAGTCCAAGTGCAAACCTTACATCAAGAAAATAGGTGGGGCTGGAAAAATGGCTCAGTACCTAAGAGCACTTGCTGTTCTTTCAGAAGACCTGAGGTTTGGTTCCCAGCATCCTTGTCATGCCACTTACCTTGAACTATTGTCTGTACCTTCAACTCCAGGGGCACCTGAACAAATGGAATACACTCTCTCACACAATAAATAAGATAAAATAAAAGTTTTTATTCTTCTTAAAAGACAGAAGAGTTTATTTGACATACAATAACAGAATTCTAAGAGTTCATTATGGTGGGAAGGCAGGGAAAGAGGCAACCAGAGCAAAAATTTGTACTCTCATCATATTTTTTGAACTGGTGATCGTGTTTTGAGACAGGGTCTCCCTGTAACCTCAGCTTTCCTGGAACTAAGTACACAAGTCTGACCTCGAACTCACAGAAATCTGCCTGCCTCTGCCTCTTGAGTGCTGGGATTATAGGCTGGAGCAACCATACCTAGACAGTATCCACATGTCAAAGCAGGCATAGGAAGCAAAGTAACAACTGAAAGTGGACAAGATTAAACCACCCCTGAGTGATGTGCTTTTTCCAGGAAGACCTCATCTCTTACCCATCTCAAAATAGCATGGATCAAGGTTGGAGAGAATGCCCAAAATTAAATCTTAAATTATAAGAAATTTAATATTGGAAGACTGAATGACTGTTGATTAACATTTTCCAATTGGGGAGATTTTTAAAATAAAATAAAAAATGAAGAATGAGTTGAAAACATACACACATATATGTACATAATTATGGTTTTCAGTAAAAGTATCTGAGCTTCAAGAAGAAAAATTAAATAAAAATTTAGAAACAATATTTAAATAAATTAAGTAGATACTTAATTACCCATAAATATCCTAGCCTAGAAATATTTCAGTAATCAGGTAAATCATGGTAAATTCTTGAAATGTACATTAACTGTGATGTGGGGTTTATGTATAGATAGTCCATGCATCCATACATTTCAAGCAATAGCAGTGTGTGTACAAAATACAGGTCAGGTAGATCTCCATGAATAGTTTATTAAAACAGGCAACAAATTGTTCTGTCATGTGAAATGCCAAATTTTTTAATTCAAAGTAATGTATGGGCATCTTAACAATTGGCAAACATGGCCCCCTGCATCAGAGAACCATGGGGGTGTGGGAAGGGAATGGTAAAGGTGGGTTTTGTTGGGGGAGGGTAGGAATAATTGGACTGGGGAAGGAGGATGGAGGTTGGACAGGGGAGAGGGAAGAAAGATGGACAGAAAAAGGGAGCTGAGGGAAGCCAGAGGGCAAAGCGCTGTCCTCGGAAGCCCCTGAGAAATAAACACATGGTGTGTCTTAGTTGTTCAAAGTTAAGATTTAGCATTATGAAAGACAAACTTTAGGTATAAGTCTTCCAGGTCAGTTCCTGCTCCAGTATCTGAAATTTGCTCTGTCTTCAGAAATAGAGTATTATTTTCTTATTCTGGGAAAGAACCAAGACCTTGGTGATAGCCTATATTACTTTGGGAATCTCTTGGACCACAATCACCAACCACGCAAATGGAAGTCTCATTGGCCTGGTATTGAGTTCCTTCTCAAACAACCCCCAGGTATACATATGCACTAAAATTTACACACTGTACATTTCTCAGGGGGTTTTGGTGGCATCACATTTCCCTCTGTCTTCCCTATCCCTCTAGATTCATTCATTTATGTTCTTTTTCCTCTCATTTGATCTCTGTCTTACCTTCCCTGTCCCTGCACATGCATTATCCACAACTTTCACACCATCCACACCTCTCCTGAATGCTTCCCCTGACACACACCATGATCTCCTTCATGTCCTTCCCCCTGCCCTCCTTGCGGAACACTCAAACCTTCCCCACCTCTCTCGTGGTAAGGAGTGTTCCATACTATACCCGTCCTTTCAGGTTTTCTTTTCCCTTACCTCTGTGAATCTGTTCCCTTTTCCCTGCTCCAGGAGTTACATTAGTATATATACTCAATGTAGGTGATTGATGCTACAGTCCACAAATGAGGGAGAACATATGTCACTCATTCTGTGTTTGTGATACTTTAAAGAGTATAACACTCTCTAGTTCCATCTATTTACCTGAAAATTCCATTAATTCATCTTTTCTCCATTGTCTAAATGTACCACATTTTCATTAAGCATTTGTCAGCTGAGGAACATTTATTTATGTTGCTTTCATTTCTTAGCTATTGCAAAGAGAGCAGCAACAAGCATGAATGCAAAGTTATCTCTATAGAAGGATGAGTACTTTGGATATATGCCAAGGAGTGATATGACTGGATCATATGGAAGATTCTTTGAGTTTTTTGAGAGTTCTCCACAATGCTTTCCATGGTGGTTGCACAAGTTTAGATTCCAAACAGCAGTGAATGAGCATTCACCTTTCTCCACATCCTCTCCAGTATTTCTTGTCTTTATTCTCTTGATCTTAGCCAATCTGACTGGGGTAAGATAGAATCTTCAAATAATTTTTATCTAAACTTCTCTAATTGTTAAAGATGTTGAGCAATTTTAAGGTGTTTGTTAGTCATTTTATTTCACCCTTTGAGGACTCTCTGTCCAGGTCTATAGCCCATCTTATTATTGGTCATTTATTTTTTTGATTCTTTATATTTTTAGTTCTTTGTATTTCTGGATGTTAATCCTCTGACAGATGTGTGGTTGGTGAAGATTTTCTCCCATTTGATGGGTTTCTTCTTTCCTTACTTGGTTGTTTCTTTTGCTGTATCTAAGCTTTGTAGCTAAACGAGATCCCACTTTTTGTTGACCTTAATACCTTAAGAGCTATGTGGGATTTAGAAAGTCCATTCCTATGCCTGTATCATGGAAGGTACTGCATTTGTTTTCTTTTAGCAGTTTCAGACTTTCACATTTTACATTGAGTTTGTCAATCAATTTGGAATCGACTGTTTGCAAGGTGAAAGATAGCATAGAATTTCATTCTTATACAGGTAGATATTCATTTTTGCTAGTATCATTTATTGAAGATGTTATATTTCCTCCATTGTGGATTCTTAGCACCTTTTTCAAACATCAGATGGCTGAAATTCTATGTACTCATGGTTAGGTCTTCTATTATTTTCCACTGATCTACATATCTATTTTTGTGCCAGTACCATGATGTTTTTATGACAACAACTCTGTCATATAATCTAATATCTGTTATGGTAATCTCCCCCAGCATTTCTCTTTTTGCCCAGGATTGTGTTGACTATCCGTGGTCTTTTGTGATTTCCTATGAAATTCAGGATGACTTTTTTCAAGCCTTGTGAAGAATGTCATGGGTATTTTGATTGGGATTGTATTGAATCTATAGATTGCTTTTAGTAAGATGGTCATTGTCGCAATATTGATTCTACCAATTCACTAGCATGGTAGGTCTTCCAAATCCTACTGTCTTCTATCAATTTCTTTAAAGCATTGACCTTTTCATTTTAAAGATCTTCAGTGTCTTCAATTAGGTTTATTCCTAAATATTTTTGAGGTTATTGTATGCTTTTTCTGACTGCTTATTTTTAGTATAAAGAAAGGCTACTGATTTTTGTAATTTGCTCTTGTAATCTACCACTTTACTGAAAATGATAATCATTTATCACCACATTCTGATGGAATTTTTTGGGGGGGGCATCTCCTGTACAGTATCATATCATCTGAAAATAGAGATGGATTGACCTGTTCTTTTCCAGTTACTACTCCTTTAATTTACTCTGGTCTTATTGTTCTTGCAAGAGTGTCAAGCACCATATTGAAAAGTAGTGTAGATAGTGGACAGCCCTGTGTAGTTCCTGATTTTAATGGGAATGCTTCCAGTTTTTCTCCATATTGAATGATGTTGGCTATGGGTTTGTTGTATTTAGCTTTAATTATTCTGAGATGTTTTCCCTGCAGACCAATTCCTTCTAGGATTTTTAATATGAATTCATGTTGGAATTTGTCAAAGGCCTTTTTTTGCATCTATTGAGATAACCACGTGTTGTTTCTGTTCTGTTCTTTTCCAATTGGTGTTTTACATTGTTCTTCTTTAATCTCTATAGGTAACCCTGCCTTTATTTTAGGAAGATCTTCTATAATTCTATTGAAGATCTGTTCAATGCCATTGACCTGAGATTCTTCCCCTTCCTATATGCCTGTAATTCATAAACTTGGTCTCTCTGTGTTGTCCCACATGTTGTGAGTATTCTGTTACTATGATACTATGCTTTGTTTTTCCAAATTTTACATAGTATTTGATTAAGGAGTCCAAATTTTCAACATGTCATCCAGTCTTGATGTTATGGTTTCTTTTTCATTCACTTTTCTCATGAAGCTTCCTGCTGTTTATTCTAAATGTTGTTGAGCTTTCAATGTCATATTTATTTCTGTTTGAATTTTCTTCACTATTTCTATCTCTTGTGAATTCACTTTTCAATTTTTGAATTGGTTTTGATATTTCATTAAATCACATATTTGTATGTTCTTTGGCTTCCACCAAAATTTTATGTACTTCCTTTTTGATTTCTTTGAGTTCTTTGTGTTTTTTTAAAGCTTTCTTTGGTCATGTTTATTTTTGTTGTGTGTCCTTGAGTTCCTCAGAGTGGTTCACATTGTAGTGCACTTCTATAGGACTAGTGGGTTTTTCGGGGGACATAGTCTCATGGTTTTTCATATCCTTTATATTTCTGTGCTGCCATTTGAGTATATGCATATTCTCTATTGGTTTTGTGTCCAGTGGGATCATGTACTCTTCTTTTGTTTAATTTAGTATTGGTTCTGTATATATTGCTTATATAGTTTGATTATTTTTGATTTAGGAATGGAAAATAAATTTTGTGTTTCAAGTTCTTGCACGGTGATTGACCAGCCTGGGTGTTTGATAGCACAGGGAAGTCAGTAGTCTTGTCAGTTTTGTAGGTGTGCTGGTCTGTGTCAGATAGATATGAAGTCAGTGGAGTCTATGTTATCCCTAGCATAGGGATAGTCTGGGTAAAGAAACTAGTCTAGAGATCTGAGAAGGGTAACTGGAGCCTGGTTGTGGCCAAGGCTGGCCAAAGGCAAAGTAGGAATCGGTCAGAGGAATGGTACAGAGAAATGGTGGGCAGGATCTGCTTTACCAGACTCCTAAGTTGGCAGGCCTTTCAGGCTCATCAAGAGCCCAGGAAGGTGGTGGGAGGGAACCACGTAAGGAGGAACTTAAGGATCTATGCTAGACTGTTTAGCTATTTTGGGTTTGGAAGCTAGTCCAGAGATTTTTAATTTTAATCTATAGAAAATATGCAGTTGTAAATTGGATTTTGTCAGTAAAAAAATGATCTTAACTGTTTGACACAAATCTATTTTTTCTTCCTTTACTATTCCTGGCTCTTTAAAGTTTGAAAATCAAGTATTAGTTCATTATTTTATCTGTAGTGCTTTTATGTTATGTAATATACAATTTTTTGCTTTTATATATGAATGTATAAAGAAATTAAATTTTAAATTATTAAAATGAAAATATTTTTAAAATAATTTTAATTTAAAGAGTTGTGATTTTCACACAATATAATTTTATGATATTTGTGAGTTTTGAATGATACGTTAATCTACAGGTGTAGCAATAAATCATTAGGACTCATTAATACTGTAATTATTTAGTAGAACACTAGTATTAAATTCTCCCTATGCCCTGTCATCTGTCTAGCCTCAGGTTCCTAAGCCTGTTACCAATGTAAAATATGAGCTCTATCTTACAAAGTAGACCTAAGTTCAGTTAGAGAGTTGTTGGTTACTCCCATTGTATTCTTGACACTAGTGCACAGATGGGCTTATCTTGCCAGGACAGTTGTTGTAGTTCACAGGATTTGCAGCTTGGAAACTCGGTTTATCTTATTTTTCCCTTTTGGCAGCATGGATTGGACATTCCATCACTATGAACATAAGTCAGTAGAAATGAGGCTCTGAAATAAGCACTTTCTTTATTGTCATTGGAGATTACAGTTACAGATGGCAGCATGTATAGAGCCTAATCGTTGTGATGAACAGATAGAGATGTCACAATTCAAAGAAACTGAAGTGGATGGAATTTGAAGGAAGAAATCTGGACAAGAGAATACAGTACAAGCTTAGAAAATTATACGGTGAAAAGATTTCCATTTTTATCTGAACATATAATAGTGTTTCTTTAAAATAAGATTCAAAAATTAGTGAAAAATAGTTACTAGAATTACAATCAAGGAACTATAATTTAAAAAGAAAGAACACTTAATGCCTCACAGGACAGTGAGATAACAAATTTCTGATCATTAAGACAAGAGATTTTGTTATTACCTTGAAACTGTATTATAACACTAAAAAACTCACATCTAAATGGCAGTACTGAAATAATCTTACAGATGATGCTCTCCCATGTGAAAATATCTAAAATCGTGTTCTCTTCAAAACAGAAACGTCTACTTCTTCCCTTCCAACCAGAAAAAAAATTATTTATTTAAACTGAAAAGCATAATAATCATGCAGGACGCAAGATCAAGATAAAAGTCAGCAGTGTTCAATGGATATACATATATGTTACATCTCAAGAAAGGAATTTCGGAAGGCAATTTCATGTGCAATACAATCATTAGAAACAAATACTTGAGTTAAGTATTAACAAAAATGTAAGTTTTATACAGTGAAAGCAGCAGAACACTGATAAAATTAAACATAGAGAGGAAGAGAGAGTTATATATATACATACATGTGTGTATATTTACATGAAATTGATGCAGGAATAATAAGGGGGTTAAAATAGGAGAGAGGGTCTCAATAATATCAAAATATATTTTGCAAAAATAAATAAAAAAGCAGACAAACAAAATTCTTTGGAACCAGAGAGGATGATCAACATTTTGATAAAGGAAAGCAAAGCCAGAGCCAGGCCAAAGCTAGAAAAAATATCATAATAACTTTTGTTAAAGAAAGTTAGACCAATGAGGCAGATAAGATGGAACAAAGTATATATGCAAATCTTTAAAACTCATCTTTAACAAATAAGTAAGTCAAGAATATACAGGTAAGCTAGAACTGCATCAGTGAATGCTATTGGGATAAACATATATCCACAAAGTAAAGAATGGAAGTAACCAGTAAACTTATACTACACCAGAATAGCTGCAAAATTATTTGAGGATTTAAATATAAGACTTAAAACTGCAAGAAGTCAAAAGGAAAGTAAAGGGGAAATTCAAAAGTAGTCTTTGATCAATAAATATACAGACAAATTCACAAAAATATATATAGCAGATATAATATTCAGTGCAGGAAAAATAATCAAATGAGTTACTGAAAATTAAAAAACCTGAGTATACTGGTGCAATAGTGGCTCAAATGTTAGATATTATAGAGGACATTTCTGATTGGATTTCATGTCCATTTCAAAATATGGAGCCCATACTGAACACTTTTTATCTTGCCTAGGAACTGACTCATGTGGATTTATTGTTATACCAATAAATTCATGCATTCCTAAACTCTACAGAGAAGCTCTCTTTTGTAGTAGATGGTGACTAACCCAGGGGACCACCCATGGCCAAATATGGAGAGAATGAGACTACAGAATGCTTTTGCCTGAATAGTTTACCTCTATAAAATATCTGCATTTAAGGATCAGGGATCACTAAGAGGTGCAGGGAGACTGTATGTAATATATATCATACAGGAAAAAATGTATAGGGATGTACAAGATGATTATATATACGTAAATAATAAATGTATATATACACATACATATGTGTATACAGCAGAGATACAGTGAGACAGTCAGAAAGACTGAGGTTTCTGTTTAAGAATTACAGATGTTTAATTATCAGCACTCACCTTGTCTGCAATTTTGAACTTGCCCATATGATATTGCTCACTATACTTCACGTTTTTGTAATTCGGTTGCTGTCTCTCACTGTCAATCTGAGTAAGAACACTGCAGCAGTGTGAATGTGAGATGGAACTCCTCATGTGGGAGGTACACCTGGAACAGAGGGATATATAGGAGCCAGAGACATGCCATTTTTAAAATAAATATTTAATTAGTCATTTTTTATGTGTATGATTATATTTTCTTCATGTATGTAAGTGCACCCATGTCATACAATCCCTGCAGAGGTCAGAAGATGGTGTTGGGCTCCCCAGGAACTGGAGTTACAGATGGTTGATACCTACCATGTGGATGCAGGGAAATGAACCCAGATTCTCTGCAAGAGCAGCCAATGTCTTAAGGTGAATTTCGTATACGTAGAGAGGAGAATAGTGTGCTATCAGGATATAGAAAGGAAGGAAATAGTAAGTTAATGAACAATGGACATAAGATGAAAGTTCTGAATACAAGACATTCAGCATTATACTCTTAATTAACTAAAAAATATTTTATGCCTAACATTTTAAAGAATTATCTCATTTCAATCAGTTAAATGCCCCTTGAGTATATGAAAAGAAAAGCTAAGGCTATTGTAAGGCTAATTCAATCATCTTTAAAAAAAAAAAAAACAAAAACTTCAAAGGGTGAGCTAGGAAACAAAATTTGTGTGATTTGAGTAAAGCCCTGTTAAATGGTATAACTCTTTGTCATTAAAAATTCACCCAAATGACTTTTTTTCCCTTTGAATACCTATATTTAGCTTTACACTGAAGGTGCTTGCTTGAAAGTGAAATAATGTAGTGAATGAAACATAAGACACTTCCATGTAAAACATTGTTCTAAACATTTTTCTTTTTCAGTTTACCTAATCTGCAGAAAACTTTGTTACATAAAAAAGTTACTGAGGGTAGTGGGGAGATGGTGCTGTGGTGAGGAGCACCTGATATTCTTGATGACTACCAGATTCAGTGTTCCAAAACCACACTGCAGCTCACCCCAATCTGTAATTCCAGTCTTAAGAGAGGTGGCACCTTCTCTGGCTTTTACTTGCACTGCATGCATGTGGTGGCCACATAACTACATGAAGGAAACACTCCATATACATAAAATAAAAATAAACACATCTTTTTATTTTAAAGATACAGAAACATAAATTTAGCAAAGATATTCTGTGAAAGGAGCACATGGAAAGACAATTGTGTTTCCATAAACCAGTATGGAGCAGCTCCAAATGACAAACAAAACAAAGCAACAAAAGCAACTCACAATAACAACAATAAAATCTGTCATAGGAAACCCATTGAAAATGGAAAATAATAAAAACTGTCAAAATTTGGGCAAATTTTGTTATTGACAGAGTATATAAAATCTGACAGAAATGCAACTTTATTGAAAGTAAAGACTAAGATTATTTTTTAAGTAGAGTAGTCAAAAATCATTACAATTTAGGGTAATAATTTTAAAATAACTATGCTTACCATTGCTTATAATAACAGTCTTATTTCCATTATTTTAAGACAAAATATTGCAATTTTTTATTCTTTGCCAAAATAAGTCTCCAAAATATATTTTCAATATAATGAATTCTAGAATAAAAGATTTTAAATAAAAAATACGTATGAAACAGAAGGTATATCTGCTCTTGCATTGAATACAATACTTGCTTTCTTAAATAGTAAATTTTAAGAATACTTATGCCTCGGGAATAATTAGCTTGACTTAAAATGAAACACTAACTTTAAGAAAAAAAAATTCCTCACAGCTGTCTTCTTAACACTGAATACATAAAGCCATTCTGGTATTATGGCATATGTAGAGCAGCGTTAACAGACTGCTTTCTGACTAGCAATATTATTCATGATCTTTCACAATTAGTTGTGCTTAAAATGGAGACAGCTGTTAAAGTGGATCCTTTTATTCTATGCATATATTATTAACTTTGCTTCAAATGACAATGAAACCATGAGTGATATCTAAGGTGGAGAAGTATCTTAGGAAAACAAGCTATACAAAAACAAGTAAGTCATGAACACTGTCTAAGCCAGACAGCTTACTAAGTATATTATTGTGAATTACCTTTAATCCTCCCAACAATACTGCCAGTCAGATATTTTCTGCATCTTTGGAATAACAGTGAAGTGTTAAAAAAAAATAAAGAAAAAAAGAAACTCTCGAGTTTGAACAGTTCTTAATTTTAAAATCAAAGACATAGCTTTGGGCTAGTCTATCAGCAGAGCTTATAATGCTCCCAGTGTCTCTTCAGCACACCTCTCTCTTTCTCTATGACAGACATAAGTAGTTAAATCCAGAAATTAGATAGAGGAAAACAAATTAAGTTTTAGATATTTCATGTCTTGGAAAAATGAACATTATATTTATTAGTGATTTTTACCGGAGCTTGCAGTCTCTTTCTGCTGAAATTTTAGCCATGAAAGAAAACACTAACTTAAATTTCTGAGTTAAGGATTGATGAAAGAATAAACCAGTATGTTAATAGTTAAGAGAAATTTATTAAGTTTCAACATATTCTTTGAAACTAAAATTAGAGACAAAATAAGCTGAACATAGCAGTTAAGAGTGAGAATATTAAGACTACCCCAGGATAAAGTGTAGTTAGTGAATGGTGGCACAAGCAAATAAACAGAAAGAATGACTTATTGCAGTTTCTAATAAAGACCATGATAGAAGTAAGGAACATGAGGATATTTGTTTAAATTATCATGATTTTTTTTCTGTATTTTTGAGACTATTTTGTAGTTTGTTTTCCTAAGTTTTTCTCCATATAGCCATACCCTACTAACTATGTAGACAAGGTTGGCCTTGAACTCACAGAGATCCACCTGCCTCTGCCTCCAGAGTGCTGATATTAAAGGTGTGGCTAAATAATTGTGAATTTTCTTAAAAGATAAGTTAGCAATACAGAGATTAAAAAATATTAAAATTAGATTTGATAAGATTCCTTTGAGAATCATGTAAATGTTTGAAATGTTTTAATTTGGCTTCTCTAAACATTACTGATAACTACATAACAAGATAGGGAAATATTTGGTCAAATTTGGGCAAACAATTACTGTCTATAAAACTTTTAGCTAAGAAACATTCCTAGTAATTGTTTCTCAGCTTTGAAAAGAAAAACATCATTGTATCAAAGTATCTTCTACATAATTTCAAGGTCATTTTGGTTTAGTAATCATCATTAAGATCATGGTCTCTGTTTTCCAGTTTAGTGGGGATATTCAAGTTTTTTTCTATATGAATTATGAAAAAACCTAGACTATTTTGAATGTCATTTCATTGCTATAAATTTTTACTTCCTCGAACAGGAAAATATTAGTATATCAGATGCTATTTTGATATCAATATTTCATTTACCAGTTAAATCTAATGAAGAAGAGACAAAGGAAAATTCTCCAGTAGCTGAGGGGGGCCTTGAACTTGTGACTCTACATCATAAATGCAGCCATGTGCCCCACATTCAGTGCTAAATTTATATTTTAATCAGACACATGTGGCATTTCCTCACTCATTAGAACACGTAATAAATATTTTTCTTAGAAACTAAGGACTTCCAGTGTATTCCACATATGTGTTGTGTGTGTGTATGTATGTATGTATGTATGTGTATATAACAATAATTCCATGACTTGAACAATGTTTTAAGTTGACAAAATTATTCTCACCAAAATTTTAGTCCTAAGTAATTTAGCCCATGAAATTCATTTATCATATGTTTTTTGATAACTTTGAGAAAAGTGAAATTTTACCATAAATCTTACTTATGTGTTATAATGTACTTATAAAGCATTTCTTTTTAAAATACATACTAAGAAACTTTCTAAAGTAGTACATATTTATAGAAGAGATTTTGCCTTGTGATTTCATATCACTAAAATATTCAGAGGAATATATGAGTTAATTTGTTCCATAATATTAGGTTTTCTAATGTGTATGAAATAAACTGAATGCCTTTAGATTTTTCTCAGTTAACATATTTTAAAGTTTTATATTGTTATCAAACTCTATATGCATAAGTGGGGATAGAACTCAGAGATGTTGGTCTTGTATAGTATGTATGAAGTCCTGATCTTTTAAAAATAAAATTCAAAAGGAACTAATACAAAATAAATGATTAAATATTCACAGCTGCAGATTTTCCCTCATTTATATTTCTACCACAGTCCCCAGAAACCTAGGCACAAAGAGAACTGTTTCCATAATCTTTCTGTGTTTGTTGCCCAATTGCAACAGTTTATAGATATTTTAAGAGAAATAAAAATAATAATTTTTGTTCACTGACCATTGAATAATCTCTGAGAAAGTGGCACATTATGGTCACCAGAATTAAAAGTATTGGAAAAATAAATTTAAGTTAGTTGATTGAATTGTAGACGAAGAGGGGAGAATAACTAGTTATAAGAGATAATACACTGATTTATATACAGGATTCCTGTTTCCTCAGCCAGTATCATGTATTATTGACTAACTGATGCTCATGTAAGGTTTCACTCTTTGCCTACAGTACCTGAAAATCAGGAGAATTTAGTCAGGTTTTTTTGTTGCAATTTATTTCTTTCATGTAGTTGTTTCATTTTCTAATAATCTTTAAAGATCAGCAACATTATTTCCGGTTCTATCACTGCCCTTTTCTTTTTAATTTTTCCCTGAAATGCTCTTCTAGTCTTCATAACCACATATTTCAACAAACCCTTTCTGAACTCTGAGGGTATTTAAGAAAAGTGTGTGTCATGAGACACAAAATAAGAGATTAGTGAGTTTGTCAGTTATGAAGACAAATTAAACTATGAACAGGAGAAAAACAAAATATGAACAAAACTTTCCAGACGGGCTGAGAATGCCAGCGTCAGTGAAGAAGAAAGAAAAAGCTACAGTTGAAAATGTGACTTCAGTGGACAGTGGTTAAAAGTTTATAGAGTTCAAGGAATTTGGTATCTAAAAGTAGCCATCAGATCTTACCATATGACAACAAAGTACGATACTGTTATATAAAATCATGCACATAATTGCAATATATTTGGGAATAAGAAAATAAAAATCAAGAGATTTTTCTAATCATTATTGTACATGTTAGGAAGTGAGAGTCACTGAGCTACAATTTACAATATACCTTTACACAGATGAAAGAGAATGTATGGATTGCAGTTGCTGTGAGTGCTTACAGTGGGAAAGGAATATAATGATCAAGATTGATTGAGATGTTGTGTACTAAGCACACAATGATTCAATAAAAAATAAAAACAATTAGAAAATAATAATAATTAAAAATGTAGATTCTGAAAAAATAATATCACTGTGGGAAGACTGGCCTTTTGCATGCAATATAATAATAAACTGAAAAAATACAACCATAAATAGAAAGAAATGATTATCATAGAAAAGAGGCAGAAAGACCTGAGGGTTCTCTGAGACAAATAAAAATTAAAGAGCTTTTAAAAAAATGGAAGTGAATTAGAAGAAAGTTAGAAGGGAAAATTTTAGGTAGAACAGGAAGTTAGTCACTGGAAGAAAACTTAAACCAAGTGCAGAGATATGACAATTAAGACATATGAGTCACTCAGTAGATTAAGACTCTTACAGCACAAAAGTTTGATTTTGAGTTTGAACTCTAGAAGCCACCTGTGCTAGTTTTTTTTAAACTTTCAACTTGGCACAATCTAGAATCACCTTGGAGGAGAGTCTTGACTATTTATTTATTTGATGTATATGAGGGTTTTCCCTCATATATGTATGCATACCACATGTATGTTTGGTTGTGTTGAACACTGTCATAGGTATTGAATATCCTGCATCTGGAGTTAGAGGCAGTTGTTATCTGCCATGTGGGTGCTGAGAATAGAACTTGGATTCTTTGCAAGGGTAGCTAGTACTCTTAACAGCTAAGTCATCTCTCTAGACCATAGAAAGAGAGAATTAATAGAGAATTGTCTTGATCAGACTGGAATGTAAGCAGATCCATGCAGAGTTACTACGGATGTTGTTAAACATAAGAACAGTCCACTTGGTTGACACTGCTCCCTAGGCAGGAGGTTCCTCACTATAAGAGAAGAGAGAATTAGTTGAGTGCATATGTTTAAGGATGTGCTTATTCTATTTGTTCTTGGCAGATTTTATTAACTAGCTGCTTAAATTATTCCCTTAACTTCCTTGAAATGATAATTGGTAACTTGAAAGAGTATGCCAAATATATTCACTCTTACTTAAGTTTCTTTTCTGTCACAATATTATATCAAAGCAACAGAAATGAAGCCAGGAAACCACATAAAGTTTGAAAGGCAAAACTAAATCAACATTATTGTTCTCTGACCTCCATGTGTGCTGTAACTTGTACATGAACACCCACATGTAATGTGCACACACATATACATAAACACCCATGTATACACATAAAGAATAACAAATAGATCATTTTGAAAGGTTAGAATTATGAAAAGTAACATTGAAGTGGGAAATGAGTACAAGGTAAGTGTCTAAGGCTTCACATGTGTAGTAGACACACAAGTGATGACTTTTAGATTTCAAGTCTTAGTCTAGACATCTGTCTATCATGGGGTAGTGTGGCCAATATCTATAGCCATAGAATGTAAGCCAATGTGGAAATCGATTAATAAAAACCACATTTTGACAGCTCTGCTGATCTGGCAACAGCTGCCTAAGACCAATGGCCTGTGGATATGCAGGCCTCAGTCATCAACATTTACACTGTTGATCCCGTAAGCAAAAACATGCTCAGGCATTGAATTGGCAGTGACAGTCATGCAATTAAAATAATAAAAATGACTATGAAAACTTCAGTGGAAAAATATACAGTTGAAATGAGAAACTAGTTTGAAGAGTGCTGGTTCAGTTAGGTCTTATGTAAGCATGCTACTTATATAAAAATACATCATTAAATAATATTAAATATTGCCTGTAGTCATGAGAAATGTCTATCAGTGTTATGTGCTGAGATTTATTGGGGTTTTCTTCACTCTAGAAAAAGAGATGAGAGTTGTTTCTTTACTAATGGGTTATGGTCATTAATATGTTCAGAGAGAGAAAGAAACACAATGAAATGGGAACAGACAAAATGCAAAGACTTAGACCTCAAAATGTTCACAGTTTAATATTATAAGATGAAGAATAAGTTTTAAAATATTGAAAATGGACAGTAAAAATGTAGTTGTGTATAAGGCCTGGAGAAAATAAGAACATAATGTCCTGATTCCCTAGAGATCTAATTATAAGCCTACTAAATAGTGCAACTAAAATATTGACAGGCAGATTGTTTATATTCAGTTTTTAATTAAATTCTATCTCCTCATACCAATGAATGGTTTTATCAAAGACAAGAATGCTATGAAGACACATGTAAGGAGGTAAAAGTAAGTAAATATAGAAAATAGGCTCTAATTATTTTCATAAACTAGAAAGGAGAACTTTTTCTATAAGTTTCAAGGAACATATTTTATATTAGCAGTTGTTGTTTCCAGACATTTAAAATTATATGACATAATGATCAATCATACATTTTTAACTCCCCAAACAGTGGTTTAGTTTTATTAAAAATTGTAGTCTTGGGACAAGTCTTGTGAAAATAATTTCTCTCTTCAGTTTATTTGATGAGTACTTTTAATTCAATTGCTATCCAAAAATGGATATTTCTAGCTTTGCACAGAAGTAAGCAAGAAATAAGGACTGCTAGGTTTTTATCTGGTCAAATTAAGAAATAATGAAGTTTGGGGAATTTTGAGTTTAATAAAGAGTAATAAACATTATTAGAAGAACCTTGTCTAATATTTATTTTCTGAGGGATTAAAAATCAAAGGATGGGAACTTCACCTACTGCAAAAAGTGGAGGACAAGTTTGTCAGACAGACATCACCGTTGTGTATTTATAACAGTCTTTTGTTATGGACTTTCTAGATTTATCATTTAATTGAGTTTCCATGTCTTTATATTATATCGACCATAACTCTAGTATATATCTATCACAATGTAAAAGTGGGACCTTCCAATTTCCCTCATCCAGTAGTGATCACTGGTTTAGAATGGAGCAATCCACCCCATCAAAGAATCAGTTTTCAAAGGAGCCATTATCCCTGGTGTCTTCTAAATGTACTGTCCATTACTTCCTTGGTTGGTGAATCCTACTAGAGTTCATGGGTGCTATATATTGAACTACCTAATGTAGCTATGTAAATAGGAACTTTATTATCATTTTCCATTATATAGTCCTTATATTCTCCTATTACCTTTGGGTTGCTCTTGTTTTCCAGAGTTTAATTACCTAATTATGCCAAACAATCTGTCTCACTCAAACATCTGTTTTCCTATTTGACCTTACTGTTTACTGAGTTCATTTGGTAGTCATTTCATTACCTTGGTCTTTTAAATATCAGAAAATACGCTAGATATTTAAAATATACACAATAATAATTTTCATGAGAAGAGATAAAAATATTTATAGTATTTTCAATGTATACATTATTCTGAACTAAAAATGAAACATTGCATTTGTAACTTTTTCTTGAGAAAATAAAAGCAAGTAACAGCAGTCAGTGTACACCCAGCATTAGAGGCTACATTTTAAGTGACTGATATTTTAACTAATTTATTCTAAAGAAGAAATGCAGAGATATGTACTGTGGAAGAGTTAAATCATTTCTTGTAGCAAAATTCTCTGCTCTCTAACTGGAGATATAATGGCAGAGTGGTTTTACTGTGATGACATTTGACTGAAATGAGACCTTTGGAATCAAAACATATGGAGAAATGTTAGTAAAATTTCTCATTTTAATGTCAATGGACTTTTTAGCTCTTTGTATTCACTTTCTGCTAAATCCTAAAATTCTAAATTCCTCGACTTCCATGCCCAAAGCCCCATTTTTAATAATTTAATTCTCTTTTTACAGATTAATTTTGTAGGAGAAAGACCAAACTTTACCTATAGAATACAATGCAAAAGAAAGTTAGTGAGGGTTCAGTAAACTAATGTATTTCAATAAAATTAATTTATTTAATATGGGCATATACCTATTTATATTATTTTAAAGAAATTATCTTCTGAAAGAATATAACCTAAGCAAACAAATGAAAGTTTCTCAATAAAGTTCCATAAAATATATCCCTAATTAATCTTTTTTAATCCACTTTAAGTCATGGGCTTTCAACATACTCATTATAATTCACAGTAAAATAGAAGGAAACAAATAACAGTCAAAAATCCAAGAAATCATAAATTAAGTGACCTCTTTTCTGTCTCTCTGTCTCTGTCTCTTTCTCTGTCTCTGTCTCTCTCTCTCACACACATACACACACAGACACAAAGAAGCATGCATGTATACTTTCTAAACTAATAAAATCACCAAAACTATATTTTTTTGCTGTTCACATGTCTGTTTTTAAGTGTCAGTCCTTGAGGGACTGGGGATATGGCTCAGTGGGTAAATCATTCCACCCACAAGCATAATTCCCTTTGTTTGGATAGCCAACACCCACATTAAAAAGCTGAGCACAGTAGCTTGGACCAGTGATGTTACTGCTGAGGTAGATACATATAAAAGTTCCCAAGGGCTTGTGAATCAGACTGTGTAGCAGAATATGTGAGCTCCAGCTTCTGAGAGAGATTTTATCTCAAAAAATAAAGTAGATAACAATGGAAAAACACCTCGAACTTTAACATGTGCACTCAACATACACAAATACACTTTTTCTATTTTGCGTATTTTATTTTCAAAGACTTATGTGATAAAGGCTTGTTCTCTATTTTGGCATTATGTGAAGACAGAAAAAAGTTCAACAGAGGCATTATGTGTGGAGATTGTATTAAAAATGTGTCACTCAGGGCTTAGGGTCTCACAGACAATTATTCTCTATGGCTGAAAAACTGAAATTTGAGTAAGTCCCCATTTGTTGCAAAAAGTTTCTTTGAAGAGTTTTGAGAGGCACATTTGTCTGAAATACGATGGTGCATAGTTAGAATAAAGAATTATGTTGGGCTAAGGATATGGCAAAAGTACATTTTTCTCTGGAAGCTATGACTACTCCAGCCTTGTGTATTTGGCTGTTTATAGAGTATTACACATGAGTTCTCTCCTACTGAGTAGGCCTTGATTCTGATTAAACAGTTGATTACCGCAAGATAAAAGGTTCCATCACTGCACCAATAATAAGTCTTCCACACCAGTCATTGTTTATTAGACTGATGGGTAGGACCAATGATTTGTTTTCTCCCTTGATGGCTTGCATAGTATCATGTGATAGCACAAGTGAGTGTCTTCAGGGATAAGGCTTCCAGGTTAGTTCGATCTTAACTGCTCTGAGTCTTGGGTCCAAATTATGGACTGTCTTCAGCAATAGTGCCTTGTCCTGTAATTCTGGGAGGCAATCAAGGGCTGTGGCAATACCCTGTGCTATTTTGGGAATTTCTTGGACTATCTTGACCAAAAACTCAAGGGAGCTTTCTCCTGCCTAGTACCATGTCTTTTGTTATATAGCCTTCATCTGTACATATGCATCTCTCAACAGAGAAGTTTCCTTATGCAGAAGATGGTGATTAACACTGAATAAATATCTGGCCAATCTGCAAAGACCAAGAGACTGAAGATTGCTTATCTCTGAACAGAATACCCATTTCAAACTTCTGCCACTCAAAATTAAGGATTCATTGTGGAAACAGGGGTGGAATGATTGTAAGAGCCACAGGTGGTGGATGACCACAAAGAAATGAGTTTTCTGGACAACTGACTAGTTACCCATATGAACTCACAGCAATGGTGACAGCATCTGTACAAGTCTCATGCAAGTTCAAACTAAACAAAATCCCATTGGAGTGGCATCTAATTAGGTGGGGTGTTGAAGGAGAGGAAGTCTAAGTGCAAACAAATTACATAGTAGGAAAATTGCAAAAATTAAAAAAAAAAATTAACAGATAGGTCCTAGTGCACAGGTTTAGACTGAGTGGATGGCCTGAAAGGTGATTGTCAGGTGAGTATCTCATTCTCAGTTTAAACATTAGGTATAGCTAAAACTTTGTTTCACTGTGTGCTCTTACAATGATGTGCTCTTCCCTCAAAGGCAATATTTCTCTCCTGTCATGAACTAGATCCTCCAAACGTATGAGCCAAGGTCAATGTTTTCTTTATAACATTATGCTTCGTGTATGCATTACATTAAGAGAAAACTGTCGAGTCTATCTATTTTATTTCACATGTTTATGATCTGTGGGAGAGAAACAATGAAAAAGAGTAAAGAACTAGTCCCCCAAGTCTTCTCACTACCAAAACACTAATTTAATTGATGAGAAACCTGAAAAACAATACCTCAGTCAGATGACCTTGCATGTTTCATAAGATTGCCATTCTGCATACATTGCCTATTGGCATGTTCTGCTCCAACTTTCTGTCCATAGTCTCCTCTGCTCTCAGTCTTCCCAGGGTATCTCCATTGACCAATAGCTTTAAACTATCAGACTTGTTCTAGCTTCTCAATATGTTCTGTCTCATGGAAAGTTGGATTACTTCTTCTCTGAGCAAGTTCTTTGTCTCCACTACCTCTTTGTTGCCCCATGGTTAATACTGTTTGTCATGTGTTAAGAAAAAGAGCAGTAGCAATGACTTTCAGAAATCGTTGTGGGGATGGAAACTTAGAAACACCATATAGTCCTGAGCACCTGTGATTTTACCTGGAGTCTAGATGCTCTAATTGTTCTATTTCCTAAATCTTTTCTCAAACTTTGATCCAACCAGAAATAAAAATTGTTGTTTATTTAAAAATGGAATATTAGAAGTCACTATAATTAGTTTAAATCTTATGTTATCAAATCCATTTGGGGCAACAGAAATGTGGGTCGTGATATTTCTGAAATATTTCCTTTAACTATTTTGTTAAAACCGTCACTTATTATCAAGGCAATATTATTTTCTTATTATTTTGATTCACATACTCTAGTTCTATTGTCCTTTTACATTAATGCTCCAAAAGCAGTGAAATCCCTCCTTTCCTTGATAGATCAGCCTATGTTGACTTCCTTGTTTTAGCAGGCAATTGACATCACCTTCTTTCTCAACATATTTTGTAACTATCTGAGTTAATGTAATGATAAATCATAACGGACTTTCAATTTTACATGCCACTTTAGATTATGGGATTCTTCAATTTTTTTATCATATTTTACTATTTTATTTTAGGTAAAAGTTAAGTCTTACTGTTATAAGCCTTCTATTAGGAAATTACCCCAAAGCTAACGATAGTCAATATTAGAACACAAGATACTTGCTGCATTTAACATACAAAGGAATTAATACCGTACCTGCAATGATATCTGTTTTTGTCAGTAAAATGAAATTTCTGTTATTAATGTGCTCTGTATGGACTGTGGCACTAACCTGCTAAATCATGGTCACTTTAGGTTATATGTCTTTTTCTTTTAATTTTAGAACAACACATTAGGAAATTCAATTCAAATTATGTGTCATACTAATTAGAACTTGAGAGCAATTAACTTTTTGAAGGCAAAATGTCAAGTACCTCTTTTTCTAACTCATCAAAAAGAGTATGTCAAGATAAGTCTGTAGTTTCACATAAATTAAAGTTTCTAATGAATGGTCTCCATTTCAATTAGCTTATGAACTACTTTGGCTATGACTAAAGGTAACAAACATAAAATTCAGTAAGCAGCAACAGTGCTTTTTCTTGATATAATAAAAATCTGTGAGTCAATCCTGGTATACGTCCTAATTTAATAGTTTTATTTTATTTTTATAAAAATAAAATGTTTGCATTGTCATTCATTTTATTAGCTACCTATTGAAACATATTTAAAATCTATTTCATTATAACCTTAAATAATTGTAACATGTAGGAAAGCAGTAAAAGTCTAATATTACAGAGTTAAGCAACAGAGAAGAGCTGGCATATGCAGAATGTATTTAACTTCCAGCGTATTGTAGTTGAATGTACTACCTCTTACTGTATCAACAGTAACTCAGAATCACTTGTGATAAAGCAATAAGTTCGTTTTTCTCATCCTCTGTGTGCCTTTCCTTCTTTTTCTATTCATTATCTTCTTATACTGTAATGTTCAATATTGTTGAAATTTGGCATTTCACTGAAATGAGGGTATTATCTAAGAGTTAATAAAAGAAACAATATTAAATTGATGTCTAAATTAAGACAATACAGAAATAATTTTAAAAAATCAGGCCAATACCAGGCATATTTGATAATATCAAAGTTAAAATTGAATACACTAATAAATTTATTCAATTTTTTATTTTGAATTATTTCTGGAATTTAAAAAATTATTTTGTTTGTTTTATTGATGTGAATGGTTGGTGGTCATGTATTTAAATGCACCCATAATGCAGTATTTCTTATTTAAAATTTAATTTATATGTGTACAATACAGAATCAGATTAATTGTTTTAACATTGATATCAACATGATTTGTTATAGAGTAAGGTCTTATGTACCTCGACAGAGATTAGAGTCAAGGCTTATTTAACTTATTTGCTAAATATTCTTTCACATACCTAATGAGACCTTCCACCTTGTAAATAGATTATGTCAGTATATTGGGACATTGTATATATTCTATCCAATAATATGACAATTTTAATGTTAATAAAAACCTAGTAAATGTTTAAGTGGTTTGAGGCAAATAATTTAGTGAAGTTATTACAAAAATATATGAGAAAAATTATTTTCATTGATGTGTTAGAATATGTTTTCATTTCCATCTGTGAACAAGCTTGGGTACCCTGGGTAGTCATTGATAACTTATGTCATCTCACACTAGAAAGTGGGATATATATTTGCCAATAAATTAAACACTTCACAGCATATAGTGAAGTTCAATTTCTTTTTTAATCCCTACAATAAGTTCACATAAAAATCAGTAAAACATTCCCTCAAGTAGCTTGTTTACTAGAAAGTGTAGAAATTTAATTTTAAAATTAACTGTAAGTCACATGGTGAATTGAGAGCAGAAAAAGTTTGTCTAAAATTTTTTGGAAGTAAAAAGTTGAGAAGAAAAATCCATAAAAAAGGAAATACTCTTGTTTTAGAGTAACAGACAGGTCTTTAATGTGGTAGAATGTCTGAGAATTGGTTATTACCTAATAGAGCAGAATAGGATCTAGAGGTACAGGTAGAAAATTAAGGATGTCACAGGCGATACTCAGTCAGTTTATGCTCAGAACCAAATGGGGCATAGGATTCATATCAGTCAACATTCTTAGGAAAACAGATCAAGTGCAAATCAAACTAGATTAAAAACAATGAGTTCACTGATGTATACTGTTGAAAAAATCTCTGGAGTGTTTATGATTATGGCAGATATAGTGGGTCAATAGAAAAGAGACAAAGCATGAATACATGTATAACTCTTACTAGCAGCCTGTCCAAGGAGACAATTCATTATCAATGCAGCTGACTTGCTGTACTTGAGTCACTGGAACTGAGTTTGTGACGTCTACTTAAACCTGAGTTTCAAAGAATACCTCTGGTGCCCCAAATTAAACCCAGATTACTATGATTTAATGAATCATCCACAATGATTGATTTTTTTCTTTCTTCCAAATTAGGACCAACAAAAGAAAAACATAAAAAATCTTTAGTCAATAACATGATAATTTTATGATTATTCCTATAGTCTGCTTTTATTTTCTCATTCTCAATGTCTTCAATACGAGCATTTGATAAGCATTTGCTTTATATACCAAAAAAATCCCAGATCTCTTTCTGCCTTTAATCATTGCAAAATACATGCCTAGGTACTTATTCCAGTGTCTCAAGTTAAGAAAATACTCTTTGCTTGTTGACATTGGGTTGGCCTTCTTTTATTCTCGTATTTGAAGACAGAAACTCACAGAAGCTTTGCTATGCTAAATGAACCTATAAGTCTCTGTCTCTTACAGTCTCTCTCTCTCTCATTTTCTTTCAATTTCAGTCTTTTAGGTCTGATTTTTTCTGTACAGTTTTAATTCATGAGATGAAGATACATACAAGGACATCAAACTATTGCTACTCTACAGAGAGAAATCTTGGAGAAAATCAGAAATACATGTACACGGGCAGACCACAGAAATGTTAAGGATTAATGTGGCCTTGTTTAAGAACAGGTATCAGTTGTGAATAGATCCCACTTTCCACATACACTAATTTAAAAAAATATGTGAGCATATTCCATGAAATGCAATATCCATTGCATTGTTTCAAACTTCCTAGGCAACCTATGTACTACATGGTGAAGTTAATGTTTTGTTATGGAAAAAAAAAGCCATCATATCCTTTGTAACAGTATGCAAAGCTTTTTGCAGGGAAAATGAGAGAAATTAATAAATGCCACAAAAGATTTTTAAAAAATAATATATTCACAATTGGCCTTTAAATAAGTCAAGTGCTGTGTCTATCACAGAGAAAATAGAGGAAATTAGAGGAAAAGCAGAATATCAATGCAGAGACTATATGATGAGACTGATGACTTCAGATGTGCTGAGAGTACATGAGATGAGATGGAATGAGTCTAGTTTCAAGTAGAACGATAGCACAGGTGTGATGGCAAATCTTCTTTGTCACTGGGACTGAATTGAAAGATGCAGAGGATGTTAATAAAGGACACTTCTGGGCCAGCCAGTGATGTTATTCTAAGATGATTTACGTCGCGGGGGGGGGGGTCAACAACTGAGAAGCAGAGACTAGTTCTGAAAGTCGGTACTCTCAGCCAATAATCTTGAGGCCTAAATGGAACGAAATTAAAATAAAACAGAAGTCAAGTAGCACATGAAGTTTTTATCTTTCTAAATTATTCACTGTTGTTGCTGAAATTCTGCCTCTGTGGACATCTGATTCAGGTCTTTCAGATAGCCATATGCAAGTACACTAGCAAGTCTCCAGGAAACATTCAGAACTTCAGGCTTAGACTGTAGCTCTACAATTGGTCTACAATTCTTATTCTGAGGTTTCTACCTACTTTAATTAAACAGGGAGTAGGCATTCAATTGTACTTTTACAAAACAAATATAAGTATTGTAAATTACTAAATGAAATATTTAAAGTAATATCATACACATAACTAAAACAAGTCTAAGAAAAAACTACCTAAGCTCTCCACCCATTAAAAATTTAAGAAAAGTTATTGAATATCTGGCACAATATTTCCTTTTCCTTGTGTGTTGGTTTGTGTTCTAGTTATTTTTCTGTTGCTATGATAGAACATCATGACCAAGGCAACATACAGAAGGAAGAGTTTATGGGTAGAGAGGAATAAAACTCCATCATAGCAGAGGAGGCATGACAGGTCACAGTAGAAGCAGAAAGTTGAACACTCACATCTCCAAGCAGGCACAGAAAGCAGAGAGAGAGAGAGAGAGAAACTGAAAGTGGAAAACACTATAGCCCACCCCAAATGATGTGCTTCCTCCAGCAAATTTATTTATACTTTCTAATCCTCCACAAACAAAGTCACCAAATGTTCAAATATTTGTGCCAGGTGGGAACACTTCATTCAAACAGTTTGAAACAAGGTTAAACAAGTGAAAATTTCACAAATTTTTATATAAATATTTTTCAAATATAAGCAAAATCATAGCATGTCCTTTTTGAGAAAATATAAGAAGGTTCTAAAATAAATATGCAAACACAAAATACCAAATAGTGTTGAGGCAATGTTGAAACTGTACCCTGTGGTTGAACATACTCTATTAGATTTAAAATAGTAAATTAAAATCTTTCTCAATATTGATATTGACAGAAGGATAAATGAATAGGTCAATGAAATAGAATAGAGTTCTCAGGCAGAACCACACATGCAGAGATACATTATTTAAACAAGGCAGTCTTGCAGAACAGAGCTGACATCTATCTTTCCAATAAAGACATTTGGTTCAATGAAAGGTCAATCAAAGATTGTATATCCATATGAAAATCATTGGGAAAATGCTTTTTGCTTTACCACAAAATCAAACACAAGAAGAAGAACAATTAAATCTATAAAACGGAGAAAGAAGAAACAAAATGTCAGTGATAACAGGAGTATATAAAATTTCATGTTAAAGGCTCTTATATAAATACACAAAGATACTGCCTCAGGCATTATAATTAATCTATTTTCAACTAATAGCCCTCAGTAAAAATTTAAATTTACGTTATTAGAGAGAAATTATTTGAAACATATATAACCAACAGCACACTGGTGTTTGATATACCATTAAAGATCATAAACTATATAGATGTAATGTGTTAGCACATACTGTTTAGTGTGATGTAGATCAATAGTAAATCTAAGTCGTATTAAAGAGTAATATGTTCATATTTATAGTAAAATTCAAATAGCCTCATAAAAATATATTGACATTTATAGTAAAAAGAATATACCTACTAAAAACAGAAAAAGAAAACAAAAGAAAAACACTCAACCCTAAATAAGAGACAATTGAAAGGTAGGTTCAAATATGAAAAATTCCATTAAATATTAAGAAAGCAAAAGATCATATAAGAATCTTTGTAATTTGGTATACTAATGGCTATCTTTACTCTTACTTTTTTTTTCTTTTTTTAACCTTTATCAGTATACTTATTTTAATTTTTTTTACAATTTTCATACAATACATTTTAATGCTTATGTTTGATTAGAAGGATGAATTAAAACTCATGTTATTATTTTATTTGTAAAACATAAGTATTACTGGATGTATTTTGAGATAAGTAGTTATATATAACACAAAACACCCCTTCATAAACAGAAATCAAATGAAGAAAACTTTAAGAATTAATTTAAGAATTAATATGCATTTGTGTCAAAGGATAGCATAATTTCCCATAACTTCAGTTACTTACTTTAAGCTCAAGAATTACTAAAATACATTGGGGGATTAAACAATTTTGTTATTTCAAATATAGAAACCAAATAATGTACTTTCTTTAACAAACTAACAGTCCTTTTTTGCATAAAATTATGTTTATGAATTAATAGTTAAGCATCAGGCACTTAACTATTAAAGCAGAAGGTAACACTACAATGTGACAGAAGTACAACTTTATCCACCATCTTCACATAATTACACACTAAATGCAGCTTTTTATTTAAATAACTTCTCTGTACTTTTTGAAAGGTATGTTGTACAGAGAAGAACGTCAGTAATTGAATAGATATACCAAACAAGGCAAAACAAACTTTTTGATCAATAGAAATGTATATTCATAAAGAAATAACAGAAAAGGAGTAAAACACAAGACACTGTAACTCTGGCACAGTAAACTATTGCACAAAAGGTGGAGATTCTGAGGGAAAGGGGACTTTTATCTCATTAAAAGACTAAATATTCAGACTATCTCTTTAGCATGACTTAAGGTGAAACCATGTTCTTTCAGATGGTCCTTTGGTCAGGTCTTGACCCAATGGGAATTTTATTTCTCCACCTGGGGCAGAGATTCCATTCTCTTGAGAAGATTAAGAATTCTTTAACAAACTGCCATTCTTTAATAGAATTATCAAACCTATTATTGTGTACTTGCAGTAAAGTAATAGTGAATCTAAGTTTGTTCCTAGATATAGGGCAATCGCATCCTCCCATCTGATCAGGAGAGTTTCATACTTATGTCTCATTTCACTTGGCGTTCTTTTATGTAGCAATCATGCCATCTATGCATCTAATATAAGCATTCTAACTTGTAGTCATATTACCAATTTCTTCTTCGTCTGTTTACTGAATATTACCACTGTTATAAATATACTACACTCCTATACATTTTAGTTTGACTACCTTAATGTTACTTTTTTTTATTATCATTTTGAGACAGGGTCTCCCTGTAGCCCCAGCTGGCCTGGCATTTACTCACAGAAATCTGCCTGCTTCCTAAGTGCTGGATTAAAGGCATTCACCACCATGCCTGGCTCTTAATATTAGTTTTACTCAATGGCAGAACAAGCGAAACATGGTAAGTAGTGATAAAATTAGACTCTGTGGCCAAAGTTATGCACTTAATCTTGGTATCAGTATATTGCTCCCATTTTCTTATGAATTGGCTTATTCACTAAACCATAATCCATGGCAGTTCAAATCATGATGCCAGGAGCCTCTCCTTGGCAATAGTTAAAAGGAGTGGGACTTTATAAACAGTCTGTGCATAGAAATTGTATCAACATGCAACAGATCCATGAAAGTCCATGCCACACAAAACCTCAGCATAGAAGTGCGTAGTGTGTAAAAAGCCCAGCCTTAGCTGAAGAACTATTAGCAATGGAAAACTACTGATAGATAGTTTGTACTCTTTAAAGGTGTGATGGTAGATAGGCAAACCTGACTCTAGTGGAGGGATGCACACCAGGGAATTTAGGGACACAAACTTAACTTCATAGATCTTAAATGCATATGACAGAGTAAATGAAATCCAGAAGATTAGTGGTACAAGAGAAATGCAAATAGAAGAAGCAAAGTAAATATTATCAAGTTAAATTTTATGAAATTCACAAAAATTCAATTAAATATATAAATGAATGGATTCAATAAATTATATATATATGAAGGACCATATTAATGACACATCAAATGATAAAAGTTAAAAGCACATAGTGACTATTTCTAATTTGATCTTGGTAAATTAATAAAAATCTGCAATTGAACTTTTAAATTTCTGTTGCTACTGTCATTATCAAGGACTGAAATGGAAAATTGTCAAATGCCTGTCCATTTCTCTTCAATATCTTAAACTGGAGTTCACAGTGATTTTTCTTGTCATGCTTAAGTTTCCTTATCTTTTAAAAATACTGTTCACTGTCTAAATGTTCTCCCAGGTTCCTTTAGAGGATAGCATCAAATGATGTTCCTATTTCTCTACTCAGTGTCCCACAGTGAGCTGAAAGTCAAGTCTTCATTTTCAGTCAGCATACTTTTGAAAAAGATACATCTTATGTTAGAAATAATGAGCATTGATAACGTATCAGACAAAACTGCATTGGACCATGAGCTGAGACTGGACGTTGTCTTATGCATTCAGATTTCCTGTTGATGTATCATCTCAGGTTTTAAATGATAGTTTCCAATGTTTTTGATTCCTTTGAGTAAGGAATATTTCTTCATGAATTTTCAAATTTTGAGGGTGTCACATCCAGCATGTTGGAAATAGTGAAAATAATCTTTTATACTCAGCATTTTGTATTTGCTTACTCTTAAAATTGATAGAATTTTCAAGATTTTTTGATACTAGATATAACTTTAAAAATAATTATTCAATGAAATTCAAACATATTTTCAGGTAATAGCATATATTAATGTGATAGAGGATAATTAGATCATTGTATTCCAAAATTAGTTATGTCAATATTTGATCATAAATTTTCAGATTTGTAGGATGAATTAGTATTTGAGATCTAATGTATACCAGAGTGACAATAGCCAATATTGTATTATTTGCCTGTAAATTACCAAGAGAGAGGTTATATCACACATGTATTAAAATCCAATATTGTACTTCAAATACATGAATTTTTAGTTATAAATTTTAAAAACTGTAAAAATGAAAATAATTAATAAAATACACAGAACACTCTTGGTGCCCATCAATATATTCATGAATATATAAAACATGGTATACACAAGAATGAATAATTGTTCAGTCCTAAATAAGAATGTCAAATGTTTTTACTCAAATGTCACGTTTTCACTCATAAAAATTTTTGTCTATAGAAAAGGTGCTATTAATAAGAGGGTGACCATAGTGAGCGTACGAGAGACATTTTCCATAGATATTTTCATACAAGTAAATTACCTACTTTGACTAGATTTATTTCCCATTATCTTGCTGACTTTTTGGTGTTCCCATTCATCCTCCAAAACACTTTTATTTCTACTTCCATGTCATATGTATAGGTTTATGTGATTTTCTGTATCTATGGAAAATCTATGATTCACAAATAATAGAAAATGTATTTGTTGTGGCTTGCTGATTTTTGCTTAATCAGATGATCTCCAATTGGAACATTTTCCTTGAAAAATAATGTAATTTTATTATACATTTGAATAAAAATTTTATTATATGTAAATTGTATATACATAGTATATATCCATATATATATACACACATATACACTATTTTCTTCATTCATCAGGTGTTGATACACACTTAAGCTGATTCCATCATATGTTTTATTGAGAATACTGTTGCAGTAAACCTGGGTGTGTATCCTTACAGTCCATTGTTTATATAACCATTAGTGGGATAATTGTTCTGCATAATAGTTCAATTTTAAGTTTTTCTAAGAATTTCCATACTCATTTCCATTGCTGTTGGCCCCATTTACATACATATCAGCACTGTATAACTTGTTATGTGCTTGATCAGTGATAGTCATTCTGACAGATGTGGAATAGCTTTCTCGTTTTTTAAAACTTCAGAATCCTAAGATAAATAGGAATTTTGAACATTTTCATATGATTATTGGCCATATGTATTATATCTTTTGACAAATGTTTGTTTAATTCACATATTGATTAGCTTTCTTAGTATTTTTTGTACTTAGTACTCTTTGTACACTTTAGATGATAACCCTTTATAAAACATGTAACTAGGAGGGGCTGGAGAGATGACTCAGCAGTTAAGAGCACTGGCTGTTCTTGCAGAAGATCCAGGTTCGATTTCCAACACGCGCATGGTGGCTAATAACCATCCAGAACTCCAGTTCCCGGTGACCTGGCGCCCTCTTCTGACCTCTGAAGGTGTTACAAGACATAGGTCCACTTACATGCATGCAGACAACATATTCATACACATAAAATTAAAATTAAATTAAAAGATATATATGTAGGAAAGGTTTAATCCAGTTTTGTAGGCTGCTCACTTCACTGGATTGATTGCTTTGTTTTGTAATAGCTCCTAAGTCCATTCCTACTCATCTCTCAACTCGTGGTATGATTTCCTGAGCTACTGAAATATACTTCAGAAAGGCTTTGCCTGCACCAGCATTTTGCCATGTATTCCCTATGATCCCCTCTGAATGATTTCATATTTAGGTCTTACATTAAAGCTTTAATTAGTTTGAATTCATTCTTATACTTTGTGAGAGATGTGACTGTAGTTTCATTTTTTTTCTCCATGTGGATATCTTCATTTACCATGATAAGAAGTTACAAACTCAGTGCAATTTCTGTCAAATTTCAATTACATACTATTTAGAAAAATACCTTAAAATTTCTATATAACCACAAAATACTGTGAAGTACACCCAGAATCATGAGAAAAAAATAGAATGCATGAGGTATGATTGTAATTGACTTCAAGAAAACCTGCAGAACAGTAGTACCAAAATAGGCTGAAACTTGCATAAAAATTCTTGTAGATTAATGGAAGTGAATACAAGACTCAAAAATGAACCCGCACTGCAATGACTGCCTGCTTTTGAAAAACATGCTAAAACAGCCTTAGATGGTTTATTCAGCAAATGGTGTTGGGAACACTAGTTGTATGTATATAGGTGAATGAGACTCTAGGTATCACCTTGGAAGCAGACACCAGGCTGTCACTACCAACCAAAAGAGTCAACACTAAAATCTTCCCATTCTAGTCTAGAAAGCATGAAATAAATTTGTACCATTTATGGGTTCACTCATTTTAGAAATTTAAGGACTAAATAACAATTATTTCCGTTATGAAATATTACAAATGATGGTACAAAGAAATCGTTCCTGTACATAATGGATTATTTATCATTATACTGACCAAGTAGTTGAAGGGCAGGGCAAGAATGGAATTTCTCACATGGCCAAGAAGTTCTCATCAAGACATTTAAGGACAAAAATCATATCCCTTTCCATATAAAATATAATTTTTAATGTACAAATCATGTACCTAACCTTCCATCTCTTAAGATTCAGTTAATTATGTCTAATGTATTTGATGGTCACGGTATAGTTTCATTGAATTGTAAGGTTTCGTTTTAAATTCTTATTAACAAGTAGATATATGATTGCCATAATAATGAAGATTACATGTGGCCTATTTCCTAGCATCTAATTCTATGCTACCAAATACTACTAGGATAATTGCAGTTTAGTTTTATGTGGTTAAAATAGCACACAGCATCCCACACCTGCTCATAAATTCTTTCCACGGTTTCATTCTGCCCTCCCTCTTATGCTTCTTCCTCCTCCTCTTCAATAACTTTTATCTTTCATTTTGAATATCAACAGTTTCTCTTAAGATAATGTTTCTTTAAAATTCTCCACATCTAGTAGACAATTTTGAAGCTTCCTGCTCCAATGTTTTCTATCTTACAAAAAGTTCTTTTGCAGCAATAGTACTTTTGTGCCATATTCTATTCCTACATATTTTAATGTGAAATTTAGATTTCAAAATACAGAAAATACAAAAAGTGAATGTGTGCTTTCAAACTGAATGTTTTCTTTAAATGAGCAATCATATTCAGTCATTCAGCAGTTTAAGAGGCCATCCTGAAACTGAATAAAACAAATTCCGAGTTACTTTTTAGTCAAACAAGCTATATAGCATTCTGGCACACATGAGTTTGGGTTGATGTCTGTCAGTAATTGTGGCTCATTGTGTGCAACTGGAAGTTGTCCAGTTGGGACGGCCAGGAGCACTGGTATTCTCAGGCCCTGCTATTCTAGTCCATGAAAGTAATTTTCCACGTCTCTATTATAATTAAGCACAGCATTTCATGTGAATTGAGAGGAAATTTTCATTTCATTCAATCTCAGATAGAGTTGGAGATTCTCACTCTGGAAATTACACAATTAACTGAGACTTTCATAATTGTTGAACTGTTGAAATAGAAAATTATTTTTTTTCTTGAAAATGTGGTGGCTGAATCATGGATGTGGTTCTTTCATGATTTAAAAACATGTGCAATCATAGTTAGATATTTCAACAAACTGATGGGGATCCAAAAATCTGTATGAACTCTCTGCTCTCTACATTTTTTATAGATTCCATAACAATTATTACTGAAATATCATAAAGTAATATTCTCATAAAAATAAATGCCTGCAACTTTACTATTCATTTTATTTTATTGAATTTTAATGGTTTTCATAAAGCATAGTATGGTGGTATTTAGCAGTACCTCCTCTCACTGCCCCTGCCTAACTTAATGTGTATTAGTTAGTTTTCTATTACTGTGACAAATACACTGACCAAAACCAACTGGAGAAAACCAGGATTTATTTGGCATACAGCTTTTAGTCCATCCTGAAGGGAAGCCAAGACAGGAACTCAAGTCAGAAACCTCCTGATAGGAAGTGAAGCACAGATCATGGATGAACACTCCTTCCTGGCTTGCACCTCTGGCCTGTATTCAGTCTGCTTTTTTATACAACCCAGGACCAGTTGACCAGAAATGGCACGACCCACAGAGGGCTATTCTACCCCATATCAATCAATAATCAAGAAATGCCTCACACACATGCCTATATGGCAGTTTAGTTGAAGAAATACCTCAGTTGAAATTCCCTCTATCCAGTTGTGTCAAGTTGACAACTGAAGCTCACCACGACAGTGTCCTTGTAGATTCTGTTGTTTCTTAACATCTGAATAATTATGTACAGAAAGCTTTTGAACTTCTGACCAACTAAAATAATAATTTTCTGTCAGCTAAACAATAGTAAATAATAAAAAATCCATTTTGCATAAATTTAAATCACATATTTATGGAGCATTAAAAGTTTTAGAAACTTCCTTAATATAAGGGTAAAGAACTAGCAAATAATGAAATCATAGATACAAAATATTTGTCATCAATTACTCAATTACTGAAATTTTAAATAATTATTGGCTTGCTGAAAGATGAGAAAATCTTTACAAATAAAATTTATTTAACAAAATTCACAAATATCAACATTAAAATTTACTATTATGCTGAATTCAATAAAATCTAACATCATTTTAAAAATGTTCCAAATTCATTAGTTAATTAATAAGGAAAATCTCATAAATTCTGAATGGTTTTTATGACAAGCTCAATGCTATTCACTTTCCTGGGCAAGTCAAAGAATTAATTGAAGAAAAATGACACTGTAGTCCTACTTAGATAAACATCTGGCTATTTGGTACTTTACTTTTATACAGATGTTTAAAGGATTCATGCAGATATGGGGTAAGAAAGAAAGAGAACAAATAGACCTGAACTCAGCCTGACATTACTGAAGCTTTAGGTACCTCTTATTTTTACCAGTTTCTATGAAGAAACTAAACATTACTGAAATTATGGCATATATTGAGGCTTTCATAGTAGTTGTTAAATTTCTCCTAAATTTAACTTAATGGTCTGCTCCATGCACTGTTGCAAGATACTCTGTTACAGATATTTTCAGTAATGATCAATTTCAATTACTTTTATGTTATGAATTTTAAAGCATTTATGCACTTAATCGTATGCTGACTAATGTAGGATGTTTGTGTTCAAACTGTGATTTTTATCTATGTACTTGTATAACTTGTTCTCAAATTTTACTTGTAATATTTTTCATTTCTTTTACAATTAAGTACATTAAGAATTATAGTGTGATTGATATATCAAACTTTTTAATATTATGAAATGTTACAATGTATTTATTTTAACATCTTTTAAAGTGACACATCTTTATACCATCCTTTCTTATTGAATTTTAGTGTATTTCACATAGAATATCCCTTTCCTTTCTATAATCCTTCCCTAATTAGCACCTTCCTACAACTCCTTCCCCACTGGAATTAATATATTCTCACATCTGTGTCAAGCTAGTGTACCCAGATGTCCCCCAGAGCAAGTTCATTCACTGGGATCTAGTCGCACATCCAGAATCCCTAATCTCAAGAAGAGCTGTTCTTCCTTACCCAGCAGTAATCAGCTGCCAATAATTCTTCAGCTAAGATGGGGCTTGCTTGTACCCATTTCCACAGTTCTGTGCTGGATTTTTGTCTGCTTGAGTTTCCATGGGTCTTGTGCATACTTATACCACGACTGTAGATTCATATGAACAAGGTACCAGGAATTTGTTAACACTCTATTTCCATATGGCCATGCACATCTTCCCTGGCTCTTACAATGTTTCAGCCCCCATTTCTGCAATGCTCACTGAGCTCTGGTTGGGTGGAGTTTATAGATGTGCCACTTAGGACTTGGGTAATTCACAGATAATCTCTGTGTGTGATCAGTGGTGGACCTCTAATAATCTCCGTCTGCTTAAAAAAGAGGCTTCTTTGAGGAACGGTGACTGGATACTAGTCTGTAAAATATAAGAATCTGTATTTTGTGCATAGTAAGAAATTACATTTGTCTAGGGATGTGACAGCCTTAGATTTTCTCTAAGATCTATGACCTCTCCAGTCTTGTGTATTTGGTTATGTTTACAGTAATACTTATGAGTTTTCTCCCACTGAGTAGGCTTTAAATCCAACTGTTGATTTCCCCCAAGATAACAGTGTCATTACTCCACCGAAATCATTTGGTCTGCCAGTCACTGATGTGGACATTAGGCCTTAAAGCTGCAGACAGATCATTGGTTGACGTTCAGTCTTACCAAATTCATAGTGCTCTCCAAAGTTATGAGAGCTAGCCTTCGAGCGAAGTGGTTTCCATGGTAGTGCCAGTTCTATTGCTCCAAATCCTGTGTCATGGGTATGTCCTTTCTTCAGCAATAAGGTCACATCGTCAAGTTCTGAATTGAATTCAAGGACTGTGGCTGCGGCCTCTCCAATTTTGGGAGTGTCTTGGACCACCCTGGCCAACAACTCACAGGAAGGTTTCTCTTGTCTGTCACTGTTTCTTGTTATGTAGCTTCAGTTTATGCACATGGACTCATGTAGAGATAGTGTTTGTGTAATTTGTTTTTTAACAGGAGCTAGGTGTTATTTATCTCTCTTCTCTCTCCCTGTCTAATTGTTCCTCTATTACCTCCCCATTTAAAGTATTCCCATTTTCTCCATTTCTCCCTTGATAATATCTGTCTCCTACTGTCCCACATCTCTTGAGCTCTTTCTTCCTCTATATCTCCATAGTTCTTTTCGTAATCTTCCCTTTCTCCATCCCATATAAATACTTCCAATTTACGAGTTCCTCCCTTTGTAATAACTGTCTTTTATTGTTTGATTTAACTCCCTAGTTGCTTTCCATTTTCCTGTTTCCTGCAGTTACATCAGGATACATACACCCATATAAGGATTTGGTGGTAGGAGCCACGTATGAAGGAGAGCAATACATCATATTTTATTCTGAGTCTGTGTTACTGCATGTAATATAACAGATTTTTACTTCCATCCATTTATCTGCAAATTTCATGGTTTCTTCTTTCTTTCCCACTAAGTAGAAATTACGCTGTAAATGTTCTATATTTTCATTATCCTCTTGTCAGTTGAGGGACACTAAGTCGGTTCCATCTCTTAGTACCATTCTGAGGTCAGATTCAGATACTCAAAGGTCTGGATCCCTACTAACCAGCAGAGAAGCTTAGCCCTGGAGGAGTGGGAGGAGCTTCAGCTGCTCCCAATGTAGGAAGATTGGCAAGGAATAATTTGGGAAACTAAGTACATGGAGGCCAGACTCTTAAGGTGTAATTTTTATATACCATTCCTTTAATCATTATATTTGTAATATCACATACTTTTTATTTTTAATTTTTTTTATCCTTTGTGTATTTCATACAGAACATTTCAATCAATCGTAATCATAGTTATACTGTCTGCCCTAACCAGCACCCTTCCACCATAGCCCTCCAACTGGAATTCATACATTCTGTCATCTGTGTTAAGGTGTACTGTGTCAAGTTGGTGTCCCCAGATGTTCCTCACAGCAAATTTATTCACTGAGGTCTAGTCAGCCTATTCAGAGTCCCTGCTTTAAGAAGATTAGCTATTCCTCACCAAATAGTAATCAGCTGTTAGTCTTTCTTCACAAAGATTAGAGTTTGTTACCCATTTCCATAGTTCCACGCTGGGCTTCTGCTTGCCTGAGTTTGTATGAGTCTTGAGCATCACCATCATGACACCATTGCTGTACATTCATGTGAACATGGTCCCAACAGGTTATTATTAACTTTTCCAAGACACATAGTTCCTCATCATTTCAATTTTTACTTATATTAAAATTTTAATTATAATCTGTAGAAACAGTTTATATTTAGGAATATATTTTAAGACTAATCAATGTAAGGCTTTTAATGTAAATGTTACTATCACTACATTTAATGTAATGATCGGCTTTTCATATAGCTGGGATTCAGTACGCAATTGTTTTCACATTTTTATTTCATGTATTTCTTATCTTCCCTTTTATGTATAAACTGAATGGTTTTGATATTAGATTCTACAGTTTCTATTGGGTATATAGGCAAAAATCATGGATGCAATATTATTGATTTAATGTTAATACTAGTTCAAAGTCAAGTCATTAATACACAAATCCTGACTTTTTAGTTCTCCTAATTATCTTCATACTCTTAATGATTAACTCCTTAATATTTAAATTCATAATCTTTCTTATTTTAAATATTGTCTTTGGTATCATTGTAAAATCAATAGCTGATAAGGATAAATGAGCACAATAATCTAAATATACTAGCATATTTCATAAGAATTTCCTCTCAAGAAATAATCATATATACTTTAAAATTTATTGTTTTAATTTTATGTGTATGACTTCCATGTACAAAAGTGCACCTGTGTCATGCAATACCCACGGAGGTTAGAAGAGGCTGTCAGATCCCCTGCAACTGGAGTGATGGGCAGTTGTTAGCTGCCATGTGGATGCTAGAATAGGATCTCCACTGCTGAGCAGTCAGTGCTCTTAGCTACTAAGCAATCTCTCTAGCCCCCTTAATAAATTACATTTTTATCAGCTTGCTGCCAAAACTAATATTTAATTATCACTTTTTGTCTAGGAATGTGCACAGACTTTTCAAATGTTACTAATTTTTCTCTTTGCCCATAAATATATTTTATAAATTACCAATAATATAATAGTTGCTAGCCACAATTCATTTACAAGCATATTTCATATTTTAAGAAATCAATATAAAAATCAATAGAAAGAGGAAATAGCACAAGTTGTGCAAAGTGTAAGAAAGGAAGAAAAGTCCTGTTGGAGAAAGTCTATTCTAAGTCATTTACAGGACAACGTCTATGCTGTATACTTATAGAACTGCTTCTCAAAATTATATAAACTGTAATAAAAGACCAAATATTTACAGAAAGTTTAAGTGTATGACTGTGATAGAACACAGAAAAAGAATTCTAGAACATTCTTCACAGTCCTGTCAGTACTTTTTAAAGATTTGTTAATTATCTAGTCCTGTATTTTATTTTTAATCTCCATATTCTTTTTTTCTAAAATCTATTGTTTTGAAAAAATACTCTACTATGTTTCTCTTATTTAATCACACATGATCTTAGTACTAAATAGCATCACAGATTCACAACAAATGTGACAAATTGTCTTTGAATTTCTGGTTTTTAGAATACCACAAGAAGACTGAAATTAAAAAACCCTGATGAGCTAAGAAGACGGCTCCATGGATAATATTCTGACCCAAGCATGAGACCTGTGGTTCCTCAGAACACACATAAAAGTCAGCCACAGTAGCAAGAACCTGTACATCTTGGGCTCCATCGGTGAAATGGAGGTGGCAAGAGAGCAATCACCAGAAGCTTATAGGTTATCTCACCTTACTCATGGCCTGAAGAACAAGAGATCCTGTATCAAACAAGTTAGAAGATGAGGAACAAGACTTGTAAGTTGTCCTCAGATATCCATATGTACCTGCCAAAACACACATGAACACACCCACACATACTTTATATACACACACCATAAAGTGAACAAAAACATGAAACATGACAACTGCTCATCACATGTGTCTTCAATGAACATGGTATACCTCAGCCAGACACCCTCTGCTTTCTTGCTGTTCATAGAAATGTTCAGGACTGATAAATTAACGAAAACAACAACACATGAATTCTAATGAGGAGTATGGGAGGGTGCCAAAGGGTGAGGAACATAAAGATGATTAAGATAACACAAAGATAAATAAGATTGATTAAGGTGTTATGTATGAAATACAGAAAAACATCAATAAAAATTTACAAAAAAAAATTCCTTTTCTTGGCCCTCTCCACGCTTGTTTTAATTCTATGTATTTTTCTTTATCAAGTCAACCTCTTAATAAATTATTAACTGTATATTTTTCTTATTTTGTTTCCACCTTTATGTCATTCAAATCTATTATATTTTGTTAGATGACAACTAAACTTTGTAATATTTTTCTTCATTCCTAATATAACGGAAACTAAGAAACTTCTATTTTTAGTCAGGTTAAGAAAGATATCCTTTATTTTTTTTCCTGTACCTAGTATGTTACGTACTAGGGAGTGTTGAGGGAAGAAGAAAAAGAAAGATATATATCATTCTTAATACACTTATTAAAAGGGAGTATGTAAGCCTCAAAGTTACCCTTAAGGCAATTGTTCACAACAGTGAATGGGAAAAATAAAAGTAGAAAAATTCCTATAGAGCAGTTGCCATCTTACCTATAATAAATACCTGTATTTATTACCTTAGATACAGAAATATGAGTCAGGAGAAAGAAAACTTCATGATTTATTCAGTAACTAATTGACTCAAGTAGATTTTTCTAATTTTAAAAGTTAATAAATATATGCTTTCCACCTAAGACATGACAATCATCTCACAAAGATTCGAGATTTAACATTTAAACACATGATTCCTCGGCTGAAGGACTGGAAAGCCTATGACAAACACAGGCAAACTTCGTCATAAGACTCTGAGAAAGAAGGATTGGAAGGAAGAGAAATGGAAACTGTGGTGGATAGGGATTTTTATTTTTTCTTAATTTCATGCTTAATTCATGCAAATTTATATTAGTTGGATTCTTTTCATTAGAATATTTGAGGCCTACATTTCAAGGGAGTTTTGTAATAAGGAAATGACAGTATATACTATCTTTTAAATGAATTATAAATTAACCACATGAAAATACCATAAAGTCCACAACATTTTCATTAGAAATAAAGCTTGAGTATACTTCTGTGGAAACATTTTCTTAGGGACCCAAATATAGTCAGACAGGTACAGGGAATCACGAATTTAAAATGGGTTCTAAAGCACGAGGCAGTTACACAGCCACTGTAGAAAAGGGATGCTGCAAGGTCGTCTGCTTGGAGTTTTGTAATATCCTGATGCACTTTTCTTCGTGGAAAAAAAATATTACCATCACTAGAAGTTGTGATTATGGAAGACACGAGCTAAAAATTAAGATCATTTAGAGATCTGAGAGCTTCCCGCTAAAAATTACAATCATTTAGAGATCTGAGAGCTTCCCTTGCTTTCACTTCGGAGCACACACACACACACACACACACACACACACACACACACACCACACGTAATTTCAGGTAACTAGGTTGCCACTTCACTTCAGACATGTCTTTCAGAGATTTTAGCCACGAGACTGATCTGATGAGCATTATCATAATAGTTTCAGATTACATGGAATATTGTATTCACTATCAAATAGTATAATAAATGCCTAAACTTGGATTTAGGGAATGAGCAAAAACGATCAAATTCAATGAAAGCTATTGATCTTCTTCCTGATATCTGTAATTAAGAACAATAACATAAAAGTAACACGGTAATTTTACTCTCAGGGCTTTATTTTTGCCTCATTGTGATAAAGTAAGTCCACATAGATATAACTGAAAATTTTAAAAATTAAGTTCAGAGCACCTAATTAGTGGAAATTTTGGCATTTATTTCTCTGTTAATAGCTTGGGATAATACAATAAATGATCATTATCCAATAGTAGATGTCTTTATATTGACTGTTACTGAATTTATGTTCATATAATAAGCCCATGAAATCACAGAAAATATTTGTTATGTTTTTGATCTCCTTAATTTTTTCAAAGATATTTGTGTTTTGATATCAGTAAATACCCTTTGCAAATGTATTTTCTTATTTTACTTTTCTTTTATTATATAGCATTCTTTCTTTTTTTAAATTTTTTAACTTTTTTGGATATCATACAATATACTTTTATCACATTTAGATCCCCTCCCATAGGCAAACCCCCTTTTAGGCACCTTTCAAATCTCTCAAATTTATTTCTCCCTTCCTCTCTTCTCTTTCTCTCTTCCATCTCTAAATATGTAGATCTCTTCTCTCTCTCTCTCTCTCTCTCTCTCTCTCTCTCTGTCTCTCTCTCTCTCTGTCTGTGTGTGTGTGTGTGTGTGTGTGTGTGTGTGTGTGTGTAGGTGGGGGGGTGTCTATCTGTCTGTCCCCAAATGCCTTTCAATGTGAGTTTATACAATGGAAACTATTAAGAATGTCATCCATAAATAAAACTGAATCTGCCCTTTCCAGTAGTCATCAGTTGCTTGTACATCCTCAGATAGGGTTAGAGTTTCTTAATCTCATATTCAAGACTATGTTGGAATTTTGTCTTGCTTGAGCCTATGTGGGATTTGTCCATGCTGTCAGTAATGCTCTGAGATCATATGAGTCACTGACCAGCTGTCTGAAAACCCCAGAGGAAATGGGTTTTCCTTGTTTAAATATGTATGAGTGTTTGTTTGCACCACGTGTGTGCTTGACACCTGGGGAGGCCAGAAGAAAGCACTGGATACCCTAGAAGTGGACTTAAGGTTGGTTGTGACATGCCCTGAGGGGGGATAAGAATAAACTCACAGTCTAGTGCAAAAGCACTGAATGCTCTTAAACACTGAACCATCTCATCTGGTTCCTTATTTTGTACTTGAATAACTTATTCTTTGGTTTTCCTTTCATAATATATAAACAAACGTTTAGATGTCGCTCTTGATTTCTTCTTCTAATCCTAAAAGGAGAGAAAAGGGAAGGAATCTAACCCTGAAAATAAATCTGAAATTATAAGGGGAATGGAAATATCCAAATGGAAATGTCCTCCATTTTCTCTGCATACTCTGTATTATCTCTCCAGTGAAACACACTCTGAACCATTCTCAGCATATAATATGTTATTGATTCCTATACTAATCCTTAATACACTATATTCAGAGATTTAAGAGAAAATTTGAATCTTTTGCTAGAATGTGTTTTTTTTTTCCGTTTATTGTGTTCTTTTTACTTTTGAAATACTATCTTGCTCTGTAGCCCTGGCTGTTCTGGAACTCTCTATATAGCTCAGTCTTACCTCAAAGTCAAATTATTTCCCTACCTCATTCTTCAATAATGCTGGGATTATAGCTGTTGTCACCATGTCCAGTTGAGTTTCTACAGCTACCTTCTTAAAGATTCTTTTTTTTTTTCATAATAACCTCTGACAAAGCATTGCACTTACATTTCTGAGAACAGTTTTAGGTTGTTTGATTGTTGAATAATGATACTTATATTTCGATTAACCAGCCTTTTCTCTCTTAAAAAGACAACAGTTAAAGAAAACCTTTACAAACTGTTTATAACACAAAATTTACATTTTACCAGTTAGTTGATATAAGATGGAAATGAGATGACTGACTGCAAAGTGTGTGTTCTAGTTGTCAGAAACTAAGCTGAGACAGCATATTGGTCTACTAATTTGCAATGTGTTGCATGAAATAGGTACTTGTATGATTTCTCTGAGGATTACTCTTACAGTGTGGGTTTATGTTACTTTTCAAAAATTATAGTACTTGAATATGTGCTCTCAATTTTGATAATGAATAATGAACATTTATGATGGAAAGCAATTGCAATAAATTCTGTTTTAATAAAAATGTAGTCATTGCATATCAGAAACATTATGTAAATTTCCAAATTTTATGTCCTCAATATATTGTTATAGATATTTGCAAACTCAGTAATGTAAATACAGAATGTCAAACTGACTTTTTAATCCATGTAGGGCACTGAAAGTGAGAGTTCCCAGATATGTCTCAAAATTGACCTAGATACTGTACAATCTTCCACATGAAAGGTGATAGCATATCAAAGCAGATGTCTCCCTAAAAAGTCTACTTGATTTATACTTAATGATATAAAGGACCTAATTTCTCCTCGTATGCAAATTTCCAGTCTGCTGTTTTTACTTCCAGTCATTTTATGATGTCTCTTTGAGAGTACAACACATGGAGACCTAGAGATTTTATAAATGAGAGCTTCTGATGGAATTTAATCTTAGAATGATATGTGCAAAGAGGATTTATTCGTTTGATACCTCATCTTTGCCCTAAAGGTCAGAGATTTTAAGTGTTCAAACAATTTTGAGAAAATATAACATAGAAGAAAGAAAATATCTTAGAATTGAAATATATATATATATATACATATATATATATATGTATATGAAAACCTTGTACAATGCACTAACATTGTTTGGCCATCTTAAAACTTAATAAATGAATTAATCACTGAATAATTGCATATGCAAGTTGTACATGGCAGTATTTTAATGTCTTCCCTAGGAGGACAATAGCAATATAAATTTCAGTGACTCAAAATGTTACTAAGAAATGTAATATGCAATCTAATATGACATGGTAAGAGGTTTTCATTGTTACATTAAAATGTTCAGAAATTTTATGAAAACAGAACATTGCATTTACATGAAAATTGGGAATAAAATAAATTTCATCAAAACAGTAAATTACTATGTTATAGAGAAATCATTTCCAATGTTAATCAGGTTTTCTCATTTTCAGATTTTTTAAAAAATAAAATGCACATCTATAGTTGTTTTTAATTGAAGAAATATAGAAGAAAATGTTGTATTTAAAACATTCAGGAACACTTTTATTCAGATTCCTTCTGATATCATTTGTTCTGTGATATATATTTGTTTTGTGCCTTTGTGTTATAAAAACAGCTGTAGTGTTATTGAAAAGGAAAAATAATTTAAATATCTATCCCTCATCTCACAATTAATGTTTCATAAAGTTAATTTTATAGTCTGAGTTGTTCATTTCTCACCAGTCCCAATAAAGTTAAATATATCATATTAAAATAAAATAGCTTCAATAAAAGCATGTACATGAATAAAAACTATTAATATATATGCAAATAACATAACACCAGTGATAGATACTTATTTAAATTAAGTATGTTTAATTTTAAAGCACAGTTAACTTTTAAGCATGATCATATTTACTAATCCATGGACCTCAGGTATTTGTAAACATTAAAAAATTTGCAAAATTTATGGCATATTAATGCATTTATATTGACAAAACAATTACATCTGTGTATTAAAACTAAACATTATCGTATAATAAATATCGGAAATTTCACTATTTTTTGCAATTACCTTGACGCTATTTCTTTAATGACTTTTATGCTTTTTTTGGAGACACATAAAGAAAATATTTGTCATTTTCAAGTATTTTGATTTTCCTGTTTTGAAAGAAAAAAATGATTCGTATTAACAATAGGAAAAATTAACATTGTTATCAATATATTTAATTCTTTATAAAATATCTAATCACATAAGAGGTTAATTTCTACCTGTACATTTATTAAATAGTTGGAAATTAGAAAAAATATAGAACACTATATACAGTAATGTTTTCTTAGAAAATGAATATTCTCTGAAGTTTTATGTGGTAATTATTCATCATTTACTTCCAAATTCCTCAAATGACGATTTATTTTAAATTCTGAGTGTTTAGATATTTCAATATGTTTCCATTATCTCACCTTTCGATGACAAATTTTTAATTATAAGAAATGATTTAATTTCATAATAATATTTATAAGATTTATTTTTGTGACTAACATGTGGTATTGAATAGAAAATTGGTACAATTCAGCAGTTAAACAATGTTTCATGTCTGTAAGAAAGAATTATTGACTAACATTATATTGGCTATTACACAGATTATTAAAAGATACAAATGATAAGAAAATACAGAATTCCTATATGTAACTTGATGTGATGTTTAGCATCTGAATCTTGCTACTTTTACTTATTATGGTGATTCCTATTTCCATAGACTTTTATAAAATTTTGTGATCTCATTTTACACCGAGTTAAATAAATTTACATACACACACATAAAAACTATGGCGAATAATTCTTAATTTATTTAAAGTTCCTATATTAAGCAAATATATGTCTATGAATTTTATAATCATGTATTAAAACGTACAACATATCTCAATTCTTAGCACACCATTGCTTTCAACTTAAATATGGAAACTATTATGTTTAAATATTTGTAATATCACTGCAATTCAGTATTTCTAAGTTTAGTTCAATTAACATATTCTATAATTATTCTTAATTTATTCTGGGGAGTACATTTTATAATTTTACACACAAAATTGTAAATTATGAACTCACATTCCATTGATATATGTTAGTCTATTTTCACAATAGTTTTTGGTAGGTCCTTTCTTTTGTCCTATTTCCATTATTGTGTTTTTCTAAAATTATTTATCATCAATGTTCTTTTTTTAATGAAGGTTAAGCCATGCAATCATTAAATTTGTTTATCAGTTAGAAGAATTAAACTGTGTTTTTAAATTGACTAACAGCTATGCTCTTTTAAATATATTTGTGTAAATAAATGCCTTCAATGATTTATACAAGCAAAATGCAAAAAATTGAATTTTATTATTTGTAATAAAAGACTACTAAAATATAATTAATGTAGGGCTTTCTCTATAAAATAGAATCATTCATATTTCATTATATTATTTAAGAAAAATATATAGTTTATACACATTCTCAAAATATTATATGTGATATTACTTTTTACTATTTTTCTTGCTGAATTTTATAAAATTCATTTCAGAGTGTTTTGTTCATATTTAGACACCCTCTCCTATCTGCACTCTCTTTGATACTCTTGCCCGATTTTTTAAAGGCCTATTCCAATCAAATTTTAATTTTCAAATGTCATTCAGTGTGGGTCTCTCTACAGGAGTCTGCTTATCCTGGTCAGCATCACACCCTTATAGAAAAATATTGTCCCTCTCTGAGAAGCTACCAGTGTCCAATACATTCTCAGCTAGGGTTGGGGCAATTTTGTCTTGTTTGAGCTTCCATTTGTAGCTTGCATCCTGTCACCATTACTGAAAGTTCATATATAGCTTCCCGGCTGTGTGGAAAGCTCTGTTTCCTCATGATCATGCAGTATATATCTGGTCCTTACAATGTTTCCAACCCTTCTTCCACAATGATCCCTGAACCTTGGTAAGTAGAGGTTTAATAAAGGTGTCTTTTCCAGGGGCAAGCATTCTACTGTCTCTTACTCTTTGAATGTTGAATAGTTGTTCCCTGTGTTAATCACTATCTGTTGCATGAGGAAGCTGCTCCAAGGATGAGGTGAGAAATGCATTAATAAATGAGTATAATAATCAGTCATTAGAAGTTAGTTTAATACTCTGTGCATTTGGCAGAATAATATTAGTATGTTCTCATCTATGACAGGTGACCTATCTAGCTACAGGTTTCTGAACCTTATACAGTGTCAGGTTTTGAGATCCATCTTGTGGAGCAGACCTTAAATCCAGTCAGAAAATGCTTGGTTACTCAAACAACATTTGTACCACTGATGCACCAGTGGACATATACTGCTTTGCCAGTTGTTATTGTAGCTCACAGGATTCACATCTTCCAACACCAAGGAAAGTAGCCTGCAAAGATGAGGTTACTAAGTAATGAGAAATGAGAGACTGCTTTCACATTTTTAAACGAATTTAGGGTATTTATATTTTCCAGGTTTTTGTTTTGTTTTGTTTTGTTTTGTTTTGTGGGTGAGAATTCCAAGTATTAGTCAACACAAGAAGGAATGGTAAATATTTTACACAAGGGAGCAGTCAGAATCCATTTGCTAATTAATTCTTAGTTCAATCTGATTAAGGTGCTTGCTGGTTGAATTCACCAGCAGTTCAATACATGTTAAATTAATTGAAGTAATTTAACTGATTTAGGCTAAAGTTAGCAGAGAAAAAATGTTGGTTTAAAGAACAAAGCTGAAGTGCTTTGTAAAGCTGATAAAATTTTAAGGAACTTATATATAGTGTAATATATATTTTTGTATGTTCCAAATCATATAGCCATCAAAATTTTACGTATAATATTAAACAATAAACTTGTGGATAGACAGTCATGAAATACCTATTCTATGATTGCTCTATGATAGAATAAGAAAGACAATAGCAATTTGGCAGATATTATGATATTTAAACATAATTTTTTCATATTTAAAATGAAAGCAATGCTATGCTAGGAATTAAGAAAGCTGTAGGATTGGGCATGATGACACATTTATTTAATCCCAGCCTTCAGGAGGTTGAGGCAGGCAGATCTCTGTGAAAACTAGGCCATTCCATCTTAGTATATGTAGTGTGTTCCAGGTCAACTGTTGTGACAGAGAAAAACTGTCTTAAAAAGACACTACCCCAAAATTAAGGTATGCTGTACACTGGAAATGGAATAATTATAAAATTCATAGACATAGTATATGTATGTACTCTATATATGTTATGCTAAAATATTGGCGTAATACAAAAGTTAACAATTTTACACCAGAATATTATGCCATTTAAATTCATATATATATATATATATATATATATATATATATATATATTCTCCAGTTCTCCATGAATTATGTTGAAAACTGTAATGTGAAAATATTAAAAGTTCATGATTCATGTGTTTTCTGTTTTCTTATTATTTAAATATTTGACTGTCCTTATATTAATATGGTATCCCAAGTTAACTCCTGAACTCTACCTGGAACAAAACACAAAAGTCAGCAGATTCCATGAAAATCTTTTCTGTACCACTATCTTATTTTAGTTATTTTAGTTCAAATAGAAATTGTTAATTGAAATATATTCATAATAGTTCACTACCATAAATGGAATGGTGGAACTGCAAGGTATGAATAGAGAGCCTTCTTCTTTTCGCTGCTTCTGGAACGTCCTCTTCTGTCTATTTGCATTTCTAGTTGATTCCTCCCCCTCCCCACACCCGTCTTTTTGACCTCTCTATCCCTTCTTTTTTCTGATCTGTCTTCTTAAAATTGTAAAGACAAAATTATAAGATAAAAAGTTAGACATTCAAGATCCTTCCTGCCAGTAGATTTCCTCTTTTTTCTTTCAGTAATAACGGAATTAAAATAAATGACAGATTTCAAACCCTAAATTCTGGAAATTAGAATTTAAATAGAAAACAGAAATACAGAGATACAATGCAAACTGTCACAATATTTAAGCAAGATGTGAATTTAAGTGGCCAAAAATTCCCTGACTGGTGTAATGGTAATTAATTAGGATAAAACTAATATATTATTTATTATAAGTAACTACATTATTTGTGTCATCTTTTTGTTCATAAAAAGGAGATACGTGTGTATATCATACAATATATTAATATATGTTTTACAACTTTTTCTGTAGTGAAGGATCTCTTTCTACATCGAGTAAACATGAGTTTATAATAATAATTCCCAAGTTCAGTCCATTGCATTATACATTTTCAACCTCCTCCTAGTTTTTTACTTTATCACTGCAAAAGTGAGAAATTTTCTCTTACCATCCATAGTCTTATGAAGTTGCTTTTATTCAAACAGAACCACATTAAAATTGTTCAACATTACTTTTTAATATTTTACTTATTATGATTATTTTATATGTATGAGTGATTTGCCTACATGTAGATAAGTGCACCCTTATTGTATAATGACCATGGAGGTCAGAAAAAGTCATTGGCTCCCCCTGGAAACTGGAATTGTGGATGGTTTTAACTGCCACGTGGTTGCTTGGAATTTAACCCAGGTAATCTGCAAGTCAGCTTATCTGCAAGTGCTCTTAACTGCTAAGCCATCTATCCAGACCTCAACATTCGCTTATTGGAAATAAGATTGTTTGCTGTATTTGCACAATGCTTTTAATATCATTTATATTACATTTCCAAATGATTTTTAAAATTGCATACATAAAATTTCATACAAAATATGATTTTTAATTGCTCACTGTCATTTATCTACATAGTAGATAGTATTCCACAAAATACTTATATCCATCCCATAATTTATTGTATGTCACCGTTTGAATAACTTTACATATTTACCAACATAACACTATCAGATCCTATCATTTGCAGAATTATAAAATTTCTTTTTCTAGTACATTATACAATTTGACTCAAATATCATATACCATTTTATTTGATTCTTTTCACCTATTGCTAGACATTTCTTTGTGACTATATTTCCTTGACTTCACAGTTTGTTTTTATTACTGGGTTAAATTTCTTTCCTTGACTGTATTACAATTTCTTTCTTCACACACTAAAAGACATAATTTTTGCTTATAGTTTTGAGTGATTATGAATAAAGAA